>JAFIRS010000039.1:0-1200000 GCA_018342105.1 Gonioctena quinquepunctata | reverse complement strand
TCGCGGGAAATGCGTTTCGAATTTTGTGTCAATTATAGTTGAGAAGTATTCTCCAAATGTTTTCGCTACTTCTACTCCAGTACTGATATATTTCTGATTGTGATTCAGGACTATACGTTCACTTTCAGTTGTTCTGGATGGCTGCTTCGATATATTCCAGAGAATCTTGCTTTTATTGCTGGAATAATAGACTTTTTTCATATAGTGATTAATCTTCTCCTGGCGTATTTCATTTTCTAAACTTTCCTTTGCCATCTTATATGCAGTGTTTTAATTCTCATCGTTCTCATGTTTTCTCAGATAATTCATGTGCAAAAGATCTTCAATTTTTTTCTTCAGCGGGACAGAAAGGTCAATTTTGTTATTTTGTTGTTGAGAAGTTTTATTTTTCGTACGCAGGGCCGGATTAAGAGGGGGGCAACCGGGGCTGTAGCCCCGGGGCCTCCACAAGAGAGGGGCCCCCACAATGGAAATTATTAAGTAAAATTTTCTAACAAATACCGAATTATATGCGAAATATTCAGTGTGGCTTTAGTCGGGGAAGTAGTTAGATATTAGTTAGATATTACAAAAAATAGCTTCATTTTTATCGTGGATTTTTCAATTCACAGAAATAATTTCTATTCAATATTCAATGGAGCATATTTCCCTTTTCAACATGAATTCTCCTCGAGAGGTTATCTTGAACGATGGAAGATAGTGATTAAAGTTTATCTTCAGTCGCAGATGATTCCACATCTGATTTTATGAACATCCTATTCACATTTTCAAACGAATCAATATATAAAAACAAATCTGACAACAGAAGAGCAGTTCTCCCATTTTTTCCACTCATTTTTCGTTTTAAACATTCCAAAGCGCGTTAATGGTTAATATCAATCTTCGAACCGATAAATCATGTGTGTATGCGGGAAACAATCACAAAGTAAATCATCACATTATTATACACTAAAGAAATGAATTCATCCACATGGAAAAATAGAAAAATATTATATCGTATCGCTGTAATTTATTATACCTACATATGCTTGTTTTGAAATATTTTGATTTCTTCCGCAATAAATTATTCAAACACTTGAAAAAAAAACAATGTTTAACTTGTTTGAAAAATAATTGGGGGCCTCCATGCCTTTGTTGTCCCAGGGCCTCCACACCTTTTAATCCGGCCCTGCCCGTACATTTGGGGAAAGCTGCATCGGAGCACCAATAGAAGTGTTCCCAGAAAACACCGAAAGCTTCATTTATATTGGTGAACATGGTGATAGCAAAGTTTTCTAGGAACTCCATGTCACCGGTGAGAAAGAAGTTCATTGAATTCAGCTATGGAGAGATCGGTAATTTTTCGAAATTCATAAGTTACGTCAATTCCTTCAGTGTTAATGGATACAATTTTAAAAAATCGTAACATCCAAACGGTTCGACCTAAAAGAATGAAACTCGTACCAAAATTTTTGTTTTTTTTTTCTGTTTGGAAAGTATTTTTTCATAATTTCAAAATCGATGAAAATGATTAAAGAAAATGTTTTCGAAAAAAAACATTCCTAAAAATGTTTATCGTCTAAACAGTACGTTCTAAAAATTGTATTTCAATATCAAAAATCTAATCTTTCATTTTACATCCGATGAAGATTTTTTCATATTTTTAAAAGTGATAAAAAGGATGAAAAAAATTATTTTTCGAAAATTTAAACCCTTAAAAAACCCTACCGTCTAAACGGTACGTCCTAAAAATATGATTAACATATCAACAAAAAAAATATTTCATTTTACGTTTTTTGAATATTTTTTCAAATTTTTTAAATTTTATTCCCGATATGATTTTTTCTAAAAACGTTAGGGGAAGCAGGCGACTCCCCTCGGCGAAATCTTCGAGGAGTATTCAACGAAAAATTATTGGAAAAAATTGTATATTTCCAATATTTTGGGCTTGTATCAGTAATATTTTTTGGTTCAGAAGGGGGGCAAAAGTGGTTCGAAAAATATAATAAATCAAGATGAATCGTTAGCATATGTTTTTAAATTTTTATGATTTTATTTGAGCGAGTTATTTTCGGATAATTTTTTTTCGGCCCCTTACCTATAAAGAAGAATGCATAACTAATTTTTCGAAGAAATGTTTCCCGAACACTTTTCGATAGAACATATCGTTTCCGTGTTATTATTTTAATTATATTATAGAGCGCAGGACACGAAGGAGGGGTCGTAGAGGTGACGATTTTCCAAAAATTTTAAAAAATCGCGAGAAATTCTTTGGTCATAATTGCAAAAATCTTAAAAAATTTCTTCACCTAGTAAATTCCTAGAAATGGTATGGGGGGGTCGGTACCTATGGGAAAAAACGCGTTGGATCCGATTCCATAATATTGTTCAGATAACTTTTTTTATGAAATGAAAATTACCTCGTTATTCAAAATAGTCCAGGGGAAACGCACAGCCCAATGGGGGTCGTAGAGAGATGCGGATTGTGCCAGGGACTTTTTAAAGAAGGACGGGGGACCATTTGAGGGTCTGAACGCGAAAAAAAAATTCCTTCTCCTAGTTGACCCTATCGATTTTGACGATATCCCCCCTTCCCCCCAAAAAAAAAAAGTTCAAAGAGAGTTCTACAAAAAAGTACAATGAAGTTTTATCGAAAAACCGCATTTTTTCCCATGACGTATAATTTCATGTTGGGGGTGGAGGGGGGGGGCCGGGTCCGAATTTTTTTTTTGTCTGCGCTTTTCGGGAACAATAATTTTTCGAGTCACCGACTTTCCATAACGAAGAAATTTTCTAGAGTCGATTGGGGGGGCAAGTGTCCCCCTTCGAAATTTCTTTTTTTTTTCGTTTCAAATCGAAAAGTCTAATAAAGTTTTTCGATTCAGTCGAAAACAATATTTTTGTCGAAAAAATGGGGGGGGGGGCGCCCCCCCTGCAAATCTTAGAATTTCTCACAGATCACGAATATGTAATTAGTTTTTCTCTATCTGCCACACGACGGTCATAAAACCCAGCTCACGTTCCCCGTTTATTTTTCCAGACAACAGTTTGTAAATGATGATCAGATAAGCCTGGATCAGAATTACTAAGAACTAAGCTGTCTCTACTGATGTTAGTCAATACATAGCCTATACTAGTTATAGTTTCCCGATTACCTAAGTGTCCAATTCTTATTGGCTCATCGATTCAATCATGTCATTGAGAATTATTGTGTTAATATTTCTCGTTAAGCTATCAATATTGAAGTCGCCACATATGAATACATTTTCATAAGTTTCAGTAACTTTCGCTAATAAACAGGAGAGGACGCTAATAAACAGGAGTTGAATGAAGAACAAATTTATATTACTACTGGATGATCTATAATAGTATGTTGTACAACGAGCACGGAATGACATACATTTCCTACGAGTATGAAAGTTTGCAGCACGAGCTGCAAGCGAGTGCTGCAAATCGTACGAGTAGGAAATGATCATTCCGTGAGAGTTTTACACTATACTTTTTCTACGACCGTTATAATATACAGTGTAAGTGAAAAACAACAAACATGAGAAATGTACTTTTATTAATTAATTGAAAAAATAACGTACTAGGTAAATGTGTTAAGCACCGACTACAATAATCGCGAAAAAATATCTTCTCATTTGTTATCAACAATATTCAATGTTACATTGGTTCAATTATTAAAAACAAATTTTGGGGAAATAGAATCCGTTTTTTAAGGGGAAAGTTGACATTATTAACATTTTCTGTAACTGATGTCGATGGAAAGTCTGACAAGTTATTGATCGATTCTAATATTTAATTAGCTATGTTATTTCGACTGGCCAGGGACTCTTCGATGTAACCCTCAGCTACTGTTGTAGAGCGCCAGCCACCATGCCGTTTTAATGCCGTTATATATTCGCCACTATCTATCAATATTGTAGCTGAAGATCGGCCGAAACAGTGGCCGGTGTATAACTTAGGATTCGGAAGTTTTAAGTATAAAGCAATTTGTTTTCCCATATTTCCTATTTTATTTATTCCAATTTTTTGGACAGTGCATTTTCCTTTCTGATGATTTAGAAAAAAATAAGCATCGTTGACATTACTTGGTCGCAGATTCCAATATTTTTTCACAATGTTAGCATATTCTCCCGTTACAGTAAATTTTCAAGAAGTTTTTGTTTTAGTGTTCGGAATGTGGACCAAAACTGCGGCACCTATATCTTCAAAATCATGAATTTTCATTTTTTACCGACGAAACCAAAAAGGAGGAGGTTCTCTAGTCGACCTGTATTTTTTTTCCATCATTTTTTTTATGTATGATAACGCATAACTTTTTACTGAGGCGTCCGACTCCGATAATTCTTTTTTCAGTGGATAGGGTGTACTTCGAAAGTGGTCCCATTCGAATTTGGAAGATAGAATCCACCCGTAAGGGTAGCAACATGAAGGATATTGATCACTCACCCTCTGAATTCTGGTCCGTTAACCGATTCTATCAGGCACAACTTTGTACTGGGTTCTTCGATTTGGATGATTCGTTTTTTAATAGATAGGGTATACCTATAATGGAATTATATACCCCTACGGGTAGAAAAATAGGGGGATTATTGATTTTTCACTTATGAACATTGGCACACACATACGTAGTTAAAATGACAGATCGCTACTATCATTATTTCTGTTCCACATCCATCAAAACCATTATATTCTATGAGAGGATGGAATGATATACAAAGTGATGAAATAAACTAACCAGAACAACAGAAATAATTTATATTACAACAAATAGTAAAAGTAAATAATCATATTATTTAACTGGTAATAGTTGAAGTAAGGTGGGTAATTAAGTATTTTGGAAGTAATCAGAAAACAAGTAGGTAGTAATTAGTATATTTTAGCCATAAAAAATTGAAAAATAAAAACTTTTTAACAAAAAATTAAACCGACGAAATACGGAACTGAAAAGTAAAAAATAAAGTAAACCTTGATTTGTTGAAGATATAAACAGGATGTTCATAAAATATTCAATTGAGAATGTTTCCCTTTTCAAAGTAAACCTTCTTAGTCTCAATAACTAAGCTCCTGAACTAATGTAAGTAACTAATTTTGAGTCGGCGCCAAACAAACAATCGACGAACATCATTAAATTACTTCAAAAAAATTATCAGAATGTCACCGCACAACTCGATGCCATCATTTTACGCCTCACCTAATTCATTTGCTTGTTTGTTTGGCTCCGACTCAAAATTAGTTACATCAGTTTAGGAGCTTAGTTATTGAGACTAAGAAGTTTTATCTTATTTTTTACTTTTGAGTTCCGTATTTCGTCGGTTCAATTCTTTGTTATGTACATCCCATCTCTCCTACAAGCACCCATAATTCCCATGATAAGTACAACCTGCAATAGAAAAATATAAACAAATTATAATTAATTAACTGATTGTTGTGGAACTTACTTTTGCTACAAGGTATTCGTTGTCTGGGGCTTCTTTGATGAACGTCCTTCGTTGTGAAAACTTCAGATTTTTTTGCTTTGTATCCATCTGATTACCGCTTTACAAATGCTCTCAATTTGGAATATTTACTGATATCCACGCCATTATCGATACTAAGCATCGTTTTTAACATGCTATAGTGTGACCATAAAGTGGAAGATTTCAATTTATTTGGTATATTTCCAAAGTAAGCCATCAGAACATTCTCTGAACAAGAACTACTTTTCTGTTCTTTGCACCAGTCCATGAATAGGGTATACGAAACTCTGTATTTTCCTTTAGATTTTTCAGGCACTAAATTTAATGAAGCGTTATTTGCTGCCTCCATAACACTTGGCGGTGTTGAACTTCTTTCACTGTCACTACTTTCTATGCTGAACTAATTTCGAAATACCTTTATAATATCGTTCTGTCAAAGAAATATTGAATTTTCACTTATGTTTGTGATTATATTGTCTGTATGGTTACGGCAATGTTACCTGGTTACGGCGTCTTTTGTTTTATTTACTTCACGCCTCTTTTGTCGTGACGAAGATTTTGAAAATTTACCCGTGCGTTTTTCAGACATTGTGCACTAGTTGCCCAGCAGCTAGTGCATAATGAAAAAGAGTATTACAATGTACTACATTTAGAAATCATCATTGAACATACAATGATCGTATTTTTTGATAGTCGTAAAAAAAGACATATTATAGCAGTTTTTTTTTCAAATGAGATTGCAGGACATCCAAACGACAACTTGATTGATAAATCACAGATATATGATAAATTGGCATTTTTTATGACACTTTCTTTTGCATCAATTATCGTTCCTCCATGCTTGTGAGATAGTCTACAGATTCTACAAACCTTTCGATATCCTGTGATACTGATTTGTTCCTTATTTGCCCCGTGTTCACTGAAGCAGAGAAAAGTTGGATTAAAGTCAATCAAGTTTGTTTTGTTTGACAGACATTGTACATTCAAATTGAGAATTAATGATAACTGTTGTGAGAGTTTTCTCAAAGATAGCTACTCCCCACACCCCTTGACTATTGCATGCGCCCCACGTTTATCGTTTTATATCTTGCAGCTATTTTGATAGCTATAAAAAATTCACAATCATAAATTTTCAGAACAATCGGTATGGATTTAGGAATCTATATGGGGTTATAAATCTGTATGAGGCTAGAAGAAATTGCCCATTTTATACTTTTCAGTCCGTTTTATAAACGTAGTAACTACGAGGATGAACTGAAAAAATTCCGACCCAACGAAGATAAAGATATTTTTCCTTCAAATTTATTTTTATTATTATACATAGTCTTGTAACTCTTCACACTCCTTCCAGCGATGCTCCCATCTATTCAACCCGTACAAATAGTTCCCGGCGTCTTTCTCTGCAAAATAATTTTTAACGAAGGTGATGACCTTGTTTGACGAAAATCTGTGTACTCCGAGCACAACTTTCTAATTAACTAACCGATATTATTTGTCACTATCATCAAAATAAAACAAAAAACCAGATTATTTCTCACAAGTACGAGACAAGACAAAAAGGCAACTATGTAGTACCTTTCATGAAAAAAGCGCTCGGACAGAAGTCCTATGAATTTGTTGCCCCAAAACTGCATAACTACTCACCCAAGGAACTGAAAGACATCATTAACAATATTAATAATTATCTAGTAGAATATTATCCAATCAACATGATTTTGACGAAGAAAAACAAATATTGTGTATTAATATCTACTTAAATGATTTCTTTCGATTCGTGATAACTAGTTGCAAAGTCGAGCCTTTCATGCTGGTTCGTGGTGGCTGTTCAGTACACCACTGATAAACGCATAAAACATTCACGAAATTTGGACTAAAAAGAAGCGTATCCAGTTTTCATTGTTCCCGGTAGAAACACACTGATATATCGATACTTACGTTAGTCATAATTGACAGTAACCCAAAACATTTCACTACTTGAATAGCTGTGCATCCACGATTGAAGGAAACGGGGTCCTTGAAATTCAGTAAACACCATTGTGGTGCGAATAGAACAAGTGTCACAATTAACAGTAAGTCGGGCAGCACGTGAACAACGAGTATATCCATTTCGCCTACAGAAGGTGATGGCCCTAGATGCTGGTGATTGTTGCCCTCGTGAATGGTTTTTGAGGATGTATGAAGAAGCAAACGACTTTCCTAGATATGTTCTATTCACGGATGAGGCATGATTCACAAGAGATGGATATTTCAATAGTAGGAACAGCCATTTATGGGATGAACGAAATCCGCATGGAGTGTTTCGAAAAGCCTACCAACAAAAGTTTCCAGTGAATATTTGGGTAGGAATGATCGAAAAACCTATCGTTGGACCATATCTTCTTCCCCCCCGTTTGAATGGCAGAACTACCGAGTGTTTCTTGAACATGTTTTACCTGGGCTACTTGAAGACGTACTTCTATTGGTTCGTCAGAGGATGTGGTATCAATATGACGGATCACCGGCCCATTTCCAACGAATCGTTTGTCAATTTCTTGAACAAACATTCCATGATCGGTGGATAGGTAGACGTGGTCCCATACATTGGCCTGCACGTTCTCCGGATTCCACTCCACTAGACTTTTTTATGTGGGGATACCTTGAATCCCTAATATGTGAAACACCTGTAGAATCTGTGGAAGATTCAACGGCAAGAATATATGCAGCATGTACGTTAATACAGGATACACCAGGAATATTCCAAAGCGTGCGACAGTCAATTTTTGTGTATTGAACAAAATGGTGATCCATTCGAACATTTGCGTTAATGCCCTGTTTGTTTCTATGTAGTGTACACCTAAAAACTTTCAGTTATGTAGGGAAAACTAAAATTGTTATTTGTGTATGAGGAACAAAGAATTGCCCGAAAGCAGCTTCTGTACGAGCTAGATTCTTATTTTTTCTTTCGACGTTCAGAATCAGATATAAAATGGGAAAAGAGAAAAAATCCACCGTGAAAAACGAATGAATATATATGGATAAAAAAAAATCCAATTGTGAATGTAAAAAATCTGGAGGGAAAAAAGTAAATACGAATGTACAAAGAACGTTTGCGTACTGAACAATATTGGCGTTTGTTTCTATGTAGTGTACCCTCTAAACCGTTTCTATCATTTAAGTAGATATTAATACACAATAATTGTTTTTCTTCATCAAAAACATGTTGATTGGATAATATTTTCCTAGATAATTCCATCAGAAATGGCCTTGATAATGATACTCCAACATAAACTTATCTTCAGTTCTTCGCAAAAATTATTCCATACCTTAACTCTCATCTAAGTGGAGTATTATGAATTTGACCTTGGGTTCGTCTTTGATTTGGTTGCCCTTCAAAAACAAATATTAAATGACAGCTCAATACTCGATTTTTTCCATGTTCACAAAAACACTTTTAACACTTTATCATAAGTATCCATTCTATTCATTGTTTGAATTCGCAAAATATTTTTTATTCAAGTTATCAAAAATACAATATACATTTTGAAATGGAAAAATGGTCTGCATCTCATGATTTGTGTCAAACCCAATCCATCCTGGAACCGTAATAATCCCTCCAACCGTTTCCATGGTTTTCTTGTTGAAACTTCATCTTCACCAAGGTTTTGAAACATGATTAAAATAATGATGTCTATTATATTACATAAAATGTTCCGTTTTTGGAAAATTTGCAATGGGGATTCCTGGAACAACTCCAATGGGACCAATTAACGACAGTTGTGCTCATGGTTTTTCAACTGATCATCCAATCTCTGGTTTTTACAAGCTTTTATTTACCACCTTCACTTGTTAGGAAGTTAGTTCGTTCGTTCTTTTGTAAGTTTGGGTCAAATTAATTGGTACCTACTTTTATGAACCCTTCTCGCGACAAGATTTTTGAAAACAAATAATTCAACAAAAAATAATCAAATCATTGTCAGCGATTACTCAAACTCATGTTATACGTTTAAGTACACAGCTTAAACAAAAGCTTCTCTTTAAAAAGGTTTTTTATTAGTTATTTTTATTGGCAAGTTACAGGGGTGACACCCGGTACAATATCCGTTTGAACCAAATTGTTGACGTATCCAATATCGGAATTGAGACTCAACGAGCAATTTTTAACCTTTTTTATCATATCCGAGAATTTACTACTCGTTGATACAGACTCGGAGATAAAATTAGTGCGTACGTAAGGAAATTACATGAGGTCAGTTACCTAGAGAAATGTATATCTTTGGGAGATACCAATTTTTTCAGAAAATTATCTAGAGTAATGTGTGTGAGTGTTTGTTTATTGAGTAAATAAAGGATTAGTATTGACGATGCGGATTTAGGTTTATAGATCACCTAATTCGGTGGAAGGATCTTGCGACTAATCTTTTATAAATCCATTGTCTTAGCATGGCAACCCAAAAATTCCTGGATTTTTTCTGCAGCATCGGATATTCTTCGACGGATGCATAGAGCAAAACTTCTGCACGGTACCCGAACAATTTGTATGGGGTTATTTCCGGGTGTGATTGCGAATTACTCTTTAGATAATTTTTTTTTAAAGGAAAAGTATTTTTTGAAGACTCAACGAAAAACGGTCTTATGTTATATATGTGTATTTTCCTGAAAAATGAGGGGAGTCAAAGCTATAAACAAAAATCGAAATAAAAATTCACCCGTATGAAAAAGCATATAATTCTATAGATTAGAAATTTATAAAATAAATTGATCAAACAGAGAGTTTTTAAATATTTTTCTATACAGAGTGGGCCATTGAAAACGAAACAGCGGCTCTGTAGGTCGGCAGAACCAAATTATATAAAAAAGCTACATTTTCGAGGGGGACATCGTTTGCGATGAAATTCATCCCTCGGAGCTGTGACCGCCACCCCTAAATTTTTAAATGGCAACATACGGCGAGTGAAACCTCATTGGAAAGGTATTTTCCTTCTTAATATCAAACAACAAAAATAAATTGATTCTATCGATTCGTTTTCGAAATATAGTCTAGTTAACAAGTGCTTTTTAGGTAAAATTTTTTTCGCATTCTCCGAAAATTATGATTGAGGTCTCATTCGATTCGGAATGGCATGTAGATATTTTTTGAGAGAATGCTAAGGCCGCTCGCAAAAATTGCAATAGTTATAAACAATTGAGTGAAAAAAAAAGGGGGGTTTTTCGAAATCAAAAACAATCTGAGATAATTCAAATTTGAAAAAAAATGCAAAAAGAGAAGGAAATTTTCTAAGAAAACAATTCCAACTTCCGGAACTGTAGGACCAATATTTATAATTTTCTCAGAGGGTTGAAAATACGCCCGAAAACGGGTACTCCGGCTTGCGCAAGCCACGTCCCCTTCGGACCTTTAATGAATAAATAGTATTTAAACTTATTAAATATGAAAATTTAAAATTAAAAAAATTCAGGCGCCTGCCAAATAGATCAATAAACAATAATCCGTGGTCCAAAAATTTTTATCGCGATTTTTCAATAAGTTATCCATTATTTAGTTACCAATTTTTTGTAGCACGAACATTAACATTGTGCGATAATTGTTAAACTATTAATCTGAGAATGTTTTCCTTTCGTGGAGCTATTTTTCAAAGGTCTAAGAATAGATTCCCGCTATAAAAATTGGGAAATTGGTAATTTTCGTTTTGTTATTAACAATTTACTAAGGTGAAAAATTATAAAGCTTCATTAAACATTGAAATAAACTTTTTTTCAATAATATTATTATTGATCCGTTTTCTTATGATCAGAAACTACTTAAAAATGATTTTTAATAATTTTTATCTCCTATTGTTTGAAAAATTGTTAAAAAAAAAAAAAAAATTTTTTTTTTAAATTATTATATTTTTTATATGGTATCAAAAAAAAATAAATATATTTTATTATATTGTTTATTTGATTAACAACTTGTTATAAACAAATGAATTATCTCTTTGTATTTTTTTTCTTTTTCTACTCAAAATAACAAAAACAACCATGTATTATTTTTAGAAAAAAAAATAATTTCATTGAACTTTACATTTTCTGTTCTCTTTCATTTCACCACTCTGACCTGGTTTTTCATGTTAAATTTTATTATAACTTTTTAACTAATGAAGATACAAAGAAAAAATGTAAGACCTATTTATTCTTTATTGATTGAACAACAAATTAAGCCAAAACTGTTTTCTTCTTTTATGTCTAAATATCTTATAAACTAATATTACTATGACCATACAACTTATGTAACTTTTTATCTAACGTATATTTATCAACAATTTCAGCTTATAAATTTTAGTTTTGCACGGTAATTTTTTTAATTATGACTAAAAATAAGTTTGAAAAAAAATGTCTCCAATTTTATTAGGCTAAGCATCTTAGTAACTGAAAATTAATTGGAAATGTTATTTAATTCAAGTAAGTTCATTTATAAAATATTTTAGGAATTTTTTTTTCTGAAAGATTATTTTTATAAACAAATGGTATAAATTGAATGAATAATTGAGTGAGAGCTTCGAATTTGGGCTCAATTTGTTGTTTAATTAATAAAGAATAAATAAGTCTTGATTTTTTTCCTTGTATCTCCATTAGTTAAGAAGTTATAATAAAATTAAACATAAAAAACCAGGTCAGAGTGGTGAAATGAAAGAAAACAGAAAATTTTGAGTTCAATAAAAAATATAATTTTTTTTTTTAAAAAAATACATGGTTGTTTTTTGTTTTTGAGTAGAAAAAGAAAAAAAAATACAAAGAGATAATTCATTTGTTTATAACAAATTGTTTATTAAATAAACAATAAAAATTTAAATAATGAACGTTTTTTTTATTATCGAAAACCAAAATGAATAATGATTTAAAAAAATTAATTTTAAAAGGTAAAAAAAATATTATTTAACAAATGCATTTTTAAGCAATAAAATTGTTTTTCAAGAAAAATTTTTTTTCTTTTCGGAAAATCATAATTATCATCAAAGATTATGTTATAAAAAAAAATTATCTCATTAACAACGCATTTGTTTATAATAATTTTTTAAACAATAGGAGATAAAAATTATTAAAAATCATTTTTGAGTAGCTTCTGTTCATAAGGAAACGGATCAATAATAATATTATGAAAAAAAGTTTTTTTCAATGTTTAATGAAGCTTTATAATTTTTCACCTTAGTAAATTGTTAATAACAAAACGAAAATTAACAATTTTTCAATTTTTCCAACATGAATCTTTTCTTAGACCTTCGAGAAATGGCTCCACGAGAGGAAAACATTCTCAGATTAATAGTTTAACAATTATCGCACTTGCAATGTTAATGTTCGTGCTACAAAAAATTGTTAATTAACTAATAGATAACTTATTGAAAAATCGCGATAAAAACTTTTGGACCACGGATTATTGTCTATCGATCTATCCTGCAGGCGCCTGAATTTTTTCAGTTTTAAATGTTCATATTTAGTAAATTTAAATAATATTTATTCATTGAAGGTCCGAAGGGGACGTGGCTTGCGCAAGCCAGAGTACCCGTTTTCGGGCGTATTTTCAACCCTCTGGGAAAATTATAAATATGGGTCCTACAGTTCCGAGAGTCGATATTTTTTCTTAGGAAATTTCCTCCTTTTCTGCATTTTTTTTCAAATTTGAATTATCTCGAATAGTTTTTGAGATATTGGAGAAAAACCAAAATCCTTTTTTTTTCACATAATTGTTTATTACTATTGCAAATTTTGCGAGCGGCCTTAGCATTTTCTCAAAAAATATATACATGCCATTCCGAATCGAATGACACCTCAATCATAATTTTCGGAGAATGCGAAAAAAATTTGACATAAAAAGCACTTGTTAACTAGACTAATATAGGAACTTGAAGTTGGGAAATCACTTTTTATTCACTCAATCAATAAAAATAACATCTAACAATTCAACTGTTCACAGATAATTATCATTGTCAAGGATTAAATGATCTAACTGTTTTCCAACAAATATCATGCAATTCCGTTTCAAATGTTTATTCCATCCTCATTTACTTGATCGAAAAAAATTTAAGGTTCTTAAGAATCGATAAAAAGACGTTTTCTCGAATTCGACTCGAATGCGAGTACAACAAAAACATGTATGAGATAATTTTTTTCGACAAATCACAATTGTGGAGGTCTATCAGTGTCAAACTGATCTTTGATTGAACGACATTAGAGTGAATTACTTGACTAATGCTGCTGAATATCTTTCCGCAATAATGGTGTATACGATCGCGGAAAGAGTGAAAATAATAACAATTTTTTTTAAGAATGATGAGTGCGGTAACCGTACAGCTAATTTGTTCAATGAAACGCATCCAGATAAATTTGTTGCTAGAAAATACGTTCTAGAATTAGTGCAAAAATTTCGTCAAACTGAATCAGTAGCCTTCAAGAAACGAGACCCAGACCATGAATTTCCGTTGATAAATGAAGCTGTTGAAGTTGCACTTTTAGGACAAGTTCATGCAGACTCAATAATGAGCACAAGGAAATTGGCTAGTGTTACCAATATCAGTAGAACCAGTATCCGCCGAATCCTGAAACATCATAAATTCCACCCCTACAAAATACATTTGGTACACCAATTGAATGAAGATGATTTTGATAGGCGATAGGAATTTTGTGAAATTATGACTACGAGAATAGATGGTGATGAGAATTTCCTTTTCAACATCTGCTTTTCCGATGAGTCTACATTCTTTTTGAATTCGACTGTGAATCGTCGTAATTGTCGTTATTGGTCAGATGCCAATTCACATGTTTTCATACTCAAACTCCCCGAAAACTCAATGAATGGGCCGGTTTTTTGGGGGACCGTTTGATTGGACCAGTATTTCTCGACGGTAACCTGACAGGAGAAACTTATTTGGAATTATTGAATGAATTTGTTTATCCACAATTAGTAGACATTATTGAAAATGACGATCGTTATCATGAAGACCCTTGATATTTCAACAAGCACCCCCACATTATGCACAGTCTATTAGGGCGTTTTTGGATAGAATGTTTCCTGTAAGTTGGAATGGAAGAAGAGGCTCTATAGAGTGGCCAGCTAGATCTCCAGATTCAACCCCAATCGACTTTTTTCTGTGGGGTCACTAGAAAAACAAAATCTTTGCAACCGAACCGGAATCTCTGGAAAATTTACGGAGGAGAATTACTGAAGAATGCCGTCGAATAACGCCGGGAATGCTACGAAATGTGAGGTCTCGTTTTGAACAGAACTTGTACTATTGTATGGAAATGGGTGTTAGACAGTTTGAACATTTAGTTCATTGACAATAATTATTATTGCGACAGTTGCTTTATCAGATATTGTTTTTATTGATTGAGTGAATAAAAAGTGTTTTCCCAACTTCAAGTTCCTATATCTCGAAAACGAATCGATAGAATTAATTTATTTTCGTTGTTTGATATTGAGAAGGAAAATACCTTTCAAATGGGGTATCACTTGCCATATGTTGCCGTCAAAAATTTAGGAGTGGCGGTCACAGCTCCGAGGGATGGAATGTATTTCGGGTGATTTTCTTCGCGAACGATGTCCCCCTCGAAAATGTTGTTGACGTGTCCGAGCGTTTTTATATAATTCGATTCTGCCGACTTACAGAGCCAGTGTTTCGTTTTCAATGGCCCACTCTGTATAAGAGATTCTTAAATTAATATCGAATGATGATTTTCTGTTGCTCATCATCGAATTGTTTTTATTTTTTGCTTTGTCTGTATTATACAGCGTGAGCCATAATGTTTACAGCAGAAAAAGGTAATCGAAAAAGGTGTTTACAATTTGATTTCAGACCCATATATAGAATTTGAAATATCTATCTGAAAAAATTTAAAGTTGCCATTGTTTCTAAATATTTTTTGTTGATCGAAAAACTCTGTTATTTTTTCAAATAACTTTGGGAATCATTATAACTCATTTATTCAATGAAATAGAACTTTAGGTTTCTTTTCTGATGCTAGTGCAAAATTAAAAACTGGTTTCTATTTACTATGACTCTTGCTATTGCAATGGTCAACATCTTACAACTTCATTCGACTGTTTTATAGCTTTTTAAATTTAAGGAGTCACATTAGACCACTTTTTTCAGAGAATAATCAAGTTTCAAGGAAAAAAAAATAAAACAATGTATTCCGCGGTACAACGTGGAAAATTGAGATTTTCTACTTTAAGTACTTAATTTTTATTAGAAGCTTTTAGTTTACCTGTCCCGGTGTCGTCTGTAATCAAATCTTGCAAGTTAAATTTACCCAATTCAAGTTGCCCGATTGACTGAAATTTGGCAGCTGTTCAGAGTTCCTGTGGCAATGGCGGTAAGATGGTGGACGAAATTTGTGTTCATGGTCAGATTCTACTCAAAATTGGTATGTGGAGGTTTTCGTGGTCGGAGATTATGAAATTTTTGTCAAAATTCATAAATTCAAGATGATGGCGAGTGTTGTAATTATGGTTTGATTCTATTCAAAATTGGTATATAGGAGCTTTCAGGGTTGAAGATTACGATTTTTTTGTCAAGATTCATAAAATCAAAATGGCGGCTCCAATATGGCGGACAATATCTGCGATCATGGTCCGATTTTATTCAAAATTGGTACGTGGAGTTTTCTGGGGTCGGAGATTCATAAATTCAAGATGGCGGCTCCAAGATGGTGGACAAGTTTTGTGATAATGTATGGTTTCTATTCAAAATTGGAAGTCGGGGTTTTTGGGGTTGAAGATTATGATTTTTTTTGTCTGCACGACGCCAACTCTCTTTCATATTATATACAGTGAGTCTGCTTAAGTTGGCTACATCTGGGAAACTTTTTTTTAATCAATTTTACGAAAAAAAGTTAATCCTCATGAAAAGTTCTGCATAGTCTAAAAGCCAAGATGCAACCATCTGATATCAAATTCCATTAATCTTATACGAGGTATGTCAAAAAATATGAATTTTACTCTAGAGTAAAAGTAACTTTATATTTCACAATGTCGAAAATTGTCGTTGTGAAAAAATGTTCGGAAGTAAAAACTATGTTTTAATATGCAATTACATCCTTCTAATTGAAAAAATTCTTTTTTTACAATGTTTTCTCCAATTATCAATACTAAACATTTATCATTTTTATTTTTTATTACAAACATGTTAACTTTTCCGTTTCGCTTAGAAATTAATAAGCAAATTTTCACAAAACTAAATTTATTAAAAATCTAATGAACATTGAACAATTAATTAGTAAATGTCTGTCTTGTAACATTTCAGCGATGCATTTAAATTAATAATACCATAATAATTAATTTTGTAGTAATAATTCAACGAACATTATTGGCTCCTTCAATTCACTAATGCCTCAACATATCCGCCTTCCCTTTCAACACAGGTAATTGTTCAATCACGAAAGTTTTTCAATACCCTTCTAACCCAAGCCGGAGTAATACTCTGAACGCATTCTGTAATGACTCTTTCCAAATGAGCAATATCTGTAAATGGCCTTTGAAGATACACCTTTTCCTTCAGGTGACGCCACAAGAGAAAATCGAGTGGCGTCAAATCGGGAGACCGAGGAGGCCAAAACATTTCAGAAAACCAATGAATAACTCTTCCATTAAAACGATTTCCAAGGTATTGCCTTATATCTAACCTACTGTGGCATGGGGCACCATCCTGTTGAAACCATATTTGTTGACGTTGAAGGAGGGGAACATTATCAAAAAAATAGTCTGATTCATTCTATAAAAAGAGCAAATAACCGTCCCCATTCAAAGATTCAAGACAAAAAAAGGTCCAATTATTTTATTTCGGTAAATTCCACACCACACATTTGTTTTGAATGCATATTGGTCCCGAGTTTTGATGGTAAAATTTGGATTAGTATCACTCCACCAACGGCAGTTTTGGCTAGAGACTGTTCCATTTAAGTAAATGTTGATTCATCCGAAAAAATAATATGTCTTGCCATAAATGGGTTATCTTCCAACATTCCGTGGATATCACAACAGAATTCAAATCGTCTATCATGATCTCCTGGTCTCAACGTATGAATAAATCGGGGCTTGAATGGGTGAAAAAAAATTGAAACCGTATCTTTGTTAATAGGAATTTGCATCGAAGCTGCCCTTTCTCGCAAGGATATCGTAGGATGTTCGATTGCTGAAATCATTACTTCGAATTCCATGTCATCATTGGCAATCCGTTGTTAGCGTTTGTGGCTCTATTAATTTTTTACATCTATAGAAGTCTTGAATTTTGTTAATAATTTCCTTACTGGGTGTCGGTTATTGAAAATTTATGCAGATTCACGATAAGTTTTATAATTCTCACCCACAATTAACACAATTTCTATTTTATATTCAGTACTTAATGTTGCTGGCATTTCTACCAAATTTCGCTAAATACAACTGATGTTTTGAATGTCACTATCAAACATTTTTCTGTCTAACATTTCTTGTCAAGCATCCAGATTACATGTACAATAATTACAGTTAATTTTCGTTGTTATTGTAGAGATGTTTCGAGAAATAAAAAAAAATACTATAAATTAATGCAACTGCTATTGAACGTGATTTTTAATTCCGAACAACTTTTCACAATAACAATTTTCGACATGTTATTGTTACTTTACTCCTGGGTAAAATTCATATTTTTTTACATACCTCGTATAAGATAGATAGAACTTGATATCTAATGGTTGTTTCTTGGCTTTTAGACCATGCAGAACTTTTTATGAAGAATAACTTTTTTTCGTAAAATCAATAATAAAAAAGTTTTCCATATGTAGCCAACTTAAGCAGACTCACTGTATATTACAGACACAAAAATTTCCCTTCTTAAAAATTTCAACTTCGGCTTAATTGTTCAATGGTCGGAGATCCACACCTGACCCCTGCTGAAAATCGCATATTGTCGACGACGCAAGGTGATAGGTAAATATGATCTTGATGATCATTCTCTGAAATCGACAGATATAATACTTTATTGGAAGAAAAGGCATTCGAATTCTCTCTATTAGTTTATTGTAAGGAGCTGAATATTTATATTATATGTGTATATAGATCGCCCTCATCAAATATGAATGTATTTTTCGAAAAACTAGAAATCATTTTGTCAGACTTGCCTTTACAGTCCTCAATCATACTAGCGGGTGATCTCAAAATAGATTACAGTGATACGTACAATAATAATACACAATCACTGATGAATATTCTAGAATCCTTCCAGCTAAAAGTGGACGTGATTGAAACAACACGTATATCGCACGACAAGTAACCATTAATTGATTATGTTTGTAGCAACCTCGATAATATGATAACCAAAGTAGTTCCCTCTGGAATATCTGAACATGAGGCCGTATATAGTTGTACTACTATAAATAGTGAACAAAACAATAAAAATAAAACTTTTTATTATGGAAGGCTTTATAGTAAAAAAAACTTTGAAAAATTCTTCAACCACTGCTCGCAAACCAACTGGAATAGTACACTTACTACAGAATGTCAATTTGAACATTCTATAATCGACTGCTTGAAAACTTCAACTGTGCTTTCCCTATTCAAAAAACAAAACATCAAAGAAAAACACCATGGATTACATTGAGCATTGAAGTATCTGCATCCAACCTACGATCATTGCATATTATGGAAAAAATTCACTGAAGAAACATTTTTCATTGACTACTATTTGAAACATAGGACTATCTACCGTAAAGTCTTGAAGAAGGCGAAAGAAATATAGTACAGATCCAGAATAGAAAATGCCAATAATCCTGTAAAAAAAAACCTGGAGAATCATAAATGATCTTAGAGGAAAAGCGAATGTGCATACATCAACCCTAATGAATCCCGACACCCTCAACTCACACCATTGCAACCTAGCTGAACACATAACTAGTAATATAACAACGCCCAACGGTCCTCTTGAAAATATGCGTCCTATTGAAATAAAGCATGAATTCGGGTAAACATACACAAACAAAAAATTAAACCGACGAAAAAATCAACTGAAAAACAAAAAATTAAATAAACCCGCCTAGTCTAAATGATAATTGAGCTCCTAAACTAATGTAAGTAACTGATTTTGAGTCGGCGCCAAACAAACAATTATCGAAGATCATTATCTATGAAAGAAGTCATCAAAACGCAGCCGTGCATCTCGCTGCCATCATTTTACGCTTCACCTAATTCAATTGCTAGTTTGTTTGGCGCCGACTCAAAATCAGTTACTTACATTAGTGTAGGAGCTCAATTATCATTTAGACTAAGAAGGTTTATTTTTTGCTTTTCGTCGGGTTAATTTTTTGTTAAAAAGTTTTTAATTTTTACTTTTCAGTTCCGGATTTCGTCGGTTTGAGTTTTTGTTAAATAGTTTTTATTTTTAATTTTTTTTGGCTAAAATCTACCAATCACTACCTACTTGTTTTTTGATTACTTCCAAAATACTTACTTACCTACCTTACTTCAACTATTACCAGTTAAATAATATGATTATCTATTTCTACTATTTGTTGTAATATAAATTATTTTCGTTGTTCTGGTTAGTTTATTTCATTACTTTGTGTATCATTCCATCCTCTCATAAAATATACTGATTTTGACGGAACAAGAATAATGTCAGTAGCGATCTGTCATTGTCAACTACGTATGTGTGTGCTAATGTTCACTGGTGAAAAATCAATTATCCCCAATTTTTTACCCGTGAGGGTGGTTAATTCCTTTCGAAATCCAAATATAAGGTATACCCTATCTATTAAAAAAAGAATCATCCAAATCGAAGAACCCAGTACAAAGTTATGCCTGATAGAATCGGTTAACGGGCCAGAATTCAGAGGGTGAGTGATCAATATCTTTCATTTCGCTACCCTTAGGGGTGGATTTCATCTTTCAAATTCGAATGGGACCAAAGTCGAAGTACACCCTATCCACTGAAAAAAGAATTATCGGAATCGGACGCCTCAGTAAAAAGTTATGCGTGATCATACATAAAAAAATATTATGGAAAAACATAAAATATACGGGTCGAATAGAGAACCTCCTCTTTTTTGGTTTCGTCGGTTAAAAAGAAAAATACATCCGGAATTGATGGAATAACAGCAAAGGTCCTACAGAAATCTCCACTGACTCTACTGACCCAAATAATTATCGTCCTATTGCACTAATACCCACTTCAGCAAAAATAATAGAAAAACTGGTAAAAATTCGAATGGTTGAATATTTAGAAGTGAATAATATATTAGCAGAACAGCAATTGTATTTAAAAAAAAAGAGTACAAATGATGCTCTTTTCTCCTTCATGGACAAAGTGTACTCAAGCCTAAATAGGGGGGCAGTTGCTGCAGCGGTGTTTGTGATTTCTTCAAAGCATTTGACTGCGTCAATCACAAAATACTGCTGCAGAAGCTACACCACTACGGCCTCACAAACGACACGCTTCAATGGTTTGAGTCATATCTCACCGATCGTGAACAAGCAGTCGAAACTGATTTTATGTCAAAGACCGCAAGTATTAAACATGAAGTGCCACAAGGGTCTGTACTGGGACCTTCACTATTCCTGCTTTACGTAAATTATATGGCTTCTAATGTAAAAGGTACAATCACATTATTTGCTGATGACGTCACCATACTATAACAAGAAGAGAATTATAACAGGTTGCACATGAACCTTACAGAGGACATCCAAGTTATTAAAAATTGGTGTGAATCAAACCTCCTCTTTCTCAATATTGAGAAAACAAACATTATCTTTTCAACGCAATATCCACAATTTAGACATTGGTAATGAAGTGATTGTAAATAAAACAACAACAAGGTTTTTAGGCTCACACATTGATAACAAACTGATGTTTAGTGATCATGTAATGAATATGGGCAAAAAATTGGAATCTGGGAGCTTTGCTGTTAGAAACATTGCTACTGAATTAGGCTATGTTTCTGCCAGAGCAGCATACTTTGCCCCAATTGAATCGGCACTTACGATACGGAATAGCCTTTTGGGGGACATGCAGTAACCTTTCATTCCGGAGGGGTTTTGTTTTGCAAAAAAGATCCGTGAGATACATGTGTAAATCCAAGCCAAGAGACCCTTGTAACGAATTATTCAAGAAATGTGGCATGCTTACTGTAATTTGTTTGTACATTCTGTAAACGGTTTGTTAATTCATAAAAATAGATATACATTGTTACTTGTATCGTCTCAATACAACACAAGGCAGACGGCCAGATGAAGTTGATAAGACCCCGCACTACTATGATTGAGGACTCAATTATATATACCGGAATCAAGGTATATAACCACCTGCCGAACGAAACAAAAATATATACAAGCAGCAAAAATTTCAGACTAAATGTTAGAACAGAAACACCATTTTATAACCTGGATGAATATTTTTCACATATATTTTAATTTGTCACCAAAAGGGTAATCCGGGATTTTAATATGTAACTGGAAATGTTTTTTAATGTTTTCAGATGTCCGTAATGTATTATACTCCTATGTAGTAATGTAATAATTATACCTTGGATGAATATTTCCGTAATAATTATACTCTTTCATGTAATAAGGCGTGAAATGAGATTGTTCAAACTTTGAAAAGCCTATTTAAATTCTTTAATATGTAGATAGTTTGTATTGTTCTCCTGTATATTGTTATTGATTTTAGGTTAACAAGCTTTGTCAACAAGGGTTATTTCACTTATGACAATAAAGTATACTTTGAATTGAATTGAATTGAATTTGATAGCGAATGAGTTCCTTCCACCTCATAACTTTCCACAACACACTAACATTCGCATATGCGAATGTACGTCCTCGGTAGCTCAGTTGGAAGAGCACCTGACTAGTAATCATGTGGACGCGGGTTTGATTCCTCAAGCTTTAGCGCATCATTTGTAGGAGAAGCAGAAGTGGATTGTTGTTTTCTGATCAGGTTGCTACTTTCCTAAGTCTTTCTGTATGACTATCGTCGATGTATTCTATATTTTTATAGATTTTAAAATAATCTGCAATAAACCACACATTCGGATGATTCCAAGTAATTTGGTGGAGAATTTATCAAAAATAAGAAGGAACATGGTCTCGAATTGGGGCCCTGAGGTACCCTAGAACAAGGGATACATTTTTCGAAAACCATATACTGCTGACGGCTCTTCAAATAAGATGCCAATAGTTCTAACATTTTATAGGGAAACCCAAGCTTGCTATTAGTTTTAAGCAACACGTGATCGACCTCCTGGAAAATCCGATCTGTTTTTTCATATATTTCACTACTTTTCAAAATTAGGAACGGTCTTTTTTTGCCTTTCATTGATTTAACGTACTCTAGATATGCCTTCCAATATCACGTTTAATCTTTTATCTCAAACTCACTAATTGCTGTTAGTTTTTTCAATTACTTCCTGGGAAATATATGTTATCTGATATAATATTCCGAGTGAATCAAGGATGAAAGGATTTTTGTATTTAGCGCTTTGGGGACATATTCATCAAATATCTTAAAACAAATCATATAGAATGTATAATAACATATTAAACATTGTGACAAATAACCCATGTAAAACCATTGGGAATAAATTCCTCAAACTCCTATTTCAATATACATTGAAAAATGGAATATCACCTCCAGGTTGATTGATAACTTATATGCATAAAACTAATATTCAAAAGTAAATGATTTCCACAAAATCACCATTAACATTCACACTCTTTCGCACACCTTTCGGAAATGATAGAAATTAAACAAGGAATTCAATTGTCTATTTTCAGATATATAGGTGAAAAACTAGCATTCAATGAACCACAAAATATAATTGCAGACGTAAATAATTCGTGTGATGGGTTGATAAGATTTCGATAATAGTTCGTTCAACTACTCGTACCATAAATTTTTTACCAAATCCCACTTTAATCTTATCGACCAGAAGTATATCAAGGCCGATGTGTCCCATTTTATTTTATCAATGAAATTGACTTGAAATTGACAATTGTCGAATAGATCCTATATTTTATAAGAGCAGGTTTCACCGAAGTCCAGATTGCATACCCTGATCACAGCAGCTTGCTTTGATTTCAAAATTACATTTCGGATCAACAGAGCTTGATTTGGAATGAGAATATGCAAATCAAGAAAGTCTGATATCATATGATCTAGAATAAGTATAGTATTTCTAATCCCAATTGGACCGATATAAAAAGTTTCGGGAAGGGAATTATCTTTGCAGTCGCCGCACACAGGTGAAAATGAAGGAATAGCTGGCCAAAATTATATAAAGGCGAAATATAATTTTTGTTGATAGTTTACACGTAGAATATCACTCATCAATTAATTAATTGCATGAAAGGTACTGAATGATCACATATTTCCACGTTTATAGTATTAACACGCTTTTCAGAAGCTTTTATTTAACTTGCTTCGTTCGCATGTCCTGTCTCTCCGGTTCAAAATTTGTAAGTGAATTTTGACACATTTCTAATTATCCGATTGACTCGAAATTTGGCAGGTGCATATCATTTTGTTGACAATGTCTTATGAAATTTGTATTAAAGAACAAAATAAAATGGCGGCTCGAAGCCAATTTTTTTCCTTTTTTAAAATTGGTATGTAGGGGTTTTTGGGGACAGAGAATATGAATTTTTATCAAAATCCATAAATTGTAGATGTCTGCTCCAAGATGGCGAATGAGTTTTGCGATTCTATCGAAAATAAGTATATATTGGTTTCTGGGGTCGGAGATAATGAATTTTTTGTCAAAACTCATAAATTCAAGAGGGTCGACGAATCTTTACATTTATGATCCATTTGCTCAAAAATGAGTATTTGGTCAAAAATTCGAAATGGATTCGCCAATATGGCGGTTATTAATAATCAGAATCAACGCAAAATCGACTTGTATGGATTCTTGGGGACGCAAACTATGAATTCATCATCAAAATATGAAAATTCAAAGTGGATCGTCATTCTAACCTCTGATCCAAAATGAGGATACCTATATCAATTCATAAAAATAAAAAGCGTGTTTTTTCATTCGAATTCATTTTTGTACTTTAATGTAAATGAGTGAGAACCTAGTAAGAGTACTTATACATTATATTACTCAACTGCAGGTTCTTCCAAAAGCATCATAACGTCTTCTGGATATGTCCTCGATTTTTTCCGTGGCAATTTCCGCATACTAGTGATGTAAGGATCAGACGATACCAATAGTTGATGGAATAAATCTTCCATGGTTTGTTCCCGGAAAAATTTTCTGATATACCCTTGGCGATATGTTTTTATTGCTTTAATTTTGAAGCATATGTTAGCTCCTTAGTTTCCAAATTCTTTCTTAGTTCTTGTGTTTTTCGACGTTTCGACCTATCACTTAATTCTAAAAAATTATTTTGTTTCCTTCCTGCAGAATTATCGGACTTTTGACAATGTTTTTGAACAGAAAAGTACATTGAAGTGTCAAGCCAATTTTTATTTTTACTTTGAAAACGTTCATCTTTTCTTGAGGCACTTTGCCACTGCTTTTTATATCGATGTATATATTTTGACAACTTTGGTTTGATGTCTGGTAGTTCGTCCTTACAATTTATTGCCTCACGAATTTTTTAAACCAGGTATTCATATATTGACTCATTCTCATCTAATGCGCCATTTTTATAAAAAGTAACAAGTACTCGTCGACTAATTGAGATTTTTATAAGTGGACTTCCTGAAAAAAAAATACTGTTATTACTACGATACCTCTAATATTCCAACATTCTGACTGAATATTTTTTCTGCAATTCTGAAATCTTCCCTACCGCAATGGAAGATTCCCTTTGGGAGGTAGAGAATGGGGAAAAGTGCTCCTTACCTAATTTCAAGTATACAATTGTCAGTTATAGAACAAGAATACAAAATTAAAGCTAATTACTTATAATGCCTGGAAATATTTTCCGTAATCTTCTGCGAAAGTATGATGAAAAAATGCAATAGGATTTTTTCCCTCCATACACCACTAGACAAAAAAAATAATTTAATGTGTTCGGTTTAACGAACTATTTGACAGACACTGCATAATTCATATTATTCAATATTTTTCACAAAATCAAACATTTGGTACGTCATGTGATGCAATAATGAATATTTATGTGGACTCAGATTCAAGATGTTCAAAAGAGACAGAACTGGAAGCAGATTATTTTAGGATATTGGACAATTTCTGATGGCACACCCTGTACAATAACATAGACTCGATATAACGGAGTCCTAAATTTAATCACCAGTATATTATACTGACCTATCTTGTCATGAAAATATACAATGTACCGACTTTAATAAATAGATCAATTGAGGTCGCGAATCTCAGCTCTATTTCAGATGGACTTTAGATACTAAGAAAGAAAGAACCTGATTGGTTTTTTTCAGAAAACCCTGGAAAATTGATTTTGTTTAGAATCATTTTTGTTGTGAATTTTGAAATAAGCTACGGAATTTGTAAAATATCAAAGATATTGATTTTTGTCCCACCCCCACGGGGTAAAATCTCATGGGGAGGGGGGCAAAACTTAAAGACAATCGATAACCCAACCAGGGAAGGGTTGTGATATTTGGTACATCGCATTATATGTCCGAAATAACTAACCTTTCTTGTTTTTATGGTGTTCAGGAGTTCTCGATCCTTATTCAGCTGTCTGAATACCTCTTCATTACTGGTATGTGCAGTCCAAGGGATCTTGAGGATTCTCCGATAGCACTTACATTGAATCAAATTAATGAACATACTTTGTAAGCATATTTTGATAAAAAATCGAAGAACTATTAACCTCCTTCACTATTGAAAGCCACGATTACCATCAACCATTATGTAGATATTAGTAAGTTCCCCAAACTAATTGCATTTCTTAAGCGTTGTTGTAACAGTAAGTATTAGGGTAACCTTTAGAGAGGGTTATATTTCCCTTGAAAAATATAACTTGAAAACTAAATTGAGCGGCTAACTTAACTTTCGCCCTGTATTTGGTTTTATTTTATGCGTGAGTTGTTCATTCGTGTACTAAATTGATCTTTCCAGTAATTCTGAGGGAATATACGTATATAAAAACATGACCAAGTTATAAAAACGCATTGATAAGTCTTAATCAAAGTATGTTGCATAATCAAGTTGAAATTACACCTTGACGTTCGTTTCATAAAATGAAGAATTCATTGTGATGCACTTAGGGCAGAATAACTGAAAACAATTACCAGATAGAGTTCAATATAACCTTACTTGTTGGTTTTGTTGACACCCTTCTGAGAGCTGTCTGTCTGTAGCTTGGCACTATTGATTTATCGTTATTTTATTTATTAATCGCACTCAAGTTAATGGTCTGATTTTTAAAAACCTTTTAATTAGTTGCGAGTATAGTTTTCCCAATATCAATTGTAGAAGCATAAAAAAGTCTTGCGGCGAAATCCTGTGAGCAGCAGTGGCGGAGATAACTAATTTCATTTAGATATTTTAAGATTTTAAAAATACTTCATAAATAATGAAAAATGAAAAAAAATTAAAGACAAGCTTTTATTTATACAAATACATTAAGAAAGAAAAATAATTTCTTCCATCGTTTGACCAAGACCATAGACGCTACTGGTTTTTAATCTTTCAGAGCTATTAAAACACAAATATAACGCGTGATTTATGACCTCCCATCGTAGAGACACACCTGCCATCATTAATGTCCGACTTGATTGGCCCAGACGAATCGCAGACAGCCGTCACTCGCGTCCACGTTGACAATCGGCTCTTTCGATCTACCGTTTGCCGACGGAAAATGTTTACGAGTAGTACAGATTATTTTTCGTTCCGTTTCTTGGCATATACGCTCGTGTTAGCGAAGTGAGTTTTCATTTGCTCCCTATAGAAACAGCTTCTGCAATTGATATTGGATGGACTATAGTATATAAATTTCCCAGTTGCCGGGCAGTGCATATGAACACTCCTCGTAGTGCTCTCATTTTTATTGCCGTTCCAATTGGGATTAGAATAACTCTACTATAGTTTGGAACTCATCTCAACGACTATGTCAAATTTAAATTTTCTAGGATAAACGTTTCCAAGGGAGCTGGGAAAAAAACAAGCGGATAACGCGGAGGCCATCGGTGTTTCATTCTTATCTGCTCGCTGGAAAATACTAGAAACATGTCTCTCCAATTTTCTGTTTGAAATGTATAAGTGATTTTTGAACGCTATATTTATTGTTAGTAAGATGTAAATTTATCGGTACATAACTCCTGTACTCTGATCTGGGAGATATATAAAATAAGCGAAACATTAGACATTGAATATGGAGTTCCGCAAGGATCGGTCTTGGATCCAACACTATTTAATCTATATATTATTGACTTATTCAGTTCGAAGATAACTATTGAATAATAGTTTTGGAGATGACACTAAATTCCTACCCTTCAGTTGTAATGCTGCTGGTACGACAGACATGCAACAAATCAATATGAACATATATATATATAAATATATATATATATATATATATATATATATTATATATATATATATATATAATATATATATATAAATATGTATATTATATATATATATATATAAATATACATATTTATATATATATATAACCAAATTTGTTCATCTAATATAAGATCTAGAATTATATATTGTGAATAAAATCATTAGAATAAGTTAGAATAACAAAACACTTGATACAGAAAGTGGGAATAAACTTTAAATTTCTTAAAAAAAATGTGTTCTGCCAAGAAGAAATGTAACAAGTTTTGAGAGTTAAAAAAAATGATGTATGAAAACGAAACCAGGTACCAATATGGAAGGACAAATTATAATGGAACACAAGAGAAAAACAAGCAAAACTATCCTTAAACGTTATAAAACGAATTCAGATACGAATGGGATATCAAACAAGCAAGAAAGAACTACTCACTTTATTAAGATAACAAAAGTCCAGTCCGTGACATTGCCAGGAACAAAAGGGGGCCTTCTGCAGTGTAGCTGTACTTTCCCAGAGAGAACGAACACTTCTTACAGTCAGGAGAACACCAAAACAAGGAAGAATATCAGGTATTTCAAAGAACCAGAACTAAATGAAGGGCAACATATCAGGACCAGACACTTATATTGGTTATTTGATCACTTGCATCCATTAATTTGAACATTTAATGGTCTTTTTAATGCTCACAGACTGTTCATAACATTGAAACGTTCATTCATCAAGTATTTTATCATACATAAGCAAGTTTTACCATTTCACATCACTGTTCTGAGTTAGATAAGTTAGATATCGCAGGTTAGTCAATTTAAGGACGTATTTCAATAAAAACAACAACTATTTGACGATTTTTCTGCATTCTTCGTTTACCTTTTGAGCACCTAATGATAATCTTCCCACAGAATAGCACGTTTGACATCAAGCAGCGCAACAAGTTGGCATTACTGAATCCTGCCATGGCATACTCCATAGGCGTACCGACTGAGCTGGGATAAGGTAAGAGAGTGTTGAAAAAGGGTAAGCCGGAGTTTCATTACTGTTATGATAGGTATTCACTTTTCAAAATTATCAAATAAAAAAAAGAAATAAATGAAAGAAATTTATTAAGATGACTAGTTGTTATTGAAAAAAATCGAATAAGTAACAGTTACAATCATTATTACAATAACTATTAGCAATAATAAATATAAATATAAAGAGCCTATCACAACAATATTATATATATATATATATATATATATAACGACTGAACAGTGGGGAATAACGGGAATAACAGCACAAGTGTTGAATTATGAAAAACTCTTCAATACGTTGGACCAAGCTTTCGTTTCAATTTTAAAACTTCCTCAGGGTCCTAAAATATGTAAATTACATTATTGAGAAAAAATTCTTGAAATGAAGGCATCTAAGGTGAGATAGACGTATCAACTACGTGATAAAAAAATTACAAAATATAAAAACAAATAAAAGAGTACCTACCATTTGAAACCTTGAAAACCTTGTATTTTTGTAATAAATCGTTCGTTCGGAACGAAAATATGTCTTCTCTAAACTTCGACGAAATTCATAGTTTACAGATGAACAGATGTTATTTTTTCAAATATTCCCGAAAAGGACCACGACCCAAGTAATTTGTATGGGCAATTTACAACCATATTTCCGGTCATAAATTAGGTTCCCCTCATAGCACGGGCAAAATAATTATAAATGAGAGAAAAAGTTATTTTATCGTCACGAACTGCTATTTCACAAAGGCAAATGATGAGTTATGGAAGATTTCCTTGGGAGTATAGCTATAGACCAGAAAATATTGTTAACAATAAGAGTTAGAGTAGGGTGAAAGAATGTGTTTTCATGAAAATGGTTTTTTCAACTTTCACGCTCATAAGTAATAAATCAATTGTTTGAAAGTATATCATAGATAGCAGATATCACAACTCACTGGGCTATTGTTTATGTACGGTTTCAAGTTTTATTACTGGGATACTCTATCTGACAAATATAGTCTGGCCATTCTTGTACCAGGAAACCCAATACCTAATGTTTTACAGATGTTGGGAAATGGGAACGAGATAGTAAGAATATCCATGGACCGATCGAAGAGGTAGTCGGTTCGGAGTTCTGAGACCATGCTCTGGCATTCAGTGTTTGCTTATTATATAGGCCTTGCCAGCCAAATTTTAAATTTGTCAAAATTTCTCACCATTCAAATAAGTAGTAGTCCAATTCGTAATAAGTTCAATTGATTGAAAATTCATTACTATTCAAACACTAAGATTTCTCGAATGGATATTCTTTCTAGATGAATAAATACTACCGTATACAACAATTTACATATGTCGTTGTATTTTTAATGTATTTTGTTGTACTTATTTCATTCGATATTATGTATTATTTGTCGTATTTTCTCTGATTTCACATTTTATTGCTCATATTTTTCATTTATCACGATCTCATTAATTAACATGTATTTTATTTATCTATCTATTTTGTTTTGAGAAACAAGGGCTTTGCACTCATTCCTGAATAGCTTTTTTCACTCCCAGCATGTTATTTATTTGTATTCATTTGATTCTGAATGAAGTTTTAATAATAATAATAATATTTTATTATTATTATAGGTCATTTCAGTCGAAAAATCCATTTTCTTTTTCCAGTGGATATAAATGAAATAGATTTTCATTCAAAAAGTATTTATTTTATGGTATCCCAGCCAATCCCATTCGATTGGATGAAAACAGACAAAAGATGAAACTACAACCACTTTGATTTACTTATCGTATTATATTTGAATAATAAATTTCGTTCATTCATTGGGACCTCAATCAAATCTATCAAGAAAGGGTGTCGTTCACAAAATCCCCGTTGCTCATTTATAGAAAGTTTGCAGTCTTCGGATTCAGTTTATAGAGTTCTCTCCACAAATTGATTCTCTCAGTTTCGGATTCTGCGTCGCTGTCAGGGACCAGTGTTTTGCCTATATCTAGAAAATGTACGTTTTTCTCATCTACCGGCTTCCATGTAACATTCAATTCTCTTTGATCCGGGGTGGGGTTGCTAGTTTTCGCAAAATTCGTCCACAGTTTAACGAATCTCCTTACGTAGGTGTCATCGGCGCTACCAGGTTCGATTTTTGGCAGGGCAAAATTTCTGAAAAGGTAGCCCAACTCGTCAGCATGAGATACTCCTGCGACAAATGTTCATTATTGAAAAATTACCAAATCACATGGGTCAAATGAAATTAGTCTTTTCATTATGTGTCAGGTACATATTTTTTTCTGTCCCTGCTTTAAGATAAGAAAGAATTGTGTGGATTCCAATGTAAAAACGCTTGGCAGCCATAAATATGAATTAAACTGCATCGCTCCACTAAATAAAAAATATTTGTTAGTGCAGGGCCGGCTGATCCATATAGGCGAAGTAGGCAGTCGCCTAAGGCGACAAAATTTAGGGGCGGCGCTGCCCTTTATTTTATTAATTTTTTGTGAAATTACTAGTATGTCATTATCAGTTGAAAATATTCGAGGACAAGGTTATGAAAGTGGCAGTAATATGAGAGGGAAGGGCATTGGTGTTGAAAGAAGGATTTTAGACATACTCTAAACCTTGTGGTCGATGATGAAGCTTCATGCTGTTTGCAAGTAGGCACCTTTTTTGGTGTCGTCTTACGAACTTATGTATTCTTCTCTGCATCGACCCGACATGTACCTCCTTTGACTGTAAAGCCTCTGAAGAAATCTCTGAGGATCCCTCTCTTACAGGCTCCAGTGGCATTGAAACCAAGGCAGAAGCACTTGGGCAACTAGAAATATTTCCGAGTTCAAGATTGTTGCTGCTCTTGTTATGTGGCACAATGTTTTGTTCCAGGTAAATCCAATTAGTAAAATATGGCAAGGAAAGAGCAGTTACTCAACTAAAAAAATCAGGAAAAGTTTTTGAGCAATGTCAGAAGAGATATAAAAATCGAAAGAGCGTTGGTCGATGCTTGTGAATCAGCAGAAAAAGCTGGAATACAGTATTCGAGAAAGAAGAAAGAAGAGAATGTTCGACTATAAGTCAAGGGATGGGTTTGTAGCTCGGATAGTTTCACAATTCAGTTTCACCTCCCCATTTTTGGGCACAGCTATCAATGCTGTCAAGTCAAGAAGAGACTTCCTCGGTTGAATTAGGTCTCTGGTATATTTGGATTTGTGTAAAAAATACATAAACCTCAAAAACAAACTCGGCAGAGATCAAGCAATACTCAAAAATGAGGAGGAAGGTCAGGATCAATGTGATATTAACACTTCAGGACTGGTATTTGTCGTCACCTGGATGATCACCTAACCCTTCAAAAACTGCTGAACTTCATTTACCACGATAGTCTGGAAAAAAGATTTTCCAACTTATGTGTTGCTTTTATAATTCTACTCACTTTGGCATTGTCTGTAGTGTTATGCCCCGAGAATATTCATATTCAAACATAACGAATGTTAATGGAAAGAAATGGCCAACTCGAATATGAAGAGTTATTTTAACGAATAATCCATTTTTACCACGTCGAAAATACATACGGGAAATAGCTAGCAGATGATAAGTAAGAAAAAAATCCATTACAAAAACCTGTCTAGAGATAATAACAGAACTAATAAAGAAGGTTCTTTGTGAAGTAAAAACTGTCAGACTTAAGAAAATTGCTTGCGTGTTCATTTTTCAGAAAATACATACATTAAATACCAAATTTATAGCTACTAAAAGTCAAAAACACGTGAACGATTCCCGCTAGGAATTAAAAATTCATAAAAACATTTTAATGTATAAGAAAGGTCATTAGAAAACCCCGTGGAGATAGGATGCACTATAAAATTATCTACAGATGAATGAAAATTATTTCCATGTAGTTTAACCCTAATAAACATCTCATAGGACGTAATAACTTGGGAGATAAAATAACCTAAACGAAAAAAAACAACTCTTGTTTTTTTTACTCCTATCTACACCGCGGGTTCTATGAATAATCATATTGCCTGTCATCAAAAACGATGGAATGGCTTCGTAGGAGACCACGACGCGCAAGACATCATACGTGGATAAGTATAAAAAGAATTGAAAAATGAAACTGGCCTCTCATTCTCATTCGGAAATTCAGACCTCACTCGAGTTTCAGTCTATGTATACAGCGCAATATGTAGTCAGATCAGAACTCAGTATTACTACCAAATAATAAGTAATTAAAATGTATTAAGAATCAGTGCGAGTATTTAATTACTAAAAATGATAACTTAATGGTAACCAAGAAAACAGAAAAGAAATGGAGTGATGCGAAAAACAATCACTAGGTCAAAATAGATTCAAATTTAGAATTCAATAATTTTGTTGATTCATTTTCAATAGTTGATACTATATGGTATAGGCGACAAAACTTCACAAATGATTTTGATAAAAGTACTGTGAGTGACATCTAGAGACAGAAAAAAACTGGTAAGCTGATTCGTGTTTTTGTGTTAATTTGGCCTATGAGATCTTCCTCAACTATTATCAAATTGAATGGCATTATTCCATTTTCTACGAAATCCCTTTCCACAAGTAAAACTGTTCTATATGAAATTTCACCAATTTTTTTGGTATCGACATTTGTGGTTTTTCAAAACATAAATTGAATAAGCCTTGACTTTTGAACTTCTCTATATAATTTCCAGTTATCTGTATTATAAATAAAAACTAGACTTCTCTCACGGCGGAACACAATCCGCAAGATTTTAACCTATTGTTGTAATGCGAATCTAGAAATATTTCACAGTGTTATTATTGAATCAAATCAATTTCATATCCAGTTTGTGTAAGGAATTGCCAAATTTGATGAATCATTCATTCAGTTTTTGTTGAATGATACGTGCTCATTCAACCAATATTATAATTTTTCATTATTGTTTCATATTCTCAATTAGTAGAGTTCAGATATCATTGTCAACATTATGTGTAAGCATTTGAAGATAATAAATTGTAAAACTTTTCCACAATTGATTGGGGAATGATACTTGTTCATTCACAATAGTGTGCTCAAGTTTTTTTAGATTGTTAATGTTCTATTTAGGAAAGGAATTGATAATTATGTGGAGTATTTTTATATTTATCAACGTCAATACCATATGTCACAAAGTAACTCAGTCTAACTAGATCTATGTCAATCGTAATATACAGAGAGGAAAACAAACATATATAACAGTTAAATTGATGAAATATTTGATATCATATACAGTGTGGTTAGATAACGTTCTAGGAGATTATACGTTGTTTCTCGAACTCCAATATCTTTCCAAGGTTTCGAGTAGCTGTGTATGACTCACAGTATCGAATGCCTGGAGAGATCTGGAAATATACACAGACTAGGTTTTCCGTTATCTATTTCGATCTAATCGAACCGCCAAATAAAGTCCACTCATTTAATATCGAGAGTCGTTTGCTAGACTCACTTTTTTATTCATTCAACGTACAGATGGTTAAAGAGATTTTTGCGAACCAAAGAGTTCTTCTGTCATTTATATTTTTATAGAGGGAAACAACACAAAAAATTACTGTATATAAATGAGTTTGAGGCATGAAAGGCTCCACGTTTCCCGATAATAGGACCTGGAACCTATTTTATAACGATTGTTCGTGATACTAACCTGGTAAGTGGGAAAGATCTCCAAAAATCTTAAGCAAATTCCTTCCACCTTCAAGCGTCATCCTGTACAAATAAACGGGCTGTTCCATGGTTTTGACATGATTCAGTACTGCTGCAAAAATTCCCACCATGTATAAACTGTCGGTGAATGACTAAAAATGATAAAAAATTATTGTAGATAATATTGTATGTACCATGTGTGGTATTAGTTTCCATTTTTTCAAAAGAGCCCCTGGAGGCTTTGGTTACGTCAAGTACCTTCCTCCTGTTTTTCATAACGGAGGTTAGTTTGTCGCCTACATTTTGTTTATCCACTCATTCGCAAGCACGAATTTCAGCAGAGACTCATCTCTCTTTCGTTGATGTCGCTACTGCCCCAGACAATGTGGTGTGCGTTGGCATCCCAGCCGATTTACTACCACAGTCTTTTTCGCCTGCAGTACCTTATCAACTCCTCCACAGCCTTCGTAGGTAGTGCTTGAGGGTCATCTGAAGGGAAGTAAACCGATGCGAAAAGATCACCTGTTTGATTGTTTTCAACATCATTACAGACTTCTATTTTGATTGTCAGCATTCAAATAACTTTCACATCATACTTACCAAATACTTGTCATCCCTCCGAATACTCTTCCAATAGAAATCCTCAATTTTTCTTTTCACCATTTCGTACTTTTCACTGTCCTCTTCAATGCCAAGTTGCCAATCTATTACATTTTCTGCACTAAGGGGAACCTCTGGATGTTGGGAAAATATTTTCGGATTGTATTCCATAAACATACCCTCAGTTAGGTTATACCCGAAAATCATGGGTACTTTGTTATATTCTCCTGAAAGTATGATCTCTATGGGGTGTTTGGTTATAAAAGCTGTTTCATTGGGAACTTCTATAACAGGTCCTAGTGGTCTGTGTGTTCTGGCAGAAATGTTCTGTAAAAGCAAGTGGAATGAAATAATATCGTATAAACGAATATTGAAATACATTTGATTTTTGTAATCGAAACTAATGAGATCAGTGGATAATGGAGAAATTTTATAGCCCAGTCGACAACCGGTCGTCATTACGAGTTTCTCGAAGGATCGATAGTTTTTTAGAAGGGTACCACCAGGAATTTTCTGTAACTAATGTTCCCTATATAGCGAGAAACAGAAGAGTACTATTCAGGAAGTTCATTCAAGGTGTATTCGAAGACGTGTTTTAAGCAAAATAAGTAGTAGTCCCGTACGTGATATTTTTTGGACAGTGAATTTGGATTGATATCTCTGATAGGGAAACGCATATGCCCCTTTTATGGAAATATTTTTATTTGCACATGAAGATTACCACCTAGAAAGTTCAGCAACAAATTCATAAATGAAAAAAAAATTGATATTTTTCATAATTCAAAATTGAAAACGGCAATTTTGAAACCGTACTCCTAGCGCCTCTGATGGACGTATGCATCATAACTTCACACAGTTCAAACTTTTACCGCTAGTTGCTTCGAACTGTCAACTATAATTCCATATTTTTTCGTATATATGTTGTACTAATATTTTTATTATCATTGTATTTTCAATTGTTACTAAAACGTCATATCAAAATAGAGGTTGAATTCATGTGGATTGTAAGAAATAGTATTGTCTTACAATATTCTAGAAACCAGCCACATTTGGCGCTAGTGCTTGGGGGAAGTTATGCAAGTGAAGGTCAAATCGAGTTTGAATCAAGGAGCATCTTTGAATTTGAACATTTCGAGAACATTTTGGGATTTGAGAAATTATTTTAACAAAATATGATTTTTGAGGACTGTACTGATGCAAGAAAAAAATGAAAACATCTGTGTTCTCTATTGTCATTGTGAGTTAATGTGTTGTTTTTGTAAAATGCATATAAACGGACTATAAGTACTTCAATGTTTCAATACGCACCCCAGTCTTGAAATCACCTAAATTAAAAAAAAACATACTCACATCAAGGATTTTGGTTTCAGCTTTGTACAACTCATCCACAGGAGTATTTTTCAAAATTTCCAGAGCTTCCTTTTCACTTTTGACTACTTTTCCCAGATGCTTAACGAACTCCATTATCATTTTGCACCCCCACGACCAAGGATTGAACACAGTACCACTCTGTAGAATAGCCTTGTGAAATAGTCCTTTCGATCTCTTAGACAAAATGTGAAAATGAACAGAGGTGCTTCCTGCGCTATTTCCGAAAATTGTCACGTTGTTTGGGTCTCCGTTGAAGTTTTGGATATTCTTCTGAACCCACTGTGAATAAACAAACCGTCAAGGCATGAGTAGCAAAGCGGAGAAATACTAATACTATTCTAAAAACTCACCTGTAACGCGAGAGTTTGATCTTTCAATCCCATATTCCCAGGTACACCAAGAGACTCGTCATCAGAACTGAGGAATCCCAGTACTCCCAACCGATAATTCATAGAAACGAAGACGATATCTTCCACTATAAGGTTCTCGAAGCCAAAAACTTGGGAATTGCTCGACTCAGCAATAAATCCTCCACCATGGATATACACCATCACAGGCTTCAACTTAGTATTCTTATGGGGCAGCTGGAAATTATTTATCGGCATTAGGCCAAAATATAGAAGAGAAATTTGTTTGAATATATGAACTGGATGTTCATAAAATCAGATATGGAATCATCTGCGACGTTTGTATATTGATGGTGTGTTGTTTGTATGTTGTGTGTGTGTTATTTGTGTGTTGTTCGTGTTCTGTTCGTGTGCTGTTGGTGTGTTGTTTGTGTGTTGTTGGTGTGTTGTTGTGTGTTGTTGGTGTTTGTTGGTGTGTTGTTTGGTGTTGTTTGTTGGTGTTTGTGTGTTGTTTGTTGTTGTTGGTCTGTTGTTTGTGTGTTGTTGGTGTGTTGTTGGTGTGCTGTTGGTGTGTCGTTGGTGTGTCGTTTGTGTGTTGTTTAAGTGTTGTCGTGTTGTTGGTGTGTTGTTTGTGTGTTGATTGTTTCTTGTTTATGTATTGTTGATGTGTTTTTGGTGTGTTTTTGGTTTGTTGTTGGTGTAATGTTGGTGTGTTTTTTGTGTGTTGTTTGTGCATTGTTTGTGCGTTGTTTGTTTATTGTTTGTGTGCTGTTTGTGTGTTGTTTGTGTGTTGTTTGTGTATTGTTTGTGTGTTGTTGGTATGCTGTTGGTGTGTTGTTCTTTGTTTGTGTGTTGTTTGTGTGTTGTTTGTGTGTTGTTCGTGTATTGTTGGTGTGTTTTTGGTGTGTTGTTCTTTGTTTGTGGGTTGTTTGTTTGTGTTTGTGTGTTGTTTGTGTGTTGTTTGTGTGTTGTTTTTGTTGTTGGTGTGTTGTTTGTGTGTTGTTGTGTGTTGTTTGTGTGTTGTTTGTTTGTTGTTTGTGTGTTGTTTGTGTGTTGTTGGTGTGTTGTTGGTGTGTTGTTCGTCACTTTGTCCTTAATTAAGACTGGAATAGAAAAGCAAATAACTATTCGAATAAAAATGCAAATTTTCAATTTCAGATTTTTTCTTTTGCGTTTGGGTCCTTTCTGAATATCTTTCAGATGTAGTTCAATGTCCAGCATGGCTTTAGCCGAGAAAGTAGTTGTTTTCTGTTAGACATACATAAAAAATAACTTCATTTTCAATTCACAGAAAAATATTTCTATTCAATATTCAATTGAGAATGTTTTCAATGGAAGAGAAACATATGCAGGTCATGAAATTGAAGAGCATCTAAAATATGTAATGAGTGAGCTGAATAAAAATATGTTTTAACTAAATTGGGTCGGTATTATATTATGTATGAACCCCCATACACCACAACATTGGTTGGGAAACCAAACTAAAATCCCGTAATATTAACAGAAAAATAAACGTACTTCTTTCGTGAAGACATTCAGAAAAAGACAATCCTCAGAGCCAGCATATTCTCCTGTGAAAAAGTTTCTGAAATAACATGAATTCCCATCGGTTGTGGCATCTCTTATGTCATCCCATGGCTCAGCTGGTTCCGGTGCCTACAAATGGCAGATAAAATTTTTATGACAAGTAAATATATGTAGTTAAATGATACTCGGAAACCAACTTCCATTTAAATGCACTGAAAAAAGTTTGAATTAGTTCTGGGGTACATATGCGTATTTTTGAATAGTCAATGAGGGACATTTGATCTATTATTGGTCGAAAATATATACTTTCATAATGTATTCATTTCTTACTTCATTTGGGAAACGAATGACTTTGACTTTGGAGGTCAGATTCAACCGATTCAGACCATCACCTTTATACAAAAATAGGGTGATTATTATATAAATGATGACAACATTCGATTAATGATTGGTTACTCAGTTACTCCCAATATATCCTAAGGCTAGAATTTTTTATTACTGATGTTTAGGAGGCAAAAATACAAAAGTTCATTGGAATCCATAGATGATAAAATACAATTTGGGAAAAGTGTTGGTATCCTACTTCTTTGTATTAGGTGAAAAATGAAAAGTGGTGCTTTTCTGTATCAGATATATTCAAATACTTTCCTATAATTTTTTCATTTTCATTATTACTTATCAAGGTAAGCCTTCTCTTCTAAAGCATAAGAATAATCCAACAATCAGCGCAACCTTGAATTGAATATAATTAGTATTCAGACATTTTGCAATCTGATTTCTTTGATATTTCTTGTTATGAACAGGGCATAGAAGTACTACTTAGATAGAGGGATAGATTTATTGGACAACTTTACATTTACATGTTTGCTGCAAGTCATGTAAACTATAAAAATAAAAATAATGATAAAATAAAAAATTGAAAAACACACAAACATAAATATTAAAAATACAATTAAAATGATTGAAACTATATAACATTGTTTACAAACAAAACAAATTAAAAGTGGAAAACATTCTCTGCAAAAAATTAGTATATTTTTGAGTAACACAATCCCTATTGTATCAACCCTGGAAGGACAAAATTAATTAATAAGAAACTGATTAAATATTCCTCAGTGTTATAAAAAAAGTTTTTCAACAAAACTGATTTTATTTTAAATTCAAACGATTTGTGGTTGAGTGATTCAATAACTTCAGGTATATGATTGTAAAGATTTATATTCAGGAGTTTTTCTGAGACTTGGACATCTGTAACGAGGTTGAATGAGCAGTTCAGCATTTTTTGTATGATAATGAATAACATACAGATGTTTAGAAAAATAAAATATATTTTCACGGATTTCAAGAACAGTGTGGAAGATGAAAAGAGAAGGTAAAGGTAGAATTCCCATCTCCTTTTAAAATTGGTTTACAGTGAGCTCTGTACTCAGCGTTCCTCATTATTCTCATAACCTCTTTCTGTTGCCTGAATATTTTTATGGAATGTGTTGAATTACCCCTCAGAATCATGCCGTAACTTATAAGAGAGTAGAACATGGCGAAATATGCATCGAGGTCCACTGCTTTTTTAGTTGTCTTAGGTCGAAAATGCTTTTATTTCAAAACAATAATATGAGTTGACCAGGATAAATTCGCATCGAGAATTACGCCAAGTAACTTTCCATAATTGCTCTCGATGTTAGTGTTGACTGTAGAGGATACAATTTCTTTGGTCATCTCTTCATTTAATTTCAACTTATTCAGTGTGAACCAACGACAAGCCAGTGTAATATCTTAGTTTTCCCCTAACGTTTTCAAATTTGTGCCTGTTGATACTAAGGAAGTGTCATCTGCGAAAAGAACACTTTCATATGGTGACATAAAATTGCTGAAGTCATTTACATAAATCAAAAAACAATGAGCCTAGAACAGATCTTTGAGGAACACCATGTAAAACATTTCTAACACTAGAAAATGCATCTTCTACATAAACCGACTGGGTTCTATCTGTCAAATATGATTTTAATAATTCCAGGGGAAGTGCTCTCACTCCATAGTAATTCAGCTTATCAAGAAGAGATACACAGTCGAAGGCCTTGAAAAGGTCACACAGTGTGATTGACCCGAGATCTACTGCTCTCTCTAGGGTATCAACAATGCAACTCATGACTCAAGTTATTCATCACAAGATATCGGACCAACCTGTTCTTCAGGATGATTTCCAGAATCTTACCTAGAACCGGAATTATTGAAATGGGAAATTTTCTACTAGAGACTTCCATAATGGTAAAACTTTCGCAAATTTAAAACAGCTAGAAAACAACCTGTAGATATGCAGGTGTTGAAAAGGAATGTGAGTGGTTTGATATTGCATCAATGATACATTTTAATGACTTTACTGCCTCTATTATTTCCGAAGGTAATATGGGTGCAAGAAAAAAAGAGTCACAAGACGAAGAACTAGAACTGAGTAGGCCAACTGAAGTCTCAGTCGCTTGTAATAACCCCAATATTACAATTTCCGCAACGGTGCCAAAAAATTGATGAAATTTTCAATCGGTACATCTGATATAACTTGTTCTTTTATCTTTTTGTTTGTTCGTGATTTATTATTTGCCAGCTAGTTTTTGGCTTGTTTTTTGAGTCCGAAATATAATTATTATGGGCTGTTTTTTTACTTTATTTAACTGAATTCTGTAGTTTTCCAGATAAGCTCTGTAGGCAACTTCATGCTTCATTTTAAAAAGCTATTAGACACTCGTGGTGATATATTATGTTCATTTTAAACTATCAGAACTATCAGATCGTCTTTTCATGCTGTAATAGTTATAATTTATATGCTCAAATATGTATGTCGCATTGAATTTCAGTACTTTCTTTTCCCCTTGGAGACATAGGAAGCGTCGCATATCAATAAACTTCAAGATCCACGAGATTTGGATAAACATAACACAATCACCAACGTTTGATTTTTGACATTTCTTCTTTAGAATTATATGAGAAGTAATCGTAGTTTTTTCATTACTTTATCGAAAATTAGGTGAGTTTAATATTACTAAAACGTTGAATTAGTGTGCAGTGTGTACAAAAAATTGTTTACAATTTCCAAAATGATATCCCATAACCTCTCTTTATGGATCTTCGGGGGCCCGTATCTCCTAATATTATCTTTTCCGCGCAAAATTTTCGATTTCTATACTGTTTTTACCATGTTTTGAAGCACCTGTTGAAATTTAGTGAAGATACTGGGTGATCTCATATTCTTCGCCTATTCCGAAATCTACTAAACTGTTACCTGTTTTTAATAAACTGGTAATAATGGCAGAATTATTTTTTCCACTCATTGAAAACCAGGATTGAAGGGCAACTATACTGATATTAGGTGGATTGTTGAATACTGAGTATTAAGCTCATTGATAAAAATATATCAGGCAAAAGAAAGATACCTAGTCTGTTACGGAATCATGGTTTACCTACCACTAAAACTCGATAACAGAAAAAAAAATATAATGGTACGAAAGTTCAATAATATATTCATCTGATGACAACGTTATGTCACTCAATTTTGACATAAGGAAGCTCATTATGGTACTAAGTCCCATAATGAATTTCATTATGGCACTTATTACAGCAGATAAATAAATATTGCCGTTAAATCCTGACGTTGTCAAGGAAATGGCAAAGCACAGCTCACTAACCCACTAATATTTGAAACTACACATGTACTTACTCCTTTAAAAATAGTTGTCATTGTGACATGTCAAAAATGCAGTTTTTAATTTTTCGAAAATGTATTGATATAAATGCCATCAGATAAAATTTTGTATGTAATACGAATCATAAACAATCATTATGGCACACGTCGTGTTATCGGACTCGGCTACGCCTGTACCATAATGATCGTCTTTATGATCCTCATTACATAAATAACTATTATGGTTATTGAATTTTACTCAAGTGTACTGGTGTACCTGGAACGTTTTTTCTCTGTGCATCATAACAAATTTCAGCGATTCTTACCTTGAATCTCAATTTCCCGACAGGTGGTTTCGCATAAGGAATCCCAAGAAATGCCAGAAATTCATCACCATCCAAATTTTTACGATAACATCCCTTCAAATGCCCATTTCCAACTGAAACCACAGGGGAACTCATAATTCTGTGATAATACAATGTAATTTATTCGTAGCAACTAAAAATTGTTACATAAGTATACACAAGTCCTCTATCTACTTTGAACTCTGAACAAGTGGACATCTAATTATGAAATGAAATCAGACTAATTCATTATTCATACTCAGGGAAGTGCCATGAGAATTATAGAGGGGATTCATTTGAGAGATCTGTATTAGTAAACAACATTGATAAAAAGCTCTTTCTTGAATCTTGTAGTTGGTGATAATAATTAATAATGATTTTTTGCTATGTAACAAAACTTTATTGAACTATATTCAGTGAAAAAAGTGGTTCTTCATTGCACTGTGCAATAAAATGTTTATTGCACTCATCTGTCATTCTTAATCTGTCATTTGTGATCATGACAAACATAAACGTCAAATCGACGCAATTTTTAGCCTTTTCTCTGTGATATTGTATTACAATTTAACTAATTGCATATTTATATTATTTTCAATCATATTTGTTACATACTGGATTACGAAATTACTAAAAAATGCAATTGTTCCTAACATATCAGTTTCTGAAAGCATATTGATAGTGCTAATTAATTATTGAATATTTTGCTATAAAATAACGCTTTTTATTTTCCTACACTTAGTGCCATCTGAATAAAACATTTTTTGGTTTTTGCATGAACCTAAAAATAGTATATTGTTTTACGAGTGACGGAAGTAACATATTTTCAAGCGAGAGAACAGCCGAGGCTGGTAATGTTCAAGAGCTTCAAATTTTTTTCCGATAAGTGAAACACTATACTTTTTCTACAACCCTGTTTATATCATAATAATATGCTAAAAAAGTACGGTGAACAAATATTTTATTTTAAATTAAAAATAACAGAATTGTTTTAAACATTACTCATGATTCAAATATTGGTTAATTGTTACATTCGAGCAATTCTTCAAAATTATAGGAGTATTACAATCAAGATTTTTATGTATTGAGGTAGACGATGCCACATCTGTTTTGTTGTTAACTGATGTCACTCCAGATAAATATGCGCCGTAATCGGATAGCGTTGTATTTTGTATGGATTGCAAAATTTTGGTTTGTATTTGATTTTTGCTTCTAACTGATTGTGCAACACATCCCTCCGCAACGTTACTAGATTTCCAGCCTCCAAGCTTTTTTAATTGAAGTAAATCACCTCCTGCATCCACTAATAGCGTTGCGGAAGTTCTACGCAAACAATGCCCAGTATATTTTTGGGGATCAGGCAAGTATATTGAGCTATTTGCATGGGAAATTTACTGAATATATGTTCATTCGAACAACCTGTCTAGTACACTTTCAGTTCTGGTAGTTAATAAAGAATCTTGAATTTATTTTGTCCATATCTAGTGGACGGAGGTTCCATATATTTTAGAAATCTCGTAGAAGAACCCAGAAATGTGGGAGAAACGCGGTACTTCTGTTCTTGTATTACGTATTGTAACTTAGAGTATACTGCTGGTATCTTTTACATCATTCACTGTCAAATCTTTCAATTCATGGCAACGACAAGCCCCCGAAATTCCAAGAACTAAGGCTACCTACAAACGTTAATATTCATATCATTAAGAATTTGTCGCAATAATAAAGTAATTAACTTACCTTAGTCATTAAGTATTTGGAGTCGTGTGCATTCTTTAAGAAATAGTGTATCTCATCGTGAGAAATTTTTTTAGACTTTTGACTTTTAAAACCATCAGATTTTCGTTTAAAAAAAGAACGTAAATTGGGATATTTACTGATATCGATATTATTTTTAATCGATAAAATGGTTCTCAACATCGAATACATAGACCATAGCGTCGATGACTTGATTTTTTTTGACAACCATCCAAAATACGCAAGCAGCACAGTTTCCGAAAATGAATTTACGTGATTATCAACTCTACAATCCATGAATTTTGCATATATTTCTTCATATCTCTCTTTAGATTTTACAAGTGATGAATCCAAAGAGGTTTCCTCAGCTTGATTTGCTATTTCTGGTGGTGTATTTGGAAAATCTAAATCACTTTCCGAATCAGAAATCATGATAACTTAAAAAACTAAAAATGCTTTCAGTGCAAACTGACAAGTCTAAACAATTAACGAGGAACGTCAACTAATAAAAGCATGCAACTAGATATAAATTGTTTTTAAGTCTCACGGTATTTTTACGATTATATTTTGCTTTTTAATCACGCGAAAGTAAAAAAAAATGCATTCTTATTATAGAAATGATTCCTGTCGTTGTTTATTATTAATTTAAAGTCATCAAAACATTATATACGAGGGCGGGAAATGATTGAAAATATAAATTTAACTTTCGTCACTAGAAACGAAAGTTAACGTTATGAGAATTTCTCTCACTTTCGACGGAAATCACGTTTTCGCTGAAGGTATTCTATTACAAAATGACGTCTTTCCGTAAAGGGTTCTAGAAAAAATATTGTTTGCAACTCGTGCAAAAAGTGATTATTGCACTCGACGTGTTGTCCAACTTCACGTCAGTTGCAGTAAACACTTACTTTTTGCACTTGTCACATAAATAACCATACTCTACGACTATCGTATTCTGCATTGTTTACATATTGGTTATTAATCGATGAATGAAGATGATTTCAAGACACCGTGGATCCTAACTCATTATTCAACGGCACTCGACCAATCACAGATTCAGAATTTTCAGGATCCACGGGAACTGAGAGGTTTAGACCAAAAAGAGTAAACGTTATCAGAATTAACGTTCACTCTCTTTGGAGACCAAAGAGAGTAAACGTTATCAGAATAGGAGAGTCTATTCCCCATAAGACAATGGTGACACTAGCAGAAAGAGATGAAAGGTCATTTGTGAGTCATAGTGACGTATATGGACATGTCATGGCCACCATTCTCTCTGGACAGTGGCGGACATCTGGTATCTGAGAGTAACATGCTCTCGAATGTATATTGGGCCACCTGTATGTTACGTGGGCCACCTGCACTCATGTCCATGTGCGTCACTATGACGGGTTAATGCTACAAAATTCTGATTGGCTAGAGCTTATTATTCAGATAACGTTTACTCTCTTTGGGTTTAGACTACTAATGACAAAACAGCAAATCTACCAAACAAATTTCTCAAGAAGGCTTTGCTTCATTCGACGTGTCACGGCTTGGTTTACGCGAATGTCGGATTGACTGTTTTCTTAGTTTTAACTTTGATGTGTCACGATCAAAATATAAAATGAATAATTGTGATTGGGGAAGCAGTGATAGTGAGAATAAGGAGATCTATACACCACCAGATTTATTGGAAACGGTGAAAACAGCAACTATAAACTTATTGCTGGAAAAAATCAAAAAAGCAATATTCGAAGGCATACGCAGAGTTCAAGGATTGGCGAAACTTGAACCAGGCTAATTCATTCTCGGAAAATGTCTTTCTTGCTTATTTCACAAAACTCTCTGAGAAATATAAGTCATCATCGTTGTGGAAGATATATCATTCCATCAAATGAATGTGAAATTTCAAATGAATGAATGGAGTACCTATTATTTTCATAAATAATATTAAGATTGCATTAAAACTCTGACTATCGTATAGTCGTAGAGAAAGTCTAGTCTTCTGCTCGCGTATAATGATAACCATTATTCTCTAGGATAATTCCAAAACTCGCCTACGGCTCGTTTCGAAATTTTTATCGTCGAGAATAATTATCATCATTATACGCTCGTTGAAGAATATACTATTATTTCATAAATATACAAATATGTGATTGGAGTGTCATTGATAGTCATAAACACACAGAGTGTCAGTTACTATCAGTCTTCATTTTATAATTAGCCTACTTTGATCTTTTCATAAATATCAGATGTCATTAGAAAGATCACGGACTTGCGCAAATGTAGCACCAACAACCAATAGTATCGCTTTCCGCTTGTTTGTACAAGGAGCCAGGAGCCGGTATTTTGCATTTCGTTCACGCATTAAACTCGAAATTAGCTTGTTTGTAATATTATCGTTCAAACTGGAATAACTTCAGAAAACATAAAACTTATCGGTGAATACATTAAGAAGCCGTTAACGTATCGAATCAAGAAAATATTCGAGAGAGGCGAATATCCGGAAAACCTCAAGACAGCAATGATGAAACCATTATTAAATGAAAAATAATAACTTTTTAACAAAAAATTGAACCGACGAAAAACTTAAAAGCAAAAAATAAAATAAACCTTCTTAGTCCTAATAACTAAGCTCCTGAACTAATGTAAGTAACTAATTTTGAGTCGGCGCCAAACAAACAAGCAAATGAGTGATTTAATGATCTTCGTTGATTGTTTGTTTGGCGTCGACTCAAAATCAGTCACTTATATTCGTTTAGGAGCTTAGTTATTAGGACTAAGAAGGTTAATTTTATTTTTTGCTTTTCAGTTTTTCGTCGGTTCAACTTTTTGTTGAAAAGTTATTATTTCTCAATTTTTTGTGGCTAAAATCTACTAATTACTACCTATTTAACTTTTATTTCTTCCAAAATACTTACTTACCTACCTTATCTCAACTATTAACACTTAAATAATATGATTATCAACTTTAATTATTGATTATTATATAATAGAAATTATTTTTGATAGTTCTGGTTAGTTTATTTAATCACTTTGTATACAGAGTGGGCCATTGGAAACGAAACAGCGGCTCTGTAGGTCGGCAGAACCGAATTATATGTATAAAAACGCTCGGACACGTCAACTAAATTTTCGAGGGGGACATCCTTCGCGATGAAATTCACCCGAAATACATTTCATCCCTCGGAGCTGTGACCACCACCCCTGAATTCTTAAATGGCAACATATGGCAAGTGATACCTCATTTAAAAGGTATTTTCCTTCTTGATATCAAACAACAAAAATAAATCAATTCTATCGATTCGTTTTCGAGATATAGGAACTTGAAGTTGGGAAATAACTTTTTATTCACTCAATCAATGAAAATAACATCCATGCAACTGTTCAAAGATAATTATCATTGTCAAGGAATTGAATGATCTAACTGTTTACCAACAAATAACATGCCGTTCCGCTTCAAATTTTTATTTCATCCTCATTTACTACATCGAAATTTTTTTAAGGTTCTTGAGAATCGATAAAAAGACGTTTTCTCGAATTCGACTCAAATGCGAGTACAACAAAAACATGTATGAGATATTTTTATTAGCCAAATCGCAATTGTGGACGTCTATCAGTGTCAAACTGATCTTTTATTGAACGACATTAGAGTGTTTTACTTGACTGAAGCTGCTGAATATCTTTCCGCAATAATGATGTATACGATCGCGGAAAGAGTTGAAATAATAACATTTTTTTTTAAGAATGATGAGTGCGGTAATCGTACAGCTGATTTGTTCAATGGAACGCATCCAGATAAACTTGTTGCTAGAAAATACGTTCTAGAATTATTGCAAAAAATTTGTCAAACTGGATCAGTAGCCAACAAGAAACGAGACCCAGAACGTGAATTTCCGTTGAGAAATGAAGCTGTTGAAGTTGCACTTTTAGGACAAGTTCATGCAGACCCAACATTGAGCACAAGGAAATTGGCTAGTGTTACCAATATCAGTAAAACCAGTATCCGCCGAATCCTGGAACATCATAAATTCCACCCCTACAAAATACATTTGGTACACCAATTGAACGAAGATGATTTTGTGAAATTATGACTACAAGAATAGATGCCGATGAGAATTACCTTTTCAACATCTACTTTTCTGATGAGTCTACATCCTTTTTGAATTCCACTGTGAATCGTCATAATTGTCGTTATTGGTCAGATGCCAATCCACATGTTTTCCACGAAGTCCATACTCAAACTCCCCAAAAACTCAGTGTATTTTTGGGGACCGTTTGATTGGACCAGTATTTCTCGATGATAACCTGACAGGAGAAACTTATTTGGAATTATTGAATGAATTTGTTTATCCACAATTAGTAGACATCATTGAGAATGACGATCGTTTCCATGAAGACCACTTGATATTTCAACAAGACGGGGCACCTCCACATTATCCACAGCATGTTAGGGCGTTTTTTGGATAGAATGTTTCCTGGAAGTTGGATTGGAAGAAGAGACTCTATAGAGTGGCCAGCCAGATCTCCAGATTTAACCTCACTCGACTTTTTCCTGTGAGGTCACTTGAAAAACAAAATCTTTGCAACCGAACCAGAATCTCTGGAAGATTTACGAAGGAGAATTATTGAAGAATGCCGTCGAATAACGCCGGAAATGCTACGAAATGTGAGGTCTCGTTTTGAACAGAACTTGTACTATTGTTTGGAAATGGGTGGTAGATAGTTTGAACATTTAGTTCATTGACAATAATAATTATTGCGACAGTTGCTTTATCAGATATTGTTTTCATTGATTGAGTGGATAAAAAGTGATTTCCCAACTTCAAGTTCCTATATCTCGAAAACGAATCGATATAATCAATTTATTTTTGTTGTTTAATATCAAGAAGGAAAATACCTTTCAAATGAGGTATCACTTACCATATGTTGCCGTTTAAAAATTTAGGGGTTGCGGTCACAGCTCCGAGGGATCAAATGTATTTCGGGTGAATTTCATCGCGAACGATGTCTCCCTCGAAAATGTAGTTGATGTATCCGAGCGTTTTTATATAATTCGGTTCTGCCGACCTACAGAGACGCTGTGTCGTTTTCAATGGCCCACTCTGTATAATTCCATACTTTCATAGACGGATTGTGACAGATATAGGAGAACAAAAATAATGACAATAGCAATCTGTCAATGTCAACTACATATGTGTGCCAATGTTCACAAGTGAAAAATCAATCAACCGCTATTTTTATGCCCATAGGGGTGAATTATTCCATCCCAATTTAAATTTGATTAACTATAAGGTATACACTATCTAATAAAAAAAAGAATCATCCAAATCAGACAACTCAGTACAAAGTTATGTCTGATAGAATCGGTAGACGAATCAAAATGTATAAGGTGAACGATCAATATCCTCCATTTTGCTACCCTTACGGAAGGATTTGTCTTCCAAAATTCGAATGGGACCAATTTCAATGTGCACCCTATTCAATGAAGAGTCATCGAAATCGAATTACTCTGTGAAAAGTTATGCGTGGTCATACATAAACAAAAATATACGCGTCGACTAGATTTCCTTTTTGATTTCGTCGGTTTAAAAAGGTAATCAGGTAGAAGTCTCTAATTATAGACCAATCTCAGTTATGAGTACAGTCGCAAAAGTTATCAAAAAACGTCTTATGGAGTTTCTAGAAAAGAACAAAATACTTTCACCTAAACAATTTGGTTTCAGACCCCAAAAATCAACTGAAGATGCAATTGTGTACTCAACTCACCTTTGGGAAAAATAATGAGACCCACTCAATTTCTCAAAGGAAATCTCCAATTCCAATCTGACACCATAGTTTTGTAATTTTCCAGGCAAAATAAATAATTGACGTAAGTTATCAATTTCATTGCTGTAAGTGGTAAAGTTATTAACTGTAAATTCATGTTTTTATTGTAACAATGACATCATGTGTTTGTCATAAACATGTGGTTGAAAAATAGCAAAAGCTATTTTCGTTACCAAAATGACGGTATTGAATAACAATAAGTAAAATCAATTGTACCAAATGTACACTTTAATAATGACGAATACCTTTTTCCTTATACCGAATAAAACCGACAATATCAACAATCAAAATATATACTTAGGGCAAAAACTTTGTGTCATTAATGTAAGTACCTGATTTGATAGTAGGTAGCACTACTTTATATTTGAATTTCAGTTTGATAATGGCAATTTAACACTGCCAGGGCCTTTTTTTTTCTATTGACAATTGAAGTGAGACCCAATCCCCAATACGGGTGCTTTTTTTGATTGCCAATACTAAAGTTTTAATAGTGATTATTGAAGTTTTTTCTCCGTGATTTCAACTCGTCCAAATTCTCAATATCTTCTGAAACAAAGACTTTTTCTCATCCCAGAAGAGCAGGCACGCACTTTGTAAAAAGTGTCTTCCCTTCAAAATCGGATGTAGGTTTGGTATGTTTTGTAAAAAACGATAAGATATTATAGCGATCATCAATTTCCTACACCGCACTGTTGGACTCTATATGAGCTAATTCACAAACCAGGTAATACTTATGCAATGAAATTTGTTAGCATCAATACAAATTTATTCAAATATTTAAATAATTACAAATAACCTTTCGTTACAGGACTATAATCGAATATCTCTTTCCATAATTCCATTCGTTCCTTTTCTGGTTCAACATCAAGCGACAATTCATTTCCAATATCCAAAAAATATGTTTTCCTCTTTTTCCACTGGTTTCCCATATTATATCGAACTCCTTTTCGTTGGGGGTGGGGTTTCCAAATTTGGCGAAATTCGTCCACAGTTTCACGAATCTTCTGATGGAAATATCTTCGATGCTGCCTCTTTCAACATCGGTCGTTTGGTCGGATTTGAAAAGGTAACCCAGTTCATCTGCGTGACAGACACCTAAAAACATATTTTCAATTATGTAGGGAAAACTAAAATTGTTATTCATTTATGGAGACCAAAGAATTGCCCGAAGGCAGTTTCTGTACGAACTAGATGCTTATTTTTTTCTTTCGACGTTCAGAATCAGAAAATGGGAAATGAGAAAAAATCCACCGTGAAAAACGAATGAACATATATGGATAAAAATAAGAGTTTTTCCAATTGTGAATGTCTGGAGGGAAAGAAGGGAATACGAATGTATTCCCGTACAAGAACGTTTGCGTACTGAACAATATTGGGTCTGAAAGTGGCATTTTCCCAAGTAAATGCTTCTGTGAAAAAATGGTGCCTCCTCTTGGAGAAATCTGCAATTGCTGGTGATAAAACGCAATTTCAATCCGGAGTTTATTAGAGTTTCATCAGACTAACGGCATAAAAAAGAAAAAAAATATGGATAAGGCATGATTATTTCAAATCTGAAGGAAAAAAGTTTCAAATATTTAGGTGGGTATTTCGAAAAAAAAATTAATCGGCTAATCGAATGATTTTGAAGTTCAAAGAGTGATATTTTCCGTACGTTAATGCTTCCTTGAAATTACATTCTATGGGTATATCGATGGAAATATTATTTTATGTACGAAGTAACAAAAATGTCTCTTCATTGATGTCTGGGAATCTGTAATGAACTACTGAGTGCCTCTCTAATTGAAATGTTAATGGGGAAGATCATTGTTTAGCCAAGGAGAATCATTCATTTCTGTCAAACGGCTTCCAATTTATTTCCAAAGTTGTGAATAAGTTGTGCACTTATTTTTCCTTCCAACAAAAATAACGGTTATTGTCGGATCATTTAATCCTGTCATAGACTTCACAGCCTACAGCTATCGAACTTGTCCTCAAAAATACTACTATCAGAAAGATTTTGCTGGGTCTCAACACCAACAAAGCCTGTGGATCTGACGGAATCCCGCCGATTGTTCTCAAGAAATGTGCCCCCGAACTAACACCTGTTCTTTGCAAGTTGTTCAACCACTTTACAATTTGGTACTTCCGCCAAAAAAAAAAAACTACTATCCGAAAGCTTTTGCTGGGTCTCAACACCAGGAAAGCCTGCGGTTGTTCCAATACAGCCAGTCCCTAAAAAGGCAAAAGGCCCTACCTAGCAACTACAGACCTATCGCACTGCTATCTATTATTTCAAAGGTCATGGAAAAGCCATCAACATCGAGCTCATGAAATATCTGGAAGACTCAGGAATTGTCAACGATAGGCAATATGGCTTCCGCCATCAGAGATCAACTGGTGACCTGCTCGCTTACGTCTCAATATGGCAGCTATCTATTGAAAAGTATGGAGAAACTTTAGCTGTGGCATTAGATATCTCCAAGGCGTTCGATCGAGTTTGGCACCAGGGACTCCTCGCCAAGCTTCCGTCTTATGGCTTGCCCCCTCAGCTGTGTTCTCTGCTTGCTAGTTTTCTCTCAAACAGGTCCCTCCATGTAGTGGTCGATGGAGTTTCATCTGACACTCTACTCATAAATGCTGGTGTTCCGCAAGGATCTATTCTCGCACCAACAATTTTTCTACTTCACATCAACGACCTGTTGAAAGCAACTTCATGTCCAGTACACAGCTTTGCCGATGATAGTACCCTCCATACCGCTTTCCTTCCAGGGCCCCTATATCAGCCCGTGAAACCAGAAATGAACGAGGAAGAAATGTTAATAATATAAATATGGACTTAGCAACAATTCTCGAGTGGGGATCTAATAACTTGGTAGAATTCAAATGCAAACAAAACACAAGCATGTTTTCCCCTAGCTCTAGAAAATTTTCGGAGTCTCACTTTGTGTACTATACAATAACCTTTGAAATCAGTGAGAACCATACCAAAGGTCATCCAAATGAGCTTGGTTTTTCAGTCTACCTTTACAAAAAGCCTAGATTTCCAAGCCCACCCAACTGTTTATGTTATAAGTGCACAGATCCACCCGTAGATCTGGAATACTGTTCCCATATTTGGAGCGCGGCACCTAAACATATCCTGAGGCTATTGGATTCTGTCCAAAAAAGGGCAATTCGTCTCGTCGGTGATGCCTCGCTTACAAACTCGCTCACTTGTCTGGAACACCGTAGAAAAGTTGACGATTTGTCTCTATTTTATAGATATTTTCATGGGCGATGCTCTTCTGAAATATCAACAATCGTTCCTGCTTTGGCAGTCTCTTCGAGACTAACCCGTCAAGTTCAGTCATCACACCCCTTCGTGGTCACTTTGGAGACCTGCAGAACATCACTTTCCAAAGACTCGTTCATCCAACGAACAGCAAGGCTTTGGAACTCATTGCCTAGGGAGGTGTTCCCCGAGGCATACAACCTCCAGAAATTTAAGAAGAACACCAACTCCTACCTTCTTTCCCTTGGTTCCCACGATGTTCTCTGAACATTACAGGATATCCCTTCTCGTGGGAACCAGAACATAAAAAAAAACAGAATCAATGCCAGTGGCATTTCACAATATTGTAACGGGTATCGATTATTGGAAATACATAAGTAAAGTAGCTTAGATTTCAAGGTCATACTTCTGTATACGATTTTTTGTCTCACTTCTCATGGAAGCACCCCCCAAATTCTGTAATTAACGTGGTAGAATGGTGAAACTCTCAGGACTGATGAGAATGCTGGAAATATACCTAGTGATACACACTGCCCGCCAGTCGCGAAGGAACTACCCATTTTCATAGTAAATCATATTAGGTGGCAAAATAGGCTCAAAATTCCTTCAGGAACCCCAACATACCAACAATACACCTTTTTCCTGGAAAAATTTCAGTCCTAAAAAATCCGAATTTGTCTCACTTTTCATGAAAGCACCCCCGTAACTTCCGTGATTATCGAGGTAGAATGATGAAACTCTCAAGACTGATGGAAATGCTGAAAATGTACCTACCAGCTTAATGGTTATATACACTGCCCGTCAGCAGAGATGGAACTACTGACAACAAACTTTGGAAAATGTTAATTCTATAGAAAAATTTTTCGACCCGATTATAAAACCAAACGCCATTTAGAAATAGATTTTTCAATTAGTTCAACATGTTTTTTACAATTTGTATTTAAAATTTTATTTATGATGTGCACCGATATTTTCCTGTTAGCAACCTCCAGTAAGTAATTTTTTATATTTTATATAAAGAGCATTTTGACCATGTGATTTTGTCCTTTCCAGATGTCTTGATAATGAAATAAAGTTTTTCGAAAGCTCTTCAATTTAACAAAGAGTCTTCTTTACATTTGCCATTTCCTATTGACTGCAACCTCGAAGAAAACAAACCCAAGCAGTATTATAGTGACTGAAACTGTTACTGCAACTTCGACTCGGTGGTTATCACGTAATCAGCACTAAATCTACCTCTTTACAGAAAGAATAACACAAATTTTATATTTGTTAGGTTGTAGTCACGTAATTCCCATCTATGGTAGCCACTCCACAGTTCTACAGTGCGCGTCAAAATTATGGAACAAATTTGATATTTCGCAAGCCATGTACTTTTGACCAAAATCCTGAAATAAGTCGATTTTTATTTTAAAATTCCGATTTTTTTATGTGTATTCTAAAGAGGTTATGTCACTGGTTTTGACATGGTGACGTAATCGGTATTTTTTTAAACTGGAATAGATGCCTTGTGATACCTCATCTGAAAGGCCTTTCAATACTGCATTCAATGATAATAATTAATTAGATATTTTTTACATGGTGAACAAAAATTAATATTTTATTTCAATAAGAGAATAACTTTATATCCAACAAAATAGAACAGTTGAATAAGATGTTCGAAATGCCATCCACCAGTCTCTTGACAAAAAGCAAATCTACGGACACATTCCTCTTGCACATTGCGAATAACTTCCGGAGTACCTCTGTTAATTTCGATCCTAATTCGATTTTTCAACTATTGTAGATTTTGGGGCCTATCTACATAGACCTTTGATTTCAAATAACCCCACAAGAAAAAATCCAGGGGCGTAAGATCTGGAGATCTTGGGGGCCACTCTATCGGTCTGCGTCTACCAATCCACCTCCTAGGAAAACAGTTATTCAAAAACTCGCGAACATCACGTGCATAGTGCGGAGGTGCACCATCTTGTTGCAACCAAATACTTTCATTTGGTGAGTTAGGATTGTTGGCGTTTGGAAAAATATCGGCAAGGCTAGGTATGAGTTCATTTCTTAAAAATTCCAAGTAACGCTCCCCTGTGAGATTTCCTTCGAAAAAATACGGGCCAATAATCATGTCGTTCATTATCCCTGCTCAAACATTGACTTTCTGAGGGTATTGAGTATGCCCGTCCATCATTCAGTGAGGATTATCCCTACTCCAATATCTGCAATTCTGACGATTTACTGAACCATTTAGGCAAAACGTAGCCTCATCGGAAAACAGAATTTGTTTTATAAAACGTGGATTGCGGTTACACAAATCCTGCATTATTTCACAGAACTCCACACGGCGATCGGGATCATCATCATTGAGTTGTTGATGTAGCTGTACTTTGTATGGATGGTACTTCTCTGCTTTCAGGATACTTAATACAGAACTTTGGGATATGTCAAGTATTGTGAGGATTATTCTCTACACCCAATAGAACATCAAGTTTCACGTTTTCTTCTATTTTAGGACGTCCAGCATTCGGAATATGTTTGACATGACCAGTTTCTCTAAATTTTTTGTCAATCTCACTGACTGTTGAACGACTGATAGGTCTATTTGGATACTTCGCATTGAACAAGTCGCATACCTCTTGCTGAGTTCTGGTTCTATCTCCGCATCCAATAAAAATTAAAATTTCTATGCGTTGGGTTTCACTTAAAGTAGCCATAGTTTACTTTTAGAACCTCTTCACTTAGAATGTGTGAAGAATATTTGTTGATATTTCAACTGACATTTATTTGACACTAACTTGCCTATTATGGCATTAATTTGTGACTGTCTTTTGTTTCCATTTTAGACTAGGAAATAGCTAACTATTAATATTGGGAAAGGATCCATTGGTGTAGTAGAGCACTGACTCACTAGTCTGCCAGGGCAGTCCAAGGGATTAGAGCCTTGGCTCAAAAAAGTAAAATTTTGCATTTTTCAACACGCTTTTATTATCTTTACTTGTAACTAAATAACTCACAATGTAATAAAATCTTGGAAGTAAATATTCACCCACTTCCAATCTTTCGAATAATCTGAAATTTGTCACACATATCAAGGACCGATGACAATACAAGAATTTTATAATCATAATGTAATAATAATAAAAATATATTTTTCCAAACGCCAATAATCCTAACTCACCAAATGAAAGTATTTGGTTGCAACAAGATGGTGCACCCCCGCACTATGCACGTGATGTTCGCGAGTTTTTGAATAAATGTTTTCCTAGGAGGTGGATTGGTAGACGCGGACCGATAGAGTGGCCCCTAAGGTCTATGTAGATAGGCCGCAAAATCTACAAGAGTTGAAAAATCGAATTAGGATCGAAATTAACAGAATTACTCCGGAAGTTATTCGCAATGTGCAAGAGGAATGTGTCCGTAGATTTGCTTATTGTCAAGAGACTGGTGGATAGCATTTCGAACATCTTATTTAACTGTTCTATTTCGTTGGATATAAAGTTATTCTCTTATTGAAATAAAATATTAATTTTTGTTCACCCTGTAAAAAAATATCTAATTAATCATTATTATTGAATGCAGTATCAAAAGGCTTTTCAGATGAGGTATCACAAGACATCTATTCCAATTTAAAAAAATTACCGATTACGTCACCATGTCAAAACCAGTGACATAACCTCTTTAGAATATACATAAAAAATCGGCATTTTAAAATAAAAATCGACCTATTTTAGGATTTTTGTCAAAAGTAGATGGCTTGCGAAATATCGAATTTGTTCCATAATTTTGACGCGCACTGTATAACTTATTACTGTCATTTGAGGTATCTGAAACATTATGGTCACTGAGCAAATCACTTTGAAGGTGTTTAAACTAAAAAGTGGAAAATAACCGTTGCGGTAACCATCCTGTACCACTTAAATATCACTTAGAAGTGACAGTCACTTTCAAGAGAGTATGATAGTTTCGGTGACGTTTTGGTAACTTCCATAAAACCATCAATGTGGCAGGCAGTTGATTGTGATATGTGATGATAGTTGCCACATTCTTGCTATCTCCATAATTGAAAGTCACAGTACGCATTTAAAAAGACACTACGAATCACAATAACCTTCAAAATACCACGCGATGACGAAAGGTAACCTAAGTTTTTTCAAATTATTTTATTGTGGCTTACAAAAAGTTATTAACCTGTTACGTGAAACATGAATGATATTTATTCAATATGAAATGTTTTTAAAAGAGAATTTTCCTTGATTTTGAAGTGACCTTAGATTGGTCCGTGCGATGACGAAAACGTTTATCAAATTATTTTATTGTGGCTTACAAAAAGTTCGTTTTACCTGTTACGTGAATGATATTCATTCAAAATAAAATGGGTTATCTTTTCAATAGACAATTCCTCTTGATTTTGTAAAAAAGATTAATGTAAATAGATCGGATCTCTGAATTGTGTCCTGCTAATATTTTACCTATTGTTATTCATTCTTGTTAATTGATAATTGTTACCTGATACTTGATAATTGTTGATTGAAGCTGCATAAATCCACTATACTTGCTACATGTCCTTTTTCAACAATTAATAAACATGTACCTGCACAATTTTGAGGTTATAACTTTGAAGTGGCAGGTTATAATAGCCCGACGTGTTCGCCCCTTTCGAGGGTATAAGACCTATTGTAATTTTTAGGTTATACCTTTGAAGTGGTGAGTCATGAGCCTGCGACGTGGGTGCCACTTTTTCAGTGGTGGAAAAGTTAATAATTCAGTTCCACTGGGCACTTTATGAGGACAGGAGCTTTAGAGTGGTATATTTATACTTTCTGACACTTCAAAGTTATATTCTCCAAAACAGCCATATTTACAGGAATATGCTGGGTCGCCATCATTAGAGAAATGATCGAAATATTCAATAAAGATTTATTTGTCATCAGCACTGCATCAAACGTGTCATTTATTACGTAAGTATTTGTTTCAACTAATCAACATTGATAAAACAATGTTAAAGAGTATTCAGATGGCGCATGCTCACAATCGAGCTACAACACACATATTTCACATAAAACTTTCAGTTGTTTTGATTTCATTCCGATCAGAGGTATCCAAATTCAATATACTTACTCACGCATTTGTATGTTCATGAGTTATATATTTTTATAGTTGATCGAGTATTAGAAATGAATCAGGCAAAATGGAAGAATGAGGAACATTTATCATAAAAATATGTTGCTGAACAGATATCGAGCTACATATTATTTACACAAACCCAGTCAATTGTTTAACGTGTCTAGTGTCGGCCACTACGAATCCACGTTTTTGCCAGGTGACCACAACGTCGTTGAATTGCTATCTGAGATCCAGGAACTTAGATCGGAACGTAGCAGCCACCAAAAAAGTGTTCTTCATTTTGGTAGCCACCGCGTGATAGAACCGTGTATATTACGTGGCAGTGGTTGTGGTCAAACACCTCAAAGTTTTCCAGAATTGTGGCCGCTACGTTCCGCCCACTAAATATGCTACTTGGGTAAGATCTGGTTTTTTGCGTTTTTTAAACTTTAGTTTTTTTCAACCAGTCCAGTCAAGAGACTACCCTTCTTCTATATATATATATATATATTGATATATATATATATATATTTATAAATATATATATTGATTTGTTGAAATTATAAACAGGATGTTCATAAAATCAGATGTGGAATCATCTGCGACTGAAAGATAAACTTTAGTCACTATCTTCCATCGTCAAGATAACCTCTTGTGGGGTATTCATGTTGAAAAAATTAAAAAATTTTTTGTGAATTGAAAAATCCACGATTAAAATGAAGTTATTTTTTGTGAATGTCTAACAGAAAACAACTACTTCCCCGGCTAAAGAAAACTAGGGACTCAGAAAAAAACAATATAAATTGAAACAAGTGGTAGGCCACAAGCGAAAAACAACTACTTTCCTGGCAAATACCACGATGAACGTTGAATAATATCCACCTGGAAATCTATGCAAACTTCCATTGAAAATGAAAATTAATTGCAAATGTTTTTTCTGATGAATTTGATTATGTTTACTTCATGCCAGGTTCGCCTAACAACCCGTATACCGGTTTCAGGCTTCTGGCCTTCATCAGTAAGGAGTAGTCACCAGTCAGAGATCCGAAGACCTCTGGCCGAAGCGAGACCCAACACAAATGAAAACACCGATGGACATACCGATTTTAGCGAAAAATAATATTAGGGGGCAAGATAAGCTGAAAATTCTAACGGATACGTGATCAAGACATTTACTTCAGTATCAACCCATATTTTCGAGGAAAAATGTTCAGTTCTGAAAAATTCGAATTTGTTTCACTTCCCATGGAAACAACTTCATGCTCATCCCGCCTCCTATTTTTTTTCCGCAAAAATCGGTATATCTATCGTCACTCAGGTCAACCACAGGAAAAATTTGGACTTATCTCCGGTATATCTACCGTTCGTGGAAATAACAGCATTTTACTCCAATAATAACGGAAGATACGGGGGTGTTTCCATGAAAAGTTAAACAAATTCGGATTTTTCAAAATTGAAAATTTTCTAGCGAAAATATTGATTGGGATTGAAGTTGATGTCCTGATCACGAATCCGTAAGAATTTTGAGCGCATCTGCCCCCTAATATAATTTTTCGCGAAAATCGGTATATCCATTCCTTCTGGCGCGCAGTGTATGTGACTCAAGTTAACCCCAGAAGAGATTTAGACTCATCCGTGGTATAATAATAATAATAATAATAATAATTTTTATTCATATTTGCATACAGCAGCCATCCGTAGATGGATATACACGTCAGTTTTAAAAGCATAAGCTAGGACATTATTTAAAATTTACACATGCTGTGAAAAGACAAAAAAAAAAAAATTTTACGTATAAGATAATAAAATATAAAATAATAAAATACACCGGAATTTCATACACTATGCCGTCATAGCAAGCTAGATTCATAGTACTCAGTTATATTATAATAAGCTCCTTGAGTCAATATGTGCTTTATAGACGATTTGAACTTGGTGAAATTCATTTCTCTGATTTCTCGAGGTAGAGGATTGTAGAGTTTGATTCCCAGATAGTCCTGAGATTTTTCAGTACGAGATAGATTGTGTCTGATGATCTCAAAATCATGAGCATTCCTAGTAGAATATCTATGACAATCAGAATGTTTTAAAAACCTATGCGAATTGTTTTTAACATAAAGTAGAGTTTTTAATATGAAAATAGATGGTAGGGCTAGGATATTGTTTTCTTCAAAGACATGCCTACAGGTGTTACCATATGGGATATTATAGATAAGTCTCATTATTCTTTTCTGTTTAATAGATATATCTAACGATCGTGAATATCACAGAATTCTTCTCCAATAATTACGGAAGATACGGGGGTGTTTCCATGAGAAGTGACACACTGTATATGACGCCATGCTTCTCTCTTTCTCTTAACCATATTTAACAATTTCCAGCAATAATATAAACATCAATTTGGGAAGTGTTTGAAATGTTGATGTTGCATTTCATGTTTTATTAGCATTTATAACATTAAAGAAAAGCAAACACTCGAACTGCGCTCTCATGTTGCTTCCCTTTTATATGGCTAAGAAGACGCTCATACAATGAATAACTAATTTCATCATTATTATATAAAATCTCACCAGGTGATGTAAAATTCACATTTCCTCAATAGGTTGAGCTCAGCTTCAAGAGAAACTCTATACATGTATAATGGTTTCTGAAGATTCGTCAGATGATGTTGAATCATTGCCGTGATGCCAGCTAAGAACATACTGTCAGTTGGAAGCTGGAAATGAAAATAAAATGCATTATCTCATAATCAACATGAGCTGAACGGATAGATAATAGACAGTTTACTTTTAGCTAAAGAATCAGTCCGCTCACTTGGCCCAAATGCATGTTCCAAGGTAACTCCACTCCAGGGAAACAATTCAGGATGCGCAGAAGACTGTACGCGGTTGTCGCATATTGTATCAGGTCTTCTAAGTATCCGAAAAATGCCCACACAGAACACGCGGTGTGCGCGAGGGATACAAATCAGAGTTGCGCAGGGTACAAATGGGAACATGAAGATCAAAGTGCCGACGCCAAGTGAGCGAACTGATTCTTTAGCTATAAACTGTGATAATAGATTCAAGGTCAATTATTTGATGTGGAAAAATGAATGGAAATAAAAATGGTATTGTATTAATATTTCTATGACGAGAGACTATAGTCGATAGTTTTCATTGAACACCCGTTGTATGGATTGCTATCAATTTATTTTATAAGGCGTTATAGACAATACATGTGAATGATCCCGTAGAAATTTTCTTAAATTGAGAAGCTGTTCAACATAACGTTTGGTTTTAATTTATATATTCGCGTTTTGTAGTGCATTACTCTGTTGAATGTTCTCGTATATACATAAAATTAAAATGATAATTATTCTGACAAGATTTTGAAGCTAACCCAGAAATTATTTTGGTCTTTCGAGCCTGATTGACTTCTTTGAATTTTTCGGCTGAGCCTCCTGCCCTGTCGGGACAGATCTTTATTATGTCTTCACGAAACACGATGTTGACCTAGATTCTCCAACCAAACTGTCGCAAGTTAAAAAAACCCAGATAATTCAGGAAACGACATTATCGGGAATTCTAGACCTGTCTTCTGACTATAACAACAGCCGCTCGCCGCTCAGTTTAGTTAAGTTGATTATCGTTGTGTAGAGAATCAAGTAGTGATTTATAGAGTAGAGTAGATGAGTTTATTCGACCATGTTATGTACAAAGAACTTTATGGCAAGTTACATAACAATATAGCTTCAGACTCAATATTACCGTTAGTATATAAAGATAATAGTTAGAAACTAGAAATTCACGTATAATATTATAAACTACAAGTTTACATATAAAATTATAGCTGAAAAATCGACAGTAGAACAACCAAAAATACTGTTGATAAGTGAGTATATAAATTGTTAGAACAATACAGAAAATTTTGAAAGAGAATAGAGGCGAAAAACATTAATGAGAGGCAAACATTTTAAATACACAATGAGCTGGCTGAAACAGCATAGCTATTGATATGGCTGAGCAAATAATTTTTATCACATTTTTCAATCTTTTGACAGAGTTATCAAGGATGTTATGAAGATTGAGATTCAGAGATTTTTTGTAGCTGACAGCTAATCTATGGGATAGACAGTGAATCAGCCGATCTTGTGTTATAATCGTGCAAATCAGAGGTCGCGTTTTGGTGTATTTCTAATAATACTGTGAAAATGTAAAGAGTAGACAGTGCATGATACCCAGTTGGATGAAATGTTGAAGACAATGATCTCTGTAACCCAGATTTGACAATATTCTGATAGTTTTTTTTACATCTGAAAACAGCTATAGCATTCGAATAATTTCCCCAAGTTAAATACCATAAGACAGCACCGAATGAAATATGTAATTTTCAATGTACTGCAATCTACGATATGTTTCAGTTGTCCCAGTAAAAACAGAGTACTGGATAATTTTCAAACAACATGATCTACGTGATTGGACCAGTTCAATCTATCATCAACGTTTTTTCCTCCTTGCTAATTTGTGTTTGAAGAGACTATCATATTTTGAGTTTTGGTTTCGTTTAGTTTGATTTTATTTTGAACGAACCATTTATTTGCTACAACTCAGACTGTCAGATTTATATTCGATAAGGTTAGTATATGATTGTGCAAAGCAAATAAAACACATTTTGTAGGTGCAATGTATTGGCACAAGTCTTTAATGTAAACGATGAACAACAAAAGTCCGAGGACTGAGCCGTGTGGTACCCCATAATCAATCATTTTGTAGTCGGACTTCACATTGTTCAGCTCTACGCATTTAAATATGTTTGAAAGGTAAGATCGAAGCGAGTTCAAGGTGAATGTTGGTTTAGAACAGTGCAGTACGCGGTATATTCTAGTAGTGAATGTGATTGAGTATTTTATTGTCAGATGAATTATTGTGTTGTGTTCCCGAAGTGTAATATACGGACATTAAATCTGTCAAGTATTTTTAATAAATACGGTACCATTTTCGTAACAGTTGGAGTCAGAAGTGAGGATTTTGGTGACTATTCGAGAAAAATTAATGGTGAATACAAAAAATACACCCTACGAGAACATGGAGACCATAATGAAAATGATCAAACATCAGTTTGCCGAGCAAGAGAGACGGCTGATGGAAGAAAATAGAATTAGGTTAGGTTTTAAGTTATGTCTCACCATGAGGATTCATTGTGGCTCACACTTATTCATATTTCACTAAATTAGTCCAGCTTCTTTACGAAGGCGGTTAGTTTACCAGGTGAATGATTCTTCGGGACCGATGGCAAGAGTGAGGCTCTGTCCAAACGTCGAAAACCCTGATTCTGTCCGCGAACTTGAACGTTGATCGGCAACAACTAAGTCTTTTAGAGCCGCTTGGCTGTCCAATTTTTTTTTATTGTTTCATGTGTGGGTTGGTTTCCTCCAATCTCTCTGCACATAAAACAATGGCGTGGATTTCCGCCTGGAATACGGTCGCTAGACCCTAGGCAGGTTGAGATCTCTATCCTGGGTCCAATGGGATACTTTAGCTTTGTGTAGAACTTTCTCCAAGTGAGCCTTCCATATGAGCTTTTTACCCAGGATGATACCTAGATATTTGGCTTCCGCTGCAAATGGAATGACATCGCCGGTGAAATAAAGGGAGTAGGTCTTCCAGTTTCCTTTTCCAGGTGAAGGGCATTATTGCAGTTTTGCTGGGGTTGACAGATATCTGCTCCCTCTGGCACCCTCTTGGAGGATATTAGATGCTACCGCTCCCGACGTTGTCCTTGCCAAGATGACAAGGTCATCAGCATATGTTTGAAGTTCTACACCTCTTCTTCCAAGGACATCAAGTAGGTTGTCCATCAGGAGAGAACACAGAAGGGGGGATTGTACTCCGGCTCTGTGGGCAACCCCTGCAGACCATGAACCTAATGAACTCGTTTTGTAGAGATGTAGTAGCTGTTCTGTTTATGAGCATGGCGTAGATCCAGCCGGTGATGGTTGGTTCTTTGCCTTTTTCAGCCAGAGCTGATCCAATAGAATTTGGCAGTGCATCATCAAGTGCTCCTTCGATATCAAGGAATTCGGCCACCGCAATCTTTTTGTTGTTCAAGGATTGGGTAATTTTCTCAACGAGGTTATGTTATGCTGAATCTGTTGATTTGCCGGTTTGGTAGGCATACTGGTGGTTGTTGAGGGGGGACATGTAAAGAGTCACCCGCCCAATATGTCTGTCCAGTACCCTTTCAGAAGAAAACATGTTAGGCAAATTGGTCGGACGGGCTTGAGATGTGGGTCTGTGCGACCCACTTTTGGTATGTATACCACCCTTGCTGCCAGCCAACTGGGTGGTATGTAGTTGCACGCAAGACTAGCTCTATACAGTTCAGTGAGGATAGGTAAAAGTAATTCCAGTCCGTTTTGGAGCAGCTAGAAAGATAACGTCCTCTCCTGGAGATTTGAATGATCGGAATGATTTGATTGCTCATTCAACAGCCGGTGCTGTGATATCTTTCTTAGCGACCTCCCAGTCGGTTTTTTTTGGTCGCCTGGCGCCCTCAGAGATGGAAAGTCGATCGTTATCCAGAGTCAGATTTCCAGGAAAGTGATTTCGTATCGAAAGCTCCAACGTTTCTTTTCTAGAGGTCGTGAATGTTCCGTACGGTCGTTTCATCGACCCGATATCAGTAGCCGACTCTCTAGAGACAAGAAAGAATAACAAGAGGAGATGGTTTATCGCCAAGAGGTGGGGAACAACGACAGAAAGAAAACAAGAGGAAAGGGAACAGAGGCATATAGAAAAGCAACAAAGGAGATTTTCGACAAAAGGAAGAGAAATTTTCCGAAAAATTCTGGAATGCAAAACAAGGCAGGGGAAAAGAAAACATTTTTAAAGCATATGTTCCATAAAACAGAAGGAGAATTCATAGGATTTCGAATCAGACGTGCGGAGACTTCCAGATGCCTCAAGAGATTCCAAAGAATCGGTGCAGGTATTTATTGATTGATTGACAGATATCGAAATACGAAGGATTCTAAGATTAACATCTTCAAGAAGTGCAGTGGAGCTATAATTTTCCTTGGAGCAGCTTTAACACCTGAGGCCTGAATATGAAATCAGAGAGCGACCTCAGAGATGCTCAGAATATAAGAAGAACTGAAATTTCGGTATAACAGCACTAATAGTCAATCAAGAGGAAACTGCTTCAATTTTATCGACCATACCCAAAACCCGGATTATTTCGGAATTGACTCATGCAGCGAATTTTTGTTTTACAAAACAGTTACCAGTTTTATTTTGAAATCCCCAGCTGTCCGTTCTGATGATAATATGCAGGTAATCATCAGGGAGATATTCGAACAGTAATTTCTGAACACGGGACTTTGAAGTACACAGTAAGACGCAAATAGTCTTTCAAAATCAAGTTATAACCCTCACCAAAAAGATGTCCTCTTTATTCTCTCCTTCCAAATAATAGTCTTTCATTTTCTTGCAGATTTCCTCGCTAGTCTTACTACCCTTCTTTATTTCCATCTGCCATGGAATATGATCTTCTGGGTTGATTTCCGACAATGGTCCGGCACCTAATAAGAGAATACCTTCACGTGAGTTGAATCCAGCCATCATGGGAACCTTGTTGTACTCCCCAGAGGAAATTATTTCCATAGGGGGCTTCGTGAGGAAGGCAGTTGGGTTTGGGTATTCTACGACTACTCCAAAAAATCTGCGATTTGCTGGCTTGAATTCCTGAAATAAAAAAAATATATCAGAACTATGTGGGTTCCCAGAACTATTTTCAATGTTCGACGAGCATTGTGTCAACATCAAATATGGTTGACTCAAGCAATTTCTCCAAACTCATGTATATACCAATAACCAATTGAGGCCTTCATTTGTTTTACAGTTATTTATGTATTCTTCCAAATGGATATACAAGTTCAATTCTTGGAGTCAAGATGGCGTTGACTGAGGTATTTGTTGGAAATTCGAAATTAGTTTGTTTAGATAAAATGCATTGATTGGAGGCAAAAAGGGGAGGCATGAGAAATCTATTAGTTCGTTGACACAAATTGGGGAGAATGATTTAGTTTCTTTGAAGATTTCCAAAATCTCTAGAATATTAAGTTTGGTACCTTTATTGCAAAAATAAAGGAATGTTACGTTGTTTGAGTCAAAATATTTGTGGTCTGAAAGTAGTAAATGATTAAAAAAACTTTGTGTAGGTGATTTCCATATTCTTTCGATATCCCCTCGGAAAATTTCTCCCCAGTTCTGCCTATATAACTCACACTTGTCCCAAGGGTCGATTTTGTCTCTGACATTCACAAGATTACATCTGACGGTGCTGTTAGTTTTGAATCTGATATTGTATTCGTTAAAGATTTTTGATAATTTATGTCAGTGGCTACTGGAATATGGTAGTGATCTATAATTTTACTGAATATTCTGTTGATAAATTGGCAATTGGAACCTTTTCTATGTTAATTCCGAACAACTTAAAGTATGCAGATTCTTGGAGGAACTGGGAAATATACTTTTTGCAGTATATTTTTCCGTGACAGACGTATTATATCTTCATGTTGTCTGTTCTAGAATATAATTAGTGGAAAGAGATATGGAAATTTGTCTCTTCATGGGGAAATAACCTTAATTTTTCACCATAGAAAGGAGTTATCTAAGAAGAAATGCAAATGTTCTGTTGGCCCTTCCCAATAGATTAATTTCAGAACTCTACTCTGGTAAGTAGAACAGTTGGTCCGGTGGGTATTTTGAGATATGAACTGTCTGGTTGAGATATAAAATGTTGAATTATTCAAAACTGGAATAGAAACTTCAGTATCAATGTTCCATCGTCCAAACTGGAACCCTACAGGAAGCCTCCCTGCCGGATCGCAACTGGACTGGAAGACCTGGAAAAACCTTAATAGGATCAGATGCCACATGGGTAGGTCCGGGGACAACCTGTTGAGATGAGGATACGCCGAGGACGACTCATGCGCCCGCGGGAAGACCCAAACGATGGAACATCTTATGACCTGTCCATCCCTACAGACCCCTTGCACCATTCGAGACCTGTGGAAGGCGAATGATGCGGCGGTGCAGTGTGCCAGGAGATACGAGCCACTTAACCAAACCAATCCTGACCTGCGACGCCTTTGAACGTCGTACACATAAAATGTTTCTTGCTAATTAGAGTAATGAATAAGTGTAGCTCAGACACGATTAAATGAATAAATCGTCCAGGATAACTACTACCCACGATATTTTTTGGGATAATCGGGAAAATTATTATTTCTATATTTATGTTTTATTGCTTACCCCTTGCATCTTCTCCCGTGCCTTCCCCAACTCTTCAGTAGTTGCGTTTTTTATAACTTCTAATGCCTTTTTCTCGCTGTCAACTTTGACCCCTAAATGTTTCGCTATAGTTGAAGCAACCCAGTCTCCCTCTGCCCAATAGTTGAAAGCGCTCCCACTTTGTAGGATGGCCCTGTGAAAAAGACCTTTGCCATCGGCGACAGCATCAAGTAATGGACAGATACGCCTCCTGCGCTGTTGCCAAAGATAGTAACATTATTCGGATCGCCATTGAACTTTTCAATATTCCCTCGAACCCATTTCAAGGCCAGGACTTGATCCTTCATTCCGTTGTTTCCTGGAATGTCCAGTGAAGGGTCTTTCAGGCAGAGAAAGCCGAAGATTCCTATTCGATAGTTTATAACGACTAGGACTATGTCTTCGGTTATTAGGAATTCTGGGCCGTAGGATTTCGGGCTGTTGCACCCTTCGACGAATCCGCCGCCGTGGATGTAAACCATGACTGGTTTGAGTCGATTGTCTTCGTGGGGAAGCTGAAATGGAATGAATACAATAATTAGTAGTTCTTTTAACCAAAATAAATAATTCTCGAGTGGATTTTAGTACGTCATTCATAGTCAGTCTGTTAAGCAGTCTGAAATCAACGTATCGGGTTCATAATGAAAAATTTGCTCGAAGTAAATGAAGTGCACCCAAAGTAAAAAAAATGTTGAAAAGGAAACATTCTTATTGATATTGAATAGAAATATTTTTCTGAATTAAAAATGTACGATAAATATACATTATGTTCTGTAATATCTAACAGAAAACAACTAATCAGAAATGCTTTATTGTCATAAAACATGAATTTTGTTGACAAAGCTACTTAAACCTAAGATAAAAGTTACTACATAGACATTTTTCAAAAACAGCACACTGCATAAGTTTAAATAAATAAAAAATATATAAATAAGTCACAAAGTTTAGACAATATTGAAAAATATATATGTATGTATTTGAAATGTAAAAAAGTACATTTCAGCATCCACAATGTGACTATCCCCTTAGGAATTTTTATTGTAAGTGGTGAAATTGTCAATGAGAAAATCATCTGCATTGTAATAGACTCCTAGACAAAGGAGTTTTTTAACCTCTTCACGAAATTTGAAATTATTATTTATTTTCCTGATGGGAAGAGGAAGATGGTTGAACAGCAGTTTCTTTCCATTATAAAATATGGAGGATTTGATTTAGAAGTTGAGGGAATAGGTAGACTGATGTTATACAGGGTGTTTCCTAACTACGGTACGAAACTTTAGGGGGTGTTTCGTTAGGTCATTTGACAAAAAAAAGTTTTTATGAACATATGTCCGGAGCTGCTTCGTTTCTGAGATACAGGGCGTTGAAGTATAAAAAAAAGGTATTTATAAAATATCCTGAATATCCTGAAACCGATGTGGTTGAAATGTGGTACAGCTATTTGAAGTAATAAGGCAATTATTTGGCCCCAAGTAGGTCCAGTGGCGTCTCAGTGGGCACCACAGCCAACAATACTGAGAAAAAAATTATTTTCTCCTTTTCAGTGCATTTGAATATAAGCGTGAGTGTTATAAACTCTGGGGTTTACAGGGTGTTGGGAAAACCACACACCTGACCACCAATGTTAAAGGCTGGACTACGGGGTGTTGTGAATTAACCCACCACACCTGTAATACCAGACGTTATTCGTTAGGTTGGAAAAACAGTATTAAAAGCATCGACTATCTGAATATAGTCGAACCGGATATGATATATGGAGCGGTCTACAAATATCAATATCCTTTCTTTCAATACCGGAACATGGGCTGTTTATTCAGGAAAAACTACCGTTCAGAAAGATTCGAACCAAACAATGATTTGATAAAATAATAATGCACTCATAAAAGTTAAGAATGTATATATATATTTAATAAAACTTCACACAATTCTCTCAATCGTCTATGGACGAATGATAGGCAACAATATTCATACAATGGAAACTAATGTAGCGAATTGGCAGATAATTCTGCAGTTGGCTACACAATAGAACTAATTTTACTAGAAGAACAATCTTGAAATCAATTTCTACAAACAGCTAACAATAATTCTCTTTTTGGGATCTTTGTAATCTTGAAACTATTGAGATACTTTATAGGCACATACACATTTGGAAAGGTTGAGTTTTGCCATAAACATAAATACAGAAAAACAAACATGAGACTCACCCTGTTTAACACTTATTCGCTGGAGTAGTTTTAAACGGCAATTAGATTAGAATTTATTATTATCAGTTCGTTTTCTCCCGCGTCAATCGGTTATTCTAATTAATTCGTCCGGTATATTCGTATACAGATAAGGTTTTTCTAAGTGATCGTGAACCATTGAAATTGCGGAATCCCGTTATGATCTCTGTTTTGGAAGCTTTGACAATTTGTGGAAACTATACTGTTCACTCGTGTTTTTACTAGGAGCTTCAATACTTGATTTGAATCGGCTGAGTTTCTATGTTTGCTGAAGTTAACTACACTGATTTGGAAACTCTCATTATTATTGCACGATACTGTAATTAGACTGACTTTTTAACCTAACTTTTGAGAATGGCATATTCTCGGGTTCACTGTGGAATACCAAATCGAACTGCTTATTGTTGACATGAAACTCACGCTTTTATATGATCTTCAACACGGGAGCTAGTGGGCGGAGCTTAGGGTGTTTTATGAGCAGATACGAGGTGACATCGTAAAACTGATAAGGGTCTTGTTTTTCTAACCCGTTCTCGCTTATCTTATGTTATAATTGGATAATATTTTACTGAATGGCAGGTAGTTACGATCGCTGTCGCGTTATCGCTGAATTTAATGACCCACAAGTGTGTTTATGAATTTCAGAGGTGTCTCGATTCCCGGTGATTTATAAGTTGTTTACCTCCAGTAAGGATGCGGGGTGGTGATACATCGCGTTATCTCGTCTTTCAACTGCTCAGTGTTTATCGACTTTGGACGGGTGTTAGAATTATGGTAGTAAATAAAACTGATTTTCTTATCTCGCTGTGACTGTAACGGGTAGCAATAAAAACTTTGTTTTGCTCTCCTAGATGAGTCATGTAAGCATTCGGTATACAATGGTTACGTCTTGGTAATTATCTTTAAATGCATTTCTGTAATTACAGGGCATAACATTTCGACCCAACCCTCAAACAAAAAACTTTGACAAACTCAAATTTTTTTCGAATAACAACTCTTTCACCTACAATAAGCAAAAATGTTTTAACTTTCTGAAGTGTAATCCTATTCTAGCGACAAATTTATCTTGCTTTGACAATTACAATAGATTACTGTTTACATCTTCTAGAGGATAATCATAATCTATCCCCAAATTTATTAACCTCACTGCTCAGTACTTAATTCTAATTTTCTTAAAAATAACATGCAAATAATCATGCAAACACACAATAAAGTCTTTTTCTTCCATGGGGTAATTTCCATACTGTAAGGGTATGTACTCGCCTTCTTCAACGAGGGGATTTTCTCACTTCTATTCCGGTGGGCATCAATTTGACTCTATCCGTTGGATCCTCTGGGAATTTTTCCTGCTACGCCGCTGGTTGGCTAAGGGTACGTATCAGCGGTACGGGACGATTTGTTCCTTGTTTATCTTCTCTAAACATCTGGCTTTTTGGGATTGTAAAGCCTTCCATACGTTTTTCGGGTCAGTAATCCGTGATAATTAGTCGGTATCGGGGCTAGACAGATAACACAGCCTGTGTTTTCTGGTTCAGTGACAAATTGCATTCCTTGGCATAATGTCGTACATGGTATTCGGTTTTCGGTGGCCAAACGGTGGTAATTCATTCGTTTAAAAATCTTCGTTCCTGGGACTCCTATTTGTGCGGTACCATTAACACAGGTGATTTGTTTTGGGAATGGTGTTTACTGAATTCGGTGCGGAGTGCTTGAACTTCAGCCATGCTGTGAATTCGTGATGCTCTCGATTCTGCTGGTCTCATAATTTCGCTTCGCCATGCTGGATTGTCCACTGCTATCTTTTCAGAGATATTTTCTTGGGTTTCAACAATAATAGTCCACGATATTCCTATCAAAACCTTCCATATATGCGCGGTTAGTAAATTTTATCAATATTTTTACTTAGGTACTGTACAATTGTAAACGTCGCGATGTTCTAGTGTGAATATTCTACAAATCCGTAAACACATTTTCCGAAAATCGTGATTATATTATTTCTCTGTATTATGTAACTCGGCGATTCGATATTCTATAACTGTTTCTATTTGCATTAATTTTCATAACATATTGCGTTTGTGGTTTTTATAGCCTGTAATCCGTACAGTGTTCCATTCTAGTTCTGTCGACCATTCTTCGTTTTTTCTATGACCTGTAATGAACTATATCCGTCTCAAAATAGCTTTGCTTGAATATTCCGGGGAATTTACTGTCATTATTTTACATCAGAACACTTGATAAAATTGTCTCTGTTTGCGTTTCCCGTTTTGCGTTGATTCCATTATATATTTTTTTCAGTTTGTTCCCGTACTATGATACAATACTTTAGTCCCGTTTTTTCATTAAAGTATCGGGGCATTTCGTATTATTATTCATTCATTTTACAAATTCCTCGTAGCTATAAATATGTTTTGGCAAATTAACCTTCAGGATTTTTTCAATTGTTTCTGCGTCTTTTTGCAGTCTGCTAAAACTATAAAATTTACCATACTATATATACGTTCCTACATTCTGGTGCATACTGAAAATTTTCTTGTTTACTGATATATAACTGATTGAACCAAATTTTTCATGGGTGTCATTTGAACAGTGCCGCGTGTCATGGGTTGTGTAAGGGGGAATCTATTTTTCAGAAATGCTTTCTTCATTTTTTTTGGACATTTCCTTTGGCTGACATTTTCCTATATTTCCGGCATTAACTATTGGTAATTCATCTGGCATATTTTCTTGATTTTGAACTGAAACTTGATCTAATTTTACCTCATTTTCTTGTGTCGCTTGTCGAACGCTTCCATTCATATACTTGTTGAATCGATCGCGTTATTATTTGACTCTCTGTTTCTCCCACGGGTTGGATGTCAAAATTAACGTCGATGTCTTTTTTTAAATTAGATTTTCCTTTCTGTCTGGCTAAAGTTCCAATCTTTTCACTTCGGGGTTTATTTCTTTCACTTTCGTATCTATATTAAAATCTTCTCCTCATGCTTCTGTTTTCTCGGCGTTAAAAATCCATTTTCTGCAATACTTCGTAATTTCGTATCTTCGAGTTCACTATACTTTTGCTTGAACTTTACATACATTCAAAAATCTAGGGTAGAATTTTGTCCTTAGGCAAGACATTTTCATCCTTGTGATTTACGACTGTAGAAAAAATCTTATCTTTGGCGACTGTTATTCCTAGGTGCTTGGCAGATTCCAACTTCCTGGTGGATAGAGCATCCCCCTTGGGTGATTTGTATCTATCTCTCAAACTATCTTCCAATGATTTCCTATTTTTTACATCGATCACCTTCCCTTGATTCCTTGATGCATTAACTGTTGCAATTTCCGTTCTTCCTGAATATGTCTGGCTACTTTCGGGAATATTTTCACTTTCAAAAGCTTTCATACCAACTTTTTCCATTTTCTGACTATAATTTTCTTCATCCTCGCTGTAGTGCTGTATGGGCAATGTTCCGTTACATTCTCCGTTTCTTTATAGGCAGGAAATGCTCGTCACCTATACGTATGCATTCCCACTTGTCGACTGTCACTTGTGACTATCGGTCCTAATGTACAGGGTGCGTCGGTATTTCCATTTTCCATATGTGGCACTTTTCTAAATTCATCTCTTTCTCTTGTTGCTCGTTTAAACGCATGTTTCGCTTTTTCTTTTCCAGACGATTTTCCATATTCTTCAATTTCAACTATTTCTTTGCAGACTAGCGTCTCCCCTTTAAATCACCAGTCGCTGACATCTTTAAACTGTTTTTCGAAACCTGGTGTCACAATTAAATCACCGGTCCCTGATATCTCTATTTGATTCGAAGTTGTACGTCTCGTTTCATGGCATGAAACTCTGTTTAAGAATACTTCGGATTGATTTAGGCCCTCCCTCTTCAATTCTATATTTTCTACAGAATTCATCCAACCGTTCATCATGATATTGACATCTCTCAATCGTTTTTCTACTTCTTCAAATCTCTTTTGCAACTTCCTCTGTTCGTCATCCCGATTTGGTTGGCATATGTGTTGGATTTTCTTTTTCAACTCGATAATTTCCCCTGATAAATACATTTGATTTTCTCTCCACTCAATTTGCACGTCATATTTTCGTAAAAAATCTAATCCCAGTGTTATTTCAGTACTACGATGATCATTTCCAACTATTAAGAATTCATGTTCCAGAATTTTTCCTTCCTTTATTTTGATTGGCAATATAACCGAGCCAATACAATGAGTGCAATTTCCTTGTCCATTTCTGAGGTGATAAGGCAAACCATAATTCCATTTCATACCTCTAACAATATTAATATGAACCACTGATACTGGAGATCTCATATCTATGGATATATGCCTCAAAATTTCTGCTACTTCCAAATTAATTACATTTTCCTGTTCATCGTCGATTAGTATATTTTCCTCTTGCCTCGCACTATTTAAATAGTTTTTTCCGCAGCTTTCATCTGAGGCTTGTTGAAAGCTGTCATTCCATTTTTTGACATTTTTCCATATTTTTAACTCGTTTTCCTTTAGCGTAGTTGGCAAAACCATTTTCCTGACTCATTGAATCTCTTATTTTGAAAATACTCCTATTTGGACAACGATATGACATATGTCCGACTTCTTGACATGTTAGGATACGCAATTTTTCATATAACAATCTCCTGCTGTGTGACCTTTTCTGTTACAATGTGTGCACAATATTATATTCGCATTGAAAGTTCTGAAATTCATATTCGGTGTATTCGTAATTTGCTCAATTAATTCTTCTTTTTCTGCTAATTTGATGGCTTCTTCTAAACTGACAGGACTTTCAGATAAAACTTTTTTTCCAACAGGATCTAACAATCCAATGGCAAATTGAACCAAAATATCCTGCTCGTATTTTTGCTCTAATACATTGTCAATTCTATTATTTCCTGTGAGGTGCCTTATCTTTGATGCACATATTTTTAATCTTATGAAAAAATTCCTAACTGATTCATTCGTTTTCTGATAACAATTCAAAAATTCTTTTGTGCTTCTCCAGGTAATTTCAATTTGCTAAACTGCTTCAATAATTCCTTTTTAATTGCCAGTTGTCTGTATTTTGTGTTTGTATTCTGCTTCAATAAATAGTCTAGCGATGCCTTTCAGTTTTAATCTAACTATAGAACTTATTTGACTGTCTGTCCATTTTGCTACAGCTGCCAAATTCTCAATTTCACGAATAAAATCTTTGATTTCTGTGGTACCATTATAAAAAGGAATATTATCCAAAGTGATACTAATTTGCGGTTCATACCTAACCCACGGCACTGTTGTCTGAGTTTCCATGATTTAATTATTTTGATAAAAATCTCCATTGATTGAAAGAAAAAACTTCAATTGCCTTTTCGAATACTTCCTGAGTTTTGATCGGTATAAACGCTATATATTTTTATTTTCCCAATATCGTTTTTGCAAAATAACAACGATATTATACTAACTATTTTCACAATTTTTCTACTCATTTACTTCTGTTCAAATTAGTCTTTTTCCCACTGACAATTATTTGTAAAAATAAAAATAAAATATTTATTAAAAAAAATTCAACTTCAATTTTTGTTTGACACTTTTTTTTTCTGTGGAAAATATCATATATGCGTTAATGTACTTCCTCAATTATTACTCGCACACCTGACATCAATGTTATAAACTGGCTATAGGGTGTTGTGAAAACCACACACCTGACCACCAATGTTAAAGGCTGGACTACGGGGTGTTGTGAATTAACCCACCACACCTGTAATACCAGACGTTATTCGTTAGGTTGGAAAAACAGTATTAAAAGCATCGACTATCTGAATATAGTCGAACCGGTTATGATATATGGAGCGGTCTACAAATATCAATATCCTTTCTTTCAATACCGGAACATGGGCTGTTTATTCAGGAAATACTACCGTTCAGAAAGATTCGAACCAAACAATGATTTAATAAAATAATAATGCACTCATAAAAGTTAAGAATGTATATATATATTTAATAAAACTTCACACAATTCTCTCAATCGTCTATGGACGAATGATAGGCAACAATATTCATACAAACTGCTAACAATAATTCTCTTTTTGGGATCTTTGTAATCTTGAAACTATTGAGATACTTTATAGGCACATACACATTTGGAAAGGTTGAGTTTTGCCATAAACATAAATACAGAAAAACAAACATGAGACTCACCCTGTTTAACACTTATTCGCTGGAGTAGTTTTAAACGGCAATTAGATTAGAATTTATTATTATCAGTTCGTTTTCTCCCGCGTCAATCGGTTATTCTAATTAATTCGTCCGGTATATTCGTATACAGATAAGGTTTTTCTAAGTGATCGTGAACCATTGAAATTGCGGAATCCCGTTATGATCTCTGTTTTGGAAGCTTTGACAATTTGTGGAAATTATACTGTTCACTCGTGTTTTTACTAGGAGCTTCAATACTTGATTTGAATCGGCTGAGTTTCTATGTTTGCTGAAGTTAACTACACTGATTTGGAAACTCTCATTATTATTGCACGATACTGTAATTAGACTGACTTTTTAACCTAACTTTTGAGAATGGCATATTCTCGGGTTCACTGTGGAATACCAAATCGAACTGCTTATTGTTGACATGAAACTCACGCTTTTATATGATCTTCAACACGGGAGCTAGTGGGCGGAGCTTAGGGTGTTTTATGAGCAGATACGAGGTGACATCGTAAAACTGATAAGGGTCTTGTTTTTCTAACCCGTTCTCGCTTATCTTATGTTATAATTGGATAATATTTTACTGAATGGCAGGTAGTTACGATCGCTGTCGCGTTATCGCTGAATTGAATGACCCACAAGTGTGTTTATGAATTTCAGAGGTGTCTCGATTCCCGGTGATTTATAAGTTGTTTACCTCCAGTAAGGATGCGGGGTGGTGATACATCGCGTTATCTCGTCTTTCAACTGCTCAGTGTTTATCGACTTTGGACGGGTGTTAGAATTATGGTAGTAAATAAAACTGATTTTCTTATCTCGCTGTGACTGTAACGGGTAGCAATAAAAAACTTTGTTTTGCTCTCCTAGATGAGTCATGTAAGCATTCGGTATACAATGGTTACGTCTTGGTAATTATCTTTAAATGCATTTCTGTAATTACAGGGCATAACATGAGTTCTAAAAAGTTTTTTATAAGCGTGGTAAAAATACAACTTTCTGGCTTTCATATTAAGCTTAGTTTTCGAGAACAAAAAAAATGAAGGCACTCTACAATCATGATTACCTGCTATGGAGACCAGCTGACAGTGATAGTATTGTCATATCAGTAAAAGTCAGAGTTGTCAATTAGCAGTGATTCCAGCATGAATACTTTTACTAACGCTAAAATGGCTGACATGCACTTTATTTATTAGCAAATGGAAATGCGGAAGAAGCACGGAGAATCTACCAGGAAAGATATCTCAACAGAGTAATTCCATGTGCTAAAACATTTAGAACGCTACATGCAAGATTATGTGAAACTGGAAGTTTTAATAAAAATGTAATTGGTGGAAGACCAGAAACTGTAACAATGCCGGAACCAGAAGGAGCTATACTTGATGCGATAGAAGAAGATCCTTCAAATAGTACCAGGAAGATTGCACTGCAGCTTGAAGTAAGCCCAAAAACCATTTGGAAAGTTCTAAAAAGAAACCTCCCGTACCCATATCACATACAGCGGGTCCAAGCTCTACTGCCTAGGGATTCTCACCCAAGATTAATGTTTTGTAGGTGGTTGATCCATACGATGGCACACAATAATAATTTTTTACCAAATATTTTATTTACGGACGAGGCAAATTTTTCACGAGACTCTATTATGAACTTTCACAATAACCATTTCTGGGCCGACGAAAATCCCCACATTATTAGAGAAAGTCATTTTCAGCAACGATTTTCGCTGAACGTTTGGGTAGGAATTATTGGTGACTACCTTATTGGACCCTTTTTTTTACCAGCAAGATTATCAGGTCCATCCTACACGGCTTTTTTGCGGAATCATTCACCCATTTTGTTGGAAGAAGTACCCGTACTTGTAAGAGGCAACATATGGTTTATGCACGACGGAGCTCCAGCTCATTTAAGTGTTCTTGCTCGTCAGCATCTCGACATCACCTACCCTAATCGCTGGATTGGACGTGCAGGACCTCAACATTGGCCCGCTCGCAGTCCTGATATGAATCCTCTAGATTTCTATTTATGGGGTCATCTGAAGGCTCTCGTTTATAAAACCCCTATTCTAGATGTGAATGACTTGAGGAATCGAATAAGTGACAATTGCAATGTCATGAGGAATACTCCAGGTATTTTTGAACGTGTCAGACAATCAATGACACATCGATTGCAGTCGTGTATTTTATCAGACGGTGGACATTTTGCTCATTTACTTTAAGGTCGAAATTGTTTATTTTTTACTTTAGGTTTGTATTTTATGTTGTCCATGGATAATTTGTAGAATAAGTTAAAGTATTTTTTTCTCGAAAACGAAGCTTGATATGAATAAAACACAAGGGATCAAAAAGTTGTATTTTCCGTTGTTCAATCTGAAAAAATAAAATACTACAAAAAAAGTACTCTTTTTTTCTCAGTATTGTTGGCTGTGGTGCCCACTGAGACGCCCCTGGACCTACTTGGGGCCAAATAATTGCCTTATTACTTCAAATAGTTGTACCACATTTCAACCACATCGGTTTCAAGATATTCACGATATTTTATAAATACCTTTTTTTTTATACTTCAACGCCCTGTATCTCAGAAACGAAGCAACTCCGGACATATGTTCATAGGAACTTTTTTTTGTCAAATGACCTAACGGATCACCCCCTGAAGTTTCGTACCGTAGTTAGGAAACACCCTGTATATGGGTCTGGTTTCGTAGTTCGATTGATGAGGCATAATGTTCTCCTGGTAGTTCTTATGAATTAGACAAACTAATTCTAAAATAATGAGGCATTCAAGGGGTAAAATTTGTTGTGATAAAAAAGAGGTCTCAGGAATCACTTATTTTTGTTTGACATATATATCTCAGCGCCTTTTTTGGAGAATAAACTGAGTTTGTTAAAGTTTGAGAACTTGCACCCCAGAAACAAAATCCACAGCGCAAGTGAGACTCTCAAAGCGCAGAGTATGCGTTTCTTTGCTGATAGAGAATCCATGTTGGATGATATTGTCCTTATGGCATAGCAACTTGAGGATAATTTCCTGCATAGTTTGCTGATGTGGTCTTCAAATCTCAATATGTAACCCTAAGAATTTAATCTCAGCTTTGGGCTCAATATTTGTTCATTGAGCGAGACATAATCTATAATACATTTGAATGTTGAAATATTTGTTTCAGAAACATTGAACGTTAATAAGTTTGCGCTGCACCACTGTTTGACTTTTTCCAGATCATTTTCTAAATTATTTTGTAACGTGACCGTGCTGTTATTGTGCCATAGTATGGATGTATCGTCTGCAAATATAGTAAATTTCCCAATAATGGGTAAATCGGCTAAATCGTTTATATATAGTAAAATCAAAAGAGGACCGAGAACAGACCCCTGTGGTTCCCCGTATTTCATCTCCTGTTCAGCAGATGTTTCACCATTGTATGTCACCTTTTGCATACGACCTGATAAGTAAGAATTGAACCATAGTAGAAAGTTTTCTCTAAAACCATATTTCGAGCTTTTGCAGCAATATATTGTGATTGACGCCGTCGAATGCTTTTGTCAAATCGCAAATTACTGCAGCTGCAACCTCTCCATCATTCAGTTGAAGATAAAGTTCCCCGAGAAAAGAAAACATTGCATCATTTGTACTGCTTGCGGCTCGAGAACCAAACTGTTTGAAATGGATGAGATTATTTTCGTCAAGGAAGTATGATATTCTTTTTTTCATCAGTTTTTTAATAACTTTTGCTAAAGTTGGTAATAAAGAAATGGGCCTGAAATTTGATGGAATGCTTAGATCAACCCCATTAAATAATGGAATGACCTCAGCAATTTTCAGACAAGATGAAGAAATGCCATTCAAAACTGATGAATTTATAACATCTGCCAGAATTTCTAAAACATTGTCGGGTAATTTCAGGAATATTTTTAATGAGATATCATCCCATCCTGAAGAGTTTTTGTTTTTGATTTCTTTCATTTCATTTGCATAAGTCGATAAATAACAAAAAGAATTAAATATGGCGATATGATTCATGTAATCTAAACTTCGAAGTATACCCTATACAATAAAGAAAGAATCATCCAAAACGGATAACCCAGTACAAAGTTATGCGTGGTAGAATCGGTTAAGAAGTAGAAGTTCAGTGGGTGAACCAACATTTTTTCCCTATCTTCCTACCCTTTCAAATCCAAATGGGACCAACTTCGAGGTATACCCATCCACCAAAAAAAGAATATCAAAATCGGATACTCTGTGATAAGTTATGCGTGGTCAAACATAAAAAAAATTACGCGTCGACTAAAGAACGTCCTTCTTTATTTTTCTCTATATTCATACGTTTCTCTACTACAGCCTGATTGATGTATCAATCATCGATTAATTGAATCTGCTGACTTCGAATTTGTCCCTTGTTTGTATTAACATATTACATCGATGTACAATAAGCATTATCCCAATTTTATAGTCCCCAAGTCGACAAATATCTCATGGATTTGATGTAAGAGACCATACCCTTCGAAAAATTCAAGATATCTCGTCAAAATGTGCTAAAGACATACTCGGCACACCACTGATGCAATTAGATGAATCTTCATCTCTGAGAACTATGATAGTTATTCCAAATTTAAAAATCGTAGGCGTCCTCATGAAATGTGATTTTACTTTTGGTGATCTGACTTTGCGTAATGAGTAAATCAGTTTCATCAATTTCAGAATTGACTCTGCTATAACTGAATCGAATGATCACTTATTCGTCCCATACCATAGAAATACTATGATTATTATATTGTTCCTGGAACATATTACCTCGGTTATCAATACGCCATGAAAATCAGCAAACCACTAGCACGTTATATCGATATTACATTTTCAGATTTCGAAAGTTACGAATTCTTTGCGAAACAAAAACATAAACAGATTTATGTTGTTATGGAAATACTGGTTGAATACAGTTGAATTCTACTGAATGGAATACCAACTAACATAAAATATTCAAATAATATACCACAAATATCACACGAAATTTCAGAATATTACAGGAATAACTGTACATTTTCACCATTGGCTTTCCTAAGGATCAATTCAAGAAAGAGAAATCTGATGGGTTAGGTGTGTCAAAGAATGTTACTGATGTTGGAAGCATTTTGTCGACAAAGTCAAAATCTTCAAAAACAATGTACATGTTAGATAAAATTGTTTAAAATGAAAATTAAACATCCTAAAATAATACAATGAAGAACAACACTGCTGTACTCATGTATGCAATAAATTGAACAAAAATAACCAACATGTATTATAATAGTATATTATTCAACGAGCGAGAAATGTGAGAATGAAGTTTGTCGTAAATCATTCGAGCGACTAATGGCTATTTCTCGCGAGCAGAATACTATACTGTTTCTGTGACTCATATCAGGACTATTTGAAAATAAGATTCATTTGTGAAGGAAATCCTGAAAGAGTGTAATTCATTCAATTGCATAATAGGAAGTTCTTATTGAATGAAAAAAGCTATAATTATATTTTGAAAAATTTCATAACATAAACAAAATCATATTTTGTTAATAAAATCAATAGTAAAATTGGAACAGTTGGAAATCATAACTGAAGGTATCGAGGATTCTATATCCAAATTCACATTTCCATTCTTCATTTCCGAAGTGTTCTGTGTAATAAATGTTTGTGAGATGTTGCTGGTACTGGTAGACGGTTTCATTGAAACCCAAGATCATTTCTGCAGTATTCATTTAATTTTTAATCGAATTATATATGTATCCTTCCGCCACAGATGTTGACTTCCACCCTTTCAAACAGTTTGATCATTGTTAAATCAGTGGTTGGAAAATAAATAAAACCTCACTGGCGTGATTCGAACTCACGATCACTGGATTGAAAGTGCAGAGCTTAAGCTATGTGCTACCGATGTGCTTGCAAATTGAAGTGATATGAAGCTATTCAAGTTCCTAACTAGGTTCTCTCATTTTGTTAAGTGAACTTTTGGAAATATATCCATTTCTTACCTTTGTCGCAAGATATATTTCGTCAGGTGCTTTGTTTATGAAGGAATGTATTCCATCTGGGGTGAATGTTTGAGCCTTTCTCGGTATATAACCATCGGATTTGCATTTCAAAAACGCTCGTGATTTTGAATAACGTTCTATGTTGACGTCGTGGTTGATTATAATGGTACTTCTTAACATTGAATATTGTGTCCAAAGCGAGGACGATTTATATTTTTCAGTTAATTGGGAAAAATATGCTAAAAGTACATTTTCCTAAAACGAATTCACATTATTTTTCTTTCACCAATCCATGAAAATTGCATATATCGTTTTTTCTGGATTTATTTGGTAATAGATTTGGAGATGTTATTTTCGCCGGACAACTAATTTCTGGTGGGGTACACTCGTTGTCATTTTCCGAATCCATCTTTTTCTTCTTGTTTTTCGTAAGAAACTATAATATTTTACAAAACGAACTGTTAATTCAATGATTATGACGTTTCAGAACAAGTTTGAAGTTGTTTAATTCTCAAGGCATACTTGCGAATGGAAACAATTCAAACACAACTGCACAGTAATGAATATGCCCATCTGTGATTGGCTTCAAAGTGTTGAGTAATGAATCTGGTTCAACTGTGATTGGTTCGAACCTGTTGAGTAATGTATCATTACCTACTCGGGGACGGAACTAGAGCTCATTACTTATCAAGAAATGGTCATATAAATGACGCGTTTTTCAATAGTCATAGAATTTTTTTATTAATATATCACATAAACTATAGAAAGACTTGAATTCATAAGCTAGGTAGAAAAACTTTCCCATCAGGAGATTTTCAACAGATTTTCTGAATAGTTCTATTCATAGATCTTCTTTGATTTGATTACTTCTATAGATCAGAGATTGTTATTCAAGCTGACCAGCCCAAGTTCACGAGATATTACATTAATGGCAAAACAATTTGCGGATAATTTCTTCTTAGTGATGATATATGCGAGTGACTTGAATTGCTGTCAACAAGAATTTGTTACGGGCTTGTTTTCCACAGTTAATTGTTATTGTTAGCTTGAATGTGACCCAGTTTGTTTTAGAAAGATTCAGAGTCAGCAGATTCGCATTTTAGATTAAGATTAGATATTGAGTTTTCGAATATTTTCTGGAATTGGCTGTATCAAAGCAGTATGATCTTCATAGTGCCAAAGTATTGTGGTTATGTCAATGTCCAGAAATATCATTAATACAAGCAAAAAAGAAGAGGTCCTGTACAGAGTTCTGAGGTACTCCACGTATATTTCAGAAGTATTTCCATTAATGATATTTTTTTATTTCTGAGATAAGATCTGAACCAGTCTAAAACTGTACCACGAAATCCATCTATATTTTACTTTACCGCACTAGTTTGCAAGAATGCTATCAACATAATAAGAGTTTTAACTTTACTATACTAACGTAGTAATAAGACCAATTATTTAATTTCCAACTAAGTACGTGACTTATTTTTTTTTAAAAATACAATCCTGATCAAATATCGCTTTGAGATTTATGCATACTCTCATGTAAAATATTATTTAACGAGCGGTAATGTAGGTCATAACTAACGCAGATGAAGTTTGCAGCACGAGCCGCAGGCGAGTGTTGTAATTCATCAAGTGAGTTATGACCATTACGGCAAGTTGAATACTATACTTTATCTACGACTATAACAATAAATACTATGATACAAGTACAGAGAAAGAACTTCATTCACAAATCTTAATAGTTACCTATAACAATGCTATACAATTTTTAATTTTAATTACCCATTTTTTTATTAATAAAAGTAACTGTAAAATTTTAACAACCAGTAAACTGAATATGTGGGACTGAATTATGCAAGTTTATTGTTTCATTTTGGGTTTGTTGCATATATGTTGTTGATGTACTAACTGGTTGAGGTGTTATAGAACTGTATATTTTATTTGCAGTATCTGTCTTATTCTTTTCAGAATCATCAACGTACCCCTCAGCCACAGTAGTTGATCGCCAACCGCCATGGCGTTTCAGTGCCGTTAAATCCCCTCCAGCATCTACTAATAACGTTACCGACGAGCGTCGAAAACAATGCCCTGTATATAAATTACAGTGTGGTAATTTCAAAAATGTAGCAATGTCTTTCCCCATTGCTCCAAATTTATCAATGCCAATTCTTTGTGAGTGATATTTTCCATTTTGAAATTAAAAGAATGATATCGTTTGCGATATATCAGTAGGACGAAGATTTAAATATTTATTAACTATGGCATACAAATGTCCCGTAACAGTGAGCTTTCTGGCCATTTTTGTTTTTGTATTTGGTACACTGACCATAAAAATAGATCCATGATCTTCTAAATCTGTAATTTGCATAGAGTGCAATTCTACTGCACGACAAGCACCCATAATGTCCATTATTAAAGCAACCTAAAATAAATTATGTAATTGACTAGATGATAAAAACGATTGAATATTGTGAGATCTACTACCTTTGTCGCCAGATATTTCTCATCAGGAGCTTCATTTATGAAATTATTAAGTTGTTCTGGCCTAAAAATTTTGCCTTTTTCGCTACATGTTTCTCTGATTGACGTTCAAGAAACGCGCGTAATTTCAAATAAATCTCTATATTGATTCCATTATTTATGTTGAGTGTGCTTCTTAGCATGGAGTAGAAAGTCCATAGGGACGATGCTTTATATATAGTGCTGAGTTCACTAAAATATGCCAAAAGTACATTTTCTGTGAACGATGACTTAATGTTCTTGCTGCTACACAAATCTTGAAAATTTTTGTATACCCCTTTATATTTGTTTTGGGATTTTTCGGGCAATAAATTCTGTATGGTAACATTAGCTACTTGTCTTATTTCTGGAGGTGTGCATAATAATTCATCTTCACTATCTGAATTCATCTTTTTCAGCACAAAATTCAGAATAATTAGGTATTAACGTAATTTGAAAACTTCAAAATTATTCAAGTGACATTACTCCCCTCAATAACAATAATGGACTGTTCCCTTTCGGCAAAACGGCTTGTACAGAAGAACAGAGCCACCTTGATATTCGGTTCGTAAATAATTCCAAGAATATTTTACGATTTATCATAGTGAGTTATAGTAGTGAGTTATTATAACTCACGTTGTTTGTTTATAGATACTATTAATTGCTCAAAAGAAGTTGAACAATCAATATAAAATTTAATAGGAGTAGATGAATACATCTTAAATCTCACGACAATACAATTATTAAATAATTCGCCCCTCAGTTCACTTGTTGCATAAACTGCTATTCTGAGTATAGTCTACTCGACAAGTTGAAAATGGTCTAAAATAGAGATACTGCTCTTAAAATTATGTGTGATAGCTCATTGGATCCGGAATAACGCCTAGAAAAATGTGCCGAAAGTGTGTATTAGCACATAAGAAATTTCAAAAAAAATCTGAAAAGGAGGAAATTTACATAAAAAATTCAGCTCTTGAACTCTATCTCATTATTTATAATTTTAATTTAACGCTGAAAATGGGTCTCCGAGCGACATTTTTAGGTTGTGCGCGCGGCGTCAAAACCGAGTACGACACATTAATTAATTTATTCAAGGTATTAAATATTTTTTTTTTTTTAATTATGGTGTATTTGGAACACTATAAATAATTCATTTCCGTTGGTAATTCCACTTAAAGTTAATTTTGCAACAAGTTAAACGATTGTTAACTAACAAAAATTTCTCGACTTCTGTCTTAATTGTAAATGAAAAAAAATGTTTGAATAATTGTCGTAAAAATTTGTCGCTCCATAGAGCCTTTCTTATTTACATACTTAACAAGATCACGCCATGAAAGTTAAAAAAATATTCACACTTTGTTTATAGTAATTTTTGTACTTGAACAAAAACTTAAAATCCAAGTAAAAAATTTTTTTTTTTTTAAAAAAAATTTAAAAAAAATTCCCACATTTGTATAATTTTTTATAAACAAATTGATTATTTCAATATTTTTTAAAAAAAAATTTCCACAACTTCATTAAATCACAAATATCATGATTTTTTAAATAAAAAATTTCCTCAATAACAATTTTCAATTGTTTTAAGTTTTTTTATATTTCTATTGTTTAATTTTTTTTAAAAATCATAATTGACAGTCCTCTATGAAGTAACAAAAAAAAAAATTTTTTTATCAATAATTCCATTGTTTATTAACTTACCAATTTGTTATAAACAAATTTTCAACTTTGTTAGATTTTTTTTCTGAAACTTCCAAAATTTAAGTGAAGAAAAAAAAATTTCCCAATTTTTCCCAATTCCAATTCCCAAAGTACAATAAAAAAATTGAATTTTTTTTTTCTATAGTTTGTTATATATGGTTGTTTTTGTAAATTTTGGAAGTTTCAGAAAAAAAATCTAACAAAGTTAAAATTTGTTTATAACAAATTGGTAAGTTAATAAACAATGGAATTGTTGATAAAAAAAAATTTTTTTTGTTCCTTTATAAGGACTGTCACTTATGATTTTCAGAAAAAAAATCTAACTAATATTTAAACAATAGAAATATAAAAAAACGATTATAAACGATTAAAAATTGTTACTAAAGAAAAATGTTTTTTTCAAAAATTATAATATTTGTAATATAATGAAGTTGTGAGGCAAATTTTTCAAAAATATTAAAAATTTTAAAAAAAAAAAAAAAATTTTTATTATTATTTTTTATTCAAAAACAAAAATATTATAAAATAATTATTTTAATTTTATGATGTGATCTTGTTGAGTATGTATATAAGAAAGGCTCTATGAAGCGAAAAATTTTTACGACAATTATTTAACATTTTTTTTACAATAAGCAAAGTCAGTTTTGTTTTAACATTTACTTGAAAACACTTTGTAAAATTTCAACAGGTTAATATTATAGTGTTCGAATACAAAGTTTCAAATGAAACAAATCATTTAATACCTTAAATAAATTAATTAATGTGTCGTATTCGTTTTTGACGCCGCGCGCGCAACCTAAAAATGTCGCTCGGAGACCCATTTTCAGCGTTAAATTAAAATTATAAATAATGGAGATAGAGTTCCGGAAGCTGGCAGTTTTTTTTTGAAATTTCCTTCTCTTTTCAGAATATTTCTTTGAAATTTCTTAAATATTAATAGTTTATGAAATATTGGCAAAAAACGAAATGCCATTTTCTTTTCATCTTCAATTGTTTATAACTTTTGCAATTTTTTATGTGCTAATACACACTTTTGGTACATTTTTCTAGGCGTTATTCCGGATCCAATGAGCTATCACACATAATTTTAAGAGCAGTATCTCTATTTTAGACCATTTTCAACTTGTCGAGTAGACTAGTAGGTTTGCCCAATAAGTTACCTATTAACACGGAATATTCATGAACAAATATTTTCAATTTATTGCCGATTGGAGTTAACTGATTTGATGGACAAAATATTTCGGTGTACCTCTAATGTCACATGATAACTTACTGTTCTGGTGTAGATGTTCAGATTCAAACAATCTTCTGACCCACCCATGACTCCAGTTCTATCATGTCTGGAATAACACCTATTTCCTTCATTGGTGGCATCTCTCACTCCACACCATGAATCTGCAGGAACGGAAGGCTACATAGAAAAAGTATCATTAAAATATGTGTTGACGGAAATTCCGGAGATAAATATATATTATATATACAGTGCTTTCGTAAAGTACTGAATAAATTCATTTTTAGCCAAACTATACATTTCTGAGGAATCTCCTGAAACATGTCGATTTTTAAACTCAATTTTCCACATTTATAAGGGGAAATCAAGTATATAGGGTGATCCACTTCTGATGACGTCCACGAAAATTCTTTCAAATAGAACACCCTATATATTATTCAATTTTTAGAATCTCCATGGAAAGCTGATTTCAAAAATATATCACACTTAGGGTTTGTATACAGTGCGTCCGTTAAATTCAGTGCCCTCGTAAAGTAGTGGATAAATTCGTGAAAAATTAAAGGAACAATTTTTGGAAAGAATGCCATCGAATTTTATTTTCATGTAGGCATTCTTTCAAATTTATTTAATACATACAGAATGATTCGTGTGGGAGAAATGACGTCATCGGTATTTTTTTAATGGCAACTCCATTTTTCATTACGGAATGTGAAAAGGTGATTATGAGTATGGGTGAAATGAAAATAAAAAAAGAAAAACTAATACTAAATTTAATGGCCTTGATAGCTTCAAACAACGATCAAATTAAATGTTCAAATTGTGCACCGTTTGCTATCTGACAGTAGCCAAGACGATGAATAAATTCTTTTTGAACATTGTCAATAACGTCAGGAAGTATACATGTATCTCCTTACGAATTCTTGCTTTTGAATCTTCTGAATTTAGGCTTATCAACATACACTTTACTCTTTCAAGTATCCCCACAAGAAGTAATCAAGTGGTGTCAAATCTGGAAATCTAGCTGGCCACTCAATCGGTCCCCTTCTCCCTATCCAACGATTCGGAAACACCACCATCTAAATAGTCGCGGACATCTGCTGCATAATGGGGGAGTCGCACCATCTTGATGGAAGAACAAATCAGTTCCCGAAGATCAGGTTCCTCTAGATCTGGATACAAAGCTATTAGTGCAGGAATAAGGTCGAATCGAAGAAAATCCAATATATTGCACCAGTCATGTTCACGTCAACGAAACACGTACCCAAAATTCTTCCTTTCTGTGGATTTTGAGTGTGATACTCGATCATCCATCGGGGATTTTCGGTAGCCCAATAACGGCAATTTTGCCTATTGACCTGGCCGTTCAAAAACGTAGCCTCGTCAGAAAAAAATATATTTTTTACAAAAATTATTTTTATTATTGCATAGCTGGTGCAGTTCCAAACGCCAGTTTTGACCAGTATTCCGTGAGAATCACAGTCGAAGGCTTTGGAGAGATCACATAATGTAATTGATACACTTTTGCCACTCTCCGAACCTTTCACTATGTCACTATCCTGAAAACTGCGTGGGTTGTACTACATTTTTTTCTGAACCTACATTGGCATTGGTCAATGAACTGTTTGGATTCCATATACATCATGAGTCTTGATTTTAGAATTATTCAAAAAGTTTTGAGAAAATTGGGATTATTGATATTGGACGATAGTTGTCAATTTTGGCGACGTCGCCTTTCTTAAAGAGAGGTATAACTTTTGTTTACTTGAAAACATCAGGAAAATTCCCATCACATATACATGAATTGAAAAGTGATGTTAGTGGGCGAACTAAAATATCTGTCAAGTTTTTCACAATTTTGCTATTTATATTGTACACGTCAGTGCAAGCGGAATTTTTCAATTTATCGATAGATTCAGTCACTTCATTTTCAGTGATGGGCTCTATGAGAAATGAATAACTAGGAGTAGCTATGCCTTTCAAATATGTGATTGCATTAGAATCTGTTTTTTCTTTGGAAAGTGTGTTGATTATATCTTCTGCAATGAGCGAAAAAGTTGCTGAATTCAGAAGTTTCGATAACGTGTACAGTTCGTTTGGAAGTATGTTTGTTCCTTTCATAGTTCACTAATCGCCAACTGTCCCGAGCCTTATTTTCAGAATTTGCAATTAACGATCATAAGTACGTTTTTTCTATCAATTATGTACATTTATAATGTTTTTTAAATTGTGTAAACTCTCAAGTGGATCCCTAGTCGAGTCAGAAATCGTTTCAATACATGATAATGTATCCCTCATGCTTCTCAATTTTTGTCAAACCAATCAACAGGTTGTCTGTTATTATTTGTATTACATTTCCTAAGTGGAAAATGTTGTTTTATAAGTGATTCAAAGTTTGTCACCAAGAAATTCGCAAGGAAATCAGAGTTATTCAATGGGTTTTCATAAATTGACCAATCTAATTTTTTTAGAGATGTTTTCAGTTTTTCAATTCCGCGAGAAGAAATAGTTATGCGCCAAACATCAGAAGTGTTATTTTTCTCAAGTTTCAGTCATAATCTGGGCTCGATGATCAGCTATGCAAGCATTCAGACTTGAGTTTTGTAGCTAGTTTCAGTGAAATCTGTTAATATATTATCAATGCAAATCGCCAAGATTTATTACTTTTCTGAAATTTTTCATAGAATATAATAACAATCTTTCTAATTATTCAAAAAAAGAATCAATGTTTCCATTTGTTGATCTATATAAAGTGATGATGGCGGTTTTAGATTTTACCATTTCAATAGCGCAAAACTCACCATCAATTTCTCTACTAATGAAATTGGTTTATAATCCAGTTTATCATTTGTGAAAATAGCGACACCCCATGTATTCTCTGTGCTCTACAGTAATATGAGGCAAGGCTGTATCCTGGTAGATTCACAGAATTTATGACAGTGCTGTCTAGCCAATGCTCAGAGAGAGAAATTATATCAGATTTTTGTTTATTCAAAAAAAGATCTAGCATGTCTATCTGATTAGACAAACACTGGACGTTAACATGAAAAACGCTAAGGTCAGTCTCATAGAACGAATTATATTATCAGATATTATGGAGTTTACTATGTCACCTGGGGTCTTTTCTGGCTCACGTGAAAAAATGTGTTTACCATAGCGCCTCTTGGCCATGTTGATACAAAATGTTCTGGATAGACAACTACAAGAGGGAGATTTTGTAATTGAAATATTTCTTGGTGAAAAACAGAGTGTTTTTTTGTGGCAAAACTTCTAAATCCGAATAACACAAACTGGGAATATTACTTCAGCTTCCTGAGGTTAAAAAGTAATTCGGTCGACTTATTCCACTTCCCTTTTATACGTCAAGGAAGATTATATAAAATTATGTGGTAGTACCATAAGGCAGCAATCCTACTTGCAGTTTGATGTCAATTTTTCTGAATTAAATATTCGTTGAAAAGGTTTTTATCGCACAACGATTGTAACTAGGATCTATTTTTATTTTTCAAATGAGTCTGTTCAATGGTTGGGACTAGAATGTATTTTATCTGATAGCATGTCATAATGACAACGTTATGTCACTGAATTTTCATGACATAAGGAAGCTCATTATGATACTTAGTCCCATAATGAATCCATTATGGTACTGAGTACCTAATGAAATTACGCTATTTCATATACACTCCGTGATTTTTCGGCAAAAGGGAGTCCACGATATTTCGCGTCATTTCTTCCAAATCAGAAGGTAAACTACCAGTTTCAGAATCACTCATTATTATTCAAATTATATTCAATTCTACGTGACAATTGTGTTTGACAGCAGATAAATAAATATTGCCGTTACAACCTGACGTTGTCTAGGAAATGGCAAAGCACAGCTCACTAACCTACTAATATTTGAAACTACACATATACTCACTCCTTTGAAAATAGTTGTCATTGTGACATGTCAAAAATGCAGTTTTTAATTTTTCGAAAATGAATTGATATAAATGCCATCAGATAAAATTTTATATGTAATACGAATCATAAACAATCATTATGGCACACGTCGTGTTATTGGACTCGGATACGCCTCGCCCATAATTATCGTCTTTATGATCCTTATTACATAAATAACTATTATGTCTGTTTAATGACTGTTATCCGATTTTTTTTTTCAATAACTGTTATTTGTTAAATAAAGTTTACTAATATTCCTGTATTAGTTATTTTAAAAAAAGTTAAATTATTACCCCTTTAAGAGAAGATTCACTATGTACCTAAATGGCAAATCACTGTTGACACCATCGGGTACACAGTGAATCAATACGGGTCTTTAAAAAAAACAAGTATTTGGATGAATATGAAAATGCAATCAAGAACGGAATCATACCAATGTGTTTTGATAGTTTCCAGAATTATAACTGTGTTCTTTTTCCAAAATAACAGGTTTGAAAAAAAAATTATTCATGTGTCCACAATGACCCTATTGCTTAACGTACCCTGCAAAATCGTTCATGCTATTTAACAAAAACTCTAATCACTTCAAAATAACAAAATCTGCATCGGCTGGCATTACTGTACCGCCAATGCTTATTATCATTTATGTAGCTGACAGCGACTAGTCAGCGTATTTAGCATTGTTCTCTCTTTCTCTCTCTCTCTCTTTCTTACCGAGTACCTATTTCCCGACTTTTTGCGAACTCGAAATTCAACTCTTATCGCGTCAAAAAAAACTTCACCTTTGGACGAATAAAAATAAAAGTTTTGTTGCAAGAAAATATTTCAAACCGTATAGGATAACTCAGTCTTACCTTGAATCGTAAGTCCCCCAAAGGTGGTTTAGCATACGGTATTCCGAGAAAACTGTAAAAATCCTTTCCATCGTAATCCTTCCAAACAGATCCTTTTATTTTCCCCTGCACTATCTCCACTATCGGTGAAGGAGTCATCTCCGCTATACACAACATTAAAAAATAATTGTACATGAATAACATTGAATTATATATGTGATTTGAATAATCACTTGTTGTTGTTGTTGATTTGCGTGTTCGCAATATAGCAATCAGAACTTAAATGAAGCTGTGGTACAAATAGCGAGGTAGTGGCAGTAATATGATCTGTCTATACGGTTTGGAATGTAGTTTTTATAATCAAAAGACACTCACATTGTCACAGTATTATCTCCACCTGAAGAAGCTATTGCATAGCGAAACACGTGCCATGGTTTTGTAAAGCCAGTTTAGTGTAATCATTCAGTTAAGTGACAATTGTCACACTGAACTGACAATTTCACTTTGAAGTGATAATTGTCACTTTGAACTGACAATTGCCACTTTGAAATGTGTCTAACTTAAAAAGAATACTGAAATATTTTAAACACTCCCAAGATTATGGAATTCCATACTCAAGAAATTCAAAAGATAAACAATTAATAGCATACTGTGACTCAGATTTTGCAGGAGACTCCCAAGAAAGAAAAAGCACGACTGGATATGTTGTGATGTCTTGCAAAGGACCTGTATGCTGGTGTTGGAGGAAAAAACCGATTGTGGCCTTATCTAGTACCGAGGTAGAGTATATTGCCGCTGCAGATTCAAAATCACTCATTGACGAGCTTACAAATCGAAATGTGACCATCAAGCTGAATATCGACAATCAAAGCACCATGACATTATGGGCAGTTTAATCAAACGTGCAATCATATTGATGTTCGCTATCATGTTATCAATGGAAAGGTGAAGAAGTCATCGATATCCAGTATTGTTGCTCTGATGATCAAGTGCAGACATAATTATGTTTTTAATGATCTGCTGAATAGAACATCCTTTTTAATTTATTTTATAACAAGTTTTTTATCTGAATGTATGTGATAGTTTTAATTCAATGTTTTTTACAATAAGCCGTACAAGAATGAAGAATTTCTCGATTTCATACTGTATTGTTTAGCTGTTTCATAACCTCACATTTCAATTCCTGAAGAAGAGATAATAAATCTCGAAAGCTTGAACAGAAAAAAGAGCATTTTCTTCTAATAAGTGACTGCGAAACCTGCCAAAACAATAAATATAATATATATATATATATATATATATATATATATATTCGCAAAAAAAAATATTGAAAAGTCTATATTTCCTTTGTTGCTATCACGGAACACATAAAAATAACATTCAAGTCCGTCGTCAAAATATTAAGTTTGACAATTTATCTACTCTACTTGTAGCAGAGATGATAGCAGAGTTCACTCGATTTCTGATTAGTTTTGAAATCGCCCAGTTTGTATTATTCCAGAGGCGCACACTTTCACCCAAAATGTGTTCATCACAAAATGTCTTCGAATTATTTTCTAAGAACTCTGAAAAACACGTATTTCTTCATTTCTTTCTATCTCTATTCTTACTTAAAAACTATCACAACCTCCATACAAATTTTCACCCCCCCCCTTCATTCAGGGTTGCATTTCTTAAAACACTGAGAGAGGACTTTTTTATTTATAACAATGACCTCAAATACCAGTTTTTGTGATCCCAACTCAATAACTAAGAGAACCCTCATACTAATGTTCACCCTCCCATTCACCCGTTTAGGGTGTTTCTAAGAACACTGAGACACGTATTTCTTTATTTGTAACAAATACCTCAAATACCAATTTCTGTGACCCCAAGTAAAAACTAACGGAACGCTATAGAAAATTTCTAAAAACACTCAACACGTATTGGTACAAAGACCTGAATCAAATTTTTTTGAAAACTAACGGAACCTCCATACCAATTTCCAATCCCCATTTAACCCCCCATTTCACTCGTTTAGAGGGTGAATTTCCAAAAACACTGAAACAGATATTTCTTCAATTATAACAATCACCTCAAAAACCAATTTTTATAACCGAACTTGAAAAATCTAACGGTACTCCTATGAAAAACTCTCCACCCCTATTTTAACTTCTTTAGGGTTGAATTTCAAAAACCTGAAATACGTTTTCTTTATTTGAAAGAAAGCCCAAATACTAATTTCCATGTCTCTAACTACAAAACTATGGTACTTTCACTTTCAACCCCCTTCTCAACCCCTTTTCAACCCTTTAGGGATGGAAAAAAAAACATTCTCATCACAGAAATACGCTGGCAAAATATCTTTGGGTCCAGTGGTTTGGTTTTTTCGATATTCCATACCTAAATGGGGTGAGAAGGGGGCCGAAAGTTGTGAAAGTCATGAAAATTGGTATTTAATTTTTATTTTCAAATGAAGAAACGCATATTTCAGGGTTTTCAACCCCCAGGTCTCTGTTTTTCACCTAAAAGTTCCTAAAAACGTTCAGTGTTTTTATGAATTTAACCACCAAAGGGGTGAAATGAGGGGTGAAATTTGGTATGGAGGTTCCGTTAGTTTTCAAGTTAGGGTCATAAAAATTGATATTTGAGGTCATTGATACAAATGAAGAAAAATTAATTTTTTTTTAAAAATTCAACGTTTAAAGTAGGAAATGGGGGGTCAATTTTGAGATTTTTCAAGTTAGGGTCATAAAAATTGGTATTTGAGGTCTTCATTACATTTATCGGTATTTTTTTAAATTCAACCCCAAAGGGGTGAAATGAGGAAGGGAGGGGGGTGATAGTTCGTTCGCGGAGGGTTCCGTTAGTTTTCATGTTAGGGTAATGAAAATCGATGTATTGGCTCTCTATTACAAATGAATAAATCGTTTTTAAATTTATATGAAAATTCCGCCCCTAGGGTGGTTGGTGAATTCGTAATGTCAAATAGAATTACTTTCGCTATCAAATCAATTATGCCACCCAATCAAGTTAACGGGATAACGGGAAATGGGATGACGGAATGAAGGGATAACGTGATAAGGAGAAACGGGAAACGGGAAACGGGAAACGGGAAACGGGAAACGGGAAACGGAAACGGGAAACGGGAAACTAGAAACGGGAAACGGGAAACGGGAAAGGGGTTAACGGGAAGCGGGCAAAGCAACACTCATAACCTAGATGGAACAACACAAAGAAAAGCATAGGAAAATATACAAATTCTTCGCGGACGAATTCGCTGGTTCAGCTATAAAATATAGACAGAAACTCCCAATTACAGGATAATGTGGATAATGAAATATAAACAACGATTCAACTATAACTTCGTACCTATTGCTGTTGATATTGAAAACAAAACACAAATTTTTAACGACATTTTCACCATCACGAGAACAACTGAAGAACACATGGTTTTATAGAAGCGAACTGAATTTATATTTGTAAAGCGCGGCACATAATCATGGAGTTATTAATTCCCTGTCAATCATAAATTGAGAATGAGATAAAAAATTGATTATGCTGAATTGAACATATGCGGTGGTATCGGGGAACAAGTAATTTATTTTTATGATTTTTATTTCGGTTTAACATATCTCTTAGAATGATATGTTTGAAAGATAATTGTTGTTCATACAATCAGATGTGTAATTGTTGAAAAACTTGAATTACTATATTCCATCGTTCAAGATAACCTCCCAAGAGGTTATCTTGGACGATGGATAAGTTCATCTTCGAGTAGCAGATGATTGTATCAATCAATCAATCACGCCCCATAATAGTTTATGATTGTCAATAAAACATAGATTTCAAAGTGTCACTCCGGAAGAAATTCGAATTCGCAATTCAGGAGCTCAGAAAAATACATGGTGATGGCAAGTGAACACTACCGTGGTACAGGCCGCAGTAAATAGTTGTAAAGGAATCAATGTTTATTTATAATCTACATGTGAAAATAGAGAATGAATTTATGATAGAAAATAATACTAACCTAACGCGTAATCCCTATGTGAAAAATTGAACTTTATCACAGGAACTATTTTATCTCGACCCATATTCTGAGCTTGGGGTGCTGCTGTTCACAACATCAATTATAATGGGCTCTAAATGGGTATTCATTATATTGTGAAGACTACCCTGTATATTACCGATAGCTACGAAGAATTTTAGTCGATAGAAACAAAAAGATTTAAATCAATTTTTAAATTGAATCTTTCTGAAGAGGACAAGTTCTATTAATAGCCTTCGGATCACCACATCCGGAAAGAATGGTGGCTCCCAATTGGAAAGAGTCATAAATTTAATAAAGCTCTGACACCCTCTACTAAACAAAACAGTTTATTGGGATTGAAGGCATCACAACATATGGAACTAATAATTCCCCTTAAAAAAATTTGGACCCTTTATTTCAAAAACCAACATATGATAGTAATTTTAATGAGTCGATTTTGTGAAAATATGAACAGGATGTTCATAAAACTAGATGTGCGACTGAAATATAAACTTTATTCACTATCTTCCATCGTTCAAGATAACCTATTGTGGGGTATTCATGTTGAGAAGGGAAACATTCTTAATTGAATATTGAATTGGAGGATTTTTGTGTGAATTGAAAAATCCACGATAAAAGTGAGTTATTTTTTGTGGATGTCTAACAGAAAACAACTACTTCCCTGGCTAAAGCCACGATGGACATTGAACTACATCTGATAGATATTCCGATAAGAACCTAACTCAAAAAAAATCTGAAATTGAAACATTTTCATTTTCATTCAGATTATTTGATTTTCTATTCCAGTCTCAATTGAGAACTCATATAGATAATGAGGCAAAGAAGAATGTTTTCCAAAAGAGAGTACTCACAGAAAAATATCATTTTATTGAATTTTCCCTTTTCAATTCAGAAAGTCATTAATGAACTTTTATCCAGCACAGACGGCTATTAAAATTAATGTCAGAACATAAATGAATCTTTGAGACGTAGATTATTAATTGATACCCCACCCCTTCGGTATTTCAAAACTCAACATATGTTAATAATTAGAAAGTCATTAATGAACATTTCATCTGGCTATTAGAACTAATGTTCTCACAAATGTAGGGTTCTGCCAAATATATGATATGAAGTGCAAAACTGCGTCTGTGAAAAATACATGAAAGGAAAAATTGTGGTATATCAGGCAAATTATTAAATTGAAGAAAAAAATAATCCTTCAAGAGGGGTTCCGAACCCACGACCTCTAAATCTAAAGTCAGATGCTTTACCAACTGAGCTAATGAAGACATAGGTTCCGTTTGCATATTTGAAGACCGCTTTTTTCCTCATATGCCACAATTTTTCCCTTCATGTACTTTTCACAGACGCAATGTTCCACTTCATATATATATATATATATAAATATCTATATATATATATATAATATATATATTTTGTGTGTGTGTGTGTGTGTTATGTATGTCAACATCTAATTGTACATGTTTTATATTTCTATATTTTATATTGTAAGGCCCCGAAGATGACTTTATGAAAGTCGAAATGTCGGCAGAAAAATCAGTGGTATCAGTTATTAGAACTCACTCTCTTAGAATTCAAAATTTACTGTGATGAGGACACAAAACATCCAGACGTTAATCATTTAATATCTTACAGAAAAACACACACACGACAAGAAAATTACATTTTTTAAACCAACACAAATATACCTGTACTGCACTTCTTTCTTCGAGGCGAGGCACAACTAACAAATATAGTAAGAACCACTATCACTATCAATTCAACATTCTCTGAATCAAGTTACGTGAATCAAGTTCGAAAGTATCGCTTATATAATCTGATTATTTATATATGAATACACTGAGAGAAATCCTAAAATCATACTACTATTGTAGATGAATTTTTATACTATTTAACCTAATTTATTATAACATTAGATGACTTCAATTTTAATGGGGGGAATATTTTTTATGATGCCTACCACACCATCTTATATACGAAAATATCCTATTGCTGTCGCATATATGAAGACATTTTTGTATCGCTAACTTTATGTGTTTGAATTCTCGTAGTAGGATAACTAATCGTATACCGGATGTCAACGAATCTATTAGACAAGTCATAACTTCTAGAATATTAGGTGTATCTAAATAAGATTTAGTATAATAATAATAATAATAATTTATTGAATCCTTTAAGATCAAATACATGATATAGGATACGTCAAGAACACAAAAAGGTAGACAAATAATCAAAATACCAAAATACAAAATATAAATGTCACATATACACAGATAGAACTAACATTTTATCTGGAATTTCAAACAAATCAAATGTAAAATATAAATGTCATATATACACAGACAGAACTAACATTTTATTTCGAGTTAAAAAATTCAGAAATGCTGTAGAAACAGTTTTCTAACAGATATTTCTTCAATTTCGATTTGAACATATTTTTGTTTTGAATTTTCCTTAGATCAGTTGGAAGATTGTTGAAAAATGTAATTCCTGTATATGACGGACTGTTTTTAAAGAATGATGTGTTATGAGTTGGGATCCTGATGAGATCTCCGTTTCTAGTGGAATAGTTATGATGTTGGGAAACAGTGTCGTACATATGTTTCTGTTTCAGAAATAACATTATACATTTAAAAATATATATACATGGATATGTTAAGATATTTTTTTTTTTTTTTTATTCTGAGAAAGGAGAAGTTGCATCGACCACGGTGGGTCATTAGCAACTTAATGGTACAGTAGCATTTCCATAATAACTCATATTTGTATTTTGTTTACACTATTGGTCTGAAATTAGATTGCGTCATTTAAGTGCAGGTCGTTCAGAAAGTTCAGAAGATTAGAGATATCACATCGGTCTCTTAGAAGGGATTTCATTTCTGGTTCCAGGCTGTATTTCCGTCTTGTTTCGTCGTACCTAGGACACTCCACTAGAATGTGTTTAACACTAACCGGCACTAGACATAAGTCGCAAGTTTTCCCTGGTTCCCTTTTGAAGATGTGGTCATGGGTGTATCTTGTGTGACCCATTCGTAGTCGTGACAGGATGACTTGGTGTATGTTAAGATATTGAATCTTTTAAAATATTCTCTACACGAATCTCTAATCTTTAGATTGAAAATGAGTCTGATGACTCTTTTCTGTAGAATAAATATTCTGTTGGAGTTGCTGGAGCTGCCCCAGATGTTGATATTACAGGAGATGTGGGAGTAGATTATGGCATAATAAATATTGATCAGTTGAGTTATTCAAAAATATTTTTCAGTTGTAGAATGGCATAATAACCACTATTTAACTTTTTACAAACAGCATTTATATTTGCTTCCCATCTCATATCACTATCTACGAAAGTTCCGAGAAATTTAGTATTTTCAGAGAGATTAATACATCATCCATCACTCTTACTTGAAAAATATATTATATATGTTTTCCAGTTGAAGAATTTTTACAATTTTTGATCTGCGATAGAACTGCATACACACTGTTTTGTCTGAGTTCACAATTAAAGAATTTTTTTCACACCAGGTTGTGAATTCCTTTGACAATATATTCAATTCACCTTGGAGTTCCTCCAGACTGTCGGCATCAGCAGCCAAAGTTGAATCATCAGCATAGAGAACTATACATTGTGTGCTTATATGAAGTGGTAGATCGTTTATGAATAATAAAAAAATCAGTGGACCTAAGATGGAACCCTGAGGAACTCCCAGGTCCATAGAATAGAAATCAGACCTATGCTCTTCAATTTTGACAGATATTTTTCTAAGACGCATGTATGAGACTAACCACGACAGAAAATTACCACGAAATCCTAAAGAGTAGAGTTTGCTTTCGATAATGTTTAGGTCAATGGTATCGAATGCTTCGATAGATCGAAAAAGAGTGCTCCAACATATTTTCCTTTATCTATAGAATTGTAAATATATTCAAAAAAGTTGTAGGAAGCACTTTCAATCGACTTTTCTGGACAAAACCATGTTGGTACTTTGATAGAATTTCAAATCTGGTTAAGAATGCATACATTTTGTTATAGACACATCTTTCAATAACTTTACCTATCACAGTCGGTACTGTTATTGGTCGGAAATTACTCATGATAGATGTATCACCCTTTTTGAAAATAGGAGTCACTAAACCTGTTTTTAGGTAATTTGGAAATTCTCCTGACTCTATTGATCGATTTATAATATAAGCTAAAGGTTTAGCGATGTACACAGCGATACTCTTAATGATTTTGGTGGATATACAGTCTATTCCAACTGAGTTAGAATTTTTCAGTGAACCTATTGCATCTAGGACATCACAGCCCAAAACAGGGAAAAAATAGAATGTATTAGTTTTATACATTGAAGTAAAATCGTTGAATACTTTCGAGCCGAAGTGTTGCTCTATGGAATTTTTTGCATTGTTTGAGAAAAAGGCGCGAAAGCGTTTGCAATGACTTTCTTTGTTCTCAACTATTTCATTTTCTACTTTTATTTGAATATTTGATGTAAATCTTGAATTTCCTATTTTTCTCTGACTATATTCCATATTTGTTTTGTTTCTGGTGATGACCTGTTTCTTCAATTTTTTTTTGTAAAATGCGCTTTTGTATTTTGAATTTTTCGTAGATAGACTTTTGTAGATTCCTTGTATATTTTAGTTACATGGCTATCATTTGAGTTTCTCCTCACTCCTGAATAATTCTTTCAATTCTTTACTTATAGAAATAATATCTTTGTTCACCCACTTGTGTGTATTTGAGTTTTTGTTACATTTTTTCACAACTGTTGGACATGATAAGTCAATAAAATACTGAAGAGTATTTAGGAAAGTCTCATATATTATATGAATATTTTCAGAGCATTCGACAACTAACCAAAAGGTTTCTTTTTCTAGGAAGGATTGTAAAATGCCAAGATTCTCGTCACTTGTATTTCGGAAGGATACGGTTTCATGGTTAAACCTGTGTTCATTTATGGGGTTCATCTCCAGAATCAATTCGAATATGATACCAAAATGATCAGCAATATTCATGTTATTAACTGTTTCAATATATTTCGAATTGCATATATTCGTGAAAAAATAGTCAATTTTACTCTCACTCGATTTGCCATTTACATTTGTAAAGACCCTCGTAGGTTCAAAATTTTGTATGTTTAGTTTATAGCTACTGAGGAGATCGGTGAGGAATGATTTATTATTTGATTCACATAAAAAGTTTATGTTTATGTCACCACAAACAATTATATTTTTGAATTTTTCATTACAATAGTCCAATGCGACAGAGAATCCATTTATAAATGTTTCAATGATTGATAATAAACAATATTTGTTACCATGGCACTGGAAAGATACTGCACAAACCTCGAACTGAAGTTCTTGTGAAAGTTTGTTTATAAAGGTTTCGTTTTTGAAACTGAAATTTTTTCGAATGAAAATCAAAGTACCACCATGAATATGGTTTTGTCTAGTAAAGTGAGTAGCAAGGACATATTCACTGAATTGAATAGTATTTATATTTGAATTGTTGCACCAGGACTCAGAGATACATAATACATCAGGTTTCTCTTGGAATATGAGTACTTCAAACTGACTTATTTTGTTATTGATGCACTGAGCGTTTACGTATACAATTTTCAGTTTGTCAAATGATTTATCAACTAATAGTCTAGAATGGCCGTTGGGTGGAACTTCCTGAATATAGGTGAATGGTATGTAGGGAGGAGAGTTTTCGCATATTTTTCACTTTCCGGTTACTTCCGGTTTCACCGGAAATGGCTCCGGTTTTGAATTTTCAAATGGAATACCCTGTATATTGTAACGTTTTTGGATTTCTGAGAAAATTCTGGATCAGAGTGTGACATTTTGAAAAGTTTTTAGGCCTACTTCATTTTTTTACTTCTCTTTCAATATTGCATCTAGGTGGCCATGATCGGACGTAAACTGATCTGAGGACCTCAGGTGATGTGATTTTTTTTTTTCGCTTAAGATGGCGACCGGAGAAAGTTCATGTGTTTATCTCTCCAAAGAGGTTGGCAATAATCATGAGAAAAATTATTTGTGCAAACAATGTGGAAGACAAATAGTGAAAGATAACGTTATGTGTGTGAAGTGCAATCAGATTTTTCACCCAGGATGCCTGAAACAAGCCAATCTATCAAAAAACCCAAAATGTTTCCATGAAATAGACACAGGAGTATCCTCCAATGGTCCTAGTGAAGATAACATGTTTCATGATGCAGTTGACAAGCTGTCCGGCAATGAAAGCAAAATAGACACAGTTATGTTTCTCTATATTTTAAAACAGAAAGACATAATAATTAATTAATTGCGTGAGAAAGTCAAGATATTAAACGTTTACATTGATTCCATTGAAGATAACGAACAAGACAACAAAAAGGGGCAAGTAGATAATATAAATCTCGAACACAAAAAAACACCAGACCAAAAAAAGGGTAAGCAGGCCACACCAAAAAAATCATGCAGTCTGCCGCCCTGGACAAATTCTCACAAAAACATTGAGGATGATAAAAACACAAGTCATGTCTATGAACAGAAGAAAAATGTTGAACAAAGAAAAAAGGGAATCTCTGTAAAGGATGTTTCACATGGCATTATAGAAGTCCAGCAGGATTTGAAGGCAAAAGAATATATTGAACTTGAGAAACAACATGTGGACATTAGTCAATCCCTCTCAAGTATTGATCAAGAATGGAAGACAGTCAGACCACGAAAATTAAACAAACGGCCTATTGTCACAGGTAATAACAACAATATTGGAGTGAAAGGTGTTCCCAAACTAGCAACGCTTCATGTATACAGGGTGGACACAAGTACCACAGAGCAAGATCTTGTAAAACTCCTAAAACCACACTTTCCTGAAGTTCTGTGTGAGTCACTAAACTCTAAGTACCCAACCTTATACTCTTCTTTCAAAGTCACAATTTATTCCACAAACTTCAATCGAGCCATGGACCCCAAAATCTGGCCACTTGGTGCATGCGTCCAGCGTTTTTTTATTCATGGACAAGAGTACAGTGAGCAACAAAAAATAATTTTTGATCCTGAACTACTATTAATCAATATTCAAAGTGCAAACCAAGCTAAACTTGACAACTTATATGGTGAAATTGAGTGTTATAGAAACCTCCTGTTTATATGCATAACGGAAACATGGGAATCATCTATGTCAATAAATTCTTTACATATGAATGGCTACCATTTGGCTACTTCATATAGTCGAACTTCTATGAAAGGGGGTGGACTAGCCATTTGGGCCAAAAATTCTGTTAACACAAAAATAATAGATTTATCTGGGTTTTCTATTGAACAACATATTGAACTATGTGCAATAAAATGCAAAATTCGTGACACAAGCATAATCATTGTAAACTGTTACCGCTCACCTAGTGGCGACATAAACATTTTTATAGACAATATTGCAGCAGTTTGTGAAAATCTTATGAAGTTCAAGACCAAAATTATTCATGTGGGGATTTTAATACAATTCATATCATTCAAAAACCATAGTATATTGGCCAGGGTAACAGGTACAAGTGTTTCTATAATAGACCATATATTTGTAAATTTCGATACAAGCGAATTACCGGTAGTAATCGATAATGAAATCTCTGACCATCGAACCATTTTAACAAATTTAAATTTGAATTCCACCAGTATTTCCACAAAAAAATACACTCTGAAAAGAATTTTTAGCAAAAATGCTATAGAGGAATTTAGACAAATTCTGGCGACTCTCTGCTGGAATTTTCTTTATCAGATGGAATCTACAAACGAAGCTTTCATTCTTTTCAACAACACGTTCTCTCACTATTTCAATAGTATCTTTCCTCCCAAAAAATGTTCTTCAGGGACATACAATAGGAAGCTATGGCTAAATGATGAAATTCGTGAATCCAGTCGGAATCTTTAAGAATTTTTTAGGCTAGCAGAATCTTTTCCTGAACTACAAGAACATTACCGTGATAAAAAGAAAATACATAACAACTTGAATAAAGCAACTAAGAAAACATTCTACCAAAATAAAATATCCGAATCAGATAATCCTATTGGAATGGCCTGGAGGGTTATTTCCGAACTATCAAATGAAACCAAGTCACAGAATGATATCACTATCACTAAGGATGACTGTGAAATTGACGATCCACAAGTTATTGTCTCATTGTTTAATGACTTTTTTATAGAAGCTCCTCTTGACATTGTGAATAAAATTCAGGACAAAAATTATAAGATTCCTAAGGAAAAACTACTGAGAGATTCAATGTTTTTGACCCCTTTCACTAGTATTGAAATGTATGAGTTGTTACAGGCAAAACTCAAAAATAAAAAATCTTTTGGATCTTATGATATCCCTGGCTTTTTAATAAAAGCAGTACTTTATGTGATAGTTGAACCGCTAACATACATTGTCAACCTTTCTTTTAAAGAAGGTATTTTTCCCGAAATCTTAAAATTGGGTAAAATTATCCCAGTTTATAAAAAAGGTGACCGAAATCTCTTATGTAATTAAAGGCCTATTACTATACCTATCTCTTTCTCTAAGGTATTTGAATACAGTTTTTTAGATCGCCTTCTGAAATACGTTGAATCCCCCCACATTTTTTCCGAAAATCAACATGGTTTTAGAGCCACCAAGTCCACAAGCAGTGCAAGTCATCAATTTTATGAACAGTTATTGAAATATCTAGAAGCAGGCGAGTGTCCGATTTGGATCTTTTGCGATCTCAGTCGGGCATTCGATTGTGTCAATCACAATATTCTTGTAAGAAAATTGTCTGAATATGGAATTAGAGGTAACCCTCTGCATTGGATAGAAAGCTTTCTCAGTAATAGGAAACAGTATGTAACCCTAAAATTCATTGACAAAGGCATGATGAAAGAAGCTACATCAGAATGTTCTGATATAATAATGGGTGTTCCACAGGGCTCAATATTGGGCCCTGTGCTCTTCATTTATATGTCAACGAAATAGATAAGGTTTTCAAAAGAGGACATTTTGTTACCTATGCTGATGATACATCATTAATAATATCAAAGAAATGTGAAGATGACCTGCGAAATGAATGTAATTTAGCTTTGAGTAATTTATTTGATTGGTATAGTTCAAATTCACTATATTTCAATACTGAGAAAACCAATATTGTGAGGTTCAAAACTCATCAAAGTAAATGCGAAGATCTCAACAACATCAAAATTGACAATGAATCAGTAAATAGCACGGTGTCAGTTAAATTTCTAGGTATCACGCTAGATCAACATCTGACTTGGAAGGGACACTGTGAAAACATCGTATCTAAGATGTCCTCTCTTTCATTCTCATTTTTTAATCTTAGATCAATTTTAAGTCTAGAACAACTGACTGCCCTATATTACTGTCAGGTAGAGTCACGACTGCGTTACGGAGTCTGCCTCTGGGGAAGTTCGACAACATCAGATGATGTATTTCTCTCACAAAAACGAATTATTCGTAGAATGACTGGAAAATCAAATAACTACTCCTGTAGAGAATTATTCAAAGAGCTTTTCATATTAACAGTACCAGCCTTTACATATTTGAGTTGGCTCTATACATTTACAAAAATCAAAACAAATTCCTTACCAATATGAACTTTCATGGCATAACTACACGTCAAAAAGATGATTTCCATGTTCCGTATGCAAGGCTGAAGCTTACAAGTAATTCACCATACTACATGGGTCTGAAAATTTTTAATGCACTCCCCATTTCCATAAAAAGTTGTAACAATGAAAAATTGTTCAAATTTACAATAAAAAAATTTCTACTTGAAGGTGCATTCTACTCAATACATGAGTTTTTTAGTAGCATATCTTGATGATGATGTCATTTGTTTTAGGTTAGGTTTTAATGTGTTCTCTTGTAGAAGTCATTAGTTTTAGTTTTAGTTTAGATCTAAATGTTTCTGACCATTCCTATATAGATGTACTCTCTATCAAAAAGGAAAATAAAAGTATAATTATTATTATGTCAGAAAATTACAATCGCAAAGTTTTAGTGACTAGTATGATAGATAGGGATGAGACATCCTCGCAAAATTACATTTCCAAATGGCGACCATTTTTTGAAAAGCACTTTCCGAAAAAAGGTTTTTTTTGACGAATCTAACGATACTAATTCATTTGCGATTTGATTAAAAATAAGAACATGAATTAAATATTACTAAGGAAAATACTGGATAATAATTTACTAACTTTTGTCAAGGGTGCCATGGATAGCCATGATGCATAATATTTTGCAGTTAGTTTTATCAAGTCTTCTTTGGAAAACAAAACACTCACTTAGGTAATAACAGTGACATAAGCTTTATGAGCAGAAAGTAGAAGTTTCTGAGTTTTCGTTAAATTTCAGTTTAATTTTCCTTCAAAATAATGTATACTCGAAGTGAAAAAGTGGATATGTTATCAATATTTGGATAATGTCATAGAAATTCAAGGAATGCTGCTGAGTAGTATGCTCAGAGATATTCCAATCGGCAACATCCAGCCCATCAAAATTTTCCGTATGTTGAGAATCGTTTTAGGCAAGAAGGAAATCGAGGGGCGGAAAATAGATTTATCATAAATGAAGAGACTGAGATTACCGTTCTTGCTATGGTTGAGGTTGATGAAACGGTTTTTTCAGGAGAAATTAGTCAAGTAACGAATCAGCAAGAACAATACTGAAAGAGCACAGATATAGAGCATTTAAATATCAGTTACATGAACATTTGTATGCTGACGATGGCGATAGACGGTAGTGTTTCGTGATTGGCTGTTTCAAAATGATAGAGTTACCCCAAATTTTATCAACTTTATTCGATTTTCCGATGAATCACGATTCACAAATAATAGTATGTTCAATAAGCAAAATAATCGATACTGGGCCCAACAAAATCAACATGAAATGAAAGAGGGTAATTTTCAAGAAAGGTTTGGCGTCAATGTCTGGGCTGGTATCGTTGGAAACAGAATAATTGGACCAATATTGTTTCAAGGTCAGTTAACAGGGGTTAGATACTTAGGTTTCCTTCAAAATAAAATCGAATATCATCTTAATAATCTACCTTTAGCAGTTTTACGGCGAATTCACTCATAACAAAATGGAGCACTCCCTCATAATATCAGAGAAGTTCTCAATTACTCAATAGAGCATTTTAATAATCAAGTTATTGCAACCAATGGTCCAGTATGGTGGCCTGACCTCTCACCGGATCTCACTGTGCTCGATTTTTTATTTCGGAATATGTTAGAGAAAGGGTTTACTATGCAACAGCCCCAGTCACTCTTGAAATTTAAGAAGAAAGAATTCTACGGGCATTTAGAAATATAACGCCTCAAATGTCACGAAACGTGTTGAAAGAAACAATTGAACTAGCTGGAATGTGTCTTGAACAAGGAGGAATGCACTTTGAAAATTTACTACCGTGAAACTAAATGAACTATTATCCATAGCACACTTGACAGAAGTAAATAAATTATCATTCAGTATTTTCCTTAGTAATATTTAATTAATGTTCTCATTTTTAATCCAATCGCCAGTAAATTAGTATCGTTAGGTTCGTCAAAAAATCCTTTTTACGGAAATTGTCAAAAATTGTTCGCCATTTGATAAATAATAGTTAGACACGAGAATATAATTTTGCCAAATTGTCTCATTCCCATCTATCATACTAGTCACTAAAACTTTGCGATTGTAATTTTCAGACATCACCTGAGGTCCTCAGATTAGTTCACGTCCAATCATGGCCACCTAGATGCAATATTAAAAGTGACTCTAAAAAAATTATGTGGGCGTAAGAACTCTTCAAAATGTCAAATTCTGATACAGGGTGTTCCATTTAAAAATTCAGAACCGGAGCCATTTCCGGTGAAACTAAAAGTGACGGAAAAGTGTAAAATATGCGAAAATTTTCCTCTTCACACACCATTAACGTATATCAAATCTCATTTGGATACACCAGATATTCTAGAAGTTATGACTTGTCTAATAGATTCGTTGACACCCGGTATATACGTCACAGCATGCGGCTTTCGAACTAATCCACAAGGTATACAAAAGAAATAATTGCCAGTAGCGTTTCACAATATTTTTACGTGTATTGATTATTGAAAATACATTAGTGAAAAATTGCATAGCAATAAATTTAAGTGACTTGGCAAACTTATAATTATTTTTAGAATTGGTGAATATTTTTTTGATCAATCTACCGATGAATTTTCCTTCCATGCTGACTAAGTATCCATGATTTCACCTTTTTCGAATAGAGATTGTGAGTTAATTTGCCAATATTAAAAATGAAAAATTTTGAATTTTTTTTTATTATTCAACAGCCGCCATTTCGAAATTTCTCAACCGATTTGGCCCATCTTTGACCTTTTTCGGAAAATAGGCCCAATTTTCATGTCTAGAAATTTAATATATATATATATATATATATTTTTGTGAATTTTTTCTTGAACCATGTAAATGTATCATAGGGGTATTTTCTTGGGGATTGGTTCTGTATAAATATAAATAAAACCCAGTATAGAATCTGTGTTTTTTAATTTTTTGCGACGACGTTTCTCCTGGAAGCCTCCAGGCTTTTTCAAGTCTTTTTATAACACAGATTCCAACAGGTAGAAAATAAATTGACCAAATAGGCCTATTTGGTCAATTTATTTTCTACTGAGAATCTGTGTTATAAAACTGAAACCTAGCTTCAAGAAACGTCGTCAATAAAACACAATTCTATGGATTTTATATTATCAGAACAATCCAAAAATACCTATATATTATATATATATATATATATATATATATATATATATAATTTCTTGCACACCCGTGAATGACGAGTGTATAATGCCACAAGAAAACTTTGGCAATTGCTGAATGCAATAAACATTTAACTCGACATTTGAATAATGTAGAATGTTGAACTGATTTCGTGGTGAATGTATACATTGCAGGCTGCCTGAGATAGATTTCCAATTTCAAAGTGAAGAAAACAACCAACCTTGTTATATACAAACTGGTGATAAAGTCAAAACTAGTTGACTTCATACTCCGCTTTGAGGTACTTATCATAATTATCTCAGTCACTGTGATAATGATAATGAGTGCCTCAAAACACTGTATGAATTCAACTAGTTCTGACTTTATCACCAGTTTGGATATAACAAAGATAGTTGCGTTGTTACAATTTTCACGAGCAGTCGGACAAATAAAAAACACTACTCTCTCAAGATGGTTTTAATGCCAAGGTTTCGGCGAGGGTGAGTAGACTCAACAGTGTGTTAGTAAAATTGTTCCTAAATATGTTTTTTTCGGATGTGATGTGGGAAAAAAAACCCTCCGTTCCTTGTTATATTTCCTTGTAGTTGGTTATCTCATGTTGTAATACCATTTTTTTATGTACCCTTCGTCTTTTCTCAAGGAATTCTGTATTTATACAACAAAAATAAAATTCGTATTTATTGTAGCCGTGAAGAAGGCAAGATCCCTCGCCGAAACGTTGGCATTGAAACTGTAATGAGAGAGTAGTGCTTTTTATTTGCCCGACTGCTCGTGATAATTGTACCAACACAAAGAACTGCTGGACGTGACAATACAACATATAAGGTTAGATGTTTTCTTCACTTTGAAATTGGCAGCCTGCAATGTGTACATTCACCACACAATCAGTTCAACATTCTACAATATTCAAATGTCGAGTTGAATAATTATTGCATTTGGTAACTAGTTACGATAGTGCCTTCGCAGCCCTTGGTTCGGAAGGCACTACTCATTGTTTGAAACCAATTTTCAACCGACGGAACCAAAAAGGAGGAGGTTCTCTAGTCGACGCGTTTATTTTTTAACCGACGAAATCAAAAAGGAGGAGGTTCTCTAGTGGACGCGTATATATTTTTTTTTTTTTATGTATTACCACGCATAGCTTTTCACAGAGTAATTCAATTCCAATAATTCTTTCTTTATTGGATAGGGTGTACTCCAAAATTGGTCCCATTTGAATTTGGAAAAAAAAATCCCTCCTTAAGGGTAGCAAAATGGAGGATATTGATCGTTCACCCTTTGAATTTTGGTTCGTTAACCGATTCTATCAGGCATAACTTTGTACTGGGTTGTCCGATTTGGATAATTCTTTTTTTATTAGATAGTGTAACCTCATAGTTGATCATATTCGAATGGTTGATTTTTCACTTGTGAACATTGGCACACATATGTAGTTGACAATGACAGATTGCTATTGTCATTATTTTTGTTCTTCTATGTCCGTCACAATAATTACATTCTATGAGAGGATGAAAGTATATAAAAAGTGATGAAATAAACTAACCAGAACTATCAAAAATAATCTATATTATATAACAATAAATAATTGAAGTAGATAATCATATTATTTAACTGTTAATAGGTGAAGTAAGGTGGGTAAGTAAGTATTTTGGAAGTAATCAAGAATTGAATAGGTAGTAATTAGTAGATTTCAGCCACAAAAATTGAATAATAAAAACTTGTTAACAAAAAATTAAACGGACGAAAAACGGAACTGAAAAACAAAAAATAAAATAAACCGTCTTAGTCTCAATAACTAAACATAAAATTATCAAAATATCACTACGCATCTCGATGCCATCATTTTACCATTTACCTAACTCATTTGCTTGTTTGTTTGGCATCGACTCAAAATTAGTTACTTACATTAGTTTAGGAGCTTAGTTATTAAGACTAAGAAGGTTTATTTTATTTTTTGCTTTGCAGTTCCGTTTTTCGTCGGTTTAAATTTTGTAAAAAAGTTTTCATGTGTTGAATAACTCTTTTTCAACGTTCACCTTTTTGCACAATCAGAGATTTACCTTAGTGAATGCTTTTAATGAAAATTCAAAATGCAGGTTCCACGTGACAAAAATGGAATGGTCAAAATACATATATCAGTTAATGTATAACAATAAACAAATAATAAAGGTATCATAGTTCTTTCGTTGATCTTCGGTTTAAAAGATAATTTGCTTGATCGGCAAAGATAAATTTCGGTAGGAGGCTTGGTCTGCAATTTGTCTAGTCGCCATGGGGTCTGGGTGGCAGGGCCGGACTCAGGAACGTAACTAACTGCCAAAGTTTTCCTCTGAGCGGTCACCTGAAATTAGGCGGGAGACGCTACCCAAAATTTTGCCCAAAGAAGAAAACATGTTTTCAATATTTTTTTTTCAAATGTTCAACCACTGTAGTTCATTATAAAATGGCATTATACACTCGTCACTCACGGGTGTGCAAGAGGTAAGATATACATATATTTATATATATATGTATATATATATATATATATATATATATATATATATATATATATATATATATATATATATATATATATATATATATATATATATTTTAGTTTCTTGACCACATATATATTTTCTTCAATTTCTTGGAATAAAGGTCTAATTCAGTCTATTCATATAATTTATCTTAACTACGTTTCGACATGGTATTTGTCATCTTCAGGTTAAAAAATTATATTAATTGAATTCTGCGTTCGCATCGTACGAACGTTATTGTAGAATAACGTTCGTACTGAATCAGACCTTTATTCCAAGAAATTGAAGAAAATATATATATATATATATACATATATATATATATATATATATATATATATATTCTCCCGAAGTAAATGTTACATATTTCATTTGAACGGAAAACGTAATTTTGGAGGGGAATGCTTGAATCTACGCTAATAGCGAAATAAAACTTATGATATGTTATATATATATATATATATATATATATATATATATATATATTTGGATTGTGTGGGTTCTTGAACCATTACGTTTAATATTCTTCTGCGGATTTTCTTGGGGTTTCTGGTTCGTGGAAATAAGAAAAATTCAGTGATTCATAATTGAATTTTCAATGAATTTTTAATACATTTCGTTTCGGGGCTCCAAAACTTCTTCAGATACATTTGTTTTTTCTGAAGAGGAGGGGTTATGTTTATGGCATGGTGTACATTATATTTTTGTTTCCTCTTTCTTACCTAAAACACAATCTACAAGTTGGACACAAAGGATATAACACACTTAACAAAACAACATTTTCCAAATTAAAAACAGACAATCCAAAAAACAAAAAAACACATGTGATTTATGAAATTCCGTGCAACGAAGAAAATTGTAACCAAGTATATATTGGACAAACTTCCCAATATCTAGAATCCAGAATAAATGGACACAAATACACAAAAAATGCGGCAACGGCGTTGAATAAACATAAAAGATCAACCAATCATGAATTCAACTACAAGGATACAAAAACACTAGCAACTGAAAAAAACACCAAAAAAGAGAATTTCTCGAGATGATACACATAAAACTAGAACCAAATTCACTAAACGATAAAACTGACATTAAAAACCTCAGTATAACATACCATAATATCATTTGAAATCAAAATCCTTACTATGAATATTTCTGTCTTGTTTGTCTATCAATATTTCTATCTTGTTTGTCTTAATTGTTGCATAATTCATAACTACAAAAATAATGATTATCGTTCATAACTTTAAATAAAGCACAATGACCGAAACAAAATCACAAAAAAACAACAACAGATGGCAGCACAAACAAAACACAATTATGTTTACCAGAGTATTTTAAAAAGAACCATCTCTTCGTGTTGACTTTTTCCACATGTTAACCCAAAACAACAGCGTTATATGTTTATAAAACAAAAAAAAACATAAATGACAACCACCCCCTTGTATCAAATTTCAAATAACAAACAGAGAGGGCAACACACACAAAATCCAAGAGTGACAACTGTCATAAACCTTCTAAAGACATCTAGCTGTCTATAAATGTTAGTTTTGCGCTGCGATCTGCCAAGTAATATCGTTCACAGAACAATAAGCATCATTTATTTTGTATAAAGTGGAAAATAAGTGTAAATCAACATGTTTGCTACTAGAACAAATAATGTCAAATTAAAGAGGAAGAAATGAGTACTCAATCAACTATAACCGCCCAATTGGCCACAAAAAGTAAAAAAACCACAAAAAAAAATTAAAAAAAGGAAATACCCCAAAAAAAAGCAGCAATCGCATATCAACATGAAGAACGTTCATGATTTGTGTTTAAGGTAGGAAAGAGGAAACAAAAATATAATGTACACTATGCCATAACCATAACCCCCCTTTTCAGAAAAATCAAATGTAACTGAAGAAGTTTTGGAGCCCCGAAACGAAACGTATTAAAAATTCATTAAAAATTCAATTATGAATCACTGAATTTTCTTATTCCCACAAACCAGAAACCCCAAGAAAATCCGCAGAAGTGTATATATATATATATATATATATATATATATATATATATATATATATATATATATATATATATATATATATACATATAATATATCATGCAAGTTTTGTTGTCGCTATTAGCGTGGCTTCAAGCATTCCCCTCCAAAATTACGTTGTCCGTTCAATGAAATATGTAACATTTACTTCGGGAGAACCCGTGACCTTAATATTCAAAGTCACAATAACTGGCATTGAAGAAGAAAACACCGCCTCTCGGTATTTCCTCCCGCATGACAATTATAACACAAATTCTCATCAATATGAAGCGTTTCTATGGGGACCAGCCGATGTAAACAACTGAAACACCGACTGAGAGGCAATAGTTCCCTTGCAGTTAAGGAAATGATCGGATGGAGAAATGGTTTAACGGTAGTAAATTGTGGTTATTCGGAAACCAGCTACAGTTGGTCCCTAAACGGTACGTAAATGATGTGTACCACTTTCTTTTTCCTTTCACTGACATTTGAGAGAAAACAAATTTTCTTGTCCAAAAATCACGACCAAGTGAACTAGTAGAATGCATTACCGAAATTTTGCTATTTTGCTACCAACGTTTCTACGAAATTTTCGCCTTCTTCAGGGCTACCATAAAAATTGTGCGTAATAATAAAATCATCCAATTACAGAAACGTGGAGGTATAAACTATATAATTTTTGTTTGAGGTCATACCCAAACGACTGGTTTATCTAGAATGAATTCGAGTTGTTTTTTTTTCGTGATTAGAGAGCGTATAAAGATGTTTTTTTTTCTTTTCCAAGGGATAAGGCCGGTTGTGTTCTACCTAAAAATGGTTTTATGTGTGATCAAAATGTTTCTAAAAATCTAAAAATACTGTTCAAATTGTTACAATTGATCAAAGAGTTGACACTATTATCATTACTTGTAATGTGGGCCATTTCAAGAAACAATCTTTGCTGAGAGGATTCTCTCTATCTAAAATCTTAGTGGATTTGAAATCAAATCGATGGCCGACCTCAAAATGAACTCGGTGCTCTTTTATTATTTTTGTTTCGATTTTTCGGAGCACAGTCACCCAACCTAACCTTCGTTTTAATGGGTACTGTTTTTTTTTTCTTTTCTTATTACACTACTCAACAGATTACATCCAGTTACAGAGTAGGGGTGACAAGCATATGTAGAGAGGTAATGATGTTCTAATAACTAAGGCAGATATAAGTATCTATGAGGTAAGAAAAAAGGAAAATGTTATGTTATGAAAAAGTCAGCTTTTTATGGATGCCACATTGCAGGAGAATATGTCTATTCGATGCGATACGTGTACGTTATGTGTCTCGCAAATGGTATGTAGTAGTGAGAATTTCATTATATTTAAGCGGGGAGTGGGTAGGTGGAATATGATATTTTGTCTGCTTGTGATTCTTGGTACGAGGAATTCAATCATATGGAGAATGTATATACAATCAATGTGCCCATGGATTATGTTCCATAGGAATACTTGCAATCAGCCTGCGATTTTCAAGTGTGCTGATATTAAACCTCCGAGTGAGCTCGGTATAGGGATATCTAATGTCGGGATATACCTCATCTTCTTTGAAAGCAAGAAATTTTAGAAATCACTTATGCACTCGCTCCAAAGTTTCCATGTAGGCTCAGTGATGCGGAGCCCAAACCACAGATGCATATTCCAGCTTAGACCTGACATAAAAGAAATAAATAATAGTTTAAAAAAACTAAAACACACGCTTTTATAGAAAACCAGACAAAAAAAATTGAAAATAAAAATTTTTTTATTTCATTTAAAAAAAAGCCTCGGCCAACAATTACCTGTGATCTGAGACATTTCTTACTTTACTGCCCTAGGTGTGTAATGTACTATATAATTATTGATACCATGCACCCACGCTTTGTTTTAAATAAAATAAAAAAAATTCTTATTTTCTATTTTTTTAGTCTGGTTTTCTATAAAAGCGTGTTTTTTAGTTTTTTCAAACTATTATTTATTTCCCTACTTTTAGTGTGGTTTTATTTATAAAAGCGTGTTTTTTTTTAACTATTATTTTTATAATTTTTTTGCAAATAAAAAAATGGAATAATCTTATCAAATTAGGTAATCATAATCTACGACCCCAAAAACCCCCTCATACCAATTTTGAATAGAATGAGACCATAATCACAAAACTGGGCCGCCATTTTAAAGCCGCCATCTTGATATTCGACCCCAAAAACCCCCACATACCAATTTTGAATAGAATCAGAATCAGACCATAATCACAAAACTCGTCCGCCATTTTGTAGCCACCATCTTGAATTTTTCAATTTTGACAAAAGAATCATAATCTCCGACCACGAAAACCCTCAGTTACCAATTTTGACGTGAATCCGACCATAATCACAAAACTCGTACGTCATATTGGAGCCGCCATTTTATTTTATTTTTTTTTACACAAAAATATTTAATGCATTGTCACCGGAATTATGTACACCTGCCAAATTTCAAATCATTCGGAGGTCTGGAAGTGGGTCAAAATCACGCCCAAAGGAGTCGGTTACAAACAAACAAACAAACATACAAGTGAAGCTAATATAAAGCGTGTAAAACAGGAGTTTATATGTGCTGATGTCTTCGAACGAGGAAGAATTCCGGATAACAAAACCATGGGCTTTGAATGATTCGTTTGTGATTCTTCGGACATGATCTCTAAAAGATATTTGTTGGTCAAATGTGACGCCAAGGTCGCGTATGGTAGACGTTCTCGGCAATTTAGTATTGTCAATGATGTAGTCAAAATACAAAATGGCGCGTTTCAGGGAAAATGATACCACATTGCATTTATTGGCATTCAGTAGAAGGCCGTTAGATAAGCACCAGTCGTGAATTTTTGTGTGGTCTTCTTGAAGGGAAAGGCAGTCATTATGTTCCGTAATTCGAGCTAATATCTTCAGATCATCAGCGTATAGTAGGCAGTCATGGTAAATATTAGATATTATATCATTGATGAATATGTTGAAAAATAGAGGTCCCAACACGGCCGATACTTGATGAATATCCACATGATTTTCACAAAAAACATGGGAAAATCGTAGTGAAGTGTTTTTAGAATGCTTCAAGTATTGTTTCGTTTACGTGCGAGATGAACAGGGCGCACTCTACTCATTTTCGTAACAATATTCAAAGCGATAGATTTGGTGAGGAGGGGGGCGTGTTCGTCAGGTGCAGTCGAGTGGGTTATATTGTTTCTACTTGGTAATTTTTTCAATCGAGCGATGTCGTAGGGCCCTTAGAGTCAACGTTATAAAGGCCCAGCGGGAAGCTCCTGGTATCTCGGTAGGCCAGTACGCGCCTGTCCATACTGACGGATTCAATGTATTATTTCCACTTCTTGGCGTTGCTAGGAATAAAAATGTTATCGAAAACGCATATAAATAAATACAGAAACCTCAATGCAAATTATACAGTGTCCGGCATAAAGTTCGCAGCATATGGAAACTTTGTTATTATTGATTTCTCAAAAAAAATCATTCGTGATAAAAACCTCTGCTTCATCCCAAACCTGAAATACAAACACCAAAATTAAATTTTATACCCTATTCGAGGGAGATAGAAAAGCATGCTTTGTTTTCAAAATAATATGATCCCATCACTTTATTTCTCACGGTAGAATTCAAATTCATAGGGAAATATTGTTCAAAATCAAATGTTGATCCAGAAATTCGAATCATAGCCACCTATGACCAATTTCATATTTCAACTTTTTTTCCCATTTTTTCCTCATCGCCCTGTACAACATAAGGAATATTATGCTATTATGCTTTGGATGTTTTCTTATTTCTCCCTCCCATTGGAAAATTACATTAATTGAATTATGTGACGGAATTTCACAAAATCTTGCTGCAAATAGTAAATAAAACTGAATCGACTGCAAGGTATGATGCCCGAATGAAAATGAATATTTATTTTCACACTACGAATAACATTTTTTAAGACAATCAGGAATTGTAAAATATGGCAATTTTTGTAGTTTTTTTTTTCAAGCAAGATATCAGAATGCATCTACTATATTTTATTGAATTTTTTGCAGCATTCAACGTACAAAATTAGGGTTTTAATCTACTCGAAGTTGTTACATTCGATTTCGATAGCAATACCCAGCTTCCATAGTTTTGTTCTTTGAATTTTACTGTAAATGATTGAGATACAGAACATTTGCCGATCACAGTTGGCTTTAAAAATAAATAATAGTTTAAAAAAACTAAAAAACATGCTTTTATAGAAAACCAAACTAAAAAAATGGAAAATAAGGAAAAAATGTATTTTATTAAAAAAAAAGCGTGGGGTGCATGGTATCAATAATTATATAGTACATTACACACCTAGGGCAGTAAAGTAAGAAATGTCACAGGCTTTTTTTTTAATAAAATACATTTTTTTCTTATTTTCTATTTTTTTAGTTTGGTTTTCCATAAAAATGTGTTCTTTAGTTTTTTTAAACTATTATTTATTTCCTACTTTTTAGTTTGGTTTATTTATAAAAGCACGTTTTTTTAGTTTTTTTTTAACTATTATTTTTATTTTTTTGCAAATTAAAAAATGGAATAATTTCATCAAATTAGTGTATTGTCATCGATCCTCGATAAATCTACACAGTTTGAATGGAATCTGACCGTTTAAAGTGGGTCAAAATCGCGCCCAAATGAGTCGGTTACAAACAAACATACAAGTGAAACTAATATAAAGCGTGTAACAAATTCATTTCTAATTGTAAACAAACCATCAAGAATAACTCACAAATTGGTAGAGTAATTTCAGTAGTTTTTCAATTCAATCATGGCTGCTCGACTAAGTATATAGGAGAGAGTGGAGATTGTAATGATACATGGTGACAATTATCATACTTGTGATACTGCCAATATTTGTAATGAAAGACATCTAGGTAAAAATGTTCATAATTCGACAAATGCAAGAATCTGGATCGGTTTCTGAAAAATACTAAGTGGCACATAAACCACCGATAACTGAAAATGAAGAAACTGTTATGAATATTATGCTGTCCACGATTGAGAATCCAAGAATGTCATTATCGCAAAGAGGAGAAAATCTTGGTATATCCGATCGATCAATGAGAAGAGTTCTAGGTAATAATCAATTCAAACCGTATAAACCAAAATTCATACACACTTTCTGGTTTCAGTCTATGATGGAAGATAATAGACAGTTTTCGAAAAAAATTCTTTACAGTGACGAGTGAACCTTCAGATCGAATGGGGTAGTGAGCTCCCAGAATTGCATGTGGTGGGCAGGTACTAATCCCCATTTTAGGATACAATATAGAGACCAACATCCTTCAAAGTTAACGTCTGGTGCGGAATCCGTAATGACATTATTGTTGGACCAGTATTTTTCAGACAACCACTGAATTCTTCAAGATACTTAAGAATACTGCAGACGTTTCTCTCCGATTATTCAGATGATATTCCTCTGGACATGAGAGCTGGAATGTATTTTCAACAAGACTGTGCATCTCTTCATTCTACGCTAGAATGAGAAGGTGGTTGAACGGAACATTTCCAAATCGAAGGGTTGGAAGATATTCCAATAACGCTTGGCACGCCCGGTCACCGGACCTCACTCCTTTGGATTTTTTTCTTATGAGGATATCTCAAACTGAAGGTATACTCAAAATATCCGTCATTTGGAGAATACTTTCACGGATTGTATTCGGGGAATAGCTCCCCAGATACTAAGAAATGTTCATGATGCAATGCACCGCCGTACTATGCAGTGTATTGAGAATGGAGGACTCCACGTAGAATAAAGCATAGGACATATTTGTTTCAAGAAATGTTATTTGTATTGTGAAAATAAATTAATTGGTATTCTGGCATCATACCTTGGAGACAATTCCGTTTTATTTGCTATTTGCAGCAAGATTTTTGTGAGATTCCGTCACATAATTCAATTAATGTGATTTTTCGCTGGGAGGGAGAAATGAGAAAACATTCAGAGAGTGATACCATCATATCAAACAATGTACCATTCGTCCAGCATAATATTCCTTATGTTGTACAGGGCGATGAGGAAAAAATGGGAAAAAAAGTTGAAATATGAAATTGGTCATAGGTGGCTATGATTCGAATTTCTGGATCAACATTCGATTCTGAACAATATTTCCCCATGAATTTGAATTCTACCGTGAGAAATAAAGTGATAGGATCATATTATTTTGAAAACAAAGCATGCTTTTCTATCTCCCTCGTATAGGGTCGTATAAAATTCAATTTTGGTGTTTGCAATTCAGGTTTAGGATGAAGCAGAGGTTTTTATCACGGATGATTTTTTTGAGAAATCAATTATAAAAAAGGTTTCCATATGCTGCGAACTTTACACCTGACACTGTACATGATGACGGCAAAAAAAAATATTTCATACCTCTGTTACAGGACAAGAACCCCATCCAGAAACATGGAACGTTATGAAAAAATTGCCAAGTTAGGAGAAGGCAGTTATGGTATCGTGTATAAATGTAGGAATAGAGATACGGGGGAGATAGTGGCTATAAAGAAGTTTGCTGAAAGTGAAGATGATCCCCTGATTAGAAAAATAGCGCTCAGGGAAATAAGACTGCTCAAGGTACGTAAGGAATCATGGCCCATTTTACAAATGTATGCGTACTTGCTAGCTTGAAAGCGGGACCCTTTTACAGGTTTCAAGTACAAAATGAAACATAAAAACATTACTCACCTACGTTAAAGTAGGGTAATATTTTGACACTCGATATAGCGAGATAGTCTGAAGCGCCAGCTCTGACAGATTCGAACTCTGCATCCGAAACAGGGCGTGGGTTCAAATCCCACACCACTGACGGCTTTTTTCACTTGAATTGAGAAATGACTTGTTTTGGGACGAATATTCAAATAAAGATAATTTCCTAATTTCGTAGCTTTGCTAAAATGACGTAGGTTTGTCGACTCTGGGATCTTGGACTATATACCTATACAGGGTGATTCAAAAGTACTTTGACATACTTCAGGAGGTGATTCCTCACAATATTCTAATATGAATTGTCTAAATAAATGTCCGGAAACGCTTCGTTTCCAAGGTACAGAAGTGTTGAAGTTTCAGTTTCATTTTCGTTTTTTTTAACTTCCGAAATACTGACCTATATTAAACAAAACTTGGTATTGAGAGATTTTTTGAGGTGTCGAATTCGAACCTGATATTATTATTATTGCTCTTACTCGTAACTTTTTTTGAGCGTACTTCTAGCACATTTTCCCGTTGAAAATCAATTCCTCTATCATATCTACGTAAAAGCTAACCTTATTTACAAGTCGCTATAAGCAACCGTTTTAGATATTTGGACTTGAAAATTTCAAAATGATTATTTGATAATCGTTGCGTGTTGAGATTCATACCATTATTTTGCATTTTTTTTACAAGAATGCTTAGGAAATGGTTGACGTTTAAGGGGAGTGGTTTTTTTTTTGTAGGGGCGCCATCTATTCTATTTATTTTTACTTGTCTGAAATAGTTATTTTTGTATCAAGGGTGAAAATCTGTATTTGTTTCAATAAAATTTGCAAAAATATCAACATTTTATTTCAGAAATTTTTAATATGTAGAATAAAATAAAATAAAGTAAACTAAATTGTATTCAAATAAATTGTTCAAAGTGTCCACCTTCAGCGAAGATACAGCATTCAGTCTTTAGTCTTGAATCTCGTATCCCCAAAAATTATTGGTGTGTTTCTTATTGTTTCACAGGCGTCTACTATTCGGTTTCTCAGATCTTCCTCGTGCTCTACTGGGTTTTAAAACTAGTGACTTCAAATGTCCCCAAAAATAAGAATCTAGCGGGTTTAGATCTGGAACCTTGGTGCCCACCCCTGGTTAGGTTCTTCTATACCCCTACCGATCCATTGATTTGGATAGACAGTGCTAAGGAATTCCCTGGCTACAACGCAAAGATGGACCGGTGCCCCATCATGCATAAACCACATGCGGATGCAATTTCTACTGGTACATTCTGAAGTAGTCCCGGCAATTCATTTTCTAAAAAGTCTCTGTGAGTTGCGCCATTCAGTCGGAACGGAAGAAAGATAGGACCTATCAAGTAATCATTAATTATTGCCACCCATGCATTTACAGAAAATTGATACTGATAATGTCTTTCACCAACTGCGTGCGGATTTTCCAGAACCCAAACATGGTAGTTATGAAAGTTTGTGATAGCATGTCGGGAGGAGTTTGCCTTGTTCGTGAAGAGTACATATCTTAAAAATTGAGGATTTCCAGCCAATTTTCTCAAAAACTACTGACACATAGTAATGCGTTGAGGAAAGTCTCGTGGCAAAAGAGCTTGTACCCTTTGAATATGGTATGGATGAAATTTTTTATTGTAGAAGATAATTTGGGTGTCCAGAATGGACACTCGATGATGACTGGCCTACCTTATTTTCATATTACTCCGGAAAATTACTACTGCTGACTTTTTGTATAGTTATTTTCATCTCATCTGTTCAAATAATCAAGGTAATTTATGAATAATTATAATCTGATGTCAATCAATAAGAGTTCATTTTGATATACTGAATGTTATATCTAATAGAATTGGAATGAAAATGATAATATTTCCTATTTGACAATATTTAGTTGCTTTTCTGGCTCGCCACACTTTATGCAGAAGCGCAAGATCTCCACCATACTGATATATTGTCAGTAGTAATATCCCTAGGACATTGATAATAGACGAGATAATTTTATGACAATCGAAAGCTCGTTCCTTGGTGACAGCCCGAAGCCGAAGGCTGAGGACTGTTACAAGCAACGAGCTTGAGAAGTTTGTCATTAAATTATGAGGGATATTCGGCGGAAAATTTTTTGCCAAAAAATTTTATAACTCAACCCAATGAAACATTCATTTATTTATTGAACGTACAGTTAGTGAAAGTACAATTATTGAAATTTAACTCAACATTAGATTCGTTACTGTTCTCTACTATAGATCTATTACCACGCATATTATTTATGATCTTGTTGTGGTGTTCTTGATCGAGATTTGAGTATGGTTTAATAGAATTTGATTACTATGACCAGTAATTTTCAGTAATTGTTGTTCTTCTACACCACTTTTTGCCAATTCGCTAACAGTAGTTGATCTATTCGAGTGATTTGTTATCTTTTTGTCCTTTACATTCAAGCCAATTGTCTCAGCAGTGGATTCAGTCCATCCATTCATTGTATTTCTTCCAACAGGTACATTATCGTACCATTTGTCAGTTTCATTTTTCCAGTGTCGATTTAGTTTTAAGAACAGTCGTGGTGAGGTAATATTGTCGCCTCGTTTGATATCAGTTTATGAAAAAGACGTACAGGGCAGCTTTGTCTTTCACTATTGGAAACCAACCATTCAGACTTAGAACCACCTTGGCTCGTTTTACTGAACACCGGATTGTATTCAATGCGATTTGTTGGAGAGTCATCGTTATTTTTCTCGATTTGAAAAAAATCGACCAGACAAGCAACTGCCTCTCCTCCTCGCCACGAGTATTTTCATCCCATATCAATATTATTTTGTTAACTTCAGACAAATTTAACGAAACTGAACTGGACTTACGTTTACATGGATCTGCTTGTAGTTTCTTCCTGATTGCATCGCGGGCATCTCGGGCATTTATACTTTGAACATTCGCATTGCCAAAACGTGACAATTGAAATTTATTTGGAATGAAGTTGTCAAACTCAATCGTGTTGTCATAGTGATTGATAATTGCACTGAATGCATGAATGTTGACATGATTGGGTAAAATTGTTTCATATGACACAAAATGACAAAATTTGAATGGTTTTTAGAACTGTCAAAAAAATTTGGTTTCGTAGGCCATACCTACATCAAATTTCAACTACCTGGGTTGAAAGTTTCAGATTTCATTAGATGTGTGACTCAGACGTGGACGAACAGACAGACACATCGGTGAGACCAAGAGGGGTTTCATTTTAACATTTTCCTGAAACCCTGAAGGCGATTTCCAAAAATAAATAGAACCCATTCATCATGAGAAACATTCCAGGCTCTCTGAAGAAAATGTCGGTGTAATCATGCATCACGGAAGAGTTGGAATATTTTATATTAAAGACAGAGCTAGCGTCATCATGTCAAGATATCGATTTTGTGGAAAAACGTGCTGTGTTAACTTGCTCAAATATTGATTGTTTTTTTCGTGGTTCACCTAGTTTTCCACTATGTAAATCGCTCAGCTGTACGATACACGAAATGAACGCTATACATTAATTGAAACTATATCATAATCCTTGTGCCACATAATCAACCAAATCAGATTTAATTATCGACCGATAAATTATATTTGTAAAAAATTATAATTCCGTTTGGGATAGTTTCAATCAAGGCAATCAATACTGACAGATGATGATAACATTATTATCATTCTAGTGTTAACAACCAGAAGAAGAATTGGGTCTTTACTTAAAAAAATATAGGGTTCTAATAGGATCACTAAATCGTCCGTCAGTTTTTCTGTCACGTCCGTGTTTATCAGCGTTTGACAGAAGTTGAAATCTTGATGAAAAGGGAAACATTCTCAATATTCTTGAATAATATTGGATAGAAAGATTTTTCTGGAAATTGAAAAATCTACGATAAAAATTAAGCTATTTTTTGTGAATGTCCAACAGAAAACAACTACATTCCCGCTGGACATTGAACTATCATACCCCATGACAGGTTTTAATGTCAAAAAACACCAATTCCAAAATGTCTCTCCAAAAGAAATGTCTTTTTTCATCTTTGCAAAGTGAGATTGCTTCTAGAAAATGTTTTTCCCATTTCTTACGGTCTTCCTGATGATCGTGGAAGCGTGAAAAAGATTTTCGTCGACAAAAATGTATTGAAGACCTAGTGAATGCGATGCTCTCTTGCGTCAATGTTACAAAAGGTTTCTGGTGAGTACTCTCTTTTGGAAAACATTATTCTTTGCCTCATTCATCAATATGAGTTTTTAATCGAGACTGGATTAGAAAATCAAATAACTATCTGAATGAAAATGCAAATTTTCCATTTCAGATTTTTTCTTTTGAGTTAGCGTTAGCGTTATCAGATGTAGTTCAATGTCCAGCATGGCTTTAACGGGAAAGTAGTTGTTTTCTGTTGGACATTCACAAAAAATAACTTTATTTTCATCGTGGATTTTTCAATTCACAGAAAAATCTTTCTATTCGATATTATTCAATAATATTGAGAATGTTTCCCTTTTCAACATGAATACCTCACAAGAGGTTATCTTGAACGATGGAAGATAGTGTCTAAAGTTTATCTTTCAGTCGCAGATGATACCGCATCTGATTTTATGAACATCCTGTTCATATTTCCAAATAAATCAATTAAAATCTTGAATTGTGATATAGCTAACTGGCTGTGGAAAGTCCCCCTTTGAGTTGAAATTCCAGAGTCAGTATTCCGAAAATCATTTATAATGAAAAACTGAATAGTTTACCCTCTTTTCCCGAATGGTCTCTTCATCCACATGGAGTGTGTGCTTGAATTTAAACTCTATCTATTAAACACTACATAAGGAGACAGAAATTCTATTAAGGAAATCAAAAAGATGTATTACGAAACTTTTTTGGAAAGTTCCACACTCCTGACAAGGTTATGAATACCATTAGGTAGGAAGAATTAAAGTTGTCCGGACTTTCATGAAATTAATAGCTTGGTTATTCAAGCTATATCTGATGTCATAGCCTCAACCTTGTTAATATATCAATTAATGGTATTTTCCCTAGTACGCTTGAACTATACGTGATTTTGGATTCACTAAAAAAATACGGTCCACAAAAGGTAAAAAACTGCTATACCTAAATCATAGAGTCTCTAGTTGAGAACATATTAATATCCCACCTAAAAGCAAATTCTCTGCTTTGTCCTGTAAAATTTGCATTCAGGTTGAATCGATCAACAACAAAAGCTCTTTAAGCGTCATCTCTAGCGTAGTTGAAGGTTTAAAATTGAAGGAGCATTCGTTTCTAATGTTCGGCTACCCCACAAAAGCATATCATGATATATAATTCAAGAAGCCTATTTTATTATGGTATTCGTAGTCTTTCTCTAGATTTTTCAAGCCTCATTTATGTGGATAATCTCAGTGTGTTTTGGCAAACGCGTTATATCAGGTTTATGCAGAAAATCATAGAGAGGGTGCCTCAAAGGCTTCATGTTCGGACCTACCCTATTCATTTCATACATGAATTGCCAATATTATCATGTTTTGCTCCTCAAACATAGTTGACACAACTTTGATCGATCCTAACAGTGATGTGACGGAACCGATTGACTCCGCCAAACACACTTTGGAACTAGCAGGTGAGTGGTTCGACACTAGCAAGCTTATGCCTAATTCTGAGAAAAATGTCAATATATCTTCCAACTGATTATGCCATCTAAATAAATCGTGTGGTGGAAATTACGAAGTTAAACTAGTATAGATCAGGATTGAAAAAACAAAAGCTCGAAACACATTTGGAGCACAATAAATAGTATACAATGTAAGAAGAAAAAAACAACCATCAAATAAATTATCACAGACAATGATGTATTGACTGATGACCTGAAAATTGCAAATGTCTTCAATAAACACTATGCGGAAGTGGGAAAAAACTGGCCTCATCAATTCAAAAACCGATTACTGACCCAATATCTAGAAAGTCACTGCCACATTCAATGATTCTTTCACCTATAGATGAGGAAGAAATATGTCAGATGATAAATTCATCGAAACCAAAGAAAGCACCAGGAATTGATAAAATTAAATCTGAAACCCTCAAAGAAATTCAAAGAGAAATCTCCAAACCCATGACATATCTTATTAGCAAAATGAGAAACCTAGTGTATGTCCCTCTATATTCAAAGTAGCCGTTATCAAACCACTTCATACAAAAAAAGGAAAAAATGTGTGATTGACAACTATACACCCATAACAACTATACACCCATGATTATAAAAAAAAAAATTTGCTGTCAGAAAAACAGTTTGGGTTCAAAGAAGGCAAGATGCTATAATCAGCTTAACATCCCAAATTTATAAAGCGATAGATAACGGAAAACCTGGTCTGTATATGTTTCTAGATCTCTCCAAGGCTTTCGATACACAGCTACTCGAAACCTTGGCAGATAATGGAGTTCGAGGAACAACGTATGATCTTCCAGAAAGTTATCTATACCAGAGGGAACAATTTGTACAAATTGGAAATAAACTGAGTTCAGAAGAGAGTAGTTCAATTTGGTGTGCCACAAGGAACTGTCCTTGGGCCACTATTATTCTCAATATACCTCAATAATTCACTTACCTTGAATACTACCGGAACCATAATCAGCTTCGAATGATACTGTGATAATGTATGAGGATGAGAATTGGCATGACCTGAAAGAAAGGTAGAGTTCGATATGTCACAGATAATTGACTGGTTTAATCATCGATTACTAACAATAAATTTTGAAAAAACCCAAAATTTATGACGTTTACAGCTCACAGAAATCATCTATCATACATAACATCGAATCGTCTATTGATATTTCCTGAACAGCTACCATTAAATATTCTAGGTGTAACAATGGATGAGTTTGGACGTTCACACTTAGAATTTTACAAACACTTTAAGTAGTATGCTATTCAACTTCAAATATTTGAGTGAATTACTTGACACTCACCACTTAAATATCATTTATTTCGCTATAGTGGAATCTCATTTTAATATGCCATATTGAGCTGTGAAGGGGTTGCTGCTACTCACGTGAAAAAGTTGGAAACGGTTCAGAAACGAATTCTGAAATTTATGTATGGAAAAGGACCAACCTTCTCGAGCAATTTACTTTTTTCACAAGCAAGAATATGCGATGTAAGAAATATATTTGCAAATATATTTTTTTGTAAATTCTTTGTTTCTCAACCGATTTTCATAAATGATACGTCAAACAACTTCTAATGAGAAGCTCTTCCATTTTCATCATGAATAATGCACATAAGAAGTTTTGTTACAGTGTTACATTATTATTTTCTGCATTATTCCTTAATTTTCAAAGAATTCAGTGTGGAAACCATCAATTATGGATACCCCTGTCGTTGTCAGGGGCGGGTCGGGGTGGGTAGATTTCCAAGTGAGACTTACTAGGTAAGCCTTGAGATATCATATCTATACACCAACTTTCCGGACCAAGGTGGACCTTGAATGATATAGCCTATGAAAGTTGCATATTTATTTCATAACATCTCTCAAAATAAGGTTTTTTTAGATGGCCTCAACATTTTTGGCAGTACTGAATTAAGGTACAGTCCTTATCCTACACACAAATATTTTTGGTTCCTTCCAAAAACGATTTTTGGCTCAGTTATAGCCAATCAACTGACGTATTGTGCTACTCTCCGAAATTATGCAAATTCAACCATCTGTAACTTTCAGAAAAATATACTTATGAACTATCTTTCAGAGCGGCTTATCCTTGGGGCCATTTGAAGATTCAATTAGCATATCTTGAGGATGATATGAGAATATCGGATTTTACCACTTTTGGACGTTTTTTGGCCAAGCTAGGTCACTGTGGGGCGACTTGAATTTTTCGAGACCGTGGCAGAAATAATTGTTGCAAATCCCATTTATTCGCAACACATTTGTTTTAGCGATAAAAGCACTTTTCCCTTAAATAGAAGTGTAAATACCCGGAATTGTGGATATTGGAGAGATGGGAATCCTCATGAATTTCGCGAGGGAATACTCAATTTCCCCAAAAGATTAATGTTAGGGTTCGTATTTTAGGTGACCACATAATCCCACATTCTCAGAAGAAAATTTAAATGGTCCCAGATACCTCCAAATGTTGCAAGTCACAATCACTTCCAGTATCAATGATATTGTTGCGCAAAACCCACAGGAATTCAACTTTCATGTAACATAACAGCAGGATGGAACCCCGCCCCCTTTTTTCCGGGAGATGAGAAATTACTGGATGAATGGAATCCGGGTAGGTGGATTGGACGTCAAGATCCAACAGAGTGGCCATCTCGCTCACCGTACCTCACACCTCTTGACTACTTCCTTTGAGACTATGTGAAATCCGTAGTGTTTTAGACGGTTTGTGAGTCGTTAGATGAACTTCGTCTTCGAATCATTGAAGTGTGTTCAGTTTTTCCTTCGGTTTTCAATAATTCGTTTTACATTTGTTACGGTTTCATTTATACTACTTTTCCGTAAGATTCAACAACTTTGACAATTGTAAAAATGGTACGACAGGGTGAATACTACATTTATGGTGCCCAGTTAGCAACATTACATAGCTTCCAACAAGTTAGATGGGAAAGTGGAATCAATGTTGTTCCATTTGTTACGGTTTTCTCACTGGACTGGTGCAAAAGTAGTCAAAATAATAATCTACAAGTATTCATAATTCTAAAACAATCAAATTTTTTGATATAACACCATGCATCGAACTTGTTTAGAATTTTACGTGGAATCCAAAAATCTCATTATACAGGGTGTCCCTGGACTTCCCTTTTCCTCTCGGAAATGTATAGATGATGTCAAAAAAATCACCTGTACTCTTCATAACTTTTGTTCCTAAAAGCCTTCGTTACCAAGTTACGGGCCCTCAAAGTTACAAAATGAAAAATGATTTTCTTTGATAACTTCCAAAGTGAATATTCAAAATCATCTTAATTTTGCTGATTGACTAAACAAATGAATTCCTTCGATGAGCTCTCATGCAGGAGTCAGTTGTTTTGCTACAATGTCAGGAACGGACTACCCCCGATGGTCCACACCCCAAAACTTTGAAATGACAGATAATTTCTCAATAGTTCTCAACAAAATAAGGTTACGTAGACAATTTTCTGAATAGAGTACTGTGTGGAAAGTCGATCAGAGCAAAGATTCTTAATAAAAATGCAGTTTTACTCGACGACATCAAACCCGATCGCCCACCATTATTTGAAATGAAAATTTTCATAGTAGAAATACTAATGCTAACGTTAATTCAACAACATTTATAACGGGGATAATACAAAATATGCTAAAATAAAGTCGTTAACAAAAGTACAGTACCTAGCTGAAAGTTTCATTCACAATTTAGAAATTTTCTCAAATGAAATATCAAGTTATATAGATTTGTGGTGTTTTTGAACTAACAAGCTACCCCCACTATGAAATATCGAATTCAGTCCATATTTTGTATGTACGCGTGGAAAAACACGTTTCGTGTTGTGTTATCTGAATCTCATGAAACTCAACATTTGGATGTTGCAAACTTTCACAGCTTAAATGTTGAGGAGTTACACTGATAAGATAATTTCATGGGAGGAAATATTTTACCCGAAGATAAATTCAGCTGAAAAAACGCACATCGGAAGACATAAATAATAAAAACAAACGAATAAACTACAAAAACGGCAGCACATGAATGGGTGAAAAATATCTGGTGAATAAAGTTATGTTCCATTTCTTCCACAGATGTTGACAAAAACACCTTGTAGAAAGAAATAAAATTAGTGCGGATAAAAAATGACAACTGGAATGCGATTTTGTTTTGTTGAGTGGTGCGTTGTCATTGTATTGTCAATATTCTAATAGGACACTTTGAAGTGTTTTGATACGGCCGAACAATTTGCATTCAACGTATATACTGATATGCATGCATTGTATGGACGAGCATTTGGTAATGTTGCAGAAGTCCGTCGTCTGTATGCCGAGCATTTTCTCAAGCGAACGTTACCGGCAAGAGAAACGTTCGAGCGTGTCGATCGCAGCTTGGGGAGACAGGTATGTCTAATGGATAATTAATTGGAGCCTGTTGTTTTATTTCGATATCATTGTAGGTTCAGTTTGGCCAAAACGAGGTGGTGAGGGCGCTCCTAGGGCTGTGCGTACCGTTGTATTGGAGGAAAATATTTTTGGAAGCTGTCGCTGATGATCCTTCAATGAGCATCAGAAACCTATCAGAACAGTTCCATACATTCAAGTCCACTATTCATAGAATAATTGGGAACAGCTGCCCCACCCATATCACATCCAGAAGGTGCTGCCGTGACACCTGAAGATTTTCAGCACGACTGGAATATGCCAATTGGTTCCTGGATAAGCAAGAGTATATTACTTTTATTACTCGAGTTTTATTCACCGATGAAGCAAGTTTCAGTAGAGATGGAGTAATGAACTCTCATAATCTCCAATATGGGCCGAAGAAAATCCCATGGGATATTGCAAACCAAACACCAACGGAAATTCAACGGAATGTTTGGCTGGTATCATAGGAAACCATTCATTCTACAGACCGATTGAATGGAGAACGTTATTTGAGTTCATTCATACGATTTAATGGACTTTGGAACATGTTCCATTGCAAACCCGAAGAGATATGTGGATTATGCATGATGGTGTTTCCTCATTTCAGTTTGATTGTGAGGACCATCTGAACCAGATTTTCCTCAATAGATGGATTGGTAGAGGTGGGCCATATTCATGACCACCCGGTTCCGATTTAAATCCATTGGATTTCTTCTTGTGGGGGCATCTGAAAAGCCTCGTTTATGCTACACCTATTTACACCAGAGATGCCTTGTTGACTAAATTACATTACATTGTGAAGCCATACAGAAACGACCCGGCATGCTATTTCAAGTGCAGAGAGGGTGTTTGCGCCGACTACGAAAATGTATTGAGAGAGACGGGGTCATATCGAGCAGTTTTGTAGCGGATTTTTTCATTTCTGTTTGTTCTTGAGGCTTGCGATTGATTATTTACACCATGGGGTAAACGTGTTTGCATGAAAAAAAATTCGTTATGATCATTGTACCTATCATTTCTATTTTCATTACAAATTGATCTTTTCGAATAATGGTAGACATCACAGGTTGGATGTCGTCGAACAAAATGCATGTTTATCAAAAATCGTTGCTCCGATCGATTTTCCACACGAGTACTTTTATACAGGAATTTGTCCAGGTAACCTTGTTTTGTTAAAACATATCGACAAATCTCAGTCATTTCAAAGTTTTGGGGTGTGGACCATCGGAGGTACTCCGTTCCCCGACTTTGTAGCAAAACAACTGCCTCCTGCATGAAAGCTCATCGAAGGAATTCATTTGTTCAGTCATTCACCAAAATTTGGATGATTTTGAATATTCACTTTGAAAGTTATCAAAGAAACATTTTCATTTTGTTACTTCGAGGGCCCCTAACTTGGTAACGAAGGCTTTTAGGAACAAAAGTTATATGAAGTACTGGTGATATTTTAATTCCATCTATACATTTCGAGAGAAAAGAGGAAGTCCCGGGACACCCTGTATATCTTTTTTTTTAATATACCAGTAAGTCGCTGCGCTTTTTTTTAGACACCGTGTATAAATATAACTGAAGCCATTAAAGAGTTCATATGAAACCCTACAACTCTTGTATTTAACATTTTTTTTTTGATATGTAAAATAAGGAAGTTACGGGCAGGGCAGGTAGTCAATAGAAATTCTAAATTCTAAAAAATCATTCAAGACCATTACGATGGTATCAAGACTAGAACTTTCGTAGTTTCAGTTTCTCAGTTGCATGAGGTCACATTCAATTGTGTTACGGTGGAGCAATGAAAAATTTGTGATTTTCAAACATGTTTTTTTTCAGAATCTGAAACACCCTAACCTCGTCAACCTGATAGAAGTATTCCGACGCAAACGCCGTTTTTCATTTAGTTTTCGAATTTTGCGAAAGGACCGTTCTCAACGAAATGGAAAGGGATCCTAGGGATGTCCCGATATTCTGACTCAACAAAACATTTGGCAGACGCTCCTATCGCTGTGGCCTACTGTCACCAGCACGGATGCGTCCATCGGGATATCAAACCAGAAAATATATTATTGACCGGAAGCGGAGTAGTCAAACTGTGCGATTTTGGATTCGCAAGAATGTTGAGTAAGTTGCCTAAGAACAGCAATAAAGCAATACACATCCAGCTTTATGTCCAGAAACATATTGTAAAAGTGAACAACGGCAGTGGCGTGGGGGATCCGTAACAATACGAAATGACTTGATATCCTCAAGTTCTGTTGATTTCTGAGCGTTTGCAAAATTCCTCGTCTCAGACTACCTGTTCTAGAATTTTGGTGATAGGAGTCATACTGATATAAAAACGAGCGAGAAATGTAGAATGGAGCGAGATGGCTTCTGCTCTGGCTTGTTTCCCATGTCACTTTTGGGTCAACATTTTCTTCCCACTCTCATATGAGTTATTTCATTACTTGAAACTGTGAAATTATTCAAGTAACATCTGGGAAGGTTTTTACGAATGCTTAGGAGGGCCAACAACAAAATATTTTTTTTAAACATTTGGAATTGCCACTTTCAACTGACAATTGTCACTTTGAAGGGACAATTGTCACTTTGAACTGACAATTGCCACTTCGAACTGACAATTGTCACTTCGAAGTGACAACTGTCACATACAAAATCATTTGGAATTGCCACTTTGATCTGACAATTGTCACTTTGAAGTGACAATTGTCAGTTCAAAGTGACAATTGTCACTTCAATGTGACAAAGTGTCAAAGTGACAATTGTCAGTTCAAAGTGGCAATTCCAAATGGTTTTAACAAAAATTGTTGTTGGCCCTTCTACGCCTTCGTAGGGCATTCCATAAAAAAAGAACACTTATGTTTCATTATGAGATACCCTTTGGATTTGGATGGAAAAATTTATCAACGAATCTATGAGAATTTTCGTAGAGCTCAATGTTGGACCTTCATCAGATTATTGCTTCATTTTATCAAATATACTAGAGCTATAGCCAAAAACTGTCAAATATTGAAATGTTGTATAGTTATTTGAGAGGAAAATTCTAATTTGGTAGACCCGCAGTTTTCAGAGATCCATAGTTCCAAAAACGCAACCTTCTTGCAAGTGTCTATCACTGCCATTTCTCTCATATAGTGTTTGACATAAGAAGTTGAAATTTTGCATAATAGAACCCACTGTCCCCATACAAGATATGCGTTAACTACTAAAATTTCAGTTCACTTAATTTAAAAAATGAATGTATGAATTATGAGAACTGCCAATACGAACCTATATTATAGTAACAACACATCTAACATCTTCTATTGTCATTACTAAAGACACTGAACTAACATCAATCCTCTCACTTGACATACATATCGTTTTCTGTCTGTCTCCTAGGATCTCTGAACACTTAAACTTTCATTTTACGCTTTAGTACTTTATTTTCATTCCATCATATTTTATTTAATCCGCGCTTCATCATGTATGTCTATCTATTACTTTTTGTTTAAAATGGCATCAGTTACGTACACTTTCTAAAATGTTAACTAAATAATAATAATAATAAGTTTATTCCAATTCATAGAAAGTTATTACATTTTCAATAAATACATTAAATGGAAATAAACTATAAAACAATCCCACGAAGTAAACTTGTTTTGGGATATTCATTAGATTTGTTTTAATTTGATTATATTTTCAACGTTTTTGTGGTATTTCTACCAGTTAGTATTGAAACATAGGATTTTATATTTTCAGTATTTCATGAAAAGTTATCCTGGGACTTTCCAATATCCAAATTTTCAGATTTTTTTTATATGAGAAAATTTTTTTTTGGAAACGTAAGGAGAAAGATGTAATTTTTTTGTAATTGTTTTATTTATCTAATTTTTGCTGTTATTTCATTTTCTAAACCTGGTATTATAAATGTGATTTGTGTACATTATTTTATTTTTGTTTTTGAAAAGGTAGATTAATATGTTATAGCAGTATAATTGTCTGATGTCGGCTCTTGGCTTTCTTTGAATAAAAGATCAGATGAATATCTTTATATCTTTTTTGTAAATAATTTTGAAAAACCATTTTTGGAGAATTTCTAATGGTCTTAAATAATAATCATTCACACTCCTCCATCCAGGAATTCCATAGTTCAGTTGTATTTGAATAAGTGAATAATAATTGAGGTATTTTTGGGAATTGTTTGAGAAACTTGAATTTTGATAACAAGCTCCTCAATTTTTTTGTTATATGATTTATTTGTAAATTCCATTTGAGATTTTTGTCAATTACTATACCTAGATATTCAATATTATTTGTTTGCAGAATTTGGTTTACATTATCCACTTTAATTGGCCCTAAATTTGAAATTGAACATATCTGAGAAGTGAACGGGATATATTTTGTTTTTTCAAAGTTTGTTGTTAATAAATTAGCATCAAACCAATTTTTTATTGATTGGAAATCTTCTTTAACAGATATTTTGAGAAACTTCCATGTTTCTGTCTGGTAGGTTATGGGAGTATCATCAGCATAATTTTGAATGTCTCCAATAATTTCCAAATTAAAAAGATCATTAATAATAATATATTAAATAAAAGCGGTCCTAAATTTGTTCCTTGGGGATCTCCGTATTCAAATCATTTTGGTTCACTAATATTTGTGTTGATTTCGACATGTTGAATTCTACAGATGAGATAATTTTTGAATAATTCTAGTGATTTCCCACGAAATCCTATATTTTCTAGTTTTCTGAGTAGAAGGGAATGTGAAACTGTATCGAAGGCTTTTGATAAATCAAGAAATATAGTTAGGGTTGGCACTTTTTCATCTAGTGAATCATAAATAGTTCGTGTGAAGTGACAGATGGCATTTTATGTTGATATATTTTTTCTGAATCCAAATTGTCTGTTTGATAGAACGTTGAATTTTCCTAAGAAATTTTCCATTCTGAATTTTAAAATATTTTCAACTACTTTCCCCAAACTTGAAATCAATGTGATTGGTCTATAATTTTGTGTTTCATTTTTTGATCCCAATTTGTAAATTGGTTTGATAATGCCAATTTTGAAAGCTTTTCGACATTTTCCTCTGTCAAAAATTGAATTAATGAGGTGAGCTAAGGGTTCAGCAATGAATTCATTTATTGCTATTAAAACTTCAGACGTTCTATATATATATATATATATATATATATATGTATATATACCTGAGTTCTATTCAATTTCAGAATACCTGGAGTTCTATTCAATTTCAGAGATTTTATTGCATTTTTATTTTTATCTTCATTGGTTTATTTTATTAGTAAGGAATTTCTTTTCAAGGGTATTGAATAATTTGAAATATTGAGTACATTTGTGATTTTTTAGCCAAATTTTCTCCAACTTTTGAATAATATTTAACAAAATGATTCAATATTATTTTCTCGTCTGATGTTTCATCGTTGCTTTCTAATTTGATAGTTTCATCAAATCATTTGATTTGTTTTCTTTGCATAACTTTTTAATACATTTCCATTAACTTTTTGGCGGATAATTATTTTGTTCAATTTGATTACTGTAATATTTATTTTTTGCTCTTTGATTATCGATGTTAATTCATTTTTATAGGTAATATAATCAAGTTTCGATAATAAATTATTTTCATTTTCTTTCAATGCTTCATAAAGGTTAGTTTTCCTTTCAACTGAATCCATTCTAGCTGCTGTCATCCATTCTTTAATTTTTTTATTTTTATTTTCATATGTGTTGATCATTTTTTTGTGTTTTCGCTAATTTTATCTATTAAATAATCTGCCAATGTGTCAGGATCGGATAATTTATAATATTCATTCCAGTTTTCTGCTAAAAAGTTTTCATTTCATTTTTTGTAATACCAATTGTTTTATATTTCATTTTATTCGGAATTTTGATATTCGTATTGAGAATGTATTGTAATAGTATAGGATAGTGATCAGTAATTTGGTATTCATGAATCATAGATTTAGATAAATTTATATTCTCTCTACTTTTCATGAATATGTGGTCAAGGCATGATATAAGACGATATCTATCAGCACTGACTTTTACTATTGAATGATTGACTTTGATAATCTAATCGCACCGTCTGGATACAATAGTTGAATTATTTCAACTCAATCAATTGATGGGACTGACTACCGACTAATTAGTCTGACATACTCATTTTGAATCAACTTCCATTCTTCAACTAGCTTCTGATTGTTCCCGAGCATCGATTTTATACAGGAATGGTATGGCATTGAAAATGGACGGGGTCAAGTTCGGAAGAACAACTTGTTTTTAGTATACTTATTATTTTTATCATATTGATATGATGGATGCCCCATGAGTGAATAGCCACACAATACTTTTAATCGATCAATAAATTTTTATTTTTGTTTCGATAAATTCTATTTATGACTTACCATCTCGAAATTTAATAACATGTTTTTATTTGCTCTTTTCCAATTTCTGGAGGCAGACTACAATAATAACGTATGAATAACAGTTTTCGATATTTCCATATCCTTTCATATGACTAAGGTACCAGGGCACGTATCACAAATTCATCTTGATATTGAACCTATGCCAGGAACAATTATTAAACATTACCCCTGATCTCACACTCTATCTATCTGCTCTTTATATTTGAAAGGAAACATAGTTGAGGGAAGCTATCGTATAGCAAAACAGTTTTGTGAACCTATTGTAGGGAAATTCAAATAGTGAAAAAAAATTGTTTATTCAAATTGAAGATTTTCACGTATAATCTTCCATTAGCTTGATGCCATTTTTTTACAGATCCAGGTGAAAATTATACTGACTACGTTGCCACTAGGTGGTACAGAGCTCCAGAACTATTAGTGGGTGATACCCAGTATGGTACGCCGGTGGACGTATGGGCTATAGGTAAGCAATTCGAAAATACCTTTGAAATACGTATCCGACCATCGAATTGAATTCTACTGTTAGAAAAATAATAGAAATGCTACTTTATAAAACAAAGTTCAGCACAAGCCAAATTCAAAACGAACCAATTTCCTAGGAATAGTACTCTCAATACGGCTTCAAAGCCATCAATTTATCACCTAATTCCACAAATTGTCTGATCTCAAGTTATAGCTAGAAAAATTGGAATAAAACTCAGAGTTATCTCCATAAATGAATCAATGGCTTAAGGGAACATGTTTCGGATTTGTGACCTATCTTCAGTCGAAGGACCTACAATAAAAGGTGATACATCAGAAAACAGTTGATGGGATTCGAACAAAATGGCGTGAAACAATTAGTGCATACAAATCAAATACATCTCAAAGTATGGACTGAATTATCCTGGTTGAATATTGGTTGGGGTGGGAACTTCCACTCCCTCAAAATGAAATATTATCAACTAGGACCTATCCTACACTATACTTGGAACCGCCACAAAGAAAAGGTCACTAGCGCGAGTAAATATCTTCACTAATGGTACGCGAAAGTATTGAAGGTATAACGTTGAGGCTGCAACCCATCAGTACTAAAAAAAAATTGCCATTACATGGAAATATAAAACTTACTTTTGTCGCTGAATATATTTCATCTACGGCTACAGAAAGTCTAACATAACTTTGGTACGTCCCTGACTATTCGGGGTTAATATTGATTCCGGTCTGGCAATAAGTTCTATTCCCAGTTCAGAAAATAAATGTAAATACCCCAAGTTACTAGAAGTAACATGAAAATCCAGCATAAAACAGAGCTGCGTTTTTCCGCATTTTATAATAATAATAATAGATTTTATTGACAGAAACGAATGTTTTACATGAAAATAAAATAGAACGTACCTATCAGAAGGCAGAATTCAGGTTCTAATCTTGTCACGATAGTAACGCAATTAGACCCTGCTCTTCCATTCAACCATATAAAAGTATGAAGAGCTCCTCGGCTTGTTTTATTGGAGGGGTAAAAGAAATCAAACTCACGATGGAAAAAACAAAATATTTTTTGTGACAGGCACCAGATCAACAATCAGACTTCCGGTCCACTTCTCAGATCAACGGTCTGAAAGTGCGCCGTTTACGCGCATTCTTATCCCCGAAGGAATAAAAAGAGCGCCCTCCTTAGTAGATTTTTTTGCCCATTCTGTCGTAGATTTGAAACATATAGAAAGCAATATGAAAGTATCATAGCGCTCTTGTTCCTGCTTTGTGCCCATAAGGCTTATGCCTGCCGCGGGCCCGTGGGGCGCTTGTTCTTGCTATAATTTCAAAGTGAAAAGTGTTCTCCAGAAGCGTTGAGCCTGATTTCCTCGTGAGCTGAGGCACTCGTAAAGATGATATTTGTTGATGATGATATCTGTTTTTTCCGTTCTTTGAAGTCGAGTTTAAGCTTGTCATAAGACTGCAGCATATATATATATATATATATATATATATATATTGTTATGATGAGGTGATTGGGTTTGTTTTTATTTTATTATTTATGTATTTATTTTCATAATCAGATATCATAACAAAAAATTATTTTTTTGTTTTTTAATTTTTTTTACTATTTTCAAAATCTTTTAGCTAGTCGCCCTTTGAATTTTATTTAATATATACATAAATAAATACCCATATGAATATTTCAAAAGTCCGGCTATGTATTTTACCTTTTTTCCATTGACTCTTTTACCTTATTCTCTTTACCTCAGCTTACTCAATCGGTACGCCTATGGAATCTCAGGAGTCAGTTCTACTATGGAGCCCTCTGGTGAATTCTTGTGGTCAGTTTCAGAAAATGGCATCTTGTTATTGCTCAAACATTGAAAATAATGCAGAAATCAAAATAATAATTTCCTTTATTCAGGATTGTGCGATAATTAACTTAAATTAGTTCTTCATAGCAAAATATAGATGAAAAATTAAGTTATGTGAAAATAAAAAGTGAAATGTAACCTATTTTTGTAGGTTATGTAGTCTATATACTAATTCATGAAAGTGTTCTATCAAAACGGTTCTTAAAAAGGTTTATTTTTTTAAATGAACTGAGTTTAGTAACTTTTTATGGTTCAAAGTACCTGTGGCTTCTTGAAACGAAACTGTTCAGTGTCTGGGATCGCTCTCCCATTCCTGGAAACTGCCGTTCCAGTCTGCAGCCCCTCTGTCGAATATGAATTCGCCCTCGTGCTGGTATTTGTCTCAAATGAAAAGGTAGGATTCGTTCTGCATCTAGGTTTCTTCATCAGCTACAATTCTGTCTATTGTTTCCTTGTGTTGTATTGGCAAATAACTGTTTTATATCGAAAATATGATTGATTTTTCAAATTCAAATTTCTTGAGTTCCTTCTTCCAAAATAATGTTTTCTCAATCATCCTAGCTTGTTGATTTTTCTTCCCTTGATACCACACATCCTTCGTTTTCTTCTCGAATTTTCGATTCACACGCACTTTTCTGTTGCACTTTTCATTATTTCCGTTCATTTGACAGTTTTCATTCACTAATAGTTTCTAAATATCTCACATACTATATACATGATATATAAAAAATCATTTTTGACGTTTTCTGCTTTTCATATTTTCGATTTTGCATCAAGATCTTCCCTGGCATCTCATTGGCTATTATTTGTAGATCTAATTTCATATACAGAATGCTCTAACTTTAACATTTTGTTGTCTGCTTGTGCTCAAAAATATATTAGTAAATTTTGATTTCTATAACTTTTAAAAATTATGCCAATTACTTGTAACGTTGAGAACATGTTTATTTACAACATAGGTATCGAGTAATATTACATAAGGTTTCAGAAAAAACGGTAGAATATTCAGAAAACTGTAAAATAACATAGCATAACTTATGTTTTTTTTTTATTTATGTGCTTTTTCAATTTATAATTTTCATTTTAACTCTTTGAACATTTAACACGTACTTCTAAACATAACAATATATATATATATATATATATATATATATATATATAAATTTAGAAATAACGACTGAAAATTGGTATGAACAGTGGGGAATAACGGGGATCTTCAGTCAGCACAAGTGTTGAACTATGAAAAACTCTTTAATACGATGGACCGAGCTTTCGTTTCAATTTTGAAACTTCTTCAGGGTCCTAAAATATGTAAATGACATTATTGTGAAAAAAATACTTAAAATGAAGGAAGAACTTACAGTAATCTGAGTGGATGATAAATGAACATTAACTTTAAAAAAAAACGTAAAATATGTAAAAATTTGTCGGAATGGTTTATATCTTTGACGCTTCGAGTGACATTGAAGGATTTGAAATGACAACCTATGATTAATCGTCAGAAAAATATAATATAAACATTAACACACCCACTACATATTTTATATTTTTCTGACGATTAATCATAGGTTGTCATTTCAAATCCTTCAATGTCACTCGAAGCGTCAAAGATATAACACCATTCCGACAAATTTTTACATATTTTACGTTTTTTTTTTTTGTTAATGTTCATTTATCATCCACTCAGATTACTGTAAGTACTTCCTTCATTTTAAGTATTTTTTTTCACAATAATGTCATTTACATATTTTAGGACCCTGAAGAAGTTTCAAAATTGAAACGAAACTCGGTCCATCGTATTAAAGAGTTTTTCATAGTTCAACACTTGTGCTGACTGAAGATCCCCGTTATTCCCCACTGATTTCATTTTGTTCAAAATAAATCCTCACGGAATACTTTGGTTGGCTAAGTTAGTAAAGTGTGAATAGTTTTTTTACATACAAGTTGAGTTTATTGTACTATTGAAACCCCCAGTAATTTCGTGGTGTTTAAAGTGAATCCTTTGCGATTTATTTCGATTGCCAAGTTTAGTGAAGCTCGATCATTTTTCTCCGAAACAAATATCTGTGTACCCTCGAGAAATACTGAGCTCTCGCAGGTGATTTTATAGTATGGAATCATCCACTAGTCTAGAAATTGATCCCCCTGGTGATTGTTACATCATGTTATCAGTCGTTTGAGTTCAGGGAAAACGCCGAACGAAAACAACTGACGGGGACGATTACATCATTTCGAATTGTCGAAAGCCGGAATATTACATCATTTCAGTTATGAACTTGAGTTAGTTCGCACAGGATAAGCATCATTACATAATAACTTTTTTTTACCGGTGTTTGAGTTCAGTGAATAACCAAATTCGAACAACGGCCGCGATATATAAACAAGTCATAGTAATCCAATAAAATACTTTCAAAACAAAGGTTTCGAGTTAAACAAGATAAACTACTCCCGATACCGGGATATTTCAGAATATTATTCATCCTCTGAGTCTTGAAGGGGATTTTGTAAATATCCTTTTTTTTGTTGCTCCTTTAACTGAATTATATTTCAATTCTCATAGAAATAATTCTGATGCCTAGTAGTCTGTATCCAAGCCCAGTAGTTGAAACAAAGAAAAATAAAACAGTTGGTTGAGTTCTGGGGAATCACCGAACGAAAACAACTGTCGAGGAATATAAAATGATAAGGAGAATTGAATTATCACCGGGTGGGCCTAGAACAAGGAGTGGCGTGAAGTTTTAAAGTTGGGGTTGGTTGGTTGGTTGGTTGGTTGGTTGGTTGGTTGGTTGAAAGCTGACGAGCCAGAGACAGGGTTGGCACTTAGCTTCCCTTGACACTGCGACCAGCTGGGGTCTATTGTATCACTCTGTCGTCAGTGGTTCCTCATTCAAACAGGTTTGTGCCTTTAATTAGGTTTAGAAGCCTGTTGATAAGGTTCTTCAGATTCATGCCTGTTTCCGGGCTGATAATATGAGAGGCTGTTTCCTCCTCTTCATCACATAGCCTACACTCCACGGTTTCCCTGCGTACTCCCATGGTGTTTAGGTGTTTTCTTAGGCCGCAGTGTCCAGTCAACAGACCTATTATTATACGAGCCTTCATTATGTTCAGGTTCAGAAGGTCAGCCGTCAGGGTCCGGTTTGGATGCCCTACCATGACTTTGCTGTGTATTTGCCCGACAGTTTGATCCCAATATTGTTGGTGTCTTTTTTTTATCCACTCGTCGATCAGGGTCCTGCATCGGTTTTTGCTAATCCCATGTGCAGGTTCTGGCCCTGTGAATAGCGTTTCAGATGCTTGTCTAGCTAGCTGGTCCGCTTTGACGTTGCCTTCAATGCCTCTATGACCTGGCACCCACATCAACGTGACCTTGTTGTGTTTTGCCAGCTCGATGAGGTTCTGGAGGCAGTCCCAGACCAGTTTGGACTTTATCTGTATAGAGTTGAGTGCTTTGATAGCACTTTGACAGTCAGATAGAATGTAGATGTGTTTTTTCCTATAACCACTTTCTAGATTCTTCTGAATGCATACCATGATAGCATGTGTTTAAGCTTGGAATATCGTGGAGCATTTGCCGAGTGGTATTATGTAATCCCTTCTTGGCCTTACCCCATGTATTCCTGCTTCCGTTCCTTCAACTGTCTTTGAACCGTCTGTATACCAGACTATGTCCGCAGTTGATTGTGATTCTATACTCGGGGCCCATCCAGATTCATCAATTCGTGTTTCGAATGGTTTTCCGAATGAGTATAGGGGTTGCATGTAGTCTGAAATCATTTCGAGTTCTTCGATGTTGATTACATGAGTGATTCTGGTATGTCCAGTTGTTCGGATTCTCCAGTTTTTTGTTTGTTTCAGTCTGTATGCACTCATCCTGGCCTCTCCAATGACATGTAAGTCAAGTGGTTCGAGGTTTAGGATGATTACCATTGCAGCTGTTGGAGTGCTATTCATTGCACCCGTGATACAAAGACAGGCAAGCCTCTGGATTTTCCAAAGGTTAGTTTTTGCCTGTCTTTGATTTGTTTTTGGCCACCATAAGAGTGAGCCATAAGTTATTCTTGGTCTTATTACCGCTGTGTAAAGCCAGTGCATGGCTTTCGGTTTGAGCCCCCAGGTTTTTCCAAAAGCTCTCCTGCACATCATGAAGGTTATCTTGCTTTTATTGGTTACATGTTGAAGATGCGGGTTCCAGGTTAGTTTCTTGTCAAGAATCAGCCCTAGATATTTCACCTGCTCTACTACCTGTAATGTTTCACCGAAAAGTCTGGGAGGTATGAGATCTCCCAAAGTTGGGGTTAGTTCAAACGCAAAGCTCAGGGAATAACCGAGTGGAACGTGGAAAGTATATGTTTGAGGTTAAAAAGGGTTTAATTTCGAATTGAAGAGTTAATTGCCACAACCTAGGAAAATCACTTTCAGAATCCTCTCCGTAGTGTCATAGCAAATCTTGTTTTACAGATTCGGATGGTATCGATAACCGATTACCCAAAGTTACAGGGCTATATATTGTTCCTAAAACTGGAGTTATAGTATTATTTTGGTAATCTCAGAATATTATTGTCGTAATACCGATTTACCCGCAGTATCAATATACATAGTGTACATTTATATGGAGGTATGCATGGATTTTCAGGTGAATATCATTCAACGTTCTGCGTGGTATTTGCCAGGAAAGTAGTCGTTTTTCACCTGAGATCTACCATTTTCTGGTTCAATTTATATTGAATCTTTTATGTGAAGAAAACAGTTTAATTCGATTTTTCTATTTATTCCACTTCACATGGCGTTTATCTTTCACTATATGCTAGTCGGGCTTGCCACTCCCACTGAGAAGGAATCTTTTATTTAGGAACCTATCGAGGTGGGAGATTTTCGGAGTGTTTCTTTCTGTCACTAGGTACCGCCAGTTAAAAGTTTTCTTTTCCGGCGTACCTATAGGTGTTATAGACTCGATGATGGTTTTGGTTATGTTGTGTCTCGCTTCAGCCAGAGCTCTTCAGACCTTTGGCTGGTTGACTACTCCGTACTGATGAGGGCCAAAAAAGCCTGAAACCGGTATGCGGATTGTTAGGTGAACACGACATAAATTAAACATAATCGTGCTTATCAGAAAGAAACATTTGCATTCAATGTCCATTTATATGGAGGTATGCATGGATTTTCAGGTGAATATCATTCAACGTTCTGAGTGGTATTTGCCAGGAAAGTAGTTGTTTTTCACCTGAGATCTACCATTTTCCGATTCATCTTTTGATCTTTTGAATCTTTTATGTGAAGAAAACCGTTTAATTCGATTTTTCTATACATAGTGTTGTTATACATAGGTAAGGCTGTCAGACCGAGAACCTTCTTCTGTTAACAAAAATATGTCTATAAAGACATTGCCATAACCAAGTTTCAATATACCAGTTAATTTAATATTTTTCACCCGCTGTACTCACTGTGGAAAGTACCTTCCCGTTTCAGGCATATAAATCATAGACTCAGAAGAGTAGTATAATGACAGCTCTGTCTGTCTGCCAGTGTGAAGACAGTTCGTCTATCTCTCTGTGGGCATAAATGCAACCGGTGTCCAATTTCAAATATTGTAATTGAAGCCTACAGTCTTTTGAAGAGTACAAAAAGTGGCAAAATATCGGACCCTGGACCACCGTATCTCCATCTGTTGCTGCCCTGGTGCGTGGAGTGAACCCGAGATTCATAGTACTTTGGCGTCATAAGTAACGTACCTTTCTAGGGGCCGTTTTAGCCGTAGAATTTCTGATCCTAGAAAAACACGTTACAGTAAAGATATTTGGACTTCATGTGCCTGTAGCCACCTGACTATCGCTTGAGGAATGCTCGAGGTTTTGAATTATTTGTCAATATCTTTATTATTCGGGATACTGAGAGTACGGTTTGTTGCGTCCACAAAGTTAAACTTTAGAATTTTTCTCAAAAACCAAAACCAAAATAAGCTATTAAAACGTTATCGTAAAAGTTTTTTTCAAATTTGGATCTCTTTTCCATTGCAGAAAGAGTTATTAAGCGCGTTGGTACTTATTATTCGACGTTTCCAGTAATAAATGTTGTTAATTTCGCTGCTTCTGTTTTGTTTAGACATGATTGAATTATATACATATTTCGTAGTTGTCGTAGAAAAAAATACTATGAGGCCTATTTTTAAAATATACTCCCGAAAGGTTTGATTATTGGATACATTTCCCCTTCTTCCAGGATGTGTTTTGGCAGAACTGATCAAAGGAGAGGCCCTCTGGCCGGGAAAATCAGACGTGGATCAACTTTTCCTCATAAGATGTACCCTGGGAGATTTTCTATCCAGGCACATGCAGGCATTCAAAAATAACGACTTTTTTCAAGGCATTATTCTACCTGTTCCCGCGCAAGTCGTCCCTCTAGAAGTGAAAATGCCGTTGTGCAATGCTAGCACTATCGACTTCTTGAAGGTATGTAAGTGTTAATAATAATAATGTTTATTCACTTAGTAAAGAAGCAGCAACATTGCAATAGGGAGAATAAAATAGTAAATAAACAGAAAAATATCACTGGCGCTTGTATGTGATGACGAATATTACTTAAATCTAATTTTGACAGACATCAATTTTATTAATATACAGTGCGCGTCAAAATTATGGAACAAATTCGATATTTCGCAAGCCATGTACTTTTGACAAAAATCCTGAAATAGGTCGATTTTTATTTTGAAATTCCGATTTTTTTATGTATATTCTAATGAGGTTATGTCACTGGTTTTGACATGGTGACGTAATCGGTAGTTTTTTTGAATTGGAATAGATGTCTTGTGGTACCTCATCTGGAAGGCCTTCCAATACTGCATTCAATGATAATAATTAATCAGATATTTTTTAACAGGGTGAACAAAAATTAATATTTTATTTCATTAAGAGAATAACTTTATATCCAACAGAATAGAACAGTTAAATAAGATGTTCGAAATGCTATCCACCAGTCTCTTGACAATAAGCAAATCTACGGACACATTCCTCTTGCACATTGCGAATAACTTCCGGAGTAATTCTGTTAATTTCGATCCTAATTCGATTTTTCAACTCTTGTAGATTTTGCGGCCTATCTACATAGACCTTCGATTTCAAATAACCCCACAAAAAAATCCAGGGGCGTAAGATCTGGAGATCTTGGGGGCCACTCTATCGGTCCGCGTCTACCAATCCAACTCCTAGGAAAACAGTTATTCAAAAACTCGCGAACATCACGTGCATAATGCGGGGGTGCACCATCTTGTTGCAACCAAATACTTTCACTTGGTGAGTTAGGATTGTTGGCGTTTGGAAAAATATCGGCAAGGCTAGGTATGAGTTCATTTCTTAAAAATTCCAAGTAACGCTCCCCTGTGAGATTTCCTTCGAAAAAATACAGGCCAATAATCCTGTCGTTTATTATCCCTGCCCAAACATTGACTTTCTGAGGGTATTGAGTATGCCCGTCCATCATCCAGTGAGGATTATCCCTACTCCGATATCTGCAATTCTGACGATTTACTGAACCATTTAGGCAAAACGTAGCCTCATCGGAAAACAGAATTTGTTTTATAAAACGTGGATTGCGGTTACACAAATCCTGCATTATTTAACAGAACTCCACACGGCGATCGGGATCATCATCATTGAGTTGTTGATGTAGCTGTACTTTGTATGGATGGTACTTTTCTGCTTTTAGAATACGTAATACAGAACTTTGGGATATGTTGAGGTCTGCTGCAATTTGTCGTGAAGTATTGTGAGGATTATTCTCTACACCCAATAGAACATCAAGTTTCACGTTTTCTTCTATTTTAGGACGTCTAGCATTCGGAATATGTTTGAAGTGACCAGTTTCTCTAAATTTTCTCTCAATCTTACTGACTGTTGAACGACTGATAGGTCTATTTGGATACTTCGCATTGAACAAGTCGCATACCTCTTGCTGAGTTCTGGTTCTATCTCCGCATCCAATAAAAATTAAAATTTATATGCGTTGGGTTTCACTTAAAGTAGCCATAGTTTACTTTTAGAACCTTTTCACTTAGAATTTGTGAAGAATATTTGTTGATATTTCAACTGACATTTATTTGACACTAACTTGCCTATTATGGCATTAATTTGTGATTGTCTTTTGTTTCCATTTTAGACTAGGAAATAGCTAACTATTGATATTTGGAAAGGATCCATTGGTGTAGTAGAGCACTGACTCACTAGTCTGCCAGGGCAGTCTAAGGGATTAGAGCCTTGGCTCAAAAAAATAAAATGTTGCATTTTTTAACACGCTTTTATTATCTTTACTTGTAACTAAATAACTCACAATGTAATAAAATCTTGGAAGTAAATATTCACCCACTTCCAATCTTCCGAATAATCTGAAATTTGTCACACATATCAAGGATCGATGACAATACAAGAATTTAGTTATCATAATGTAATAATAATAAAAATATATTTTTCCAAACGCCAACAATCCTAACTCACCAAATGAATGTATTTGGTTGCAACAAGATGGTGCACCCCCGCACTATACACGTGATGTTCGCGAGTTTTTGAATAACTGTTTTCCTAGGAGGTGGATTGGTAGACGCGGACCGATAGAGTGGCCTCCAAGATCTCCAGATCTTACGCCCCTGGATTTTTCCTCGTGGGGTTATTTGAAATCGAAGGTCTATGTAGATAGGCCGCAAAATCTACAAGAGTTGAAAAATCGAATTAGGATCGAAATTAACAGAATTACTCCGGAAGTTATTCGCAATGTGCAAGAGGAATGTGTCCGTAGATTTGCTTGTCAAGAGACTGGTGGATGGCATTTCGAACATCCTATTTAACTGTTCTATTTTGTTGGATATAAAGTTATTCTCTTATTGAAATAAAATATTAATTTTTGTTCACCTTGTAAAAAAATATCCAATTAATTATTATCATTGAATGTAGTATTGAAAGGCCTTTCAGATGAGGTATCACAAGACATCGATTCCAATTTAAAAAAATTACCGATTACGTCACCATGTCAAAACCAGTGAATATACATAAAAAAATCGGCATTTTAAAATAAAAATCGACCTAATTTAGGATTTTTGTCAAAAGTACATGGCTTGCGAAATATCGAATTTGTTCCATAATTTTGACGCGCACTGTATAACAATGTTAAATTAGTAATAAATATTTTGTTACCAAATGGATTTGTCATGTTCAGGAGTATTAGGGTATCGGTCATATTTGGTATTTGTGGTGTTCAGGTGAGTGTCACGTTTGGGTGAAGTACGGTATCTGGTTTTTGTCACATATACATAAATACAAAAGATAAAAAAGAAGATGAAGACTAATTCCAGTATATGCAGTACAGGTCATAAACTTTTTCATTTCCACATTCTTAAATTTAATAATTTTATTATAATGTTTCATCTTGGAATAAGAGTTTGGTTGACAAAATCGTGAAATAACATCCTTTCAAAAAGTAGGATCTAATTTATTACTCCATTTTTATACATGGCTGAACTATCTAGTTCTTCAATGGCATCAGGCAGCATATTATAGAGACGAGATCCAAGGTGATTCGAGCCCTATTGTTTTTCCGATCTTGGTAGTCTAGCCTTTTTGTTCCTGGTGTCGTATTTGTGCTCAACCATTTTAGTGGGTATTTCAGTCAAGTTTCACATTAAGCAACAAATTAAGGCACTACAGCTGTCTTTTATCGCATACCTTGGCTTCTTTGAATATATCGTCCCTTGGATATGTAATAATCCTTCACTCCCCCCCATGAATTTATAAATTTTGACAAAATGTTCATAATCTCCGTCCTCGAAAACCCACACATACCAATTTTGAATCGAATCGGGCCATAATCACAAAACTCGTCCTCCATCTTGGGGCCGCCATCTTGAATTTTGAATTTTAACAAAAATTTCGCAATCTCCGACCCCGAAAACCCCCCACATACCAATTTTGAATCGAATCGTACCTCAATCACAAAACTCGTCCGCCATCTTGAATTTACTACTTTTGACAGATAATTCATAATCTCCACCCCGAAAACCCCAACATACTGATGTTGAATCAAATCGGACCATAATTACAAATCTCGTCCGCTATCTTAAAGCCGCCATTTTGTTTTTCTCTAACAAAAATTCCATAACGCATTGTCACCGGAATTATGAACACCTGCCAAATTTCAAATTAATCGGAAAACTAGAAGTCGGTCAAAATTTGCTTGCAGGATTTGACCCTAACTAACGAACGAACGAACTAACAAGTGAAACTAAATAAAAGCTTGTAAAAATGGACCCAAAATGGGGGTTCCAACTATTCCATTCACAGTGCCACTTAAATCGAAAATGGCTTCATCAGTGAGCATAGTGGTCAAATGCGCCAATAGGAAGCAAGGACCACAAACATAGAGAGAGAGAGATCAGTGAACATATATGATCTAAGGATATATCACAGAATTTTTGAAGGCGGAAATGGAATACTTATTGAAATTGCGGTGTTGCCACTATGTCTGATACACACAAATTGTCGTAATTTCAAAGTTGTCCGACTTTTGTCGAAGATAGCAACTATCTTTCGTAATTTGAGAATTGACCCCCATGGCAGAGAATATGTATTGAGATATCTAGCTCAACTGTTTCGAGACGGTTGTTGACCGTTCATGTTTACATTCAGACCACTGATGTTGCAAAAATCTTCAGATAGGTTCATGTCGATGGTGATGTCTTTTGAGCTCTTCTGGGAACTTTCTTCATAGTTGTGAGTAGAAAGTAACCGGAAACAGTGTATCATTACTGAAGGTTTATATGCCCATAATATTTTGCATATCCTGAACTAATAGTAATTAGGTACAGGGTGCAGTTCGTCAATATTTGACGTGATCTAAAACTAATAATCGTCCAACAAGACATACATCTGATTCACGCCAATTAGTAGGGGAGGTAGCGTCGATTTGGAGAAGTCATTTCATACCGACTGAAAATCTTCATAATAATAAGAAATCTGAGCGTCAGCTACTCCAGTTATGGTAAAGCTAAAGGTTATAGTATGTGAAAGTTGTTAAAAAAATATGCTACGAGTATTTTCATGCCGTTCCAAAATTTATGGGATGGTTTTTGAGATCATTAGATAACTGGCAGGGGAGTGGTTGAGATTGAGCTGACAAAGGCTTAACAGGGAATTGAAGAAAAAAGATGCTGTAGTAGGCCAATAAATCATCGAGAAAGATTAATATTGATAGAATTGATGATTTTGTTTTTTTAATGCCAAATAATGAGTGCAATAATAATTAGGAATAATTAAATAATTTTCTTCACTCATGAAAGTTTTATTTTCTCCATTGTAATGTGACACAATAAAATACCAATAATTCGTCACAGGCAAATCAAAATAACACAGCTATTGAGAAGAATCGAAAATGGCAATATCATGTTCACATAAAGATATGTACCATTTATGCCCAGGTACTATTTAAAACTCATAAAAAGATTATATATGTAAAGTACATGCATACGGTGACGAATATGTTGAAAAGGAAAACATTCTCTATTAAATAGGAAGATTTTTCTAAAAATAAAAAAAACCTACAAAAATTAAGTTATTTTTTGTAATATCTAACAGGAAACAACTACTTCCCCGGCTGAAGCCACACTGAATGTTGAACTACATCACTGTCCAGCGTGGCTTTAGCCCAATGAGTTGTTGTTTTCTGTTAGATATTACCATAAATAACTTGTTTTTTATTGTAGATTTTTGAATTTTCAGAAAAATCTTCATAATTAATTGAGAATGTTTCCTTTTCTTTTTTCAAAAAAATTAAGGTGATGTAAATGTTACGTAACATCTAGTGTCTCTTATGTAATATTTAAGTGAGTGTAATATAATTTGTGATATCAAATGTATGTAAAAAGATTTTATAAATCGCACATAAAGTAGTTACATCAATGTTATGTAACCAGGATTAAGTATTTGTGGCGGACATTTCTACATTTCGATGATGTAAATTTTATGTAACCTAGTTACATAACATGTATCCTCTGTTATGTAATATTTATACAATTGTGTTTGCTGGGTTGCCATTAAAAAAAACAGAACTTAGTTGTGTATATTATTTTGAGGTATCCTGTATATAAATAGAAATATTTTAAGAATGTATCTCTTTGTTGGACCTATCGTTTTTTCAAAATCAAGTCGATAACTTGGATAGAAAAATGTTATGGAGCTTGCACGCACCCCTGGAACACCCTGTATACGTGACTGACATAATCCGTTCTAGTCAATACAGCTGATTAGTTTTTGGTTGAAAATGATCTCAAAAACAATCCCATGAATTTTGGCACGGTATGAAAATACTCGTAGCATATTTTTTTTTTCTACAACTATCACATACTCACATTTTGTTGATTATTGAATACTAAACAATTATTTAAAATTAAATTCATTCGGTATAAAGTTTCTTGCGAAAGTGCAACGCTATCTCCCGTACTATATATAACCGTGTATTGGGATTCAGTTTAGAATCCTTGACACAAATCTCCATTCGTTATAAAAAATCAAGAATTGTTATCAACACTGGAGCTCGAATATTGAACTATATGAATGTAAACAATATTACTCAATAGAACGAGGGGTCACACGCGAATTTTTAGTGTGTCTCAAATACGTTAAGAAACCTCTGAGTGAATTATGTGGCCAATTTTAATCACGAAAATAGAAACAGATGAATGTCTTACAATCATTCCCAAAAAAGCTATGGCTCTCTGAACATGTTGCCCAAAAGTCGATTATTGGATGATATGCCTGCAACCCTTGAAAATTATCGCACCAAATTTCATCAATGCATGGAGTACAACTTTAGGGGTATGACATTGAAACGGTGTTATACAAGGGATTCGAAAGGGCAGGTATTTTTCACATACTGAATACTCTTGTACGTTTTGTCACTCGTTTTCCACTAAAATGTTCTTCAGTCAACAAAACAACATCACAAAAAGGCTCTACTATTGAATTAACGTAGATGGAGGAGAATAAATTATGTTCTCAAACTTGCAATTAGGGGATTCATACAGGCTGTCCCCGAAAATAATGCGTTTCTTGAAATGGCCTGTATTTCACGCCATTTACAACAAAAAATGTATTTGTTATTTTTTTTCAGAGGTCACCCATTTCCAATAATCGAGCATCAAAATGTATTTAAAAAGTCAACTATCAACCCCGCACTCAATGATACATTTATAGCCGGCGCCGCCAAGAGCCGGCGCAATGCAAAGCGATTCATTTTATACCTAACACATTTAATAATAAACTTCCAGGAAAGGAATATTATTACTTTTTCGGAGAAAGTTGAGAGCTTTCAAATTTTAACATAGCCAAATTTCTACTCTCTAGTTCGAACGGTTACGATTTCAAAAGGTTGTATATCAGACAATCAGTCAGACAGACCGAGAGACTCCGAACGGCTCGGATAAATTACAAAATTCAACTCTTTAAACAAATCATTTTTGAACAATAAGTTACTGACAAGTTTCCTTGATATATTTTTCAACCCAAATACCTAGTTATTACCAAATAGATAACCGACATTTTTCAATACCGTGGGGAGAGAAAGCCCAAAAAATTGAAAGTTATATTCCTATGCGTTCCAAAAAACATATTGACGTATTTTCTTCAAAACTCGCAGAATAGATGATTCAGCTTCATCATGCACGGCAGAAAGTTGTCTAGTTGTCTTATTCTTTATCCTCATCGAATCGAGGCCCTTACAACACAAGTACATTCCCTGTACATCCCAGGGACGTCCTTCATTTGCTATTAGGACATCCCTGGGATATCCTTCGTCCCAGGAACATCTACTTTCCACCGAAAAGGACATCCAAGGGTTGTCCTTTTGGTTCGTCCCAGGGATGTACCAAGTCCCGACAATGGACATCAAAAGGACACCCTAGGGATGTCCCAGGGATATCCCTGGGATATATGGTACATCCCCTGGATGTCCTCAAATGTCCTTTTCTTTCATTCATTTAATTTGAAAAATTTCATGGAAAATATGGAAACAATGAAATCTAATGATTCTCAACACAAAACGGGTGCAATTCAGAAACTAATGTGTCAAATTGTGTTAAAATATGATAACAAAATTATAAATAAAAACTCATCCTATATATAAATTCATATGACAAATAAACAAAAAAAGACTAGGTGAATCAGTTGAAAATTGTACACATATTAGGGTGTTGTATTTATTACAGGCATTGCATTATCTTTTTTTCTGTGGCTTCTCTCATTGGTCCTCCTGAAAAACTTCTGCAAAGCCTCCTCAATATGTTTTTTATTGCTAATGGCTTCAGAAGATCCTGTAACAAAGATATTATTGCTGGTGGAATTGAATTGACAATGAAAAAAATTACTAATACAGATATTATGTTATAGCTGTTTTGGGATTTACAATAATAGATTAAAATACTCACCAAGTATTATTGCTGCATGTGTTATGTTGGGTTTCAAGGCCCATTCAGTGAACTTTGAATTTATGTTAGTGCGAATTCACACGATCCAATAAATTGGTCAATTCTGTGACCTTGAATTTTATTGGTAGGTGTAAACAGAAAATCGTCGTCAATTTGAACTTGACCAAGAAATTGATGAGTTTAGAATCGATTCTAATTTTTTATCAATTTTTAGTGACAATTTGCAGTAACTTTCGGCCATGAATTGGATGCCTGCTAGAACAGAGATTTTCAGGTTATATGTTATTATTTACGCGATTTCACATACCCTACCCTAACCGCGAGAAAAATGATAGTGCGAAAAAAAACAGAATTTACGTTGCATTACATTCGCAGCAATGTACATTGCTTAATATAAAAGACAGAGATGTAGAAGATGGTGGATTAAATGATCTTGTATTGAGAAAAGAGGGGAAAGGAAACTTGACATTAGTTCACGAAAAATTCCTGAGTGCAGATCCTACTCAATTCAAACGATATTTAAGAATGGATCAGAGTCAATTCAATAAGCTATTGAATAATATTCGGAACTTTTCCTATAGTTGAACCATTTCATGTCAGTATGTTGGTACTCCTGAGTAACAACTGTTGCCAAAATTGAGCAATAAATTATCAGGTGTAAATATAATCCATATTGGTCAATTTTATTGTTCAATTTATTGATCAATTTTATTGGATCGTGTAAATTCGAACTTATCATTTGAATTTTCAACATTTTTATGGAAGTTCCCAACAGGATAATTTTGATCTAGGTCTTCTCTTGATGTAGGGCTCAATTCGCCAAGGAAAGAACTATCAGACAAATTTTCAGAACTTGATTCACATTTATCAACTTTAGGAATATTCTATCTGAACTTGTAGAAGGTAATGTTATATGAATATCATAATTTACAGCCATTAATCGACTAGTAGAAGGCCCACTACAAGCCTATCAAGATTCTTCATTTTGTCTTCCAAGTTTTCTTGTCCTTTTATAATATTTACTCAGTGTATTTTTTCTCTCAAGCCTTGAGGATACCTTCATTATATTAATATGTACCTATAATAGATTAATAAATATACTATATACATACATACTTAAATTTCAGAATCGAATAACCATATTATTGGAACAATCAAGTCTTCGTTTCAAAAGATTGCATTCAATATTTTGATATTTGTTTTACCAACCTCACACTCAACTTATTATTTCAATTTTTCGACTATGATATACACAACACTATAACTGATAAAATACTTCAAATGCTCACAAAAATCGTCAAACACAAAAGGATGCCGCTAATCTTCTTACATCGAACAAAGAAAACAAAGAAAAATGCAAAATGCAAAGTGAGGTCCCAAGTAGCACTTAGAGTTCATAGTTCGGTTGTACAGACGTCTACTAGACCTTTCACAAAAGTCCATGACTTATGTCTTGTAATATGCTAAGACGTCGCTATGTATGTCAATACGACAAAAAGGCACACTCTTGCGACGTCACATCGACGTTATAAAGTAGTGGTAATGACTTGCCAATATAGACTTATATAAGCCAGTCGCAAAAGGGTCGTTCTGTGGTCTTAGTGTAGTCATTATATCATTATGCATGAAGGTCATAATCTTTCTAATATAGTATTACAATATGTATACCATATCAAAAGATTTTATATAATATCAATATAATATATGTCAGCCTTCCTTCACATGTTCATGATACTCTGTGACCGTGATAGTTATCGAGATAAAAATGATTTTTATTTATGTCTCTTTAAGAATTGTTCTGAAACTCTAATGACCAAGCAAATCAATTTTCACGACCAAAATCTAATTCTACTCACTTGAAATTCATGCGCCCCGTAAATGAAGAGAGATAAATATTCATTTTCATTTCAGAAAAAAAATATTGAATCAATTTTTCTCATTAATCTTTGAAATATGTAGACCATATTACGAAAGATACTTGATTGGCACATCTCCAATGATTTTTAAATTGATATGACACCCAGGGTCCCATATTTTTTATTTTAAATATTTTTGTTCCAATATGGCTACCAGAATGATGTTATCAATCAATCGAAAAACATGGATGCCGTCCTTCTAGTGTCGAAAAGTTGTAGTTTCTCCGGTATGTACTATCATACGAGTGTCTCAAAGACATCGCAATATCTTACATACAAGTTGTAATGTAGTCGCTGTGACCACAAGTAGCAAGTTTTGTTGTACTAACGTCGTAACGCTATCAAAACAGAAAAATATATTCACTGAGTGCATAGGCATTCCGCTAGTTCCGCCTAATGGAAAACGCTAAAAATAACTGACATTTACAATAGAGGTTATGTTGATGTTGAACAGTTATATTTAAATATTTTTTATTAATCACTCGAAGGGCACATACATATTATTTATGTCTATCCTTGTAAAAACAATTGAAGGAACTGGATGAACTTCATATTTTTGCAGTGTTCCAATAAACTGATCAATTATTTCAGATGTTAATTTTGGGGTAGGCACTCATCCTTCCTCTTTATATTTTTCTATACGCTCCAGTTCTCTTGTAAGGCAGATTGGATTTTTGTTTTGACATTTTAATCATTCATACGGAACTGAATATTCTACATACATAACACAATATACCTATGCAACAAAAATAACATAACCAACAAAAATAATCTAAGCTAGATACATAATGTAATTATTACAACCAAAGTTCATCAGTTGATAAAACTACATTACATGAGTACAATATGTAGTCGTAGAAACGTTTCAAAAATCTATTCATTAAAACCACATATGTTCATTATCATAATAACCTCACAGCAACTGCTCTTAAGTTCTACTTAACGACACATACAATTTATTCACATACAAACCACACACAGTACAACTTCATCTCGAGAATTATTTATTGTACTCTCGTTATATCTACTACACGACATCATAGCCTGAAGGTCATAAAACCCACATTAACTTTTTGGTTTTAAAACATACAAATACGTGGTCTTTAAGACGGTATAAGAAGTCATTATGTTAATTTTATGACTCTGTGCTACTTGGGGTTAACATTGTTGACAGTTGCCAGATCACCAAATAATTCAAACAATGTTGCCAATGCCTAACAGGACAAAATCACAGAAACCGAAATGTAATTGTGTTTGGGATTTCTGTATAATTTATATCATTCTTGAGAATTTAAATCATGGGTTCATTATGCATAGATAATTTTTTACTTGCGAAATGTTCACATTTTTGAGATGTATTTCCATTTTCTTCATAGTTATTTACCAGAAGAAAAACAAACATTTTCAAAACAAAATATCATCTTTGAATTTTCAATGAACATTTTGATGAGTTTCAATGAACATTTTGATCATTAGAATGGATATCAGAAATACCAGGGACATGAATGGGACAACCTATGGCTAAACCAGATGGGATGTCCTCTGGACAACCTCTGTGGGACATCCCCTGAATGTCCCAATCATGTACCGAGGTACATAAAAAAGACATACCTAGGACATCCCTGTGTTGTTAGGGGAAGATCTAGATGGTTTGTAAATATTTTTTACATGTCCAATTTCACCATTTTTTTAAGGACTGACTGTGATACGTGCTTACCAGGGTGTTCATTTCACAAACAATATAATGAAGCTGAATAAATAAAAAAAATGTAATAAATGCTGATGCGTGTGAGTGATAAAGTGACAGTAATTGGAAAAACAATTTTGTTGAATGGCCCACTTGACAGTTTTTCAAGGCACAGTGTAATTTATTTGAATTTTCTGACATATTTGTTAGTGTCTTCGATTAAACCAAGGGTTGCATGACATTTTTAACGTTGAGTGAGAAATTATTTTGATAACCTGAATTACAATTCTTCTTGATTTTCCATGAAGGGTTGAGGTGGTAAAACAACAATAGATCAAAATCAATGTTCCATCTTGACAAAATATTCCTCAACTGCTCAGATTATAATGAAATATTTTATTTCCTGTCCTCTATTAGAGGCTACCATTTGGGAATTGTATTGTGAGCCATCTATCTATTATCGAATAACTTACATTCTGTGAATTGATCACCGGACATATTGAAAAAACTAGTTCAGTCGTGATTGGAGACTCGCAGACTAGTGACATCTGTGATGGTCATGAACATCCTCAATTCGTTTGAATGGAATGTACAACTTCAATAAATCTGTTTTTATCGAGTCCATCAAGTTTTTCGTGATTTCAGAAATGCTTGGATAAAGATCCAGGCAAAAGATGGAGCTGCGAGAAACTTCTAACACACGACTATTTTGAAAATTTCCATTTCAAAGTTGACGACAGTGAGGTAGAGAAACTAACAAGGGAAAGATCGAGGGTAAGTATACGTGTTCTTATAATTGAAAATATTTCATTAGAAATCATCGAAACTGTAACGATATGGAACTATTATAAATATTAATTAATTAATTAATTAATTAATATTAATAACGAACTACATCACGTTCAACTCACAGAAAATGAGGTAGAAAACGGATTGAAAGAGCTTGATATTAATAAAGCCGCTGGACCGGATGGATTACCGCCAATATTTTTGAAAACATGCTTTAAATCACTAGCTAAACCCCTAACTTCGATTTTCAACCAATCAATAAACAGTGAACAATTTCCCGAATACTGGAAAAACGCGGATGTAATACCAATTTTCAAAAACGGAAAGAAAAACATAATAAGAAATTATAGGCCTATTAGTAAACTATCTGCGATTCCTAAATTATTCGAGAAATTAGTTTACAAATATATGCATTTTCTCGTGAAATCCATCATCATATCAGAACAGCATAGTTTCTTTGCAGGGCGATCATTGGAATCGAATTTAATAGAATATAGTGAATATTTATATAGTAACATGGACCACAGACTACAAGATGACGCTATTTACACCGACTTCAGCAAGGCATTCGATAATTCATTCAATTCATAATCTTCTTCTCGAGCGGCTTGCTGAGGTTGGGGTACGAGGCTCACTATTGAGATGGGTGGAATCTTATATACAGAATAGGTCCCAATCTGTAACAGTTCAAGGATTTCGTTCGAAAGAGTATATTTCCTCATCAAGTGTCCCTCAAGGATCACACCTGGGACCTTTATTTTTTATCATTCATGTAAATAACATAAAGTCGTGTTTTAAGCATGCCAACTTCCTGTTATATGCAGTTGATATGAAACTTTACCTAACCGTACGAAATTCAAATGATTGTCACAAGATCCAAGATGACCTTAATAGACTTAGTGAATATTGTAACTCGTATAACTTATATTTGAATTTTCAAAAATGCCATTGCATCACATTCACAAGGAATATCAATCCGGTACACTTTGATTATTCTATAGGGAATGATCAAATAACCAGGGTTAGTAAGATCAGGGACCTAGGAATTATATTTGATTCCAAACTGATTTTTGATCTACATGTCGAATCAATCGCAAACTCCGCCTCAAGAATGTTAGGCTATGTAATGAGAACATGTAAACATTTCGAAAACATCAAGTCCTCAATTTGTGTTTATAATGTATTTGTGTACAGTAAGCTAAATTTCGCTTCTATTATATGGAGTCCTGAATACAAAACGTATATAAACCGCCTGGAAAACATTCAGAACAAATTTGTCAAATATATTTGTTTCAAACAGAATTTCAATTACAACGGCGACATTGAAAATGCGAGAAAACATTTCAATATTAAATCACTATCGAGTAGAAGAGTGATCTCTGATATTTTATTTTTTCACAAAATCATCTCAAATTCCGTAGATAATGCTAATATACTGAATCAAATTCAAATCAACGTTCCCATTCGGCCACTTAGAACTAGCCACTTGTTCCGCATACCATTTCGGAGAACTAATTCGTCTCAAAACTCTCCTCTATGTAGAATTGTTCGAAATGCTAACAGGTACACTGATCAAATCGATATTTTCTCCAAATCCAACCAAAAATTAAAGACCACTTTGAAACGACTCATGTATCAAAGAATTTCTGCTTAAATTAGTAAAAGCAAACAACTAACAAAAAACCACTTTATCTTTGTTACTTTATCTCAATTGCTGTCTGAAATTAGTATTAGTATTGGTATATAAGTTCAAGTATAAGTAAAATTAAATGTAATAATGTAGGTACTTTAGTGGACTTTTGTCTGTCTGTATCTTTCATGACCATTAAATAAATAAATGAATAAATTATGTTATATCTGAACTATCCGGTAGGTTTCAGTACATTCTTAAAAACCTCAATTGATTCAAAAATGAAGAAGAAGAGCGGAAATCCAATGTCCACGACAATTTTTCCATAACCCAGAACCTACCCAACTGAAACATCTCACAAGGGCGTTATTTTCGCGCGTAAAATGAAACGGATACTGTGGTTTACCCTAAAAATAAACTTGAATAGTCCTTGGTAGTCTCAATTATTATTCAAACTATTTGAAAAATAAAATAGAATACACGGTGTTTTATTTAAAAAATACAACTTTTATATGTCATACCCCTGTAGACTTCAGAGTAATTTCCACTTGTAGTCACATACCTTGTTTGGCGTTCGTTTTTGCTGACCATTTCGATTGCCTCCCTGGTTATTCTTGAGTAGAAGCTATCGTTACTCGCTAGTGTTCGTGTCCCAAAAAATCTCAATAATATGGAAACCTACTCTGACCCTTTGACAAGAGAAACAAGGGGCAACAAGGCTTCCAGCTACGAGTTCTTCCGCTCCTACACGAAGCAAAATGCGCAGAAATGGGTTCCGGCTTGACTAACATACCAACATAACATGAGGAGTACAACGCGAAGAGATCAGTCAAGATCGAACCACTAGACCGTTTCTGGAATGGCAGATTTGCTACCATTGGATGAGTCTATATGTAATATTACAAAGTGATATAAACTCTCTAAAATCGAACTCACTAATTCTCTTAAAATTTTAATATGGCTCCTCTTGCCGGTTGTATTCATACATCGGGTGACAACAATATCACTAGCACCCCTATTTTGCCCTTTGTTTTTGCAATATCAAAATGAAACTCGACAAAGATAATATAGACGTCAAAAGCCACATTTTGACGATTTTTTCGGACTTCCGGTTTGGCAGAAAGTGACATCAAGTCTTGATTTTTAAATGTATATTGCATTTTCAGATTCCTGAGAAAATTCTGAATTGTTCAAAATTATTTTAGTGGGTTTTTATAGCGATTTTTTTAGAGGTAGTTTTGTTTTCAATCTAGCGTGCTGCGATTAAATCAGAATCATCATAAATAAAAGTAATGAAAAAAAAATTATCCATTAACTAACAAATTCAATGACTGGGTGCATTTCAATTTTTCGAAATTACTTTATTGCAAAAATGTCGTTTTTTTTAAGGCACAACCCTCAGTTGAATACAACTTTTAGAAACCAATCCAACGGTACTTTCAAACCTAAAATCCGTTGAGTATTGAATTCAAAAAACGTATTTGTTTTCAATTATAATCAAATCAAAATAAATCAATACAATTTGAAAACTGGAAAACATTTTTTATTCATTGAATATAAAAAAATAACACACACAATGACTATTTTGTCGATTATAAACATATCAGATGATCGAAGTGCAGACCTCCCTCTTCCACACATATTCTTCAACAATTACACATAACCTAACTTGTCACATGTGACTAAATTTCATCTGTCAAATATGAGAAGTCTTTCGATAAAACCGGCTATATTTTGAGCAAAGTCGTACCGAAAATGAGTGAATTGGTGTGTGTAGTTTAAGCTGGTCATAAGAAGGAAGCATCCAGAGTGATTTTTGTGCGAGCATCTGGTGCCTAAAAATGACCTCTTGAAGAAAGAGAAAGTCAACATATCTCGGAAACGGTATGAGACCGCTGCGTTCATCTTTCGGATTCGTATTCAGGAGGCAAAAACAGTTAAGAAACGTCAAACAGCTATTTTCAGGGAGCACCAGTTAGATAAGTAGGCATTTACCAATCATAAGATCAAATGGTTACTGTGGCGCCATCTAATGGATATTATTAAACAGACAAAGGGGGGAAAGAAAGGAACAAATTAATTTAAACATCAAGTTGAAGGTAAGGAGAAACACCGTTTTTGGTCGAACATATATGTAGAAAAGTATTAAATAACAATAATCTTATTGAAATTGTAATGAATTGAAGAAGGGTATACAGTCAAAGTTGAGAATTATTTTCGGAAATTTCAAGAGTGTTTAATAAATTACGTTTGCTAGAACGGTGGAGTATTTTTATATATTTTTCAGAGTGATTGGAATTAGCAATATGGTAAGCAAAGGAGCTGTTAGAATTGATCTCTCCATGGAAGTGTTTTGATATTTTTCAAATGTTTGTCAATTTTTTTGTTATGTTCTTTCACTCTGGTGATGATTATCCTTCCACTTTGGCCAATATACTTGGCATTGCAAGAGGGTTTGGAACAACTGATTTCATATACTCCTGAATTGTCGAAGGGTTTGTATTCATCTTTGTTATTGACTAAAATGTTTGAAATAGTGTGGTTGGTATAAAAACAAATGTGACAATCATCGTTGAAACGTTTGAAAATGTTTTTAATGTCTTCAGAAATTTCACCAATGAAAGGGATAGAAGAATAGCGTCTAGGTAAAGTTGGGGTATACAAGTTGATATTAGTAGATTTATAAAGGAGTCGTTTGTACGTTTTGTTTATGAGTTGCAATGGATAGGCCATTGTTAACTCCAATTTGTTTGATGGTGTTTAATTCAGCGTTGAAATTATCTTGGTTCAAGGGAATATAGAACAATCTGTTGAATAAAGAATTGAACGCAGCCAATTTATGCGAGGAAGGATGATTAGACGAGAAAGGAACAACATTAGAGAGCGAAGCGAGCGCGTTAATGTTCGAGATCATTAATCGCCATTCTAATATACGAGTTGATTAGAAAAGTTTTCCGTTTTCCTGGGGTGAACGTAAAATTTTTGAAATCCAGTTGCTTCAACTAGGGGGAAACAATATTTGGAATTTACAATACATAAACTTGACAGGTAATATGATTTGACATTTGAATTCGTGTATGTTTCGTTGCCTACACCCCAATGATACAATGGTAGAGACATCGACCATTAATAGGTTATTAATGGTTGATTTCGGTGTATGTTTGGCTGCATAGAGAGAGAGAGAGTATACTTTATTGTCATAAGGGTATTCTTGTGGACAAAGTTTCATTTAATATATAACGCAGTTTATATGTAAAAACAAAATGCATTTAAAATAATCAATTTTCACTCAATACATAGAGTCAGTTTGTATATATGAAAGCATATAAGTCGTACAAAATACTGGTAAAAATAAATAAGTTTGTCTTAACCCATAAAGTAAATACATATAAAGATAAAAATAAATAAAATATATGTCACATTGAAATATACCCCAAATAAAATTCAAAATCACATTATTGATTGGTTTTTTAAAAATTATCATTATAAAATTCTTGTATATTATAGTATGGTCTATCACTTAAAAAACATTTCACAGCCTTCCTGAAGCATTGTAAATATTTTATTTCTATTACATTCTTTGGCAAATGGTTGAACATTTTACAACCATCATAGAATCCTTTATGACTGATGTCATTGGTATTGGCAACTTAATGTTGTTGGATTGCATTGTCACATAATGGGTTGGTGAGGATTGAAATTTGTTCAAATATTTTTTAATTGAACACACTGTTTCCATTATAAAGATAGAAATCACTGTTAGAATTCCATGAGTGGTAGAGAGTAATCTACAAGAGTATCTATGTTCTGATTTGCACATATATCTTAGGGCTCGTTATTGCAAAATTAAAATATTTTACAGTAGATAACCACTACATACCCCTTGAAATGGAATTCCATATCTCAGGTGAGATTCCACCAGAGAAAAATAAACAGTCTTAGCTGCTGTTAAACCAAGTTCATTTGCGACTACTCTGACTGCATAACAACCAGAAGACACTTTGTTACAAAAGGCATGAACATGGTCTTCAAATTAAAATTTTCTATCGATATGTACTCCTTAAGATTTTAAGCTACTTTTGTTCTCAATGATGTCATTCCCAATATTGTCAAGTTCACATCTGAAAGTTAGTTTTCGAAATATTTAGAGAAAGATGATTTGACTCACACCAACTCTTTACTTTCTTCATATCATTGGATATGCTTTCAGTTAAATCATTTGCATTGTCCGATTGCCAAAAAATGGTAGTATCGTCTGCAAATAGTGTGAATTTTCCTGCGATATTTATTCTTGTCAAATCGTTGACGTCGATGAGGAACAATGTTGGCCCCAGTATTGAACCTTGAGGTACACCATTATGTATTTTCCCAATTTCTGAGCGATGGTTTGTTTTCACCATCTCACCACGACCTGACAAATATGAGCTGAACCAGCTCAGTATCACTCCTCTGAAGCCGTGATAAGGAAGCTCCCGCAACAGTATATCGGGGTCCACACAGTCGAAAGCCTTCGAAAAATTGCAAAACGCTGCAGCAGCAACCTCGCCACTATTGATTCCAGTATAATCTTTTTCCATGACTGAGAAAATTGCATCATCAGTGCCTTTGCCACTTTGAAAGCCAAACTGTTCTTTATTAACGATTTTATGTTTCGTCAGAAATGTAGTTATCCTTATCTTGACTAGTTTTTCTATAAGCTTTCCTAATGTGGGAATTAGGGAAATAGGCCGATAATGCGAGGGGTCGTCCTGATTTCCACCTTTATGTAGTGGTATTACCAATGATACCTTCAGGAAATCAGGAAACTTTCCTGATTGAAATGATACATTAATAATATTGGTTAAGAGTTGTAATGTGTTAACTGGGAGATTTTTCAAAATGTTTGCCGAAATGTCGTCGTAACCAGATGACGACTTTTTTCCAAAGGAAACAATCACCTGTTTCAGCTCAAAAATATTAGTGTCATATAGAATGCAAGTTTCAGAAATCCTCATATATCACAATTATGCATTAATAGAGAAATTGAACGTTAACAAGGGTCATTAACGATCGATTTCGTGTGGATTAAACATACTCGTTGATACCAGGTCGGCGGAAAAATAGTTTTAATCTATCCAGAATTTTTTCAGGAATTGGAAAATGCAATAAGGGTGTTCCATTTAAAAATAAAGAATTGATGCCATTTCCAGCCAAACCGAAAGTCCGAAAAAATCGTCAAATACGTCAAAATCTGGCATTTGACGTCTGTATTAAATATGTCGAGTTTCATTTTGATATCTGCAAAAACAAAGGGCAAAATAGGGGTGCTAGTTGTCACCCGATATATTAATTCTAAGATGTCTAAAAACCATGGTGTATTAACTTATACCTGTAAAATATTGGGACAAACTGGGGGACACCAGCCCACTTGATAAAGGGAGTTATCTAGAGTTTCAGATGGCGCCGACGTCGTTTCTTGTCATAATTCAGTAAACTGCAATTACAGACCACACAGGGTGTTTATGTGTCTCTGATCCGTTCTGTGATTGTGCTTTTGTCGCCTTTAAGGTTATGTCAATTCGTTGTGAAATATTTTGAGGTTGATCGATCGATGTAACATATTTTAGAACAAACTATTCCATGTACTTTGTCAGTGTTATATATAATTTTCGAGAGGTGTTCCGAAATAATTCTAATTATGAACCGTACCTAGTTATTTTGTATGGTTAATTTTCTATTGATACGGCTCCACCGAGTTGGTACTTATGTATTTCTGCCCCTGTTTGCTCATAATAAAAATCTTATGATGGAGCGGATAATAATTGTATGAAGTGCTGTAAATTTACATACAGTTACTTAATTTTGCTTTCAAACCAATAAAAGTACGGGAGATGCAATCTCTTTCGCTTTCTGAAAAATCTATATTCTAGACTGAGGGAAGTGTTTTGCGACATATCTAAAGCTTTTGACTGTTACGTGAGCTTCATCTCTACAGCTTCAGAGGACGAAGCTTCGGTTGGTTCAAATCCTATCTGAGTGGAAGAACCTCTCAGCTTTTGGACAAATTAAGAGTTGTTCACTATTTTGGCAGACAACACGACTATCTTATCGCGAGAACTCAAATAACCTTCATATAGCGGAGTAAAACTAGCTTAAAAGCATGCATTATTTCGGAATCCTGGAGGACTCCATGGATTTTCCCAAAACCTTCTGATATTACTTAGAAATTGCTTGCAGATAAAAGTTATAAACTTATATTCGTGCGCTGCTTATTTATTAATTGTTTAAACAATGAAAAACAATTTTGTTAGGCAAATTTTACCCAAATTGATGCTATAGTGGTTTGTGAGGTCGCTGAACCAGAATATGACTTCGGAAAAACGATAGCGTGGCCAGTCGTAAAAGTAGATTTCATGAATGATAATTTTGCAACTTATTTGTTAAATAATAAATTAAGCACACACTTTACGGTTGGTAACTGTTTATATGTTGTTCCTTATATCATCATTAATGTACAGTAAAAAGTTCCCACAGTCCCCTAACTTTCTGAAGCTGAAATCTAATATTACTCTACTACTAGTAAAATGTATAAATTAATTTAAATCTTCTCTGAACTACCTTTGCCCATTATAATTTTTTTTTTCAACTTGTGATTGTAATGTATCTAGTAACTAGCAAGTCAAATAATTTTATTATTGCTTTTATATTAATTTTTTATATTATATATATTTTGTATAAACATTTTCCCATGAGATGACAATCTTCTGACTAAACGTATTGGATATTTCTTCCAAATAAAGAGTCATGGGACCCTCTGTGACGGTTCGGAATTCACTAGCCAAAATCAAGATATCTTCATAGAATAAAAAGTCCACTCTTACTTGTGAAATTCATGTGTTTATTAAAAAGTGTTAATTATCCTAATCATAGTCATTAGCCTTATCGATCTTGGGAGTAGGCCTTGTTCTTCCGAGCAACTGCTTGGTTTAGATCGCCCTCCTTCTCCCAGTATCTCATGTGGGGTGTTACTGAAAAATAAAAGAGAAGCATTTGATTATTTTTTCTCCCCTCACCTTTGTTAGTAGGGCTCACCTTTTCCGGAGAAGTCATTCTAAGATAGCTGGAAGCAGCCTAGACTGTCGCTCACCAGGATTCATCGACTTCTTAACTTCATCAACAGATTTTATGATGTCTACAATGAACTCTCTGATCTTGTTCATATCAGAAGATTGTTAGAGAGGTTATAGTCCGGCAGAGATGGGCAGTGAATGGCTTGGTAATAGTTTGTATCGGAAAGTTTAATGGAACAATGTCATCGGGGACATTTTCCAATCCCCACAATTTTCAAGTTAATTCATCATCTGGAGACATCAGTCCACTCTCCTACCTTTTCTCATTACTTCGTGGAAGTTTCCATGATCCCAAAAAGGCCATTTGAGAAGAAATCACTTTGAAAAAATCGCCAGGTAGACTTTAAGAAAAATCTTATTTTTGACAGACAGATATAAACATTGTAGTAAGTTTCAAGGATTTCATCTCATTTTCGCGCCAACTGTTCTGAGCGGGATCTTGTTCGTAGAACTATAATCTTTGTAAACGATCAATTCACAATTTTTTGCATGAAGTAATGTTGACAGAAAAAGAAAATTTCATAGGTTTGACATTTTGCGTGACACAAACAACAAACATTCCTTAACCGCGCCATCTACTAATGAAGTTCTAAGCAGAATTTAACGTTTTTCATTTGTTGTCTCCCAAAAATTCTAAACAAAATCGAATCAGTGAATACACCAGGGTTTTTAGGCATCTTAATTAATTCACAATGAAACTTATGTCTCATAATAGTGCATACTTCAGATCCGTAATGTAAGCCCCATTAGAATATATCTGATATCGATTGTTTATTTCAGAATTCGAATTTGGGAACATCCTTGCCGCAGCTTACGGGATCGAAACCCGTCAGTCCTTTCAAGCCGTCGAACAACAGTCAACATAAATCTAAAGTGGACCACCTACCCACTATATGACAAAGGTTTTCGCTGTTCAAATGACTAGAGGAGAATATTTTTTGTAATAAATATCATGTTCTTCAGGTGCGCATTCAGAAATATTCGTGGTCATTGAATAGCAAAGCTACTCCTAAGTCGCGAGTTAAAAGTCACTTTTAGTTGGTAGAGTTTTCCCTTTTGCATCATTTAAATTCCAGGGTTATTGAAAAATTGCTATTAAAAATTGTTTTCAGTCAACTGCAGCACCAATGGCATGGACTCAAATATGACTGAAAATTTCCTTTCATGGAACATAGAATGTTTTATTTTCATCAAATCCTAAATATTTCCACTCCCATACATGTATTGTAGTTGACAGTCGACATGTTAATACAGGGTGATACAAAAGTACTTTGACAAACTTCAGGAGGTGATTTGTTGAAAATATAAACAGGATGTTCATAAAATCAGATGTGGAATCATCTGCGACTGAAAGATAAACTTTAGTCACTATCTTCCATCGTCAAGATAACCTCTTGTGAGTATTCATGTTGAAAAGGGAAACATTCTCAATCGAGAATGTTTTCTTTTTCTTCAGGAGGTGATTCCCCACAATATTCTAACATAAATTGTTTAAAAAAATATATGTCTGGAAACGCTTCGTTTCCAAGATACAGGGTGTTAAAGTTTTATTTTCTTTTTTTTTAATCTTTCGAAATACCGACCTTAATTAAACGAAAATTGGTATTGAGAGGTTTTTTGAGGTGTCAATTTCGAACCTGATATTATTATTGCTCTTACTCGTAGGGGGCGCTACCTACACGTCTTTTTCAATTTTGAAGATCCATAACTTTTTTGAGCGTACTTCTAGCACATTTTTCAGTAAAAAAATTAATTTCGCTATCATATCTACGTAAAAAAGTTACCCTTGATACATGTCGCTATAAGCAACCATTTTCTAGATATTTGGACTTGAAAAGTTCAAGTCGATTATTTGATAATCGATGCGTGTTGAAGTTATTACCATTATTTTGCATTTTTCACAAGAATGCTTATGAAATGAATTTGACGTTTATGTAAGTTGTTTTGGTTTTTTAGGGGGCGCTTCCTATTCTATTTATTTTTACTCGTTTGAAATAGTTATTTTCGTATCAAGGGTGGAAAATCTGTATTTGTTTTAATAAAATTTGCAAGAAATATCAACATTTTATTTCAAGAAATTCATAATAAAATAACATAAAGGAAACTAAATTGTATTCAATTAAATTGGTCAAAGTGTCCACCTTCAGCGAAGATACAGGCATTCAGTCTTCTAGTCATTGAATCTCGTACCCGCTCAAAAATTATTGGTGTGTTTCTTATTGTTTCACAGGCGTCTACTATTCGGTTTCTCAGATCTTCCTCGTTTGCTACTGGAGTTTTATAAACTAGAGACTTCAAATGTCCCCAAAAATAAAAATCTAGCGGGTTTAGATCTGGAGACCTTGGTGCCCACGCCTGGTTAGGTTCTTCTACACCCCGACCGATCCATCGATTTGGATAGACAGTGTTAAGGAATTCCCTGGCTACAACGCAAAAATGGGCCGCAGCCCCATCATGCATAAACCTCTTGCGGATATGAATTTCTAATGGTACATTCTGAAGTAATTCAAGGCAATTCATTTTCTAAAAAGTCTCTGTAAGTTGCGACATTCAGTCGGAACGGAAGAAAGAAAAGGACCTATCAAATAATTATCAATTATTGCCGCCCAAACATGGTTGTTATGAAAGTTTGTGATAGCATTTCGGGTAGGAGTTTGCCTCGTCCGTGAAGAGTACATATCTTGAAAATTGACGATTTCCAGCCAATTTTCTCAAAAATCACTGACACATAGTAATGCGTTGGGAAAAGTCTTGTGGCAAAAAAGCGTGTACCCTTTGAATATGGTATGGATAAAATTGTTGATCGTGGATACTTCTCCAAACTGTGGACTGAGTAGAATTGAGAACTTCAGCAATTATTCTTGTACTTGTTTCTGGATTCTCCTCGAGAACGTTCAAAACAGCTTCTTCCATTTCTGGGGTTCGGACTGCTCGTGGTCTTCCAATAATATCAGCTGCCCTCTTAAAGCTTCCTGTTTCTGCCAAACGACGGTGGAGACTGGTAAATATTGGAGCTGAAGGCAGTAGGTACTCGATTAGGAAACCCCTCCTGGTAAATACGTTTTGCTTCGCGCGCATTGTCATCCGCAAGGCCATAAACGAAATGCATTCGGCTAAATAAGCATTATTGTTTGAATAATCCATTTTTTCAAAATTAGTGTTTTAAAACTCACAGAAACTTCAACAAAACAACAAAACGTTTAACTGTCACATAATATGTAATTACCAAAACTACTTACTTAAACGTCAAATTCATTTCCTAAGCATTCTTGTGAAAAATGCAAAATAATCGTAATAACTCCAACACGCAACGATTATCAAATAATCGACTTGAAATTTTCAAGTCCAAATATCTAGAAAACGGTTGCTTATAGCGACTTGTAACACGGGTAGCTTTTTTACGTAGATATGATAGAAGAATTGATTTTTTTACTGAAAAATGTGCTAGAAGTACGCTCAAAAAAGTTATGAATCTTCAAAAAAGAAAAAGACGTGTAGGTGGCACCCCCTACGAGTAAGAGCAATAATAACATCAGGTTCGAATTCGACATCTCAAAAAACAAAAATAAAAATAAAACCTCAACACCCTGTGTCTGGGAAACGAAACGTTTCCGGACATACATTTATTTGGACAATTCATATTAGAATATTGTGAGGAATCACCTCCTGAAGTTTGTCAAAGTACTTTTGAATCACCCTGTATATCCCTAGATAAATTCACAAAATAAAAAAATTACAGAAATTATTGTTTCATGAAAGTCGTGGTTGCCGAAATCTGTGCATATGCAAGAGTTAAAAAAATTGTTCTCGAAACAGGATTATGTGCGATTCAAGAATTGTATGATGAAAAAGTTTAATGGGAAAGTAACTTTATGTACAGATTGTATGGAGCACTCATATTTCGATTTCAATGAATTATCATTGCAAATGTACAATACTAATAATAAATATAATTATTTTGCTTCTTTGTTATTAGCTATCCCAATCCATGCAGTTTAGATACGTGTTGTTCCTTCGTCATCCGGTACCCATTTTTTCTATCTCCAGTGGTTTGCATAGTCCAGGCCTGCCGATATGTCTACAAAATACGTCGTTCCCAGTGGATTTAGCGATTTTTACTAATTACTGCAAAATATTTTTTTTTTTAAGGAAATAGGATATATTACACTACAGGGGCAGGAAGTAAAAATGTCCTGCACTGCGCGACATGATGAACAGGAAATGTTTCCTGTCCGTGAGGTGTATACTATTTTTCTTTATAGCTGGTCGAAAGTACGTTACTAATTACATTTTCAATTATTTATTATAAACAATACACGTTCCAGCTGACAGCTCGTTGCGCTGTGGTGTTCAACTTTTGCTTCTCGCTTCAGCGCCTCTTGCGGATACTCACAAAGCTTAAATATTTGTTTCCGCTCTTCGTCTCTTCTTTCTCAGTTTCTTGCGGGTGATTCCATCTATCTCGGTGTACATGAAAAATATTTGCTCCCGCTTTTGGAGGGCGTGGTCTGTCAATGTCACCGATGCATAAATGCAACGCTTTTTACTTTGAAATCGATGGAGAAAATATGTACTTTCGACCGAGATATAAAGAAATAGTATATATTACACTACAGTGGCGGGAAATTTTTTCTGTCCGTGTGGTGTATACTATTTTTCTCCAAAGCTGGTAGTTACTACTTACATTTTTAACTATTTATTGTAAACAATACATGTTCCAGCTGACAGCTCGTTGCGCCGTCATGTTTAACTTTTGCTCCTCGCTTCAGCGCCTCTTTCGGATACTCATAAAGCTTAAATATTTGCTCCCGCTCTTCGTCTCTCTCTTTTTTAGTTTCTTGGGTGTAATCCCATCTATCTCGGTGTACATTAAAAATATTTTCTTTCGCTTTACGGAGTGCGTGTCACCGATGCTTTCTACTTTAAAACAATGATTTGTAGATCCCCTCGTAGTTTTGTGAAAATGTCCACATGTAGTGTGAAGTGCAAATTTAGTTCTATAACTTTTCCACTCATTTCCTGAAAATAATAACTCCTGAGAAGTTAGATGGACGAACTTTTGCCAGCAGTAAAAAATTGGACACTAAAATGTTATTCTGAAATTTGTTATGACCATTATGAAATTACGGGTCAGCGTATTCTAAACTCATCATTTTTGAGATAGGTATCAAATGGAAATCGGGACAGAAAATCATAAATAAAAAATGTTATATTCGGTTTTTATTTCGTTATGTAACTACAACACTACGAAGGCGTAGAAGTGCCACACTTTTTTTTATTTTACATCCGACTTACAAGTCGGAATTCCGACTTGTATCTCGGAATTCCATTGATTCGACTTGTATCTCGGAATTCCGACTTGTAAGTCGGAATTCCGACTTATAAGTCGGAATTCCGACTTGTATCTCGGAATTCCGACTTGTAAGTCGGAATTCCGACTTGTATCTCGGAATTCCGACTTATAAGTCGGAATTCCGACTTGTATCTCGGAATTCCGACTTGTTAGTCGGAATTCCGACTTGTATCTCGGAATTCCGACTTGTTAGTCGGAATTCCGACTAATCGGAATTCCGACTTATCAGTCGGAATTCGACTTATCTCGAATTCCGACTTGTCGAATTCCGATTATTCGGAATTCCGACTTGTAAGTCGGAATTCCGAGATACAAGTCGGAATTCCGACTTACAAGTCGGAATTCCGACTTGTGAGTCGGAATTCCGACTTATAAGTCGGAATTCCGACATAGAGGTCATAACAATGGAAAAACATTAAACAAATGAGATTATTATAACACATATATATATATATATACATATATATATATATATATATATATATATATATAAATATATGAATATTGAAAGTTCGGGTTGAACCGCGTCTAGAATTTTTTTATCAAAACTGGCAGAATGTTAGGAAAACGCGACATTAAAACCTATTTCACAGCTAATAATAGAATCTCTGATATTCTCAGGTCTCCTAAAGATAACATGCCTAATGAGTCTCAAGGAATATATGAAATATTGTATTCCGAATGCCCTAGGACTCATATAGGACAAACTAACAGGCGAGTCACCAGTCGAGTTACCGACCCTGCGGGAGGCCATTGTTCAGTTTCCTAGTATTGCTCTTAGCATCGTTAACAAAGACTTGGAATAGTCTGTTTGTTAATAGGTTGTTAATTAAATGGCACATTTTCAGGCATGGTATGACTCTGAGTAATTTGTATATTCCCTCCATACGGTGTCATATGCTGCAGTAAGATCAATGAACGCTACGGATGTTCTCAGTCCCCTTTCAAACCCCGCTTCGATGTGGGTTGTCAGGGATAAAAGACTTGGTCAGTATAGCTACTGCCACTCCTAAGCCCAGCCTGTTCTACGGGGATCAGTACATCAACTGCAGGACATATACGGTTATGGAGTAGTCTTTCTAACAGCTTATAGCAGCAGCTGAGGAGAGCTATAGGTCGGTAGCTCTCGGGTAGCTCCTGTGGTTTCCCAGGTTTTAGAATAGCAACAATCTTTGTTCTCTTAAATTCTGGTGGTAGGCTATCTGTGTTAAGGATGTCATTGAAAAATTTCACAAGCCAGAGTCGGGTTGCCCTACCACAGTTAACCAGGAATTCGGGGTAGATGCCGTCGAAGCCTGCTGCTTTCCCAATTTTTGTATCCTTGAGGCCCTGTTCTAATTCCTCGGCAGAGAAGTCGTGCGAAAACTCGTGGAACGTTTGAGGTCTCTCAGGGATTTTTTGACGTCTCTTGTGTGGTTTTTATCGGTTGGTGCACGAGAAACGTCAACTATGCGGTTGGCTATTTGGTTTGGGTTTATTGAGGCATTTCCCAAGACATTTCCGTTACATTCTCCAAGCTTCCGCAGTAGACCCCATGCTTTCCTACTGGAACGTGCAAAGTTCATGCGTTCCACAGCAGAAGTCCATTTGTCCATTCTGCTGGCGTCAAGGGATCTTAGTAGATGGTCAGCAGTTTCCGGGTTTCCTGAGTCCTCGAATTCCTCGTATAGAGACTGGTTTTCCTCGCTCCATCCAGGGATATACTTCTTGCGGAAACCTCGGGGGATATGTTTTTTGGCCACAGCTATCATTAGGCCTATAAATTTGTGGTAGTTTTTAGCCTTTGGTTGGATGAAGCGGATGCACATATCGAGTTCCGCTGCATAGGTAGTCCATTTCGCCTTGCCGAAGTTCCATCGTGGCCTGGGAACTGGGTCGACCATTGGTATTTCGATTCCTACTGTAATCACAACGGGGCGATGCTGACTATGTGGGAAGTCCGCTAGTACAGTGCGTGAGTTAGCTAAAGGTTGTGATTGTGAATTACTTGATATAAAACAGAGATCCGAATTGTAGCCCTTACGCCACCTTCCTGAGAATAACGTTGGCTTATCTTTGGCACTGAAAACTAAATGGAGGTTGTTGGTTCCGGCCCAGTCTACAAGCACTTCTCCATTGTCATCATTATTCTCATATCCCCATAGATTATGGTGACTATTGATATCTCCTACATAGAGGACATTCACAGGCCATAAGAAGTAAACTAAATTGCACCAAAAGAAGAAATTGAATTAGCGGTGATGCTTTCAACCGATGAGAATCCTCATCTTAGTACGAGGAACATTGCAAAAGAGCTAAATGTGAGTCACACTTCCGTGAACAGAATATTGATAAAAAAAATTCACAGATATTTTCTCCGAAATGATTCACCAAATTTGTTGGGGAATGTACCGATTGACACCAGACAGAGGTTATATTACCATGATAGCGCGCCTCCCCACAATCAAAATCGGATAAGAAGATTTTTAAACAGATGGCGCAGAAATAAATGGATACCAAAAAACAGACCCCTTCAGTGATCAGCAAGGTCCCCAGACCTCACTTCCTAGATTCCTATCTCTGGGGATATGATAAAGGAGAGGTCTAACGCGAGAAACCAACGACACCAGAAGATATAAAGAATAGAATTAGAGAAATTTTTCGCTCTATTACAAGATCAACTTCAGTTGATGTCCGAAGATAGCTCAAAATGGGAGATTGTTCGAACATCTCCTGTGAATTTACGCTTTTTTAAATTATTTGAGTTTACTTTGTTACCTCTTTTGTCCAGCATTGAATAAAAAATCGTTATTGCTGTTATGATGACTTTTTCATACTTTCCTTAAGAATTAGATACATTTGGGATGGAAATTAAGTAGGCAAACACTACTTTTTCTGCAAACACATAGTGGTATTCTGGTACAGCCTTATTTATAGGCGGCTCTATTTGAAAAAAGTGGGAAAATAGTGATCCCGAGTTTGGTTACCCCTGTATGGTGAAAGAGCTATTAGGCAAAATTATGAATAGGAAATGAAAATACACTATTTTCAAGAATATTGTGTGGAAAAATTCTCCTATCGCAAATTATTGATTTTTATATATTTGGTGTCGAATGAATCCATTTTGTGTCAAAAATTACAACATAACCCCCATACCACCTTTTTTGAGAAACTCTCTTCCAAAGGGATTCAATCGAGTGAAAATGTATAGGATATTTCATTTGAAAAAACACAACTTTGATGAGTCACACGTTTATCGAACATCCTGTATGTTGGAAGTTATTTTTGAAACATAGCTTCCATTGCTTTCTACAACTTTTATTTGAGTAATTTTTTCTTATCTCAAATAGGGAAGCAGCTATCGTCCACCCACGTTGGTACATTCTGTATATATATATATATATATATATATATATATATTATATTTATTATATATATATATATATATATATATATATATATATATATATATATATTGTATATTTATTATATATATATATATTTATATTTATATAAATTATATATATATATATAAATATATGTTATAATAATCTCATTTGTTCAATGTTTTTTCATTGTTATAACCTCTATGTCGGAATTCCGACTTAATTCCGACTTGTATCTCGGAATTCCGACTTGTATCTCGGAATTCCGACTTATAAGTCGGAATTCCGACTTGTATCCGGAATTCGGATAAAGTCGGAATTCGACTACAAGTCGGAATTCCCGAGATACAGTCGGAATTCGACCTACAAGTCGTAATTCCGAGATACAAGTCGAATTCCGACTTAGTCGGAATTCCGAGATAAGTCGAATTCCGACTTACAAGTCAGAATTCTGAGATACAAGTCGGAATTCCGACTTACAAGTCGGAATTCCGACTTACGAAGTCGGAATTCCGACATACAAGTCGGAATTCCGACTTACAAGTCGGAATTCCGAGATACAAGTCGGAATTCCGAGATACAAGTCGGAATTCCGACTTGTAAGTCGGAATTGTAAAATAAAAAAAAAATTGGCACTTCTACGCCTTCGTACAACACAGTACAGGAATATGAGGAATTCTATTGACATTACCACTATTACCACAGTTTATAGCTAAAGAAGCAGTTAGCCCACTTGGCCCAAATGCATGTTCCAAGGTAACATCCACTCCAAGGAAACAATTCAGGATGCGCAGAAGACTGTACGCGATTATCGCTCTTCGAAGTATCCGAAAAATGTCCGTATTAATAACACAGTAACACACGGTGTGCGCGAGGGATACAAATCAGAGTTGCGAACTGATTCTTTAGCTATAAACTGTGACAATACCCTGTGTTCTCCAGTAAGTCCAATTATTTATTTGTGCTGCTGCCCTCTTTTGGTGATTCTGATGGAATTTAAAAATTATGAAAAAGATCAACCAACTGAGAAAGGAAGCTTCTTTCAAGGAATGGTCAATGGAGTAGCTGGTAGACAGAGGTCACTAGTTGTCTCGTGAGTGATTCCTCATGGTATGAGCATTGTCTAAAGATACATCTTTAGACAATGGTATGGGCATTGTCTTCTTAGACAATGGTATGGGTGTATTTAAATAATAATTTTTAAGCATTCATACATAAAAAATTTATTCACTTTTTGTATTCACTTTTTGTTTTGATATATACAGTTCAGGAAAATGAGGAATTCTATTGACATTACCCTGTTTTCTCCAGTAAGTACCCCTCTTTCTCTTTAAAAATGGTACTATTATATTTGTGCTGTTGCCCTCTTTTGGTGATACTGATGGAATTTAAAAATTATAAATAAAATAAATCAAGCAAGTAAGAACGACGTAAAGGAAGTTTCTTTCAAGGAATGGTTAATGGAGCACCTGGTGGACAGAGGTCACTATAGTTGTCCCGTGAGTGATTCCTTATGGTGAAACTTTTTAACAAAAAATTAAACCGACGAAATACGGAACTGAAAAGTAAAAAATAAAATAAACTTTCTTAGTCTCAGTAACTAAGCTCCTAAACTAATGTAAGTAACTAATTTTGAGTCGGCGCCAAACAAACAAGCAAATGAATTAGGTAAGGCGTAAAATTATGGCATCGAGTTGGGCGGTGACATTCTGTAATTTAATGATCTTCGTTGATTGTTTGTTTGGCGCCGACTCAAAATTAGTTACTTACATTAGTTTAGGAGCTTAGTTACTGAGACTAAGAAGGTTTATTTTATTTTTTACTTTTCAGTTCCGTATTTCGTCGGTTTAATTTTTTGTTAAAGTTTTTATTTTTCAATTTTTTGTGGCTAAAATCTACTAATTACTACCTACTTGTTTTTTGATTACTTACTCACTTACCCACCTTACTTCAACTATTACCAGTTAAATAATATGATTATCTACTTTTACTATTTGTTGTAATATAAATTATTTTTGTTGTTCTGGTTAGTTTATTTCATTACTTTGTATATCATTCCATCCTCTCATAGAAAATAATGATTTTGACGGATGTGGAACAAAAATAATGTCAGTATAGCGATCTGTCACTGTCAACTATGTATGTGTGATAATGTTCACAAGTGAAAAATCAATTATTCCCTATTTTTCTACCCGTGAGGGTAGATAATTTCATTCGAAATCCAAATATAAGGTATACCCTATCTATTAAAGAAGAATAATCCGGATCGAAGAACCCAGTACAAAGTTATGCCTGATAGAATCGGTTAACGGACCAGAATTCAGAGGGTGAGTGATCAATATCTTCCAGTTTGCTACCCTTAGGGGTGGATTGCATCTTTTAAATTCAAATGGGACCACCTTCGAAGTACACCCTATCCACTGAAAAAAGAATTATGGGAATCGGACGCCTCAGTAAAAAGTTATGCGTGATCATACATAAAAAAAATGATAAAAAAAAATATATGAGTCGACTAGAGAACCTCCTCCTTTTTGGTTTCGTCGGTTAATGAAAAGATACCCTGGTTTCCCTTTCGTGGGGCTTTTTTATCAAATGAATATATACCTACTTTCCAGAAACAAAGAAGAAATTCGTAAATTAAACTGTTTCCTCCATAACAACAATTATAGGCTGTATTTCAATGGTAGATAAGCACTAAGGAATGTTTGGATAACTACTTAAACACCTTTTTTGACAAAAAATTATCATCTGCCAGATGGATGAAATATTCCAGTTTCTTTTACTTGAGTGAGTAAATAAAACGAATAAAAGTGTAACAAAAACTGAGCAGAGGCATGTGCTTATATTAATTCCACTTCATAAATGTTTGGTATATCTACTACTACTTTTTGGATTTACTTGTGAATTTCAGATCTAGAACTTTCAATTTATTTGAAAATATGAACAGGGCGTTCATAAAATCAGATGTGGAATCATCTGTGACTCAAAGATAAACTTTAGTCACTATATTCATTTTTATCGTGGATTTTTCAATTCACAGAAAAATATTTTTATTCAATTTTCAATTGAAATTTTTTTCTTTTTCAACATGAATCCCCCTAGAACTTTTAGTTCAGAATGATATTATGCATACCTAGTATCAATTATTTAGGAAAATATATTTCCAACTATTTTTTCTGTTGCCGATAATTATATGATAATTGTTTTATCTATACTACTTTTGATTTACTTGTGGATTTCAGATCTAGAACTTTTAATTTATTTGAAAATATGAACAGGGCGTTCATAAAATCAGATGTGGAATCATCTGTGACTCAAAGATAAACTTTAGTCACTATATTCATTTTTATCGTGGATTTTTCAATTCACAGAAAAATATTTTTATTCAATTTTTAATTGACAATGTTTTCAACTGAATCCCCCTAGAATTTTAGTTAGAACGATATTATGCATACCTAGTATCAATTATTTAGGAAAATATCTTTCCAACTACTTTTGGGATTCTGTTGCCGATAATTATATGATAATTGTTTTATCTATTACTACTTTTTGGATTTACTTGTGGATTTCAGATCTAGAACTTTTAATTTATTTGAAAATATGAACAGGGCGTTCATAAAATCAGATGTGGAATCATCTGTGACTCAAAGATAAACTTTAGTCACTATATTCATTTTTATCGTGGATTTTTCAATTCACAGAAAAATATTTTTATTCAATTTTTAATTGACAATGTTTTCTTTTTCAACATGAATCCCCCTAGAACTTTTAGTTAGAACGATATTATGCATACCTAGTATCAATTATTTAGGAAAATATCTTTCCAACTACTTTTGGGATTCTGTTGCCGATAATTATATGATAATTGTTTTATCTATTACTACTTTTTGGATTTACTTGTGGATTTCAGATCTAGAGCTTTTAATTTATTTGAAAATATGAACAGGGAGTTCATAAAATCAGATGTGGAATCATCTGTGACTCAAAGATAAACTTTAGTCACTATATTCATTTTTATCCTGGATTTTTCAATTCAAAGAAAAATATTTTATTCAATTTAATTGAAAATGTTTTCTTTTTCAACATGAATCCCCCTAAACTTTTAGTTCAGAACGATATTATGCATACCTACTGTCAATTATTTAGGAAAATATCTTTCCAACTACTTTGGGGATTCTGTTGCCGATAATTATATAATAATTGCATTGTTTTATCGAGACAGTAATACTCTAAAAATCTAATGGTTAAAAAGGTCAATTACAGGATATATGTACAAACAAAATAAAATTTATTTAGACTTCTCTGGGGCAGTACTGTCAGCCGTTGTCACACTGTTTAATCTGTTCATCATTCTTTCTTTGATCGCTCGAAAGGCCTGAAAAGTATGTTCTATCAGAAAGGATATATTTTGATTTTTTTCGTACACACCGCAATAATAGGAATGTCCTTCTTTTCCCCAGTATCTACCAAGTAAGGAACGTCTTGTAATTTGGTCCAACCCCAATGAATACCAAATATCAAAGGTATGCCCACCAGTAGTACTAAATTGTCTTTGATCCATTTGCTCGATTTTCCTCCAGCCATAATAATAATAAATCGATATTTATATTTGAATTTTACATTCACAATTCGAATTTATCTGACTTAAAGTTTGGTTAGTTTCTTCTTCTCATCGTTGAAATTAACCAACGTGAAAATGGCTGTCGGAGTTAGCTTTCGAAATTTTCCGCTCAACCAGAGGTAGAGTTCGTCCAGTCTCTATAGAGAACGCAATTCTACTGTGGTCCAGTATTGAAACGACCGTTTGGTAGATAGAGAGGGGGAAAACACGAGTGGACACGATTTGCTGTGCTTCGGCGAATCTTCACCAGTGTCTTGGCATGCAGCGTTTGAAAGGTTAGGTTTGTTTGATTAATAAATAGGTAGTGCAATTATTTATTCAACTTTGCAATAGTTTACTCATTACCTTGCCAAAATGCCTAGTGGTAAGTACTATTCATTAGCGAAAAAAGAAATAGGAGTGTTAGGAAAGTTATAGGAGTGTAAGTTCTCTACGTCTCGTGAATCGCTTATACCAAATAATTTCGTCCGCCTATGGAATTTCTAGACAATGGTTCAGGCATCTTCGATAAAAATTGGTTGTTGGGTAGGGGAAGGCCAAAGTGGTCGTTTCAATACTGGACGAGCTATATGCTATTCTTGACTATATTCGTATTCGAATATGGATTGCTTTCACTTTTGTATTCACATGATCTCCATAAATACATATTTTTCTAGTCGCAAGAAAATTTATTCGTGGAGTTCAAGAATAGCATTCCAGTGCATGTTTCTGTGTTCCCTTTTTCGGATATTTGCAACCGCCATCACTACCAGAGACGCTATCCAACGTCACCCTCTTATTACTTCGAAGTAGAATTCATAGATGTCTCCACCATACGAATCAAACCGGGGTGTGAATTCCGAATCAATTGAATGAACAGAGATGAAGCATGCTTTTATTTTAATTTTTCTTTGCCTCAGTTCGGTCCTCAAATATTACATTTTCTGAAAATTATTTCTGAAATACCAAAATTTTGTCGAAATTTTCAAGACCTTCACTTGAATAACTTTCCCCAAACACTAGCGCCAGTTGTGGTTGTTTCAGAAATATTGATAGTCAATTATATTTCTTATGACCCAAACATAAATTCAAGCTCACTTCTAATGGGATGTTTCAGTAACAATTGAAAATACTATTATGATAAAAATATTAGTACAACATATAAACGAAGGCAGATGAAATTATAGTTATCGGTTCGAAGCAAATAGCGGTTAAACATTGACCTGTGTGAAGTAACGATGCATACGTCCATCAGAGACGCTAGGAGTACGTGTTTGAATGTGATGAGAAAATTGGCGTTTTCTATTTCAAATTATGAAAAACATTATACATTTTTTCAATTTCTTATTGCTGAGCTTTCTAAGTGAAAATCTTCATGAGCAAATCAAAATATTCTAGAAAAGGGGCACATGCGTGTTCCCTATTTTTTCATCAATATCTTACGAAGTTATTGAGTGCCAAACCCGATCTGAAAAGGGGTGTTTATAAATTTTCACAACTTATGTACCTTATCAACAATCAACATACTTCAGTATTTCTCTAAGTTTAGGTATTATACGAGAGTGATCCAAAGAACTGTATTTTTTTAAAAGAGTTGCCATAATTCAATGTTATTTTATTAATGGCATATTTGCATATCCACAAATACAATCTCTGAGAAAACTCGTTTGAAGACATTCAATTACATCTATTTTGTAAGTTTTTCGATATTGAACGTTTCTATTGTTTTTTAACAAATGTTTGTCTTTAAGGGAAGATTCGTGGAGAGTGGAAATATGGAATAGTATGTACCATTAACAAAATGATGAACAGAGCAAATCACTCAAGGTAAATATATATATATATATATTATATTGATATATTATTATCATAATAATAAAATATCGAAAATGAGTTCACTATGACTTCTAGTAATAAATCAGTGGTCACTATCTTGATGTTTATAATACAGAAAATAGATGGCGCTTTCTTTTCAATTAAAATTATAAATATTTCCTTATCCAAAGATGAGTAAAACACACACATGGAGACAGAGGAAATGATAGTTGACTCCTTCAATTCAAATAGATGTTACACCCTAGCGCTGAAAGTGCAAACCATAGACAAATTAAAAATAAAGAGACTGTTTGAAACATTGGCGATCTTGACCACCAAGTTTTTGGTACGGCCAGTCGCGCATGGAGGCGCTGCCCGCAATCAACAGACGACTGACATGATAATTTTCCAATTTCGACATTTGTCAGAAGATGACAAACCACGTAATAATTTCAGAATAATTCTATAATTGTCATCGAAAAATTAATTATAGAAATTATACTATGGACTTGAATTATGAACCCAACGTGGAAAATGGAATGTTTTGTTATTCGAGTTGACGCTGAAATTCCTCGAAATATTCTTTCACAAGGTAAAATATAAGCTGCTTTTCACAATCTGATACTTATTTCCATCCATCAGTTGCAGAAATTTTTTCACAAACTGATATATTTCCGTCCATCAGTTTCCATTTCCTATCACCATTTGAGGAAGTACGAAGATTATCATCAAACTGGAGTATTTGTTAGGTATACCTACTCGTTCTCCTTTGTGCTAATAAATGAACAAAATTATTGAAGGTTTGTTGTAAATGTAATTTGTTTTGTCTGTAGTTTTATTATTGTTTTGTCTGTAGTTGTACCTTGTCATAGAAACAATAAAATGTGTTTTTATAGGTATTATTCTTGTTTTATAAGATCTTCAATTTTGTTCTTGATATCATTAAATAAAGATTTACTTTGAAACTTTATTCTAACGACGAACGAACTAACAGATTCTACGAATCGATTACTGTACATATTTTATTAGTGATCGATTTGCCATTCCTGTATTTTATATGATACAACCATTCATATGGAATACAAGAATGGCAAATCGATCACTTATAAAATATCATATCAATCATATAAAAGTAACACATTTGAAAAACCCGCCTTATTTCAATCGGTCTTACCAACTGTATTTAGTTCGGCCAGTTGCGAGATATGTCGCCACTGTCTAAACGTGGTGCCAACTTTTACTGCAGGTTTGACAACTCTCTTTATTTTTAGTTTCTCTATGGTGCAAACTATGTAAAATAACGATGGATATATGCACCAGAAGCGCTAGGCGTGCGTTTTTAAATGGGATGAATGAAATGAGTATTTTCTATTTCTATATGGCGTGGCGCGATGGAAAAGTGTCCGATTTCGTCGGCCAGGACAGAATTTTTTTAATTGAAATATTAAATTGAAAATTTAGTAGTTTAGCCGAGGTCTATTCTGTAGAAAGCCGTTATTGAACGATCCGTTATCAAACGACTGTTGGTAGCCGGCTCTTAACGATGCGTGTGAACAATATGTCAAAAATACTTATCCCGTAAAAGGTGTCGCTAGAAATGACCTTGGCAATTTCAGTAAAGAGATCCAATGAATGTTTTCAGGATGGTTAATGATAATTTTTCGTTCCGTGCTGATGTTGCTAACTTAACAACTGTTATTTCATAATCAAATGTCAGTATAGAATATAGAAGTCTTGTCTATGATGAGGTATTCAAAGATCGGGGTAGTTTGGATTTTATTAAAAAATCATGGAAAATACCAAAGTTAAGAGAAAACGTTCTTCGAAGGCCACCAGAACGCAATATATGTTGTATTCAGAAACCCTCGAAAATAATGAACACTTTCGAACGAATAAATTTATTTATTTTTCTTCAGAATTCATTAAAGTCATATGAAAAATATCAATACAATTGCCTTCTATACAATTCTCCACCTAAAATGTTGATTAAACCTGCCATATCAAAATATAAATCCACAATTTCCACAAAACTAGTTCAAGTCGTTAACAAACTGCACACATATTCTATTCCCGTTAGCGAACGTTAGACTCTGTCGTTCACTACCGATATCGTAACGACTTTATATTTTTACAGAATACGATTTGACACAAATATCGTTAATATAACGATAATAGTTGGATAACAACATCTCTACGAGTTACGGAATAGACCTGTTAACATAACACACATACAGTCGTTATAAGTCAATCACCAACAATAAAAAATAGTTTACATTATCATAGAAACCATCTGGGTATTGCTTCGGACGAAGCCTCTAATTGTATAAAGGGGGAGCTGAACAAATGCGCCAAAAAGGGAAAGAGATCATTTTTAATCAGGACAAAGGTAAAGTATATATATATTTAATTCTGGGTATAGCGCTCAGCTTCCCGGATGGTAATGTTTATGTTCACATAAAAACAATTTTGAAAATGAGCACATTTGTGTTCCCCACTCTACAGAATTTGTGAAAAAAAAACAACTGGTGCATAATAATATGTTCATAAAATCAGGTGAAGACCTAGTGAGTGCGATGCCTCTCTTGCATCAATGTTACAAATAATTTCTGGTGAGTATTCTCTTTTGGAAAAAATTCTATTTGCCTCATTCATCTATATGAGTTCTTAATTAAGACAGGAATATAAAATCAAATAACTATCCGAATAAAAACGCAAATTTTCACTTTCAGATTTTTTCTTTTTAATTAGGGTTCCTATCAGACGTAGTTCAATGTCCAACGTGGCTTTAGCCGGGGAAGAAGTTGTTTTCTGTTAGATATTACAAAAAATTACTTCATTTTCATCGTGGAATTTTAAATGCAAAAAAATATTTTTATTCATTAATTCCTTTTCAACAAATATATGGAGATATTATATATTTGAATTTTAAAAAGCAAAAAAAAACAAGAAAAATTCTAATATAAATTAAACTATTTTAATTTTGTTTTAATACACTTCTTTTTTAACGTGACGGGAAAAACGACGATTTAATATTGAAAAAACATATTATTACAATATATTAAAGTCAGAAAATTATCGATGTGCAATTTGAATTTTTAAACTGATAGGCTGTTGTACTTATAGCGACAATTAGACCTGCGTTGCTAAGGAAACCTTTAAAGTAATCAAATATCTGTCAATTCAATTCTGTGATTTGATTTAAAAATTACCAACCTAGTGGTTGGTTAGTAGTTATTTTGAATAATATAAAGTAAAATATGTCTGATTCCGAGTTTTCTCCATAGACAAATTAAAAATAAAGAGACTGTTTGAAACATTGGCGATCTTGACCACCAAGTTTTTGGTACGGCCAGTCGCGCATGGAGGCGCTGCCCGCAATCAACAGACGAATGATGAAATGATAATTTTCCAATTTCGACGTTTGTCAGAAAATGACAAACTACGTAATAATTTCAGAATAATTCTACTGTTATTGTCATCGAAAAATTAATTATACTATGGACTTGAATTCGGAATCAGCATCGAAAATAGAATGTTTGTTATTAGATTTGACGCTGAAATTCCTGGAAATAGTCTTTACAAGGTAAAATAAGCTGCTTTTCACAAACTGATACTTATTTCCATCCATCAGTTGCAGAATTTTTTTCACAAATTGGTACTTATTTCCATCCAAAAGTTTCCATTTCCTATCACCATTTGAGGAAGTACGAAGTACATGGTCTACTTAATGATTATCATCAAACTGGAGTATTTGTTATACCTACTCGTTCTCCTTTGTGCTAATAAATTAACAAAATTATTGAAGGTATGTTGTAAATGTAATTTGTTTTCATTTTGGTTGATTTCATGATAAGACGGAGAATATTTTCAATTTTGTTGTTTTTTCGATTTTATTATTATTTTGTCTGTAGTTGTACCTTGTCCTAGATAAAATAAAATGTTTTTTTATGGTGTTAAACTTATTATTCTTATTTCATAAGAACTTTTATTTTGTTCTTGATATCATGAAACAAAGATTTATTTTGAAACTTTATTTCAACCACGAACTAACAGTCTACGAATCGATTACTGTATATATTTTATTAGTGATCGATTTGCCATCCCTGTATTTCATATGATACAACCATTCATATGAAATACAGGAATGGCAAATCGATCACTTATGAAATATATACCATATCAACCATATAAAAGTAATACATTTAAAAAACCCGCCTGTACTAACTTAGTTCGGCCAGATGCGAGTTATGTCGCCACTGTCTAAACGTGGTGCCAACTTTTTCTGCAGGTTTGACAACTCTCTTTATTTTTAGTTTCTCTATGGTTTTCTCTGACTCCAGCTAAATCACGGAAAATTTACGAAACCGCGTATTCAAGATTTATGGAATGGAAGATGAAAAAGACATGCAGTTCTTTCTCGGCCATCTCGAATTATTTATTCGATAATTAAAAGTATGTTACAATCTAATAATAATGTAGACATTTCAAAATATTTCAAACTAATTACATTTCTGAAACAAAATGGGAAAGGTTACACGCCCAAGAAAGCTGCGATTTTCACGAGTACACAAATTAGTGATTTTTTAAATAATGCTCCCGATGAAGGTTATTTATTGGCCAATGTTGTTGTTGTATTTGGGATTGCAGGAGCTTGTCGAATTTGTGAAATCAGCCAGGTAAACATTAGATGATATTGAAGATTCGGGAACGTTATTAATTGTAAAACTTAAGCAAACAAAGAATAATATAAACAGGAGATTTGTAGTTACTGAAGAATATATTAAATTTTACCGAATGTACATAGCCCGTCCAGCAGCAGCAAAGGATCGCCGTCTGTTTTATGCAGATCGCAATGGAAAATGTATCAATCAGGTTGCGGGTCAAAATCAGTTTTATAGGGTACCTGAAACAGTAGCTAATTTTCTTCAACATTCATTTCGGAAATCATCTGCTACACTTTTAGTTGAATCTGGGGGAGACTTGATGACACTAAAGAAACATGGCGGTTGGAAGTCATCAACGGTCGCTGAAGGGTATGTTGATGAATCGGTAGCACACAGGACAGAAATAGCTAATAAAGTGTTTAGAACGTGTGGCAGTGCTGAAATAACACCCGATTTGCGACCAGGTACATCAACGGCAGTTGTGTACCGAATAGTTCAAGGAACATGTCATTCATGCAATGCACATTTAATAATTGTACTTTTGATATAAAGGAAATGTAACTTTTGTATAATAAAATAATCTAAAATTAAATATCTACCTTTACTTATGTGTATATATATCGGGAAAAAAGTACTAACTTTTTCCCGGGGAAAAAAGTAATTTCATAAAAAGTGATATTTTGTTACCTGTCAACAGAGATAAAATGTCAAACTTTTTTCCGTCACAGAAAAAATATAATTTTTTCACTATGGAATAAAGTATTATTGTAGCTAGAACTGATTTTGACAAAAAAAATCCACTGCTAGGAATCGAATCCGAGCCTTTCGCGTGAAAGTCTGAAAAAAAAGTATGTTCAAAAGTGGTTATCATTGATTATCGAAATATTGAATAGATAAAAATTTGATCTATGATCATTAAAAAAAATGGCAAAAAGGCAACGACGCACGCGGTGTTTCCAAGCGGTCACCCATCCAAGTACGAACCGCGCCCGACGTTGCTTGACTTCGCGTGACAGTCTGGTAACCTAACCACTACTCCACAACATTTCTTGATGATGAATATGGGAATTGAATCATTCACCCTGCCTTTCTCGGCTCATTTAACAGGCTAAAAAAGGTACATATTTGAATTCAAATATCAAATCACTGTATGTAGTGAGCTCGAATCCCTGTTTAATTTTGCATTTCTTGTTTCCTTATAGGAATCGAATTATACAGTGCTTCTCAAAAGTCCCCTCCCCCCCTTCTTATTTTTGGAACGATTATACATAAACAAGTGAAATTTGGAAACTGAATATTAAAGGTTGTAAACTTCCCTACTGGTGATGATAGATGACGAAATCGTCAAAGTTGACGTCACAAGGCCATTTTGACCAATAATTTTAAATGGCACCCTACGGCAAGCGACACCTCTTTTAAAAGGTATCGAAAAAACCTATTCAATGATACTGATTTTGTTTGTGTTTATGGCAGTTTTAATGGCTCATTAGTAAACATTAAAATTAAAATTCCAATCAGTATGATATTAATTACAGATTTAAGAATCAGTATCTGCTTAAAGAAATTGCTCGAAGTGACCTCCATTTACTTCCTGACAGTAAAATATCCTATTTTTAAACTCTTCTCGTACTTTTGCAAATGTGTCTGCGGAAACAGCCTCACATTCTGCAACAATACGTTGTTTTAAAACGTCAATATTGTCAGGTTCAGTGGTGTAAACCTTCGATTTAAGGTACCCCACAGAAAAAATCCAAAGGTGTGAGGTCCGGTGATCGAGCTGGCCATTCCGTTGAACCTCGTCGTCCAATCCATCTACCACGATACTCCCCATCCAAATACCGTCTTACTGCACCGTAATAGTATGGAGGAGCACCATCCTGTTGGAATGTTATTTCCAAATTGCCGAATTCATCTGGATTATCTTCCAAAATTTCAAGGATTAACGGTTCTATTGCGTTTTGCAACAGCTCCAGATAAACCTCACCAGTTAAATGAGTATTTGAAAAAAGAGGCCCTACGATGTGGTTTCCCAGGATACCTGCCCAAACATTCACCTTCTGGGGAAATCGGGTATGTGTTTCACGAAACAGGTGAAGATTTGCGTCACTCCAATACCTCACATTCTGTGTATTTACATTTCCATTTGATAGAAAGTACTTTCGTCACTAAAACAAATTGTTTTGACATAGTCTGGCTGTTGGTTAATTTTAGTTTCCATATTTTCACAAAATTCTAGTCTTCGGTCTGGGTCGTCGTCGAGAGTTGATGAACCATTTTAATCTGTATGGATGAAATTTGTTTTTTTTTCAACACCCTGTGTACTGTACTCCGACTGACTCCACAGGTAGATGCAACGTGAGTTGTTGAAGAAGTAGGATTAACTATTACTTCTGCCAGTATATAATTTTTTTTCTCATCAGAAATTTGTGGTCTGCCAGATCGTTCCGCATCATTAATACTACCCGTTGTCTTAAACTTACGAAGAAGCTTCCTTAAATAAGTCCTCGAAACGGGGCGATCGGGAAACCTCTCATTAAAAATGCGTTCTGCTGCATGAATATTTTGTCCAGTTTCACCAAGAATTAGGATCGCTGCTACTTTATCACCCAAAGCACGTACCATTTCGCTTCTTGAAGCACTTAAACGTTCGGCTCACAACAGTTTAACAGATTATTAAAATGAACAAAAATATTAGAAGTACCAAAGGCTGCTAAAACAGTTAAACGTTCGATCAACAATACACAAATTATTAAATGTACAAAAACTTGGACAATTACAAAAACGTCGAATTAGGGAGACTAACAAAAACGTCACCTTATTTGACAACTATCCAGAGGCGGAGCTTGAATTTGGAATTTCAGTATTAACTGATTTAATTCATCACAGCTTTGCGTTTTTTAAAAGCGAGTTGCCAAAACTGCCATAAACACAAACGAAATTAGTATCATTGAATAGGTTTTTTCGATACCTTTTAAAAGAGGTGTCGCTTGCAATAGGGTTCCATTCAAAATTATGGGTCACAATGGCCTTGTGACGTCATCTTTGACGATTTCGTCATCTATCATCACTAGTTGGGAAGTTTACAACCTTTTATATTCAGTTTCAAAATTTCACTTGTTTATGTATAATCGTTCCAAAAATAAGAGGGGTGGGGGGGACTTTTGAGTTATACCTATAAAATATGAATTGAATGCGTTGACATGTAATGACAGGACATAGTGTGGTTTTACCGCAAAACAATCTCGAATCTACTGGTGGTTTTATCATTATAAAACAGCGAGAAGACGTTTATCACTATAAAACTGATTTGAAATTTCGGCCATTTGATTCGCACAAAAATAATGAGGGAAGTATCAAACAAAAGCCCCTTGTCATAATCTACATTTTTTATCATGAAAATCAATTGAAATGATACAATAGCGCACATAATTATATTTTGAATTTTACACTCTAGGGCAATATCTTATGTATACTCTCAGATGACGTTTTTGTGGGATGAATCATGATTTTCCATAGTTTTCTTCTCACGTTCACGTTGAATTCTTCTCATGAATTTTTTATGAAATTCTCTTGATGAATTCTTTTGCCGCTTCACTTGGAATGATTCTCTAAAAATAAGATATTTATAATTATATAAATTCAAGGGTTTAGAAATTAAATATTAAGTGAGGTTATGTGAGTGATTGTTTGGAATATCCACCTGACCAATTCCAGCGATCAGTGCTAAGAGCGATCTTTTTGGCGGTCTGCAATACCTCTTTCCCCCTTCTTGGCAGCACAAATTCGGGAAGCAATCTAAAGGTGTATTGCAAGGTAATGGAAATAAATCCAAGAGCGGTGGTGGAGGAGGAGTACATTGCATGTAGCCGACTAGGGTGCGTATTGCTGAAAAAAATAATGGCGTTCACAGCTTTTGGAATATGAAGTAGGAAAATGAACTATATTGATAAACAGTGAAGTTTCTGATTTCACTAACGTACAGAAACAATCATTATCAAACTTATAGAATTGGAGTAAATATTTCCAAAGGAAGTTTGATAACCCTACAAAAACTATAATAATAAAAAAACAATTATGAATTCTTTCAAATTATTTCATACATAGAAACCCAATAGAACCGAGGTTGCAGAAATGTCTACTATTATCACTCCTTGTAAACGATAAATGGTTCGAACTTGATGTCTGCAGTAAAACTACCTTGACCGAACAAGTATAAATGTAGCACCCTGTAAGGTGTTATGTTATTATTGTTTTTTTTATTTGGCCTTTATGAAAGTATCTATTTTTCTGGTAAATTATGAGATTGAAATTTTATTATAGTAAGAAATAAGGGAAGAGCTCATATCTTAGTAATTTCGAAATTTTCTTTTCTTTCATAAAATAATATTCATAAAAGTTGTTGAATATTGAAGTGAAATATTTCTCTATATGGTGGTTACTGGAAGTCAACCATCAATCTTCGATGGGAGATTGAAAAATAATCTATTATCGGTTTAGAGTTCAATTGTTTATTTCGGTGGTTCGGTGGCAAATGTTTGGTAACAGATTCGGGTTTTTTTTTATACGACGGTGAGGAATAATATTTTGTTTGACTAAAATTTTGAAGCATCCAGAGATATTTATATGAAACTCGGGTAAAAGGGAGTTTTTCGTGAGTCAAAATGGGTGGTGTTAAGTATGGGATTTTTATTGTATCGTGTAGATCGAAAGGGAATATATACGAGTGTCTATGAAACATGGGACAGAAAACTGGGACAACTACCTATTTGGAAAAATTTATTATTGGAGGCAACGATTGTTCTACAGGGTAAGTGCAAAGCTTTTAGGGAAAAAGTAGTTTAACGCTTGCTTAAATTTTATTGTTTGGGTGAACCACATGTACAAAAATCGTTCGTATTTATGCAGGTGTATTACCTTTTCTGGTATTGACGCCAATGCACAAAAAGTTTTATTAAAATTAGGGAATTATCGGTAAACATAAATTATGAGCGTTTCACGGGAAATATAGATTTAATTTGTTTTAAAAATACAAGTATGAGCATTTTTATTGAAATAAATTTGGTGTTGATCGATACTTTCAAATTTATGGTTTCAATCTTGGTTGAAGCTAAATATGATTTTATTTGTTCATTTTATTATATTTTATTGTTTTCCGATGATTCAAGTTATTTCGTGTATTATTTGAAAATAGAGTAAAGCAAAAGATAAATTGAATTCAATGTGAAAGTCATTTTATTTGAGAAAAAAAGTATATATATTTTTTCATATTTAAAAAAAATTATTTGAGGAAAAAATTACTATTTGAAAAGGAAAGTTGTTCAAAAGAAGACCTCGCATGTTAAACCGGGGCCGAATTTATTGTCCTGAAGGACAAGTGACTAAAATTAATCAGTGCCTTTCAAGAATTTTTCAAAATCTGGTGAATTAAATTATTTTCAAAATTTGTGGAATGTGTCGAAAAATCTATTTTTGACCATTCCGCTGGTGACAGATGCCCGTATAATATTTAAAATATTATTTTACGAATTTTGGCCGCCTAGGTATATCTCAGAAACAAAACATACAAAATCATTTGAACTCACATCCTACTATAACTTAATAAAATTTCAGCCAATTCGTCCGGGAGCCAATTTCCCATATGTTTTCGTGCGGGGTTCTTTCTGTACTCTGTCTCTAGTTTTTATTTTCAAAGTAATTTTTCAGCCAATGTAAATTTTTTTTGGCTAATCGAGGGTATTTTTTGCCGAATTTGGCATAAACAATAGAATCGACCCAAGTAGTTTTACTACAGCCATTAAGACGGAAGCATTTATCGTCGAACAAATTATACGTATGATTATAAATAAAAAAAGAATTATTATATTCAGTACCATAAAGGGATGTACCTCAGAAAGCTATCCGAAGAAGGCTTTCATTTACAATTTTTACTCACGATCTACGAACTGTTTGGCAGCTGGTAATTTTTCCCACAATGGTTGTGCTGTTCTGCAATAACTCATGTTCTGTCCATTTTTCAATGATTCCGGACAACATATTCTCGGTGCACAATCGTCATCAGTCGAACACTCTTTGATTTCCCAGATTTCTGGAACCGGTTCTGATGGGCATATTTGCTCAACCAATCCAAAAAGAGTGGCTGCAACAAATGGAAATTTATACTATACATGCATGTATTCTTTATACCTGTATTATTATTCCCCAAATGATAGTCTGTCATTAGCCGAAACGCATTGCACTTTCAATTTGGAATATTTCGCTGAGAATTTCTCATCCCAGCCATGAAACTATTGGCAACGCTTCAATCCGAACAGTGTTAGTTTCAACAGAGAAAGCTAATTAATTATAAAAAGTTATGTAATATTACGAGAATTCATCCTTCTCTATATTTGCTGAATATGTAAATTAAGTATAGATTATCCTCATATTGTGACAATCTGTTACATAAGATCGATAACCCAGTAGACCATGGATTTTTGCGTGCCAATAACTTCCGAAGAATACACATTGGCCAACCATCTTCTAATTGGAAGATTCCACTGTAACTTTTGTCGAAAAAAGTCCATTTTGCTCGAAGTGGAGATTGTAGAAATTGGAAATGGAATGGGAGTTGGCTCGAAGTCGTTCTCCACAAGTAGAATAAAACAACGTAAATTAACAAAATTCTGTATGCATTTCAGGGTTTGCCTCTAGGCATGTTCTCATTAGTCTAGTCGAAAAGTGAGTGTCCTGCGAAAAATCGTCACTAAAAATATGTTATTCTGAGAAAGATGTATTTTTCGACGAGAATTTGCAATTTTTTTTAAACAAAAACAAAATAAAATAAGGCCGTTTTTTTGGTAATAGCTCAAAAACTATTGATGATAGAAAAAATACAAAAACAGGTTCCCGAAGAGGAGGAAATTTTCCATGAAAAAGTTCCTACTCTCGGAATTATATCTCAATTATTTATAATTTTAATTCGACGTTGAAAATAGGGCTCCGCGTGGGCGTTAATGCAGGAGTACAGCACCTTTCGAGAAAGCAATGCACAAAAATATTTTTTTATACTATTAAATATGAATTAAAAAATTTAACAAATCATAGTATCATTTGAACACTTGGAATAATGTAATTTCGTTGAAAAACATTTTTTCATTGGATTTTGATAATGTGAGCCTATTGTTAATCAAGAAGTTTTCATGGAACCGGCGATTTTATTAAAAACCGAATTGTTCACAGAACGATTCCATAATTTTTTTGCTTCCTGGAGCACATTTTACATGTTTACTCGATAATATCGCGCTATAAAATTGTTTAAAAGTTGATTATATTATGTTAATTATAAATTTCCAAAGTTAACAAAATATGAGAAATCTAGTAAATATTGTTGATTTTTTTTATTGATATACCACATTTTTATCAGTTTCATGTCTGATAAAGGCATTTTACAACGTTTAAAAAAATACGCTTTATGTTTATAAAGTATTTATAAACAAATGGATAAGTTGAATATTTTTCAAAAATTGTTTTTTTGCATTAGGTTGTTAAGAGTTTATTATGATTACAAAAATTATAATGGTAATCGAAGTTTGTTTATAACTAATTGTTCAGTAAATAAACAATTGAAGAGCGTTATTTTAAAAAAGAACAAATCCACTTTATTAAATTTTAGAGAAATCAAGATATTTCAATTAATTTGTACGACTTGACAATACTTGTTGGATTTGTTCCATTTTGAAATATTACTTTAATTTTCTGACAGGGATTTGTTTATTTTTGACCGGAAAAAATCATATTTTAAATAAATATGGATTTGTTGCGTACTGAAAAGAAATACTGATTTAGATGCTTTATCTAAACTGTATTTATGGAGTTTTGATGAAAATACTCATTGCATGTCGTAGCAATCATCCCAGGGTACCTAAATCCAACACTAACTCAAAACATGGCAAATGTGGATTTGTTCACTTCTGAAATAACGCTCCTCAATTACATTATTAATAAAAAAAAAATTTGGTGGAAAATAACCAACTACTAATTTTAAAGAAAAACATTCTTAATATATTATTTAAATAATAAAAAAAAATAACAATTGAAAACCTTTTTTTTTTTCAATTATAATGAATTCTAAGCAACCTTATGCAGAAAAACTGCGTATTTTTTTTAAACGTTGTAAAATGCCTTTGTCAGTCATAAAATTGATCATAATGTGAAATATCGATGAAAAAATAATAACAATATTTACTCAATTTCTCATATTTTGTTAACTTTAGAAATTTATAATTAACAAAATAATCAATTTTTTAACAATTTTATAGCGTGATATTTCCGAGTACACATGTAAAGTGTGCTCCAGGAAGCAAAAAAATTATGGAGTCATTCTGTGAACAACTATTCGGGTTCAAATAAAATCGGAGGTTCAAAAAAATAACTTGATTAACAATAGCCTCTCACATTATCAAAATTCAATGAAAACATTACTTTCCAACGAAATTACATTCTTTCAGCTGATACTATATTTTTTTTTTTATTTTCAAATTCTTTTTCTTTTTAAATCTTGATAAAAAAGTGTCTTCATATTTCGAATACATTGCTAGTGTGGCATCCGCTGAACAAAGTTTTTTTTCGTTGAAGCGATTGAAAACTTGCAACAGGAGCGGTTGGTTGGATTAGGTCTAGTTCATGTTCATAGAGATGTGCAAATAAATGTTTTAAATGTTATTGAAAGGTTTGCAAATAAGAAACACAGGATACTGGATTTCATTTTGTGATTTTGGAATGTAGTTCCTTATCGCGCGTTGCGAACGGGGGCTAGACGGAATAAATTAAGACCAAAAGTTGTAACGAGACTTTCGCTATGGTTATAAGCCGTGCGGCGTGCGCGTGTTTCTCTGTCTGTCTCTCTCTCTCTCTCTCTCATAGAAAGCAAGCCAGTTATTTTCGTTTCGTCTTTCTATTCCACATTGAACAGTGTGGTGTCGCGACGATTATTTTTGTTGAGTGTATACAGGTTTTTTGTACATCATAAATAATAAAAAATAATAACAATAATGAATCCTGACAGTGTTTCTGCACAAGTTCCGGATATTGCTGATGGAGTTAGGTAAGTAGAGATTTTATACAGACAATAATAAATGCTTATGTATTTTAGCAAGTACGCATTATAACCTCTCTTTACTATTGTGCTAACCAAGTCATACGCGTTATAATCCCTCCATTATTGTGTGTTCAGCAAGTGTACGCGTCATAACTTCAATAAATTTAAAAGCAAATTATATTTTAATATTACAATATCAATGCGTATGTATTTAGCAAGCCGTTTAACCTTTTTAATAACTCTGTTGTGTTTAAACCCGCATCTATGACGTGTACGAAAGAATAGACAGACAGAGTGCATACATACATACATACATATATATATATATATATATATATATATATATAATATTATTATAACTTAAAAAAAAATTATTACAATTCCTTCACTAATTAATCGAAAGGAACTTCGTTCCATCCGGGTGTCCCTTGACAAGTTTTTATTTTTATTTTAACGGAAGAAATCTTTATTTTTGTACCTACTTATAAGTATATGTATATATTTTTTATTTCATTACATTTTGTATTTTTATTTGAATTTGAAAAAAAAAATACTTTTTTGTACTTATAAGTAGTAGTAGTATATAACTGTTTTATGTCATTACCTCCCTCAAAGCAGATATCCTAGGTACGCTACTGCTTCCTAGACGCCGGCTTTATAGTTTCGGAGTTGCAGAATGAAATACTCAAGACAGATGGGGAAGTTGAATGTTTTGTCAGGAAGTTGAATGTTTTGATAAGGATTTTCAAACTGGAATGATATCTTTTCAATACAGGGTGTTAGTGAATAAGTGCGACAAATATCAGGAGGTGATTCTGCATGAAAAAATCCTGACAGTTTGCTATATAACTTTGGTCCGCAAATGCTTCGTTTTCCGAGTTTTCCGTTTTCTTAAAAACTGACTATTTATTTATTGCTCTGAAACCGGTCGAGATATGCGAATGAAATTCAGTGAGTTTCTCGAGGTAGTTATTGCGAATTTTTTGACATGCAATTAAGAATTTTATGTTCATCATTGGCGCGCATACGGGTAATGATCTCAATTTTTTTAAAGAAAAAAATGGTACGCCACTGATATATTTCTCGTTCCTCGTTCAATTTGTGACAAAAAAGTATCTCTCGCTTTTTTTTCGTATAGGGCGCCGTTTTTATGCAAAAAAATAAAACATCTCAACGCATATTTTTTATTTCTTCAATACATATTATCAAGAACTATCTAATACAATAACGTTAAAACAGAACAATAACAGAAAATAACACTAATCACTAGGCGCAAAGATACAATAAATGTTCAAAGTGACCTCCCTCAGTCGTGATACAAGATTCAACTCTTCGCCTCATTGATTGTCGTATTCGCGCAAATATTCCTGGTGTATTTCTTATTGTCTCACATCAACATTTCAACATTTTCGACGGAAGTGGAATAAACTAATGACTTAAGAAAACCCCAAATGAAATAATCTAGAGGATCTAAATCCGGAGATCGAGCAGGCCAATGTTCCGTACCTCCCCTACCTATCCAACGATTTGGATATACTGTATCTAAGTGATTACGTACAATAATGCTGAAATGGACTGGTGCACCATCATGCATGAACCAGAAGTGTTGTCTCAGCTGTAGAGGAATTTCTCCAAGAAGAACAGGTAACTCTTCCTGTAGGAAATTAAGGTAAGAGTCGCCTGTTAGTCGTTGTGGGAGGAAATATGTACCGATTAAATGATCATCAAATATCCCAAGCCATACATTTACTGAAAACTGATGCTGAAAATGAGCTTCAAAGATTCCATGTGGATTTTCCTCAGCCCAGAGGTGATTGTTTTGGAAATTTCGTATACACTGTCGTCCAAAATTAGCCTCGTCAGTAAACAAAACGCCATTTAAAAAATTAGGAAGAATCTAATGGCAAAAACTAGGCGCGGAAAACAGTCTCTAGGTAGTAGAGCTTGCACACGTTGAATATGAAACGGATACAATTGCTGTTCTTTAAGAATTTTAAATGCAGTGAAGTTGCTTACATTCAGTATGTTGGCAATTTTTCGAGTACTTGTTTCAGGTGACTCCGCAATTAACTCGAGAACTGCTTCTTCTAGTTGCACAGTTCGTACTTCTCGAGAGCGCTCGCAGTCAGCCGTTTGTTTCTTAAATGTACCATTTTCGCGCAAACGTTGGTGAAGACGAGCAAATATTGTGTGATGGGGTACCCTACATCCTGGATACAACGCAGCATACAATCGTCGAGCTTGCCGACCATTTCCATCACCGTAGAATGGGGATACTTTGAATCTTGGGTATACTTTGATCGATACATCTCTTAAATTTCAAATATTCCTAGCCACGCTATTTATGCAACCATCAATACAGTTCCAGTTCCATTGTGGTTCACTTGATACTAGTTGTCATCACTCTGCTTGACGAAGCAGTATTGTCAGTGTTTGTGCTGAATTGCTCATTTTTATGTTGACGCCTGTTTTGACTGATTCATAAGGTTTGCAAAACTTTGTGCCTACACCAGTAAGTTTTATTTTTCATATTTTTTCTGCTTTACTACTATATTAGGCATATATTTGGGAATGCATAGAAATAATGTGTTGAGTAATTTTTCCTTAACCTAACTTTTGGTAGAGATCGTTATTCCAAGGGGTATCTTTGATCGGTGTCTGGGGTTGCATTGATCACTTGATCAATGTTGCCCCTTCGGTTGAATCACTTAAAATGATTAGATAAATATTCTAAGTAATTTTGTGTTATCTTCAGAAAAATGGCCCGCAAACACAAACGTTTGATTGGATCTTACCGAAATTACTCCAAGGAAAAGTTGGAAGAAGCACTGATTGATGGTACACTGTCCATTCGCGAGGCGACAAGACAATTTAGTATTCCATTTGGAACCTTGTATAACCGATTCAAAGGAATCCATGGTAATAATCCGGGTCGTCCAACAATTTTCACCCATGACGAGGAGTTGGCCATTCTAAAATCAGCTGCCAAATGCGTGGATTGAGGATTCCCCTTACCGCTTCTGGATATGAGAATGATGGCCAAATATTATTTAGATAGAAAAGGAAGAACGGTGCATTTATTCAAGAATAACCTTCCTGGAATAGACTGGACATACAGTCTTCTTCAGCGGCATAAAAAATCTTACGGACAACGCATATCTACAAACATTAAAAGGGCTAGAGCATCAGTGTCAAGGGAAACTTTGGGAGAATTTTACGACAACTTGGAGAACACACTTAGAGGTTTACGAAGCAGCAATATATTTAATTATGACGAATCTAATTTGTCCGATGATACCAGCAAGAAGCGCGGGATTTATAGACGGGGCGTGAAATACCCGGAAAAGGTAATGAATCACTCGAAAAGCTACACCACAATTATGGTATGTGGTGCAGCAGATGGTACATTATTGCCGCCCTATGTGATTTATAGAAGTGTCCACCTTTATGACTCTTGGAGAGAAAATGGTCCAAGAGGACCTCCATGTTGTAACAAGCCGTGTTGTAGCTTGGGCACAAGATATAATCGCACCATAAATGGTTGTATGGATGGTGTGACCTTTCGAGATTGGTTTACCACTTAATTTTTGCCATATGCAAAACGTTTAAAAGGGAGAAAAGCTCTGATTGGGGATAATTTGTCATCTCACTTGGATGATGGTGTCTTAAAAATGTGTGTTGAAAACGATATTGATTTTATTTGCTTGGTTCCAAATTCAACCCATATTTGCCAGCCCTTAGACGTTGGGTTCTTCAGACCAATGAAAGGGGCATGGCGTGAAACACTAACAGATTTTAAATTGCAAAATCTGCGTCTAAGCACTGTTCCCAAAGATATGTTTTCATCTCTTCTGAAGAAAAGCCTAAATAAAATGGACACCGTAACCGCGCGAGTTGTCAAACCAAACGAAACCAACCAGATACAATTTGAAACCAGCAAGTTAGAAACGAAACTTGATCAATTCTTTCCGGAGTACTGGTATTCATTCTGCAGATCGGGAGCAGGTTTTCAAGAAGTTGCCACCAGAAGAAGTTGCTGACCCTACCCCTATTGTCGAAAATGCACTGACAGCATTTTTGATAGAGCAAAGATTCGGAGACGCAGTCCCTTCACAGAGAAAAAGAACACGACTAGAGGTTCAACCTGGATGTAGTATATCCACTGTCAGCATATGGACAAGAATCTGACGATGACGAAGATGGGGAGCTTGAAATCGAAGATCGTCCTGCTTCTGTCTCTTCAATTTGCGATGTTGGAGAAGAGGAAGCTAATTCAGAAGATTTCGAAGTTGGCCAATTTATTTTGGGCACGTTTTACTCCCAACGAGGAAAAAAACATATAAATATGTTTGTAAGACCCTGGAAGTGGACTCCAAGATTCTTGTTGTGGGATTAAAATCAGCAAGAAAAAGTAAAAGACTATTTCGACTTGTTCCTGATGACCCCTCCGAGCTCAAAGCAAGTGATATTATTAAGATTTTACCAAATCCCTCTTTGGAGAAAAATGATAATAATATCTTTTATAAATTTGAAATTGATATTGAAGTTTCAGAAATGTAGCATATTATGTGAATTTTAATTTCCTTTTGTGTACCTATATTATTTCTGTTTTTATAATGAATAAAGATTAGTTGGTAGAAAGGTTTTTAGTGTGTTAAACTTACCCCAAATTGCATTTCTGCCCTTAGAGAAATGGGAAAAATGTTTAATTATTTTTTTAAACCTTTTTAGTGGGGTTACTTTAATATTCCGTTGAAAACGCTAGGGTGATCAAAGTAACCCCAATCTCAGGTAGAACTTTGATCATCAACTCTTTATTTTATTTCTCGAGTGTTTTTGAATTGTTTGCTTCCATTTTTTCAAAATCGTTAGTAAAATAAAAACCGATATTGCAGTTTTTTTTGCAAATTTTTATGCTGAAGGAGCAAAAGTTATTTCACTTTGAACAAAAAAATTGATCAATGTATCCCCATTCTACGGTACCTACTTCGACCATGGACAAAATGCATGTCTGACAATTCCGCATTTATATAATTTTCCATTCTTTTCGATAAAAGAAAAATTAATTACTTATTATCATTAATGTTATACCAAACTATTAGCTTAAAAATGAAGAAACGCTAATTTGACATTCCGTTGAAATATTCGTATTTAACATAATGTTGACAGTAGCTTACTAGCATCGCTACTAGATAATGTATTAAAGTAATGACAAATACGCGTTAAGATATTTATTTTTATTGGTGCCCCTTTTTACCCATTTAAAGCACGCCTCAGCGTGTTTAAATCGAACTTTAAAAAACGCGCGTTTTTTAAAGGTAACCATGACAACATCAACAAATCGAGAAACGTGAAGTCTAAATGACAAATTTTTGATTATTGATCTGACAGGAGTACCTTGTAACGTCAAAATATTACTCACAATTCGTTCATTTATATGTGCTCCTCCATCCATTTGATGAACTTTTCATATTCTTTTTTATATATATCATTGGATTTTCGCGGTATTAACCGCGATTCTGCCTCACTATTCAAAAAATCGATATTAGAATAATTCATTTTTGAGCTCTGGTGACAACAAATATTGATCTTTGGTAACAAATTGCAAATGAATGTTTTTCTCATTTCCATGACAACGAAAGGTATACTGATGTCACATCACGAATTCAACCTTCTTGCATTATTAGTTCTTATTTCTATTTTTTGTAGTAATAATACCAGTATATATGATTTCAAAGTGCACCAATAAAAAAAAATAACGTAAAGTATTCGTGGATAACTGGTCTTAAAAACACTTGCTCTATTTCGAGCACTCCGGCTGCGCCGTCGTGCTCAAAAAATCGCGCGTGTTTTAAAGCCCTTTTTATCCACTTATACTTTAATATACTATTATTTTTTTGCATAAAAACGGAACCCACACGAAAAAAGGCAGGAGTGATTTTTTGTCACAAATTGAACGAGAAATTCAAAAATGGTTTTTGATTTGAAATATCTCAGTGGCGTACTATTTTTTCTTTAAAAAAATTGAGATCATTACCAGTATGCGCGCCAATGATGAACATAAAATTCTTAATTGCATGTCAAAAAATGCGCATTAATCCCTCTTCAAACTCACAAAATTTCATCCGCATATCTCGTCCGGTTTCAGAGCAATATATAAATAGTCAGTTTTTAAGAAAATCTTCAACACCCCGAATCTCGGAAAACGAAGCATTTGCGGACAAAAGTTATATAGCAAACTGTCATTATTTTTTCATGCAGAATCACCCCCTGAAGTTTGTCGTACTGATTCACTAACACCCTGTATATCAATTAGTAACATTTTGGAAGTTTTCAAAAAAATTGTACTTACGAGAATGTTTTGGATCTGGTTTTTGACGCTCAACACCTTCTATACATCTCCTTTCGCAACATACTGTATCTTTTCCAAGAATACCACAGTCTTTGGTAGTTGTACATGGCAAGGCGAAAAAAGGTCGGGCAACGTGTTTTTCGGGGCAAATGAAATCAAGTTTTTCGGGAATGGATTTGGTAATTTTCACGTTTTTTGAAGTCGTTTTCTTCGTTTTCGTTGTAGTCGTTTCTTTCTTGGAATCTTCGTCGATTTCATTGTCTGCAACAATAAATTATATAAGTATGGAATTTGGTCATAGGAAAGGTGGTAATACACAGTTCAAGTCTAGCATTTCAAGGGTGTATTTGTGATTTGGGGGTGGAGGAATCAAAATTTCGAATTTCCCACAATTTAAAGGGACTTTCAGAGGGCTTTGAGAGGAGTAGGTACCTCATAAGGCCAGCGATATTCGTATATTTCTCTTTACGGGCAAATTTATCATAACTGAATGAAAGTATACGACAAAGTGGGTTGTTGCGATACTTCAGACGTAGGGAATAGTAAGGGTAGCTTCAATCGGGCCAATTATTGTTTTTTTTTTGAATAATGCAATACAAATTAGGTGAAATATATTGGAAAATTGTATTTATATAGAAAATAGAACTGCGCTAAGTCACTTGTATTATTATTAAAAGAAACTTCCATTCAGCCTTTACTGAATGATGTAGTGTAAAAAGAATGATTGTTTTTTGTGGAGGAATACGCATTCTTGTCCTTCTACAATTGTATAGATTCCCTAATCCATTTAATTTTGTTTTCAGATTGTGGCAGTTTATCATCCCAAAAGTACAAAAATTAATCAAAGAAAAAAATAAATATTAAAATTTGAAGATATTAAAATTAAATTTGGAAACATAAAATAGACAGTCATGGACGCTTTCAATTCACAAGCATCTATTTGACGGACTAATCAGCTTTCTCAGTTGGTTTTGAAAAATGTATAGGTACTGACATATTATTTTTGGGTAGATAATTGAAGTCGCCAAGCCCTTTGATAAACAGATATTCTAGGCAAATGAAAGTTATAGATGCTCCTGGTGTAATAGTTATATATCTCAATGTTATAAGTCACAAAAGAATCTAGATATCCAGGAAATAGATTTTTTGTAAATTTAGAAATGTAGATCGTGGCCATAAAGTAAGGCCTATTTCTAACGATGTGCCAATTCCAGCATATTCCTAATTGGTCTATACATCGTAGTATAATTCTCACACCTCTGTTTTGGGCATTTTGGAACTAATACAACTCATTTTTATTCATTATGAAAACTTATGTTGGACAATAGTCAAAGTGTGGTTGAAGAGATAGAAAGGCAGCAACTCTGGCAAAAAAAAAATGTAATTTCCTTATAGACTAATTAATATTTAATTGAAAACATAAAATGAATTGAATATTTTGAGTGGTGTCCGGGAATGGAGTTGACCTTGCAATCTCTATTACAGCTGCAGGAAAACTCTGAACAGCATCAGTAAATCCAAAACAAATGGCTCGTAGAAAAAGACATAAACTCCTTGAGAGATGAAAGAATCCGTCATGAAACGTACACAGGAGTATTTGAAGAGGTGCCAACAATTAATATGTTCGTTGGAAATACTGCTACTACGGCATTGTCATGCATAATGACGAAATTATCACCAACATCTGCGGCCTGTCAATGTGTCTTCACACTTAAGATTCACACTTCAAACTAGTAATTGACATGTGTGTCATCTATCGGGATAAATGTCTGAAACTACAAGAAAAATGGTGTATGATCATTTTTTCAATCTGAGCCTAATAACGACCTTTCTGCTCTCAAATGAATTTAACTTTTCTCGAGTTAGTAGGTGATACCATTGCCATCTACTAAGTTATGGATACTTCACATTTCATTCGTCTATTCAGAAACTTTGCTCCTTCCTTTGATCATAACGTCCCAGCAGATTCGGAAGAGTTTCTAGGATACCATCTCCTGGGTTTACATGAAGACTTAAACAAGTCGAGTGCAGAGAATCATCCATCACCAAACGATTTTGTTATCAGGAATGATAATCAAAAAGCTTTCAATTCTTGGACCAGATATCTGTCTACTCATAATTCCAAATTTGTGGATACATTTGCCGGTCAGCTGAAGTCTATATTGAGATGTTCTTTTTGTAATTACTGCTCCGTTACTTTTTAACCTTTCTGGGTTCTTTCAATCCCGATTCCAGACTTACTAAACGAATTCGTGAATTCAACATAATGTATTGAACTGTTAACAGAAGAGGAGACTTTGACTGACGATGCGAGCCCATTCTGTTCGACTTGTGGAATGAAAAAAGAAATCAAAAAGATTATTCGTATACAAACATTTCCAAAAATTTTAGTTATAGATTCGAAACGTGTTTCTTCAACTGATGGCAGGGCAGTAAATTGGACAATGTGATTAATTCTAATTGTTGGCACCTCTTTGATGACTCCCGTGTATTTTCCAAGATTGAGTCTCTCATCCCCCAGGGAGCTGTGTCCTTTTCTATTAGAAAAGTTAATGATCTGAATTCTTATGGTGTTTTGGGTTTTTCCGGGTTTTCTTCCAACTGAAACAGCAAATGCGCCATCCCTTCGAGTCCCGGGCTTCAATCAAGATTTTCATCTTGAAATTATTCTTCACTTCGCTTTTGTTTTTTAAATTAATTTTTATATCTGTTTTATTCTCAATAAATCATCAACAAAAAAAAAGTTGGCATAGCTTCTTCAGCTATCGCCCCATATATTTATAAGTACCCCGAGCAATGATGAAAATAAGGAAAATATGTTGAATAATAGTATATTATGCAACGATCATGTAATGATGGTTATTAATACACGAGCATTAACCGGGATACGAAACGAGCTGAAGGCGAGTTTCGTATGGTTTATGCGAGTGTATTAATAACCATTACATGAGAGCTGCATACGCTATTTTTTCTACACCCGATAATAATGAAGAACTATAAATATTATATTTATATTTGTATTGAACACAATAACAGTAATTACTCGTATTTCTATAAAAAATCTACAAAATGTAATTAATGGTATTACCTCGGGTATTACCATGGATATAGGAAAACTATAAACATTATATTTATATTTATACTGAACATAATAATTGTAATTAATCTGATTTCTTAAAAATATTAAGATTATCTATTGTGCAGTTTGAAAAGTTTATTCCAGGTCCCACTGATCTGGAAGTGGAAGGAATATTTACATTTATTTCATTATTGCTAGTCTCAATAGAGTTCAATATTGTATTGGAAATGCTGATTTTATTCTGAACCGAATTTTCAATGTAGCCTTCCGCCACTGAATTGGATTTCCAGCCACCATGACGTTTTAATGCAGTAATATCACCACCGGCATCAACTAATACAGATGCATATGTCCTTCGAAAACAATGCCCTGTATATAAATTCGGATCAGGCAGATTTAAATATGTTGCTATTTGCTTCCCTAAATTACCAAATCTATAACACCAATGTTTTGAATTGTGCATTTTCCATTAAAATAATTAACGAAAAAAGAAGGGGTGTGGGCAAATTTTCGGCCGTAGATTCATATACTTTTTACTAATTTCGTAGTATTTGCCGGTAATTGTAAATGTTCGTTGTACTTTTGTTTTAGTTTCTACCACATTAACAATTAAGATTCCATTCATATCTTTGACATTTTCACATTTTAGGTCATGTATGCCTTCGACATGCTCCCATTATTACAAAAATCATTGCTACCTAAAACAAAAAGTTAAATAAAAAAATACAACAATAAGAAATAAAGGAAAGAAAAAAAGAAAAAATGAAATAAAAAGCAGGATGACCTAGGCTAGCTTCGAACCCGCGTCTCATACTGTAGTCTATAGTTCAAATCTAGCGCCTTAGCCCGCTTCGCCACGAGTTAACTTATCAAGTTTTCTCGACATTAATGAAATATATCATGCATGAGTCGAATGGAAAATGTAATAATGACAAAATTTTAAAAAACGCTATGTTAGGTAGATACTTACTTTTATAAATAAAAACTTTTCATGGGGTGCTTCGTCGATAAACGTTTTTATTTGTTCAGGTGAAAATATTTTTGATTTTTTTCCAACATATCCTTCGGACTTTCGCTTTAATAAAGCTTGTAGCTTCTTATATTTCGAAATGTCTATATTATGGTTGATATTACCAACGATTTTATTATTGAATAATGTGTCCATGTACTAGATGATTTCATAGTTTCCATCAATTCTTGAAAATAAGCAATCAAAACATTTTCGGAGGATGTCGAAATATTATTTGTATTTCTCAAGTCCATAAACCGTTGATATAGTTTTTCGTACACTTTCTTAGATTTTTGGGGTAAAATATTTTGTACTGCATTTTCTGCTTTCTCCGATATGTGTGGAGGAGTCGATGGTAATTCTTCTATATCGCTGATATCAGACATTTTGATGATATATTTATCGAAGTTCAGCTATATTCTACGAAAATTTAATATCTACTGATTTTGACAAATAAAACAATTAGATAGGATCTAGGACAAACGTCAAATGCACAGCATGCGTGATTGAAAAATTATGGGTTTCTATTGATTAAAAATCTTTATCGTTATGAAAAATCTGTATCATAATGGATCTCATTATGAAACGGATTATGGGCATATAAGTGTATTATTATAGTACGGGTGTAGAAAAATAATGTTTGACAGTGGTTGCGCTTCATATAGACAAATTCCACTGATTGCTCCACATAATTCATTCTTAGAATGATACAAACACAATGTTTTATTTTCATTTCATTCATTCGGTACGACATATTGACTACAGTGCAAGTGGCGTGAACTCGTTTCTTCAATTTCCTGTTCACCTACATTTCTTTTATAAGGAATGCTCTCTTACACAATCATCGCTATATAACCTTGAGCTCCTTGAATTGCAATTTTCTTGTAATTTCAATTGATTATTATTAATTATTTAATAATGGACTTATGATGTTAAATGAAAAAATAAATATATAATCAATTCAGAACCTTAACCTGAACGATTGTAAATTATTCAAAATGCTTGTTTAACATTGAAGGGTTTTTTGTGATAACTAAAATTCCTCCATGTAAATCAAAAAGCGAAAAATCTAGGTTGTAGTTACATAGCCTCGACCTATTTCTAAATACATATATCAACTAGAAGCACATGGATAACTATTGAATAAATGTGATTTTTTGTGGTGGAACAACGTTTCTTGACAAGGTTTTTTTGGGTAACCTTCCACAATCTGAAAATGAAAATATAATCAGGAAAATCTATACAAGTACTGCGTTCACCAACTTATATTTCCTAAAGAAAAATGATTCAATTAGTCAGTAAACTTGCCGTATTAGAAAAAAAATTGTGAAAATTCAAAAGATTCTCTATATAGTTTCTTATTGACGTTTCGGGGACTATATCTGCTCCCGTTACCAAAATCTTCTAAATCTACTTTAATAGTTTGAATAATTTGTTTTTTTTCTCTTGCAGAGTCTTCGTATCTTTTTCAAATGACGGATGTCAATTGAGATCTGCTTAAAAAAATGTTAAAGTGACGTATTGCTCATTTGATATATGGGGTGTTGTTCAGATCAGTTTATTAGCATTCTGTCTTTTCTCACTTCTTCTCTAAGTACAGGTAACCACTTCAAAAGAATTTGTTGTTATTGGAAAGAAGAATACGTTTCTTTCAATTTTCTCCTCTCTTGTTGTGGTTCTTTCATCAAGATTCTTGTCCTATTCCATTCTATCGAATGATCGCCATTAGATGTGAGGATATGTTCTGCAATTTTTGATCCGGTTATTTGTCGATTTCTGATGCAACTCCGATGTTCACGCTGGCGCACTTCTAATGGTCTTGACGTTTCACCTATATAACTATCACCACACGAACAAAGTATGTTGTAAACACAGTTTTTGGTACTTTCTTCTGCATTTTTTGGTTTTGTTTGTGTTAGTATAGATCTCTAAATGATGTTCTCACATCATACCTATGTCCAATCCGTTTGATCTTCTCAGATAATCCGGGGACATAAGGTATTATGTTGCTTGTGAAATGTGTTGATGGTGGGAGTTCTCCTGTTGGTTATGTTAATTGATTGTTTGGTGGATTGTTGTTTTCAATATCAGTGATTGTTTTTTCTACAAACTGATCCGGATATGCATTTTCCCTGAGAACAGATTCTATGAGGTTTATTTCTTCCTTTGCGAACTGTTTGGGCTCGATTAGAATCAGTACAAAATAACCAACTCCCCTTTTTAGATGTCATGATCCAAAAATCATCATCCCGAATGGAAACATCTGTAGGTATTCATAAAGAAGACACATACCAATCTATATCTACACTACAACTCAAACGATCATGCCAGTGTGAAAAAAGGCATAGTTAAATGTCTCTATAATCGAGCCCAAACAGTTTGCAATTCCAACCAGAATCTAGAGGAAGAAATAAACCTCATAAAATATGTTCTCAGGGAAAATTATTATCAGGGAAAGTTATCATTTGTAAATTATGAAAAAAGAAACTGTTCGATTCAGCCTGTTGCTGGTGTCCACAGTTTTGGAAATCTAGGACTAAGGATTGCAGAATTTTTAAAGCTACCCAATCCTAAAAATTACACAGGCCCTCGTCGAACTTTAGTGGCGACATTTGCTGATAATGGTGGAAAAAATCACAAATTTAAGAAGACAAGGTGGCTGGAAGTCCACCAATGTTGCTGAAGAATATATAGACAATTCACTCACAACCACAATGGAAATTGCAAAGACAATTGAAAAATTATCACATGAAAATAATCAACATGAATCGTATACCTATCCTACCTTAATGTCCTGACTTCAACAATGGCCACGTTTATACCGTGTCTTGGTATGCAGACTAATGATTATATTCCAACCAAATTCTGTTAGTCAGTGTGGTATAAACTGTGCACTTGGTCAAGTAACTAGCTTGGTTTGGTACAAAAATTTGTTGTGTACTAGACTATAAGATAATGACTAAGATGGTGTAAACAGTATGATAAATTTTACCAACCGTGACTGTAAATTTTGGTTTGAAAGATTGCTAAGCGTTCTGTTGTGGTTATCGTTGAATGAACCGAATGGAAAAAATAGAGCGAGGGAGAGTTAGTGAAAAATATGTTTTGTGATTCCTAACCTTAGTTTCCGCATCATTACCTCGGAAATTGTTTTATATATTTTTGTTAGTATTTTTTATATAAAATGAGTTGCTGCAGTTCAGAACCTCCTATAAAAAAGTTCAAAGGTATTAATTGGACAGAAACCAGTGCGTTTCTCCAAATATTTTTGGACAAGAAAATTATTTCAATTTTGGATGGCAAAAACTTTAAACACCTAGACATTTACAAGAACCTTGAAGAAGACATGTTGAGTAGGGGCTTTACAAAAACTGCTGAACAAATGAAATTTAAAATGACTGAGCCTGAGCTCACTGACATCCAGACATTGTCATTGACAGATGACACAATTCCGAATTAGATAGCAGAGTTTCAAACCTTTCTCTTGGTTACATGACTAAAATAAATACCAAACCAGAACCAAGTTGGTTAATTAATCATTTGAGAAAGCACGATGTAAATAAATGATTACTAAAAGATTTGGTTTGAATTTGGTCACATACACTTGGTAAGGTTACCAAATTCACGTACGGTATAAACGTGGCCAATAGGCATTTAAATATACTTACCAAGCATTTCAAACAAATTGAATCCCTTTAATGTTAGCAATTGTTCGAATTTTAATATGAATATTAATATAAACAAGAATTAGCAAGTTCCTAATTCTGTTCTACAAATAAATATAAAGAAACGTGCTTTATTGATTTGTTATTCCGCGAGGTTGCCGAAAAACTAGTGTACGCAACACCCCCGAAAACTGTTTTTTGGACTTCTTGTCTTCTCATCTAAAAAAAACCAGTATTTTCCGGACTTTGTACGTACATTATTTTCTTCTTATTAGCAATAATAAACAGAAGTTTACTTTTATTTTCAAATGTATATTTTCCGGCCTTTTTTGCATAGATGAATGAAAAATCGTACTACTGTGACTTTGTGGGTAATAGGTACAAACGTTCTATTTTTTTATTTCAAGGTACAAAATATTTTGTGTTATATATATAAGGAATAAAAGGCACACACAAATTCATTATATTAGTATATATATTACCTATTTCGAAGTTTATCCTGATTTTGTCCTGACACAAAACACTAACAGTCACTAAACTCGAAACGAAATAGTAGACAAACAAAGCAGCGAATTTCATAATTGTAATTATAACAATTAGTCGAATTGTATAATGTTTCGATACACGTACCGGCACTGCATTTTATGTGCAAGTTCTGAGTGGATACTGGATGGTATTTGCAACATTCGAATTAACTTTTGCTTTCACGCAAAAGAGCGACGTATGAGAAGTGGAGGTTGATGATGTTTATATGAGAAATGAACATGTGTGATGAAATAAAATTCGGACGGTCCATGCTTCTCTTGAAATCGTTTTACATTTTCAAGGTCGAATTTATGTTTTTTAAGCGAATGGGAATGATGAGTGAAAAATTAACTCCTCCGATTACGCACAATTCAGATGGAAAATATTTATTTATTTATTTATTTGTAATACAATACTCTACAGAGCAGGAATTAACAGAATATAATGAATACATATAACAGATTTTTATATGAATATGAAGCACATACACCTTTTATATTTCATAAGAGGTAACAAAATGATTATTGTAGAAAGTGGGATTTTATATCTGACAACTTGCAACTAAATACATCTAGAGCGCGGATAATTTTCCAGAACATTTGTGGGAGATGTATTTATATAAAAAGTACTCGGGTGTCTGGCAGAGATTCTGAGAATGAAAATATTAAACTTTTCCAATAATGTTGGGCAGTCAACAATTACTTTTAATAATTTTATAGGTTACTACTACACTATAATACTCACGCCTTCGAGACTGAAAAAGTTATGCTTATGTAGTAATTCATAGTGAGTTGTGCCTATTGGTGGATATAAATGCCATACGTTTTTAGGCTTAGCAGTTTTAGAAATCGTCTTTGAATTCCTTCTATTCGATCTATATGATATTGATAAAAGGGACTCCACACAACTGAAGCATATTCTAACTTTGATCTTATGAAAGAATAGAATAGAGTTTTTAAGGTCGAGGTTTCTTTAAAATCACTACTGTTACGTGCAATTAATCCGTACATACAACAACATTATCAATATCCTTATTAAATGATATCCCAGATAACACAGGATATCCTATGGATATCCATTTCATGTCCAATTCTGGTCGGGATATCCCTGGACTTGAAATGGACATCCATAAGATATCCGTCGACGGATTCCGAAATGGATATCCTTCAGAAGATATCCTAGGGATGGCCATGAGATATCCAAAGCAATCATAAATGAATTTAAACATTCTCGTAGATACACAAATTGTACCTTTATCGCGGGGACCCTCTGCGACCACAGAACAGATATACATGTGTCTGCGACAGGCCATCTATACCACTATACGCATAATTACTGGCGACGTCTGACGTCTGTCATTTTATTTTGTTGAGGAAGGTCATAGTCATAGCACTGAATCCAAACAAAAGTCGTGTTTTTTTTTCGATTTTCCTTCGTTTTTGATACCCTGTTGGTCTGGACATAATGGTTTTCATCTGTAGCAATTGATTGTTTCCAAAGGGAATTATATATTGGCCGAATACAGGTAAATATGAATTGAAAAGGACATAACCTATAAACATCCATTATTTCCAATGCATTTATGTGTTTGCTGTTTGAGTTTCGATATTTTCAGGAATGCTAAAAAGCACGTCGTTACATTTGCCACAATACACGAGTTTTTCAAATGTCAGATTAAAAATGGTGTGAATGCCTACAACAGTGGACATGTGATGAAGATGATTCATCAGTATATTCGAACATTTTCCTATTGATTGCACTGAAAAAATGAATCTTTCAGAAGAATATTTGGGAACTGGTACGAAATTCAAAGCTGCTGTAGGTAAGTTGTATGTTTTTCTATTCCTTTTTCTAGAACTCTTTTTTTAGGAACCTAAATGAAATCTGAAAAATATGACTTTGTGGAACGATGCCTTTCTTCCATGCTCACTAATATGTTTGCCCCCAAATATTGCTGGTATGGAGCAAAAAAAATAAACTGGACAACTAAAACTGACTGAATTATCACTAGGTGAAAAGCCCATTCAGATGTTCTGTTTATTTGATTATAATTTGTATTGCCTCATAACAGACTACTAGTTCAGTGAGAATGCAAAATTTCCGAGAAAAGTTTATGTCAATAATGCTTATATGTATACCAATAAAGAGAGAGAAAAACTATGGCAGTGGTATATATTATCAACATCAGTATTCGAATTCAAAAGAAAGCATAATATTTCTCAGTATTTTTTTGTAGATTTCAACATCAATTATACCCGTGAATATATACATATCATTTCAGAAGCGGCTGACCTCAGTGATTCGACAGAAAATAAAAAAGCTACTGAAGAAGCCATCTAAGCTTGGCTGAGAAGGGCCAAAGAAAGGCATCTGTCATCTTCTAGAATGAAGGAAACACCTGATGGACGAAGAAAATAGCATTATATTTTTTCTGTAACTTTATTTTTATGATTATTCTGCATTTAATATTATGTTTTTATTTTAGAGTTTACATATACATTTTATTAGTTGATTACCCCGAAGTTTATGAGAATTTTTTTTGATACCAGAGTTTATTAATACATTTTTTTTTGTTCAAACCATTATTTCATTTCCCTCCAGATCGCTATTACTATATTTTATCTTCGATGGATATCCCCGAAGGATATTTTTAGAATATATCTCAAGGAATCTTTCAGATAGCTTTTGAATATCCCTGAAGGATGAAGTATATCTTATGTATATCTCTGAAAGATATCTTATGGACATCTCTGGAGGATATCTTATGGATATTCTATGGATGTACAGGTTGTTCCACTTTGGACATCCATGTCTTTTGGATATAATTGGATGTCCATAGTATATCCATAAAATTCATGAAGGATGTCCAATGGATATCCATTGGATGTCCATGTGTTATCTGGGAAATGATAGTGCAGTGTCAAACGTGTCGCCAAGATCAGTAAATGTTTCTGGTCTCTCAAGGGTAACGTATTGAGTAATCAAATATTAGGATATTCGTTTTCAAACTGTAGGACATAACTTTACATTTATCCGGATTTAGTGACAAGTTATTTCGATAGCACCATTCTACCACCCGTCTTAAATTTGCTGAGAGGTTCTCGCAAACCCCTATGTTCTCCACAAGGCAAAATATGAGGTTATGTCCAAAAAGGGCAATTCGTCTCGTCGGTGATGCCTCGCTTACAAACTCGCTCACTTGTCTGGAACACCGTAGAAAAGTTGGCGATTTGTCTCTATTTTATAGATATTTTCATGGGCGATGCTCTTCTGAAATATCAACAATCGTTCCTGCTTTGGCAGTCTCTTCGAGACTAACCCGTCAAGTTCAGTCATCACACCCATTCGTGGTCACTTTAGAGACCTGCAGAACATCACTTTCCAAAGACTCGTTCATCCAACGAACAGCGAGGCTTTGGAACTCATTGCCTAGGGAGGTGTTCTTCGAGGCATACAACCTCCAGAAATTTAAGAAGAACACCAACTCCTACCTTCTTTCCCTTGGTTCCCACGATGTTCTCTGAACATTACAGGATATCCCTTTTCGTGGGAACCAGAATATAAAAAAAAAAAAAGTAAATAGAGACATCTACCTCAAAATGGTTTGGACGAGGTGTTTTTTTTGTTCCAGGTTTGGAAAGTGTGTACTTTGGAATTTGGAACAAATATAAAAAACACATTTTTTGAGGTTTTTCGTAAAATTCAAAAAATGGGAGTGACGTAATTTAAAACAAAAAATATTTCCGAAAAGGGCAGCTAATTTTACGTGAAAAATGTTTCTTACAAATTTTTTACAAAAAAATTATTAAAGCCAAGCAGCCTAGCGGGCGGGAAGTGGGTGCGCCTGAGCCGTAATTTGTGTTCGACGCATTGGTGTGAAGTTATCCATAGATTTTCAGCCACACATGCTGACATCGTGGAAAATTAAAATCTATGGCTGGGTTACATATTTATTAACACCCGGACTAAAAATCTGTGGCTGGAAATTCAACATACACATGGGATTTGGAATTCAACAGCTTTCGATATCATCGTGATATCAGTCGATATGAAACCTGGAATCATGTCAATTCATATTATGAAAGAGACATTATATAAAAACTTTTTAACAAAAAATTGAACCGACGAAATACGGAAATGAAAAGTAAAAAATAAAATAAACCTTCTTAGTCCCAATAACTAACCTCCTAAACTAATGTAAAACCCTTATTACACTATGCCTTTTTCGTGCCTATTTTTGTGCTTATTTTCATGGCTATTTCTTGGCTAAATTTCCCCAAATAACTGGCACTACACCATGCCTTTTTGGTGATTGTTTCAGGCGCTAATTTCAGAGCTGCAAACCTAAGGAAAATTGACATTTACCTTAAATGATTGAGTAATTTAGTAAACCTGGACAATTTGTTTCAACTTTTTCCTTACCTGGTACAAGATTTTTTCTTCTTTTCTGTCATACTGAACAAAAGGAAAACTATGTGATTAATTTCATCTGTTTGTTGGTTATGTCAAGTCCAATAGATAATTATTGTTTTGGCAAACCTGACATTTCCACAAACGTCCTTGAAATCCCCTCGATTCAGGCGAAAAAAATAGAACCAGTCCTATTTATTTTCACGCCTGAAACAATCAACAAAATAGCCTCGCGCGCATGCCTATTTGTTTAAAATTTCAGCCACCGGCAGTCAGGCAGACAAATAGGCACGAAAAAGGCATAGTGTAATAAGGGTTTTAGTAATTAATTTTCGCCAAACAAACAAGCAAATGAATTAGGTAAGGCGTAAAATGATGGCATTAAGTTGGGCGGTGACATTCTGATAATTTTTTTGAAGTAATTTAATGATATTCGTTACTTACATTAGTTTAGGAGCTTAGTTATTGAGACTCAGAAGGTTTATTTTATTTTTTACTTTTCAGTTTTTATTTTTCATTTTTTTGTGGCAGAAATCTACTAATTACTAACTGCTTGTTTTTTGATTACTTCCGAAATACTTACTTACCCACCTCACTTCAACACTATTACCAGTTAAATAATATGATTATCTACTTTTACTATTTGTTGTAATATAAATTATTTTACTTGTTCTGGTTAGTTTATTTCATTACTTTGTATATCATTCCATCCTCTCATAGAATATAATGATTGTGATAATAACACTAGCGATCTGTCATTGTCAACTACATATGTGTGCCAATGTTCACAAGAGAAAAATCAATTACCCCCTATTTTTCTAGCCGTAAGGATGGATAATTCCATTCGAAATCCAAATATGATCAACTTTGAGGTATACCCTATCTGATAAAAGAAGAATCATCCAAATCGAAGATCCCAGTACAAAGTCATGCCTGATAGAATCGATTAACGGACCAGAATTCAGAGGGTGAGTGATCAATATCCTTCATTTTGCTACCCTTAGGGGTGGATTTCATCTTTTCAAATTCAAATGGGACCAACTTCGAAGTACACCCTATTCACTGAAAAAAGAATTATCGGAATCGGACGCCTCAGTAAAAAGTTATGCGTGATCATAAATTTAAAAAAAACAAAAAAAATATATACGCGTTGACTATAGAACCTCCTCCTTTTTGGTTTCGTCGGTTAAAAATTATGTCACTTTTCTACGGAAATGTTTATGTCACCAATACAGCTTTTGAGAAAATGATTTTTTCATTGGGCATCGTCGATTTTATGCACCCCTCATAAAATCGGAAGCCCAAGATCTGCGTTCATGAAAATCATACCAATTATAGAGAATTTATCGAGCAACGTCAATTCTCTACACCCCTCGTAAAATCAGAAGCCCAAGATGTGCGTTCATGAAAATCACTCGAGTTATAGGGAATTTCATGTTGATTGCCGTAGTGGATTAATTTTTCTGGTCACCCATTCAGTTTTTTAGAAAATTATTTTTAATCAGGCAACGTCAATTTTTTACACACCTCGTAAAATCAGAACTCCAAGATGTGCGTTCATGAAAATCACACCAGTTATAGATAATTTCATATCGATTCTCGTAGTGAATTTTTCTTGCACCATACAGTTTTGAAAAAATTTATTCTTTACACCCTCGTAAAATCAGAACCCCAAGATGTGCGTTCATGAAAATCATACCAGTTAAAGGAAATTTCATGATGATTACCGCAGTAGAATAGTTTTTCTTGTCACCTATACAGTTTTCGAAAATATATATTTCTTTATCGGGCAACGTCAATTCTTTATACCCCTCGTAAAAACAGAACCCCAAGATTTGCGTGCGTTCATGAGAATTATAATTGCCCCATTTAAAATTATTTTCTGGAAAACTGACAAGAAAAACGATTCCACTACGGTAATCAGCATGAAATTCTCTATAATTGGGTAAAGAATTGTTGTTACCCGATAAAAAAATAATTTTATCGAAAACTGTAATGGTGACCAGAAAAAAATATCACTGCGGTAATTAACATGAAATTCTCTATAATTTGTATGATTTTCATGAACGCACATCTTGGGGTTCTGATTTTACGAGGGGTGTAAAGAATTGACCCCAATGAAGAAATATTTGCTTTCGAAGTTCATCATTACGAAATAAAGGAAATGTGGATATTATTGCTTCGAAAAATTATAAAAATGTCAAAACAAATTGTTGTTCATTTAATAAAAATCCCTAATTCCTCAGTGAAATATCAGTTCGATGAAATTTGTTCTTACTACCAAACTTTTCCGTCATTCGAAGTGCTATTTGAAACAATGTTGTTACTGTATGTTACAAAGGTAACATTTATGTTACAATCGGCATGTCATGTTACAGTGTTACTACATCTCATAAAATATGCATAAAGTTACATTTTCAGCCGTCACAAAAGACATCTCTGAAAATAGATACTTCCGGTAAAGTTTTCTGGTTGTTTACTCATCTGATACAGTTTTTGCTCACTTTTTCGTTTCCAGCGTAATGTGAATTAAAATTTAATTTAGCCACTAGACGTTAAAAACGTGACCCTATTATGCACCGAGGTACTTAGACTGTGAGCGCACTCCCCATGCTGACGTCACACCATCCGTAATACTGCGCGTTACTTGGACTGTGATTTATAATAGTCGATATTCGTTTTTTTCTCTTTAACTGCCAATTGGAAAGTAAATTACAAAGTGGACTATCCAGAAGTAGATAATAAAGAGGTTAACGGACCGATTATACAATTTAATGATATAGGTATAACCCAATAAATTTCAAAAGTTGGCGGTGATTTATTTGTTATTGCCAACATGCAGAAAGGTGAAATTTACTAAATTTCATCTGTCAAATGTGAGAAGTTGAGTTATTTGTAACTGTTGATGAAGTAATTTTTCGATAAAACCGGCTATATTTCGTGCAAAGTTGTACCGAAAATTAATAATTTGGTGTTTCTAGTTTGAGCTGGTTAAAAGAAGGAGGCATTGTGATTTTTGTGCGCGAAAACGGTGCCTAAAAATATCATCTTGATGAAGCAGAAAGTCATTATATTTCAGAAACGCCATGAGACCGCCGCGTAAGAGAAGACAAACAGCTATTTCCAGGGAGCATGATGCCTCTACATTTTTCTTCATGTTTATTGAATGATAAAACTAAAATAATACCTAATCAAACCCTCAACGCATAAATGATCGTCAATTGTACTTGCATTGCCGGGTGCAATAGGCAAATTGGCGCGAGCTTATAATACACTGTGTAAATAACGGAGTTTTACGAATGTTCTGACGTCAGCATGTGGACTTCGTAGAGTGAATTCAGTATTGAGACAGCACAATATGGTAGGTAGAGAGGGGGAAACATAGAGAAACTAAAAATAAAGAGAGCTGTCAAACCTGCAGTAAAAGTTGGCACCACGTTTAGACAGTGGCGACATATCTCGCAACTGGCCGAACTAAATACAGTTGGTAAAACCGATTGAGATAAGGCGGGTTTTTCAAATGTGTTACTTTTATATGATTGATATGGTATATATTTTATAAGTGATCGATTTGCCATTCTTGTATTCCATATGAATTATGAATGGTTGTATCATATGAAATACAAGAATGGCAAATCGATCACTAATAAAATATATACAGTAATCGATTTGTAGAATCTGTTAGTTCGTTCGTGGTTGAAATAAAGTTTCAAAGTAAATCTTTATTTCATGATATCAAGAACAAAATTAAAGATCTTATAAAACAAGAATAATAAGTTGAACACCATAAAAACACATTTTATTGTATCTAGGACAAGGTACAACTACAGACAAAAAATAATAAAACTCCGAAAAACAACAAAATTAAAAATATTCACTAGTCTTATCATCAAATCAACCAAAATAAAAACAAATTACATTTACAAAAAACCTTTAATAAGTTTGTTCATTTATTAGCACAAAGGAGAACGAGTAGGTATACTTAACAAATACTCCAGTTTGATGATAATCTTCGTACTTCCTCAAATGGTGATAGGAAATGGAAACTGATGGACGGAAATAAGTATCAGTTTGTGAAAAAAATTCTGCAACTGATGGATGGAAATAAGTATCAGTTTGTGAAAAGCAGCTTATATTTTACCTTGTGAAAGAATATTTCGAAGAATTTCAGCGTCAACTCGAATAACAAAACATTCCATTTTCGACGTTGGGTTCATAATTCAAGTCCTTAGTATAATTTCTATAATTAATTTTTCGATGACAATTTACAGTAGAATTATTCTGAAATTATTACGTGGTTTGTCATTTTCTGACAAATGTCGAAATTGGAAAGTTAAGCTGGATTTATAGTTAGACGGACTGTAAACGTAGACGCACTGCAAAAAGATCAACTATAGATTTTATGTACTCTTGTTTATAAATGAACGTAAACGCATGACGTAACGTAAGTGAAACGGACTGGAACGGAAGAGTTGGCCAACTTTCATCTTTTACACTACGTTTCTTGCGTCCGACCAATCAAAATAAAGAATTATGTGTTATGTTTTTTACAAGACGTAATTATTCATTAAATACTGGAACAGTCATTCACGTATACTTAAAAAATTGATCTGGATCAGCAGTCTTCATCTTTAAAAAATTATTGTAGGCATTCTCTACTTTTCTATTACGGTTTATGGGTCTTGTTTTGTAACGTCTCAGTCGCATAATTATTGTTCTTCGAGTTTGTCGACACTTTTCTAATGCTACTGCACACAACAACAGTCCCACGGCACCAAGAAGCATACCTTCATGTATTTCATAATCCATTGTCACACAGAAAACGAAGCATAGATAAATATTAAGAATATAATACAAATCCAAACCAACACAGGCTGTTTATGATTCGTATAATGTGTAGGTTATGTTGAATATCACTATCACTTCTACCCATGCGCAAAAATTCCGCTTCGTCGATTTATAAATTCAATAATATTTTACAGTCCGTTTGTTACGTATACAGTGCGTCTACGTTACAGTCCGTCTAACTATAAATCCAGCTTTATCATGTCAGTCGTCTGTTGATTGCGGGCAGCGCCTCCATGCGCGACTGGCCGTACTAAAAACTTGGTGGTCAAGATCGCCAATGTTTCAAACAGTCTCTTTATTTTTAATTTTTCTATGGGGGGAAAACACGAGTGGACACGATTGTCATAATGTCGTCGTCTGTATAAGATGTCTGAAAACATCTTACTTACGTTTGTAGTAGTGTCATGACATGCACCGGTTGAAAGGTTACGTTTGTTAGGTTAGTAAGTGGGTATCTAGTGTAGTTAATTCAATTTCGTTTACTGTTACCTTATGCCTATATCTCGTAATAGCTTCGCATCGGACATCTTCGAAAGGAACTGTTCAATAGTGAATGCACTCTACCGCGGCGCATACTACGGTCAGGTTCTAACGTCTCGTAATTTAGCCAACATTATAAAATGTACAAAAGTACGGTTCTATTTTTACCGTTGGTGGGAGTAGGACCCATTTCCATTGGTCAATAATTCTTCGTCTCTCTCCTTAGGTGTGTAAAAATCATGAAAATCGATATCGTTCCAGAACTGCAACCAGAAAGAGTGTCTCTTATTTTGTGTCCTAATTATATGGAACGGTGAGTTTTGACAGAATTATGGTATTCGCATGAATCTTAAATTGTGCCAAATCTTGATTTCCAGACTTCATTTTTTTTCTCATTATGGTCCATAATTCAACAATTAATTCATCAAATTCGTAAATAAAACCAGTATTTTATTAGAAACCACCCAACAAATCATCTAATTACTCTTTTTCTCTTTTCATTTTGAATTCAAGCCTTGTTACAATTTGACCATTCATTATGGTACACCTGACAAATCCCCGAGAATAATACTGGCAATTTGTCTCTCCACACTCATTGGTTCTGATGATTGGTGAAGATTTAAGAATTTTTTTAAGGCCTTACATCCGCAATCTGTTATATTTCTACGAAATTCATATGGTATATGTTAACTTTCCCATAATTATAACTCATAATCTTCTTATACCAAAGCATCAACATATTTTTTTTTTCAAAATTTTCCATTCCCTAGCTGACGCCAATGAACAGAATGGCTTTCCACCAATGTGAAAGTTTTGAATGATTTTTTGGAGTATTCTGCGTCTTGCGCAAATTTGTTCTCCTGTATTCAATTTTGATGCATTTTCCGCGTTGTTGGTATATTTTTTGGGTGGTTAGCAATGGATCCGGTCTCATGAATAACTCATCAGGTTTGATAAGTCTCTTCAATTCAAACCCAATTCATCCTTGACTTTCGAATAACATTCCGCAAACACTAGAGTCACCTGTGGTTGTTTCGGGAATATTGACAGACAATATTTAATTCTGGAGTCGTAGGGTTAACCATACTTTTAATGTGACGTTTCGATCATAATTAAAATTATATATGATTACATATCGAAATATTACTGAAACACTCGAACGAAGACAAAAGACTTATGAAATTATAGTTGACAGTTGATAGATCGAGCCTTTGAGAGCTCTAGCGCTGAAAGTTTGGTGTAATAATAGGCCTTTTCATTCTAGATTTTTTTTGTGCGCATGTCTCAACTTTTCGGACACTTTATAAGTATGTGTGTCATTGTTATCCTAACCTTCCTACAAGTTCTGAATTTCAACCATAGTTTTAGTTGGATACAATTATGTGTTTCAACTGTTGTGATGCGTTTCAACTGTTGTGTGTACAATTGGAGCACCATCAATTAACTTTTCATTTGATTGCGCTGATAATAAAGGTAATTAAACCGTGTATTGACTAAGTGTCCGAAATTTTCATATCACATGCTTTTTTAACATGGCGGATACGCTTGCGCGTAACGAGTCATAATAGGGCCCGTGCGTACGCCCATCATAGACGCATGAAGTACATTTTCAAATGGCATACAAAAAGGGGCTTCTCAAATTAGCAGTACGAGAAAGGTGTTTTTTTTTCCAAATTTCGATTATGTTGTTTAGCTTTTCGGGTGATAATATTTATGTACATATCAAAATATTCCAGAAGAGGGACACATGCGTGTTTCCTATTCTGATGGTTTGGACGTCGGTGATAACTTTGAGGGGTTTTATTTAGGCCCGGTTGTTCAATGCGAGATTAAACCGTTGATTATCTAAACTCGGATTATTAATTAACTATGGATCAGAACGTTATGCATTTTTCAATGAAAAACTAATCCTGGATTCCTTAACTCATTGTTTTCATATGTTGGCAACACATTTTTCCGCTTGTACCTTCATTCGGGCCGTTCAGAAACATCAACATTGAATCAAACTTAACCTAAGAATTCGTAGTTTTGTCAAAAGTATATAGAAAAATTGATCGAAAATAGCCAAGTGTATTATATAAATTGTTAGGCGTCTCTTAAGAAAAAAATTACTCATAATTTCACTCGTAAAAAAATTCCAAGATATTGTAGAATGTAAAAAACGGACGCAGTTACTAATTCGCAAAAATTGAAATTTGGGCTATAATAAGTAATGAATACAATACCATCTGCGGAGGTCCCAAAAAAAAAGGAATAGCATCTTAACAATAAAGGACAAAATTTCTACTTGGGCTCTGTCCAAAGCAGATTTTGTAGATTTACAAAAACGATCATTCGAAGAACACAAGTTGAAATTAATACACATGAAAGAAAAACACCAACTTTCCTTGGAACTACAAAGGGAGGAGTAGAATCTAGAGAAAACCCATATGATTGAGATATATAAACAAACATTATCTTTGAAACATAACTCATCAACCATCAATAAATCAACATTTGCTTTAGATTCCTGAGAACAGATCATGTAGTTTTTCATTTTGCATTTGTGATGATTTAATTTTAGGTTTTTATGTCGAACGTTTCTGGTATGAAAAAATCAAGATTTGATTTTTATTTGGAAGTAAATTTTTTGTTACGATTTTGCCTTTGTAGTGAGGGGTGTTTTTTTGTATTTCTGTTAGTTGGACGATTTCTTTAGGCAAGAAATCTATTCAAAATTATTCTTCTGTCCATTCTTCCAAATGCTAGGTACCGTAATTTCAGGTGACTTTGGCTAACTTGAATTCAAAGAATGTCTACAATTAATTTGTAAAAATAAATTGGTATTATATACCAAAATATTGATCTTTGACCACTCTTTCAAATTGAGACTGGAATAGAAAATCAATAAAAATAATAACTATCTGAATGAAAATGCAAATTTTCAATTTCAGATTTTTTCTTTTAAGTTAAGGTCCTTCCAGAATATCTATCAGATGTAGTCAATGTCCAGCGTGGCTTTAGCCGGGGAAGTAGTTGTTTTCTGTTAGACATTCACAAAAAATAACTTAATTTTTATCGTGGATTTTTCAATTCACAGAAAAATCTTTCTATTCAATATTCAATTGAAAATGTTTCCATTTTTAGCTATTAATGTGATTAAGACTTTGTATGTGGATATATAAAAAAACATGGTGTGCAAAGTCACCCGCATATTGAGGGCTGGCTTTGACCCTTGGCTTAAATTTTGGGTGATTTAAAAGTAATCCGACGGATAAAATAAGCAAAATAAATTTGCCCATAAAAACGTCATTTCATTTTTAATCATCATAAATGAGTAAAAAAACATTGCTAGTTGCAGACAAATTTTATGCAAGTTGAATTTGGTTGCAAATGACTCCTAAATCGAATACAGTGTTGCAGGTATATATACAATAGAATCACGAAAAATCAATCCGATTAAAAAAACAGGCTTACATTTTTTATAATTAATAATGTCTATTTCTGAAAAGTCACCCGAAATTACGGTACATTGTCTAAATACGGGTATCTCTCTTCTTGGGGCAATAATATCAAAAACTTCAAAAAAATCGTCTGTTATATCTACGAACATCTTTGCAGTCGGGTATAAAACAAAAATATTCAACACAATAATAATTTTCAGAATAGTCAATGTCTGTTGAAATGTCAAATAATCAAATAGGTTAGAATCGGCAAATTATCTCCTTAAACCCCCGAATTCATGAGATTATCTTAAACCATGGTTAAACTAGGTTTATCTCATAAACCCGTATTGAACAACTGAAACAAAATTGGTAATCCTGGTTTAAGCCAAATCACTTGGTCATCCTCGATTGAACAACCGGGCCTTAGGATGCTGAATAAGAACTGCCCATCCAACAGCAATCAAGATTATCACCACGACGTAAGTCATCTTGCTGTAAATTCAGCATTATATTACGTAACTATACCTCAGAACCCTCTCAACTCTTATTGTTATAAACCATTCAGATTAATTTGTTGAAAATATATACAGGATGTTCATAAAATCAGATGTGGAATCATCTGCGACTGAAAGATGAACTTTAGTCACTATCTTCCATCGTCAAGATAACCTCTTGTGGGGTAACTTCATTTTAATCGTGGATTTTTCAATTCACAGAAAAATCTTTCTATCAATATTCAATTGAGAATGTTTCCCTTTTCAACATTCAGATTACTTTTTCATATCGGTTTTTGATAACTGGTGATATGGAAATTTGAAATGTATTTTTATAGGCAGTTTGAATCCACCGCTCAGGAAGCCCAAAACCAAGGTTTTGAAAATTTGACCCCAAAAGATCAAAGTGGCGTTGTTTAATGTCATTTACCTGTTGTAATAGAGTGTTCTCTGTATAAACTAACACCATTCTCTTTAAACAAATCTAACGCCATTGTTTATTTTCTCTATAAACAATGTTAACACCCTTCAAAACTGACCAAGAACTAGAGCTTCAGTGTATAGTAACAGAATGTGGATATATTCTGTGAACGCAGACTAACTATGGCATTTATATCATTCATGGAGTAGGTAAATAAAATATGACTTCTATGAAAAACATGTATCACTGCTGAATGGCAAAAAATCGACCACCATTTCGCAACTTGAAAATTTTAATCATAGGTGTCGCCACGTTGAATGCAAATACGAACACGAGGAGACGAAGAAGATAACCTACATTTTTTGAACTATTCCCTAACCCCATAAAATTTCCTGTTGTTTTCACATTCACATTTCATTCTCTATTTTCTAATTCCTAAATGTATGAAACATTATTTTATCCTGAATACCGATGGATCTGAACAGGTTTATAGTTCACGTTGGAACTGTTAGAGGATTTTTACTCTGTTAGTAAATAAATGTATTTAATTATCCTATTCACTTACTATTTGTTATTTTTCAGCTACCTCTGATAAACCAAACGCTATAAAAAGTTCGAAATGTGACGAGGCTTCTGAAGTTACTGCTCTAACCTTCGGCACGAACATCAATGAAATTGTTATTGGTTATGATGATGGAAATGTGAACATTTACGATACCGAAGAGCACAAATATATCGAGAAAGTATCAGACCTGGATGGAAAAGGACGGGTAGTGGGTCTAGAGTGTATCAATGACTCGCTCGTGATTGCTAAGTTTGATGGAATAGTGAATATATGGGATAATAAAAAAAGTAATAGCTTCAAAATCGATTTTGACGAGAAAGGAACACTCGATTGTGTAGTGCTCAATAAATCCAGAGAAAACATTATTGGAACTGGTGGGGAATTTAATGATTTTAAACTGTGGGATATAGAGACACATCAATGCGTGTTCCAGGCAAAATCGGTGAGTGATCCAATATTAAACCCAATTAATTATCCGACTTCAAAGTAATGAAATTTGGGGTTCCACAAGGCTCCATACTAGGTCCACTACTATTTATCATACCTTTTTCCATATATGTCCCCATAGGCTGCATTGCTTTTGCAAATGACACAACTCTCACAAGTTCCTGCAATTATAAGGCAGACTTGACAATCAATATAAAACTGGCACAAGAAGAAGCTGAAACTTGGTTCAAAATAAACAATCTTAAATTAAACACAAATAAAACAACATATCCTATTAGCTGATACCTTTGAAGTATATAGCAATTGCGTAAAACTGCTGGGCATCACTCTTGATAGCAAACTAAATAAATACAATAAATGGAAACATCTTGCAAAAATTGGCAGAATTCAAAGATCTGGGGGTCATCTTTGACGAAAAATTCACATTCACTCATCAGTGAATACAATTGTTTCAAATGGCTTCAAAATCCTCGGTTTCATCATAAGAAACTCCAAATGGTTTTCTGATATCAACACTTACTTACTCCTTTTCAATGCGCTTGTGAGATCAAGGTTTGAGTATTGCTGTGTCAGTGTGGAATCCTTGTTACAACATACACCTCATAAATTTAGAGAATATTCAGAGAAGATTCTTGAAGTACATTAGTTTAAGTGTGATGGATTCTATCCAAACCAAGGTATTCCATGAAGTGCTACTTTTGAGATTCAGGTTCACTCTCTAGACAATGCGTCGTAAATACCTAGGTATATTATTTTGCACAAGGTTATTTTCTCTATAATTAATTGTCCATACTTACTTTCACATATAAAGTTGCATGTTCCCAGGCTACCTGTCGTAATAGTAATACATTTTACCTCCCCTTTCCTCAAACAAATGTACTTACCGGCTCTCCTATGTACAAAATATGCTTTGATTACTTGTCAATCCAGAATAGCGTAGATATTTTCAACTGCAAGCCAACTGACATCAAAATAGCTATCTTGTAATCATAATGATTCTTACTGAACATATAATATAGTTTCATATTTGTTGTGATGTGTATGAACTTTTCTCACTGAGTTTTTTCAGTTCATACACATCATTGCTCTTATTATTTACTTTTTATGGAATAAATTGTCTTATTTCATGTACATTAGGATTATCTCTGTATATGTCTGTACTTTAGGTTTAACTCTGTTTAACATTTCCTGAATGTATATTTCCCATTCTGTAATTGGCTTCGGCTGTTGAATGGTGTACCAAATAAATAAATAAATAAATAAATTGAAGCAGCTGTGTGTAAACCTATCAAAATTCACATTTCTACTAGGGAAGCTGAGAACTATTATTGGTTGTATGCCCTATTATCAGCATATTATGCTTTCATCCATTCCCGAAATTCCTATAGCACAATACCTACTATGAGGAAACAGTATAAAAAAAAAATAATAACTGGGGTAGGATATGCGGACTAATGTACACCTCATTTTCTATCTCTGAGAGTCATGACATTAAGCTCAATTTATATATATATCAGTCAATCCTTGAAATACTTAAGAACAAAAATAATTTCGATATAAATGCTGACTTTCATGATTACAACACCAGGGGCAGGCAATTAATAAAACCTGCTAAATTCAGATTGAAAAAATCCAGTGAAAATTATCTTGACGCAAATCTTTATAATGTTCTACCTCCCTATGTTAAGGAATTAGACTTCAACAGTTTCAAAAAACACATTCCAGTTATTTCTAAATTATACTACTCTATACGTTTGTTAGTTATCAATGTAATTGTATGTAGTCACGCTGGTTTGTGTATTTCCTATTTGTATTTTACTTTTATCCAACTCGTTTATTATCTACATTTAACTTTTTATCTAATTCGTGCTATTTCCTTAGTCTAGTCTAATTCGTACTTTCTTTCAAGTCAGTCAGTCAGTCAAGTCAGTGTCAATCATAGACAAATTAAAAATAAAGAGACTGTTTGAAACATTGGCGATCTTGACCACCAAGTTTTCGGTACGGCTAGTCGCGCATGGAGGCGCTGCCCGCAATCAACAGACGAATGATGACATGATAATTTTCCAATTTCGACATTTGTCAGAAAATGACAAACCACGTAATAATTTCAGAATAATTCTACTGTTATTGTCATCGAAAAACTAATGATAGAAATTATACTACAGACTTGAATTCGGAATCCAACATCGAAAATAGAATGTTTTGTTATTCGAGTTGACGCTGAAATTCCTGGAAATAGTCTTTTACAAGGTAAAATATAAGCTGCTTTTCACAAACTGATACTTATTTCCATCCATCAGTTGCAGAATTTTTTTCACAAATTGGTACTTATTTCCATCCAAAAGTTTCCATTTCCTATCACCATTTGAGGAAGTACGAAGAACATGGTCTCCTTAATGATTATCACCAAACTGGAGTATTTATTATACCTACTCGTTCTCCTTTGTGCTAATAAACCGCCTGTACTAACTTAGTTCGGCCAGTTGCGAGATATGTCGCCACTGTCTAAACGTGGTGCCAACTTTTTCTGCAGGTTTGACAACTCTCTTTATTTTTAGTTTCTCTATGGTGTCAATTATCCAACAGGAGTGACATCATACTCCGAAACATGTATTGATAACTTTCTCATTAAATGTAATAGGCACTTTGAAGTAACAGTAAAGGACTTGCATTTATCTGATCACTTTGCACAATTCTTAGTTATGGAAGATCACATGATAAAAGAAAGTGGTAATAAAATGAAAAATTACTACTACCGCAGTGATTTCTGTAAAGAAAACATTTCAAGATTCCTGACTACTTAAAAAATTAAAATTGGTCAGAAATGTATGCGCTAGACTGTCCAAACTTGGCCTACAATGTCTTCTCAGAGATACTATTGTATTACTTTGAAATTTCCTTTCCATTAAGGAGATTCACTATAAAAACAAGAAAGGGCAATGATTATATCATGACACCTGAATTGCAAGAATTAAAAAACAATGTAACTCTGTATACCTCAATTGCTAAGCAGGATGACAACTACAAGGAAATAAGTAAATATTACAGTAAACTATATATAGAAAAATTAAGTTGTGCAAGAAAAGAGTATCATGACTATCAAATTCTGAATTCTTATAACAAATCTAAAACTACTTGGCAGATCATTAACCAGATTCAAAAAAAACCTAAACAGAATACTGTAATAACGGTTAAACTTAAGGATGATGACATTGTTGGAAAAGAACTAGCTAATATGTTCAATGAGAATTTCACTAAACCATTGATTGAAAACAGGTGCTGCGACCTAAATTTCCTTATACAAAATATATCAAATAACTCAAATAGTTTTTTCCTATCTTCAGTTTGTGAGAGTGATGTCTTAGAGCTCATTTCTCAACTGTAAAATTCCAATGCTTCTGGTCACGACTTTATCTCTAATAACTTGCTGAAAAGTTGCCGCCATGAACTATGTCGTCCCTTAACATATTTGATAAATCTGTCTTCTGCAAATGGAATTTTTCCAGCAAATTTGAAGCCTGCAACAGTATGCCCAATATTTAAAAAAGGTGACGTGAATGACCTAGACAGTTATAGAGCTATAAGCCTACTGTCAAGTCTCTCCAAGCCATTCGAGTTGAATTTAAAAAAACAGTTGACTATGTTTTACGAACGGAACAAATTTTTGTCATCCTCACAGCATGGTTTCACTAAATCTAAGAGTACAGAGTCAGCCCTATGTGAATTTCAGTCAAGAATTGTTAATGCTCCCGACAAGAAAAAATGTGTTATGGGTCTTTTTATAGATTTCTTGATTGTGTGGACCATGAACTGTTACTATCTAAGCTTTAAAGATCAGGTGTAAGAGGGGTACCACATGATTTGATTAGATCTTATCTTATAGGTAGGAGGCAAAAAGTGAGAATTGGTCAATGCATGGGCGATGATTGTGATATTATGCAGGAAGCTCCCCAGGGTTCGAATTTAGCTCCCTTTTTTTTTCTTGTTATTTGCGAATGATCTAATATCATTCATAAGTAAATCAAACTCGGCTTTCGTTACAAGTTATGCTGACAATACAAATATTTTGATTATTGAAGACACCATGGATGCACTCCAAAAAACATGCTGAGGATATATATGATAAAATCATATTATGGGCTGAAAAGAACAATTTGAAACTCAACAAATCTAAAACTAAAACCATATTGTTTAGCAGACGTGGTCAAAGGGAATAATGTGATACTATATGAAAATAGTGAAAAATCAATTAGTCCTGTAGAAACCGTAAATATGCTAGGAATAGTTCTAGATAAAAAATTAATATGGAATCAACACATTGATACATTATGTAACAAACTGAAGAAAAGCTGTTATTCTATTAGATTCATGTCAAATCACTGCAGCTCTAGTATACTCTTAACATTGTACCATGCTAACTTCCATTCACACCTTCGATATGGTATTCTCAACTGGGGTATGAGTGCCTCTGTCCAAAGGTTATTTCTCCTCCAGAAATATGCTGTTAGAATAATTGCTAAGCTAGGGTACCGAGATTCATGTAGAGATGCTTTTAAACAGCTAAAAATTCTTACAGTTGCCAGCACTTATATCCTAGAGGCTAGTGCATACGTTTACAAAAATAAATTCAATTTTCAGTCCTCTCGTCCAACACATAACCACAATACTCGTTCTAAAGATCTAATCTTACCAAACGCTCATAGAACTTCTTTGTATGAAAAAAGCGTAGAGTACAGTGGGTGTAAATTATACAATATGCTTCCAATAACTCTTAAGAATTCCCCAAATATTAATGTATTCAAATGTCAGCTGAAAAAAATGCTACTTCAAAGGACTTGTTACACCATTCAAGAATTCACTAATCAACTAACCTGAGATCTTCAGCTTTAGCCAAAATTGGGTATAGTGCCTACTCTTAAGTGTCTCGCTTTGAATTACCGAATACTTGAGAAACTGTGTGTTGTTTATATTATATTGACTTTTTTATAGTCTGCAACTATTTATATTTGTACTTCTATTACTTATGGATGTTTATCAATACTTTAGGACTGTTTGTGTTATTGTATTGTTTATATTATTTTGACTGACTTTATAATATGGTTACATGTAGTTACTTACATTTATACCTTTTTATATTTACTTTTGAACTTGACATTTTCTTTGTTTATTGTGCACTGTATAAATTTTACTTTTTACTTACTGTATACTTTTCAACCAAAGAAATAAATATCATTATTATTATTTATATATATGTATATAAAAAAAATTAACTTTAGAAAACACAAAAACAATTTTTATGTTTTCTTTGAAGTTACAGTCAATAGGAAATGGCCAATGTAAAGAATTAAGACTCTTTGTTAAATTGTCGAGCTTTCGTAAAACTTTATTTCATTATAAAGACATTAACTGGAGGTTGCTAACAAGAAAATATCGATGCACATCATAATTAAAATCTTAAATATCAAATTGTTCGAACGTCTTACAATACTTGTAAAATCTCATATTAAACATGATAATTTCAGTCGAAATGGGTGGGGTTAAGCACGTGGCTGTGCCTGGCATGGATCACAGAAAAAAAAAGGTCCTTTGTATACTTTATACATCTAAAAGACAAATAAACTATCTATCTATAAACATAGCTCTGCGCAGTCAATTTGATTAATATTTTTTCATTCTCTACAGCTTGGACATGATTACCTAAACCTACCTATCCCTACATCTGTGCGAGGTATAACATTTTTCACTGATACTCCAAATTTGAGTGCTTGTTGCACCAAAGAAGGCCATGTGTTGCTGTATGATGATAGAGCTCAAAGAAGACCTATCATGAAGTTCTTGGAAAAGAAAGCTAGTTACACGTGTATAACGTCAGCTCACAGAGAAAGGTGAGGATACTAAATTCAATATAGTACTAGACTAGTATAGGTTCTTTAGAAAAAGTGACCAGATTAATTTGGCAATAGTTTGTTAACATTTCTCGGCAAGTTGTTTATGAATCACAAATAAGAGTTAGGCCAATGATTACTCTGTCTACCATGCAGTATTATTGTTTATCATTAATAGAAAAAGTATCTTTCACAGAAATATATGCCAAACCTTGATTCTTATGCCATATGCCTACTATTTTGTAGTGACAAAATTCTGAGTGCAGTTTTTTTATAGACTGGTTCTCAATAGCCTAAAAATCCTGAAGAAACTTCATGACTGAAAATCTTAATTCCGCTGCTTTCCTTGAATTCCAGCGTTTGGGTATACCCCTCTTTTCAACAATTATTTTAATTCTTTTTTCTCTCAACCAACTACTTATAACCTCCATTTCAGATTACAGTTGAAATTATCTGCGGAGTTGATATATGTCAACAATACTATAATAAACAATAAGTATACAACAGCCTAAAATACCATTTTGAGAGTGTTAATCATAATGCTATTTGCTATAGTGCTATTTGATGCACACAACTTAACAGTTGAATCTAGAATATAATTTAATAATTTCTGTATCTGGGTCAACAAATATATTAAAATTCTTATGAAATTCATGAACACTTTCCCCAGCAGCCATTTTAATAATAATAATAATAAAGCGGCTTTATTCATCATTTCAAATTCTACATAAAACAAAGGAAAAATTCAACAGTATTAATTAATAGAGAGAAGGTGAACGATGAAAAGGCGTAGTGTCAGCTATAGCTGTTTTTCAACTCGACCACAAAAAAAAAAGAAATATGGATTGCATAAAAAGGCACTGGATTCACATTTGATACAGTACTGCATTATAGAAAACAAGAAGCTTCTCCCTTTGAAATTCACATTCAGTCTTTGAATCGCAGAAATTTTAATATCATTTTATCACGATATGCAAAATATATATTACAGTAAGTAGACTGAAGTCAGAAAATATCTGTTAGGAAGTTCATGATTTAAATACGACCAACTCTAACCTATTCATTTGACTTGAGATTTGGCATGTGTACATGGTTTGTTCAACAATGCATTTTCACATAAACTGCAAATAAGCGAAGAATACTCAGTCCATTGTCTTAACAACAACAAACCACATTCTACATTTTTTTTGCTAATGCATTTTTTTAAATAATCAGAATAGCTTCCATCTGATATCTAACAATATTCTTTTATATTCAGTGCATTCAAATGCCTAGAACTTTGTTTCTGAAAATGTTCCTTCTCCATAGTCATTTGATTTTTGACCCTGGCTCACTGTATACTTGGCAAAAACCAAATAAAAAAAACACTCAATAAGTTTGTTGTACACAGCATAACTCAATCGCATAACTTTTCATCGATGAAGTTGTAGAGTAAAAATTAAACTCCAATGTTTTACTGCTTGCTATAAACTTCTTATTCTATTTGGTAAAGTCTTACTTACTACACATTTTTTAAAATAATGGCTCAATTAGATAACTGGGTGTTGGTTTAAAAAAAGTGAAAACAAAAATTATGAATCCTTGGAAATTTTCTAATAATCTGTTGAAATTATTGGTACGTAAAATACTCCTGATACTCTTTTTTTTCTTTCGAAACGTTTATTACTGTTTTCTGTAATGTATATTTAACACATGAAGTCCTGCATGACATTTAACTGATGCCTCACTCCAACGTACCCTTGGGACCATAAGGTATCAGTGACACACAGCAACATTTAGTTTCAGACCGAGTGCGTGCTATGTGACTACACTCTTCAATGTTATGGCAGATAAAAACGCACTGTCCCCGGAGTATATCGCTGTTTGAAGGTTGGGAAAATTTCAATATACAAAAAAGTTACATTAATTTTTTTGTTTGTTTGCATTTTTTTTAGCAAATACTCATTCTTTATCAGAAATTACAATCATTGATTGAATAATACAACCATCATGACAACTAAATATTTTTGTAGCATTGTGAGTTTTAGGAAAACAAGAAACACTACTTTGATGAAGATACACGGTCCAAATGGTTGTATTTTTTTTGTCCAGACTGGGTGGCATCCATGTAATGTCTATTTTTTTTAAAATCAGCTGTCCAAATTGTTTTTTTGCACAAATTCAATGGTATTGACATTTTTATTAACAAAATGAGAAGTTTTAAGAAAAAAAAAAAGAAAAAACTCCGGTCCCAATACTACGATTTTTTCTTGCTCATTCAACGTGTAAAATCCTTAAATGTTTCCCATATATTTTTTGTTCAGTGTATTTCTTCAGTTTTTTTAATCTGTTATATTTATTTCAGGCAGTGTCTGGTGGGAACGACGAGAGGTTATATGCAGTTATTGGATTTGAAAACGGCCAAGTGCTTGAAGACATTCACAACGTTCACTGGTAGTGTTACTAGTATAGTTTGTGATCCTCTGGAGCCCTATGTTGCTACAACTAGCTTGGACAGACATTTAAGGATTCATAATTTGGAGACTAAAGAGTTGGTGCATAAGGTGAGAATGAATAAAATGGTTAATTATGGTTTCATTAAAATCTGTAGAGAAGTTGAAAATTGGTTTCTAAAGATAATTTCTGCTTTTTACAAGTGAATTTACAGTGGCTTTGTATTTTAATTTCCCAAAGGTTGAATGTGATTATTTTCGTCAAATTATGATGTACATACTTCAGCAAAAGAAAAACATCACATTATGAATCAGATAATTAATTCTTACATGCAAAAGTCATTAAGAAGTCAAAATAGAGGAATACATTGAAAACTGGTTTCACAAAATAAAAATAAAAAATTGCCATTGTATAATCAAAACTGCAGATATGGCTTATGATAAATAATATGTATTTCCAACCTGGAAAATGCTCGCCCAACCCACCAAAGTTCTCGGAAAGTCGGATTTTTTTTTATTATTGAAACCAGTTCATCGTATTTTTTTTTAAATGTCCGACTTTGCGATAACTTTGGTGGTTGCATGGGTATTTTCCACTATACGCCATATTAGCAGTTTAAAATATAAGACGGCAAATATTTGTTTAATATAAAGTGAAAAATTGCGTCTGTTAAAATACATGAAAGGAAAAATTGTGCCATATCAGACAAATTATTAAATTAAAAAAAGAAAAAACCGTCCCCAAGCGGGATTCGAACCCACGACCTCTAAATTTCTAGTCAGCTGCTCTTACCAACTGAGCTATTGAAGACATAGGTAAGCCCGCATTAAATTATGGGAAAAAGCATACCTATGTCTTCCATAGCTCAGTTGGTTAGAGCATCTGACTAGAGATTTAGAGGTCGTGGGTTCGAATCCCGTTTGAGGATGTTTTTTTTCTTTAATTTAATAATTTGTCTGATATGCCACAATTTTGCATTTCATATATTTGCGAGGGAGCATTTTCTAGGTGGTAATTACATATTTTCCACTATAAACCACATCTGCAGTTCTGATCATAAGACACAAATTATTTTTATTTTATTTTCGAAACTAGTTTATTTTATTTTGTTTGAAAGGTCCGACTTTGAGATAACTTTGGTGGTTGGATGAGCATTTTTTAGGTGGAAATACGTATTTTCCACCATACGCAATATCTGCAGTTTTCATTATAAGACAGAATTATTTTGTTTTAATTTCCAAACCAGTTTATTGGGGGCCGTTCAAAAAATACTTTCGCATACAAGGGGAGGAGAGGGGTACGCTTAGTGTGACAAAATGTGACAAGGGGGGCTGGGGGGTTCTAAGGAAACTTGAAGTTCGCAATTCATCACACAATTCTAGTTTAATTTTTTTCTGCACTTTTTTTTATTTTAGTTTTCTGTTATGAGAGAAAAGTCATTCATTTCGTATTTGTAAATATATGAATATTTTTACAATAAAAATAATTTTCACAAAACAGTGTTTTTATGATGCGGCGGCTGCCGCGGTCGCGATTTGCGTGTTTGCTTGAAGATTGCTGCTTGCTTTTTCTTTACCCTTTGCCTCCTCTTGAAGTTTACCGCCGGGGGCTGATAGTCCCATAGCCCCTCCCTAAATCCGGCACTGCTCCCTTTGAAATTAACTATAACTTTTCTTGTTACCAAATGAGTGTCATTGTTTTGAAAAATTAAAGAAATTTCAATAACTGAAAGTATACACGGCATAAACGTAAACTTATATTGATCATTATCTCTAATGAAAACTTTTTAACAAAAAATTAAACCGACGAAATACGGAACTGAAAAGTAAAAAATAAAATAAACCTTCTTAGTCTCAATAACTAAGCTCCTAAACTAATGTAAGTAACTAATTTTGAGTCGGCGCCAAACAAACAAGCAAATGAATTAGGTAAGGCGTAAAATGCGCAGGGACATTCTGATAATTTGTTTGGAGTAATTTAGTGATCTTCGTTTGGTGCCGACTCAAAATTAGTTACTTGTTTAGGAGCTTGGTTATTGAGACTAAGGTTTATTTTACTTTTTACTTTTCAGTTCCGTATTTCGTCGGTTTAATTTTTTGTTGAAAAGTTTTTATTTTTCAATTTTTTGTGGCTGAAATCTACTAATTACTACCTACTTGGTTTTTTGATTACTTCCAAAATACTTACCCACCTTACTTCAACTATTACCAGTTAAATAATATGATTATCTACTTTTACTATTTGTTGTAATATGAATTATTTTTGTTGTTCTGGTTAGTTTATTTCATTACTTTGTATATCATTCCATCCTCTCATAGAATATAATGATTGTGGCGGATGAAGGAGAACAAAAATTATGACAGTAGCGATCTGTCATTGTCAACTACATGTGTGCCAATGTTCACAAGTGGAAAATCAATTATCCCCTATTCTTCTACCCGAAAGGGTGGATAATTCCCTTCGAAATCCAAATATGATCAACTATGAGGTATACCCTATCTAATAAAAAAAAAATCATCCAAATCGAAAAACCCAGTACAAAGTTATGCCTGATAGAATCGGTTAACGGACCAGAATTCAGAGGGTGAGTGATTAATATCCTTCATTTTGCTACCCTTAGGGGTGGATTCCATCTTTTATATTCAAATGGGACCAACTTCAAAGTACACCCTATCCACTGAAAAAATAATTATCGGAATCGGACGTCTCAGTAAAAAGTTAGCGTGGTCCTACATGAAAAAAAATATATACGCGTCGACTAAAAAACCTCCTCCATTTTTGTTTCGTCCGTTAAAAATTACTTTTGGATTGAATAACAGAGGGGTAGTAATCACCAAGTCGGATTTTAGTCTTTGAAGCTAGTTACTGGGCCCTAATGAAAGTTTTGATAGTTTATTTTGTACAAGTTATATGAGTGTATGTAACTGACTGGCCTGATGAATTATTATTTTTAAGGTATATATGAAACAAAGCCTTACTCGATTGTTGATGAAACCTATTGTGAAAGAGGAACCTACCGAAGACCCAGGAAAAAGTGATGATGAATATGAGGATATCTTTGAGAAGATGGAAGTTGTTACTGAGAAGAAAAAGAAGAGGAAGATTACATTAGAGGATGAAGCTGAGGTGATTGCTGAGAAAAGGACTTTACGTAAACATAAGAGCAAGGAAAATGACAAAGAAAAAGTTGTTAAAAGGAAATCAAAAAAGACAAAAGTAAGGAATCCTGTTAGTTGTTAAGTAATAAACATTGGAGGAAGTTTGTGTCTTTTAATTTCAAATAATACCAGGACGAAACTATTTTCATACATTTATTAAAAACCAAAAATTATTTACAATTTACAAAATTAAAAACAGTAATTATATTATTTTTATAAATAGATATTTTACATATAACTGCAGTGTACACAATATCCGTAGATGATAAAAAACCTAGTTTGTACAGATTATTATAAAACACGAATTTACAAAAATGAAACTAATATTTAAAGCAAAACGGTCAGAGCTGTGTTGTTGAGAATTTATCCCAGAGTGAGTAACTAGTGAGTTACTCCCTGGGTAGAGTATATTTACTATCACAAGCTTGATTGATATCTTAATCATTGTCTTTAACTCCTCAGATACAATGAGAAACAAGCTACCTGTACATTCAATCAAATCTATTTTCCATTTTCTTGATAATTCAGTCATTTGGTGCTCAAAAAGGGGAACTTGGAAAGTTTTCCGGGAGTTTTGAAAATTAGTACTTTTATAGATTTTGAGGTGCTCCGCTTGCGCCGCCATTTTGAAAAAAGGCCGCACCAAAACAGTTTTTTAACAATATCTCATTTCCAACTCATTTTACGTTGAAAATAGTTATGTGATAAATGAAACTAGAGAAACTTTCCTACAATTTATGTGGTAACTTTTTTTTTGTAAATTGAATAGTTTCCGTGTACGAGTGTCTCAAACCTACACACATGTACACCGCCAACGGCCTACTACCGCCTATAAGGTCTGTTGCAAGTATAAAGGGACTGTGATACAACATCAGCACTTTTCAATCGAGGAAAAATAAAATGTGTCAATAAACTCCGAAAAAAAAATATAAAAAATAACTGAGCTTGCCCAGGTATTCAAAAAGGTCAAAGATCGAAAGTAGAAGATTGAAGATCGGAGGTCAAAAGTTGACGGTTGAAGGTCTGAAATCGAAAGTTGAAGGTCGAATGGCGAAGGTCGAAAGGCGAAGGTTGGAAGTCAAAAGTCAAAGGACGATAGTCGAAAATCGATGGTGGAAAAAACAACAGATTTAACCGAGCTTGCCCAGGTATTCAAGAACCAAAATGATGAGCCAGAGATCATTGCTGAAGTTGGAGAACGCTTCTTCCTTGCATTATACGGTTACAGTGGCATGAAATGTCAAACTACTATAGATGAATATGTTTAACAAAATCAGCATATAAAAGTTAATTCAATATTGCACCGCTGCCAGCAGCACGACAACATATGGAGTTGAACAAAATGCAGAGCGATGGGAATGGAAAAAATCCAGAATGGACCAATTCCTGTCACCACACTTGAGCCCACAGCTTCTGAAACCTTGTTGAAACTGATTTCTTGCAAATGTAAAAGGCATGTCGGGGAGCTTGTAGATGCAGAAAGGCTGGATTCAAGTGCTCCGTTAATTGCACGAATTGCAATGGTACTTGTTGGCGAAGGTTGGAGGTCGGGGGTCAAAGGTTGAAGATTGGAGGTCAAAAGTTAAAGATCGAAAATTGGGCAAAATTCGATAGTTGAAGATCGAAAGAAGATCAAAAATCGAAGGTCGAAAGTTGAAGGCCGAAAGGGAAGCTTGAAGGACAAAAGTTGGCGGTAAAGGTCTAAAATCGAAAGTTGGAGGTCGAAAGTCGGAGGTTTAAAGTTGAAGGTCGAAAGTAGAAGGTCAAAAGGCGAAAGTCTGAGGTCGAAGGACGAATGTCAAAAACATTCGTTCTGAACCTATCAACAGGTCCAGCAGTGGTATTGAGTTGAACAAAATGCAGAGCTATGGGGATAGAAAAAAGCCAAAATGGACTAATTCCTGTCACCACACTCGAGCTCCCAGCTCCTGAAACCTTGTTGAAGCTGATTTCTTGCAAATGCAAAAAGGCATGTCGGGGAGCTTGTGGATGCAGAAAGGCTGGATTCAAGTGCTCCGTTAATTGCATGAATGGCAATGATACTTGTTGTCAAAAGTCGAAGGTTGGAGGTCGAAGATTGAAAGTTCGAAGGTCGAAGATTGAAAGTCAATGGTTGAAAATCAAAGGTTGATAGTCGTAAGTCGAAGGACAACCGTCGAAGGTCTAAAGTTGGAGGACGAAGGTTGAAAGTCGGAGATTGAAGGTTGGAAGTCGAAGGTTGAAAGTCGGGAGGTCGAAAGACGAAGGTCAGAGGTTGAAAGTCGGAAATTGAAGGTCGAAAGGAAGGTACAAGTTTCACTACAAGATAGCGATGAAGAGGAAGAAACGGAGACCGTACATCGATGTTAATAACCCTATCACGGATAACATGGAAGAAATTTCTGTATGAGAAATTTTGCTCGGCTCCAAAACCTGGTTCATCAGGGATAGCGAAGGGAAGGGGAATGTAGTAAATTTCGTAATTCGTGCATTACATGTGTATTTGGTCCAATGGGAAACCACAAAAATAACGCACTACTTACACTACCTCAAAGTGTTGTGAATTTTTTTTTCACCAATGGTAAGTACATAAGTCATAGGAAATTTTCTCTAGCCTGAATATTGAGTCAGAATGGAAATATTGTAAAAAAACTGTTTTTGGCGTCGCAAGCGGCAAAGTTACGAGGTGGAAAAGTAAAAATTCAAAAAGAGCAAGTAGAAATCTATAAATATACTAATTTTCAAAACTGCCGGAAAACTTTCCAAATAAAACTACCAAATGACTGGGGTATAAGTGTACTCTAGTCAAAATATGATTTATTAGAACCAAATTGGCAATTTTTTTTTATTCAAACATTGTCATTTTGTTTCTTATATATAAAACACATTTTTTTTATGTTTTGAGAGATGCAGATAGCTCATTAAAAATATGAAAGATAATGAAAAGATGCAACTTGTAAAAAACGAAGTAAGTGTAAAAATTCCGAAACAATGTTTCAATTCAGTCCAATATATATTTGTAACAAAACAGATAATCGGGAAACAAGATATTTTGAAATATCTCTTTACCGATTCGCCGAAACTCACAGTTCACAGAAATATATATTTGTTTTATTTAAAATGGCCTCAAAATATCAGCTGCCTAGGGTACCGTCCAGGAATCAACAAAATAGGGAATTCATGTATCAGGAGCACAGAAACTGAAGGATACATTCTTTCAAGTCGATATTTGTGGACTTGTAATAATTCTGGAGAATTCAAGCAGTGGCTCCAGAGACTAAGTCTTGGAGAAACTTGGAAATAGTTCTGATGGATCCAGCAACTTGCAAAAATTTGGAATCGCAATGATTTTGAACAGGAAACAACAAGCGTTTTGTGTGACTTTGAATACCACAAAGACGGGAGTTAGACGGGAAAAATAACATTGAAACCCTCCTACTACAAAAAGTAAGCGGTAGTATGTTTTGCCGAGCGCTACATACTACCCTGTAATTTGAACGCCAATAGAGGGAAAAGAGTGGAAAATGAACAAATCATCAGTAAGGCTTTTTTGTGTAAATTTTTTTGTCTTCTTTCTTTTTTTTCCTGGTAACGACGGATTTGAAGATAAATGGGAAAAGCCAAAACCAAGTCCTGTATGAGGGTGTTTTTTCGCCTCAAAAGGATGTTCCCACTTATAGATAAGGTGGAACTCTTCAAATCCTCACTTCTACTCCTATTAACATGGACAAAATATAAATGTATGTGCATTTTTTCTTTATAAAAGTCTATTTACCCTGGACTACTAGCAAACCATATCCATTTGCACACTAGGACAGATACCACTTTATATAATTTTGTCATTGGATACCAACAGCTTTCGAATTCGCTGGAAGTAATATTATACAACTGAATAAATAAATTATTTTCATTTGACTTTCTTGAACACAACACAGCCCTGAAACCGTCAAGGCGATTCATTCATCTGGACAACACAATACCCTGAATATATATTGCAGTACATTTACTATTTGGCAAATCGTTTATATTTTGGAAGGCAACAAATATTCATTCTTGCGATTAATCAAGATATGACACAATTCTTGTCCTTATCGTCCACTGCTAGTCCTTTTTTACTCGGTGACTTCTGGATGGTTGCTTGTCGCCTTCTAGCCATGGCGAGGGCATCGTTGGGGACATAGGATATCCTGACTCCACCGTAGGCTCTCCTGGGCGGTAGCTGGTAGTCCAAATCGTCGCTGGAAGAACTGGAAGAGCAGGTTGAGCAGTAGCTTTCAGCATCATCGTCTTCGTGTGCTTTTTTGTGTCGTGAACTTGAACCTGAAATGAAGAATGAACATTTTTCATTTGGGACGCGCAAAAACTGAATTTAAGAAATCAAGTGCTCACGTGCACATGGTATTTTATGTATGTGCTTTAGGGAGAGAGGACTCGTTTCAAAACAGGTTCTTTGGTGTTTGGAATCTAACCTAACTAAATGACGAGAACAATAGCATTTTCCAAATTGTGAACAGGATGTTCATAAAATCAGATGTGGAATCAAACCCAGTCAACCAGAGTCGATCGCATACAAGTTGCAGGGAATGACTGCGGGGATCTGCAACTCCACAATGAGGATAAAAAAAAGAGGCACTAGTAATTATTGGAGAGTGCTTAATGTCTGCAAACACCACAGTGCCAGTAATAGATAGCTCAAAACTTACAGGAAAAGTGCCTCATAATAACGTAGCTTCAACAAAAATGCATAGAATAAGACGTACTAACTAAAAAGCACAAAGTAAAATAATTAATACAAAAAAAAATTCAAGACAAGCTTTCATTCAAATGCCCTAGACAGTGGAAAATAATTGCTTTGGATGTGTGACGTAGGTTATTTCGTGAGTTATAGATTCAAAAGCTTGTCACTTCTGTATTCGAACAAAAAACTTTGCGCCACCAGCTCTTGAATCTGTAACTCACAAAATAACCTACGTCACATATCCAAAGCAATTCTTTTTTTACTTTCTAGGGCATATCACTAAAAGCTTGTCTAAAAAAAATCTTTTTTATTAATTATTTTTTCAAATAATACATTGTATAGAAGAAACAAGCCATCAAAAATTAGGTTTATTGACAAGACTAATAACCATATCCGACGAAATTCGTCCATATAGGTAAATAACCTGAAGTTGAAACTCTATTTCCGGCAAAAATCATACTGAAAGGTCGTGTTAACATCGCATTGTGTCTACCACGAACATTCACCCTGGCGGTGCTGTCAGCTGTTAGAAATTTCTACAGATTTCACCCAATACTAATTTTTTTTTTATATATATTTATTATGCATTTTTAACTCTAAATACCGAACCTTATCAATACGTGAAAAAACCATGTATTGATAGTGATTATTACCTTGTACATGAGACTCAGAATTGGTTTTCTTAGGTTTACTCTTCCTCTCTAGAGTGTCAACATGCCTCGATCTCCCAGAGTAGCTCCGACTTCTTGGGAATCTCCTTGAAGCTTCAACACTGGCATTGTCATTTTCGTCGGCTTCAAAAGCTTCATTGTCGCCTTTGAACCTCACACTCAGCAGGCCTCTACTTCTCTTGTTAGGAGATCCAGGCGTAGTTGAGTTACCTAAAAATTTTAAAATCAGTTAAACATCTTCACACACCGTGTTTGATTGGAGAGAACATATCCAGTGCTATGCATCATTGAAGTGTGATTGGGTGGCATATATGTCATTTTTACTCCTAATATACAATATACTAATTTTAGCAAGTAAATTTTATGTAACTAGTTTAACTCCCATTTTTCGAGGCTAATGTAGTTTTTAAAGTAAAAAAAAATTTTATGTAACTAGTTTAACTCCCATTTTTCGAGGCTAATGTAGTTTTTAAAGTATTTATATTGTGCACATTTATCAAATGAAGTGACATGAGCTGAATTTTCTTCCCTATATTAAATCACAAGGACCTCATGAAAAATACTGTTTTATATTGATTTTTTTATCTTTCCCTGTGATCTGGTTGAAAAATGATGTTGTACAATTTGAATCTTTACTAATATGCACATAGTACTTGATAAATACTAATTCAATACTAGTTAGAAACAGCTACGATGAATATCATTTACTACTTACTAGCCCGAGTTATATGCACCAAATCAGGCGAGAATGTGCTGGTAAAAGATTATGAGCAGTTCCCACATAAATGAAATAGAATAGATTCTTCCGCCTTTTCTCTAAAAGTTATTTAACCTACCACAAGCTCCTTATGGACAATGTTGCCAACAGTCCTTAGCAAAATTACTGGCTACAAATGATTCCATTCTTGGCAAATCCTGGGAATTTTTTTCAAAACTATCTAAAATTCCTGAAATTATTATGGAGCCATAGGAACCAACAAATTTTAATTTATTTCATAACAATGGTAATTTTTTAAAATTTAGGTAGCAAAAATATTAAAAATAGATACCAGGTAGGGTAGAGCGGGGTTAGTTGAGCATATGGGTAAGTTGGGCAATCGAAATATCTCGAAAACTACACACCCCACACTAACTCGTCAAATGGCGGGAAGTGGTCGCGGGAGGGTTACACACCGCGCGACCGCCAGTGACATCTTGTCGATCGAGCCGGCTTTGTTTGTTTGGCGACAAAAAAGTAAAAAAATCGTTTTGGTTTATATTTCTTCTGTACTCGTCAAAAATCAATCAAGTAAGTGTTAAACTTAAACAAAACTGTTTTATTTATGATATCTAGAAAATATTTTGTTCTTATTCAAACCGTTTTTTCATAACCTCACTTTTGTTTCGAATATTTGGGTTGGGGCAAGTTGGGCAATAGTTGCTCAACTAACCCCACGGTTTGAAACAAAGGTCATATATGTTTTTCTATTAATTTAGGATGCGGGCATATAAAAAACAACAACAAGACGTTCTATTTGTAGTCAACAGTTAAATGATGTAACAAAGGCTTTCACGAACAAAGTCAAAAGTGCACGTGATGTCGCCAAGGAATTCGGTATTGAACGGATGACCTTAACAAGATTTATAAAGAAATTGAAGCCTGAAAGTGCCTCATCAATGGGTTATGCAGCAACGAGGCAAGTATTTTCATCAGGATGAAAGGATTCTTTGGAAAAATACTTTTTACAAATGGCATGTGCTGTTAAATTTCGCATTAAATTTCCAATCACCTGAATCGAGAAAAATTAAGAACATATTCTATGAATTTGACATGAAAAATATTATAACTGAGCCTACACGTATTAATAGAAGTATAGATGCAGTTTACACAAATCTCCACCCTATCGATTGTCATGTTGAATTTACACATCTTTCAGATCATAAATTTCAAATTTGTACATTTGCATTACCAACAACACATAATTGTGGTGTAGAAACTATCTATAAACGTAACTACACAGATGATAACTTGATAACTTTCAGAGAACTGTTGATGAATGAAAAATGGGAGGATGTGTATACAGCAGGTGATGTGAATGAAGGATATAATGCTTTTCATACAACCCTTCTGTACCACTACAACAATGCTTTTCCACTGAAGAACATAAAAACAAATAAAATAATAGGGATAAACCGTGGATAAATAAAGAAATCAAGGAATTACATCAAATGGTATGTGATATGTGTAAAATAGCGAAGTATTCAGCAAACGAGATAATAAAAAATAAATATAAACAACTCAAATATATTTATGAAGAATTGGTAAAAAAAACTAAAGCAGAATATAACAACAAACGAATATTGACTGCAAATAATATAAGCAAGGAGAGCTGGAAAATTATTAACGAAACAAGGAATAATGTAAACACTAATAACAAAATTGAGCTCACTATCAATAATAATCATATCACAGACAAATATAGCATTGGCAACCACTTCAATGATTTTTTCATGGGAATTGAAAAAACAGATCCAATAACAAATAATCTGAAGTTATCCCGCTTCTCAAATACTACACTATTCTTGTACCCAACAACTTATATAGAAGTACAGGATATCATTACGAAAACAACAAAAACCCCATCACCCGGAATAGATGAAATCCATGGTAAGGCCCTAAGAATTGTCCGTGACGTAATATGCTATCCACTATCTCACATAATAGATAAATCATTTGTTGATGGAACATACCCGGAAGCACTGAAAATATCAAAATCTATACCTATATATAAGAAAAAGGGATCCAAAAATGAAGTGGCCAACTACCGAAATGTATGTTTACAATCACAGGTTGCGAAAATTATCGATTTCAGCTACTATCTGAGACTGGTAAATTTTGTTGAATATCATAAACTTATTCCGAGCTGCCAACATGGCTTCAGACAAAAAAGATTGACTTCAACTGCAATAAACGAACTCTGCGAAGACATATATATGCACCTCAATAATAAACAATTTCCTGTTGTTCTGTTTTTCGACCTAAGCAGAGCATTCGACACAGTGAACCATAATCTATTGCTGGAAAAACTGTACCGAATTGGAATCAGAGGAGTTGCAAATGATTGGGTGGCATCATACCTAAAAACAGATCTCAGATGGTGGTTATTGACTCGGTGAAATCGAAACCTGCTTCTGTTTCAATGGGGGTTCCCCAAGGTTAAACTTTGGCTCCACTTTTTTTTATAATATTTATGAGTGACATAGAACTCTCCAGTATGGTCCAGCAAAAAATGATCATCTATGCAGATGACACTAGTAAAATATTGGCTCAGAATAAGCTCCCGCTATCTATAAAAGCAGCAAATTCAGCTGCAGATGAATTCGCCAGATGGTGTGAAAATAGTGGGTTAGTTATTAACATCAGTAAAACAGTCTGCATGGTTTTCCAACAAAAAAACATTTCTTATGACTACTGTCCCCTAATAAAAGTTAATCACACATCCATAGAGCAAGTGAATCTGTTCAAGTATCTAGGCCTAACTATAGATCAGAAATTAACATGGGAGGTACACATAGAAAACCTTGTCTCGAAAATGAGCTGTCTGTGTTTTGTAATAAAGCAATTACGTGGAACAGTTTCACTACATGTTCATAAGCTGACCTACTATGGACTTGTACAATCCATTCTATCTTATGGACTACCTTTCTGGGGAAAAAATTTTTAAACAACAAAAAAAAGTAATAAGATGTCTAGCTGGACTACATTATAAAGAATCATGTAAGAGTACATTCATTGAGTTAGCCATAATGACCTTACCCAGCCTGTACATCTACATAATCACCATGAATATTAAAAAAAATGAAACACACTATACCAAAAATAATTTGATTCACAACTACTATACCAGAAGAGGTAATGAACTACGGTTACCCTATTCCCGTCTGGTGCTGGGACAAGACTCTGCGAGTTATCAAGGTATCATCTGTTACAACCATGCACTCAAACTATTTGGATACACATGTAGCTTGAGAAGCTTCAAATCAGCTCTATATAATCATCTCATACAAAATGCTTTTTACTCTGTTGAGGAATTTCTACTATCCCAATAATTCTTTAATATACCCATTTCCTGGAGTATTTTATCTGATCAATTTTATATCTTTATCTATATTTGGTATTATCAATAATCAAATTTTAAATATATTTTAAACTGTTTGTGTGTTCTGACTAGTCTGATAAAATTTTATAAATGTATGTACTACAGTTGTAGAATTTTCAATGAATAAATTTCTTTCTTTCTTTCTTAAACTAGACGTATCAGAGATACATTTCTTAGGAAACTTTTGCGAAGGAATAGATAACTTGTCTATCAGAGTACATATCAAACAATTTTGACTTGCCTTCTAGAAGTTATATGGCCGATCAAATGGGAAATTGCTCAACTAGCCCCGCCCTACCCTACAACATATGGAAAACTTTTGCCCAATATTTTGATCTGGAAAATTACAATCTTGCTCTAAACTAGAATAATTTAGTTATGCGTGACTTCTCAACTCGTCTAATTCTATTTTATCTACAATTTGGTTGGAAAATGAAAATCGTTGAAGAAGATTCAGTAATGATGTTTGATATTTTGGTCCCAGAACATTGAAAGTTCATCAAAAGTAAAAATCTCTTTCATGTCTGAAGAGAGCCTAATGTAAAATCTCAAACAAAAAGAATGAAAACCGTTAAACCTTGTGGTCAAAATTTGTGTCGATTCTCAGCTATTGTGAAGATTCGTGGGTAAAAAAAATTGAAATAAAATAATATGTCAATTTTTGTTACTCATGTAACCTTTTGATTTGTCTTTAACTTCTTCGAGAGAATATCAATCAACATAATATATTATATATCCTGGCAAATTCCTGCTATCGTGCCACTACTGGCACAATGACTGGCAAAGCTTTTTATTTCTGGCAAAAGCCAGGAACTACTGGCAAATTGGCAACCCTGCCTATGGACTTGGAGAGCATCTTTGTAAGTGGCGCCGCAGTGGCGGAATCGGGCGACTGACTGATGAAAAATAGAGTGTTTGTAAAGTGCAACAGTTTAAATTTGTTAATTACAAACGTGAAAACTGCAGTTGCATTGTGATTCGGCATGTATAACCTTTGAATTAAATTGAGCCCCGGTTTCGGAAATTGCCCTATAAATGAATAAAATGCACCGCAATTAACCGCCTGACACGTGCACTGCGAATATACTTAATTCGCCTATATCACCGTAGTGTTTACATGTAATTTATTGTCAAGTTAAAAAGAGTTTTATATTCGTGATGGATCAACTGGTGGTTGCAATTGGGTTTTTACCCAATTCAAGTGACATCGTTTTCGAGAATCAATCTGTGAAAAAGGGAGCCGCATTGGTGTCAGGTGCGAGAAGTAAAAACAATTGATTATTCCAGCATACATGCGAAAGTGATTAGCCAAGCAGCAGCGACAATAAATCAGTACTCTGTCGAATTAGAGGTGAATGAATGTTTTCACAAATAATTGATAAAATTCAATTTAAACTTACATGTCTGACGTAGGAGTAAATTACATGAATAAACAAAAATAATAGATATGAATAAATATTGAAGAAATATAAAAAAAATATATTGAAAATATTGTTTTCTTTTATACATACATACATTTTCACATATTTTTCATATTGTTCGTTTACAGTCAGAATTTGACTACAAAAATTATTTTGTATGTATTACATGAATAAAAATATATATAGGAAGTACCCGTCGAATCACAATACAAATACCGTTTTGAAGTTTGCAACCGAAAAATTTGAACTATCGCACTTTGTAGACAACCTTTTTAACACAGCTTCAAATGGGGATAAGTGATACTGTCTGGATCCGTTTTTCCGATTCCGCCACTGCGGTGCTGCACGTCAAACGCCTTCCCCATGCTCCTAGTATATATTGCATGTCAGATTAAATTCAACATAACATAGGTGTACCCCAAGGCGGTGTACTGGGGCTACTATTATTCATAATTTATACCAAAGATATAAATAATGTTAATGTTTTCGACTTTCGATCTATATGCATATGATGATACTCTTATTGCTTGCTTATCAGAATTGAATTCAATTGTGAATCGAATAAACCAGGCACTGAAGACTATTGAAGACTTTTGGGAAACCAATGAACTAAATGCAGGCAAAAGTAAAGCTATGATATTAGGTAATTGATAAAGCGCTGACACCCTAAATAAATAATACTGAGAACAATTTATGAGGTTAAAAACACAGCGACATATTGAAATAATAATTAAGTGTTAGGCGATAAGTGGATCATTACAGGACATATCATAAATCAATAAAATTCCCGTGCATATAATTCATTTTTAGCATAAATCGACATTCGACCCTTTTGTTATTTTAAAACTGAACATAGGGAAATCATTCCGGAAAGCCAAATGAACTTTTATTTGACATAGACGGCTATTGAATTTAATGTACGCATAAAAATAGGGTTGCAACGACAAGATCATAAAAATGATAAACGTAATTATCTTGCAAACTTCTGATATCTCACGGCATATTGAGAGGGAGCTTTTGATATAAAAGATAAAATTATAAACAAGAGAGTACCATTGAGTCGCCAGTAGCCATTCAAACTACATCTTTTGTGCGAGTTAACATTCAGTTAAAAATGTTACAATTTATTTGAAATTGAGATTTTTTATTATTAAATGAGATTTTACATTCATTCTTACATTACATTATATAGATTACAATATGGTATAAATAAGTAGTAATATTCTGATTTTCATTTTTCCAGATGCACCTAGGTGTGAGACACCTGTATGTGCATATAATTAAATAACATATGTAGGTATTTGTAAATTGGAAAACAAATCCAAAGATAAGAAATAATTGAGTCACCAAACGTTATCCAAGCTACATCTCAGATCAATAAGTAAGTTTGATTTATTGATCTGAGAGCTACATCAAATGTGCGCGTTTACATATTACAAATTAAAAATGTAACTCATAATAATATAACAAAAAAAAAAATTTCCTTCGTGGTGAAAACTGGTAATAATCCATAAATAAATAAACGCGATCTAGGTGAATCATGTGCTAAATCAGCAACGAAAAATAATAAGATTGTGTTGAATTAATATAATAAATATAATACAAGTATGCCTTAATCCATAAAATCAGAAATGCTAAATGAACATTATCTTCAACGATATTTAAAGTCCTACGTAATTATCTGTGCGATGAACAATTAGTGCCAAAATGAAAGATAGACAGATCCCAACATGGTCGCAGGAAGGACATTCATTAAGATTGTTATTGAAAATTATCTGGCAATTGATTTTTTAGTAATTAAAATTCAAGTAGCTATATGATTTCTTCATCTAATCAATGAACCATATTGTATTTCTATTAACTTGGCTTATGAATATACCTTATGTAGACTTATCAGTGCGTTTTTATTTTTATTCTATTGTAAGTATTTGAGAGATTAGAAATTTAACAATCAACGCATAAATTAAAACCGTATACAGGGTGGATATCAGCCGCTCAATTTAGTTTTCAAGATTTATTTTCCAAGGGAAATATAACCCTTTGTATAGTTCACTCTGTAACTGACTGTTACAACTTGGTAAGGACAAAAGAGTGGGCACAACAATGCCACTTTTAAATTTTTTTATTTTATTTATACAATATTTAATTTTGTATATTAGGATATTCCTCTTTAATAAAGCTACTACTACGACTCTTCAAGGTTTTTGGCCTCTAAACAACGTTCCAACTTTTGAGTTACGTACTTTATACATTTTTGACAATATTTGGATTAAATTTATGATTACCTGTGCTCTCACTGGAACCCGGTAAACCCAACTCTGGCATTGAAGAAGCATGCTGAGGTGTCTGCTCTACATTATCATTATTCGACTCTTTCTCCTCTACCCTATTGTCCTGCTTGCTATCAGACTCTTTCTTGTAATCCATCGCAGATTTAGCCGGCCAGTCGTCCAGACTCAGATCCGCTAGATGTAACGGCTCCCTGCTTCTGTCTCTAGCCAGCAAGAGTTTCTCCAGGTCCGGCGAATGCCCTTGTCCATTACCTCTTTCGGTAAGAAGCCTCTCCAGGTTCCGTTCGAGTAAAACCCTGTCGAGACCTCTGCAACTTGGAGATGCTGCGGGTAATCCTCTTGGGTTCGTGTCCTCGTTGGATGGTTCATTCTGTGAGGTAGTGGTGCCATTGTCCGACAAAGTGGGGGTGCTAGGTATGGAGATGGGTTTTGGAGATCGCTGTAAGGCTCGCCTTCCCATTTTCGGGGATCTGATACCAGTCGGCGACCTAAAATAATTGAATTAAAAACAATCCTCTCTTCGGGTACCAAAATGATTGTTCGAAGTTCATCGACACTTAGACTGTTTCACAAGTGCCATTTTGTTCCAAACCTGGAGGTCACTACCGAAAATTATGATTTAGGGCGCATTCGATTCGAAATGGCATCTAAAAAAAATGTTTAGCTGGAAAATTGGAGCCGACAAAAATTGCAAAAGTTATAAACAATTAAGTAAAAAACAAATATATGGTTCAGTTTTTTGAAAATATCTCAAAAACTATTTCAGATATCCTTAAAGAGCAAAAATTTCCTATAAGAAAGTCCTACCTCCCGGAACTGTGCCGGCAATATTTATAATTTTAATTTAGCGGCGAAAAAAATTATGATTTTTAAGAGAAAAATAATTCCTTGAATAAAAAAATTTATTGCTAAAAAACGCACTTACTAATTAACATTTTTTTTGTTGTTAAATATGAATATAAAGAGACCATTTTTTTTTAATCATTATTTATTACGTTCTCTCATATTATGAAAAAATATTTTTTTATTTACTTTTCATTTGTTTATAAACAAATAATTTTTTATAAACAAATGAATTTTTGGGCTATATTTTTTTTAATACTAAAAAAAAATACTGAAAACAACCATGTGTCGTTTTTTATAGAAAACATTTTTTAAATATTTTTTATATAATTTCGAAAATTTTTGTGCACTTTGACTTGTCGCTTTCTTTCTGTTTTTCTTCATTGCTAATAAAATAACTTATAAACTATTGAAGATACGACAAGTTTTTCCAAAGCTCTATTTTAATTGTTTTTTAAATTTTTTTTTTTATCAGTTAAATTTCTTTTAAATTATTAAAAATATGACAAGAACACTTCAAGTCTTTTTTATTCTTCGATAGTTAATAAACAGATTGAGCTTTCAAATGAAGCTCTAACTCAATTATTTAAAACTTTTTGACTATATTATTTATGAATATACAGGCAAAAAAATTTGTTTCGGCTTGAAATGTATATTGTTTTTAATAATATTATTCTTCTATTTCCTGTTATAAACAATGCAATGACTTTTATGTATTTTTCAATAGACTTTATACTTTTCACGCTCATTACTTGATATTAGAGTAATTTGGCTATCATTAAAATCTCATTTAAAATTTGCATCTTTAATAGTTTATATCGAAAAACCGAACCATATATTTGTTTTTTACTTAATGGTTTATAACTTTTGCAATTTTTGCCGGCCCCAATTTTGCAGCAAAAAATTTTTTTGGATGCCATTTTGAATCGAATGCGCCCTAAATCATAATTTTCGGCAGTGACCTCCAGGTTTGGAACAAAATGGCACTTGTGAACCAGTCTAACTCATGAATTTTTACTTGCATCACATGAAATGAAAAATGAATGATTTTGAGAAGTAAAACAACTACTGCACTATTTATATGGAATCCTCCGGATTGTGCTTCGAATAGATCGTATTTATTTGAACAAACATTTGACCTCTTTCCCCCTTTTTTTCAACAATTGTCTAACTATTAAAAATATTATTTCTCAGCGCCTAAGACGTTTTAATTCTCAGTTCTTAATCCTCCTATAAATAACTGAAAAGCACGTTGGGTGAATAGAAAATGTATTATTAATTCTCCTGAATCATATGACGGTAATTTTTGTTAGGCCTGCATCAAGTGGTTTGTACATTTACCTAGTAACATACTGTCCCGTCGGAGAGGAAGGCGACACTGAGGGTGACGTTGGAGGCAGAAACCTTTTCATGGAGGGAGACAAAGGAGGCGTACTACTTTCATTAGGCGATGGCGGCCTCTGTGGTCGATTTCTGGGCTGTTGTCTGGGCACTCTTGTGTTCGGACCTGAACTGTCACTCGGCGTGGGGGGTTCCCCTTTGCTACATGCTATGGAACAATATATGGCGCCTCTGCGAGGCAGGAATGGCCTTCCCAGAAGCGAAGTGTGGCAAGTATGGCAGCAGAAGCAGGTTTCCGTGGCGTGCCAGTGTTGACCTTCAATATAAATGTCTATTAGTATCATGTCAAAATATGGTAGGATTTCATGAGTCACATTGGGCCATTATTTTTATTTTCAAAATTGTTTATCTAGGTGGAACATTTGTTGAGGAAGATGTCCAGCCTTAACATAATCCTTCGAGGGTCTGAATGACGTGAGAATTGTGAGCCCTATACCCTGTGTAATAAAGAAGGCTAGATTTTCTTTTCTAATTTTGACATTTAAAGTGACACTTTTCAAAACTCGTTGACGTTATCAAATGTTTTACTTTTCATCGCCAGTTGCGAAAAGTAAAATTTTTCGCAACTGGTGATGAAATAGTTATTTGTGCAATCAGTTGGGAAAAGCACTATTTTTCGTAATGAGCGAAGCGAGTTCCGCAAAAGAAAGCAAGTTACGCAAAATAGTGTTTCCCAACATGTTTCACACACTATTTTTTCTAATTTTGATATAATGTGATCCTTTTTCCTTTCCAGTTAGAAATATAAAAAATATATATTTAAAAAAATGAAGAACACGCTTTTAACGCACTAAAAATTAAAAAACAATTTTAATATTCAACGACGAAAACTATTCAAATAAAAAAAAACAGTTTTCAATTTCAAAAAAATATCGTCAGGCGTGGGGATTCGAACCCACGCTAGCTTTGTCTGGCGCCTTAGACCGCTCTGCCAACTGGACCACATTAATTGTCAAACGCGTTACCATACTTTAACGTGAGTAGGAAAGTTTTTTTATGTAGTTTTGTACCTGCTACCTGTAAAAGGACCTCGCTTTCAAGCCTAACAAGTACGCATACGTTCTCAACTACACATCACACTACTCATAGTCAAAATTTCAGCTTTGCTAAAATGAAGTAGATTTGCCAGCTCTGGTATCTTGGACTATTTTAATTGATTTCGACAAAGCACCCCACGCTTTTTGTCATAGTCGTTGAATATTAAAATTATTTTTCACTTTTTAGTGCAGTGAAGAAGTACTTCAAGTAGTTTGGCCTCAAAATTATAACAAATTTTATTCCTGTATTTTTTGAAACTGGTGGTGAAATTTACTTTTCATCACCAGTTGCGAAAAATTTTACTTTTAGCAACTGGCGATGAAAAGTAAAACATTTGATAACGTCATCTAGTTTTGAAAAGTGTCACTTTAAATGTCAAAATTAGAAAAAGTAAATTTCACCACAGTGACAATTGTCACTTTGAAGTTTGTCTAACGTAAAAAGAATACTGAAATATTTGTAACACTCCCAAGATTATGGAATTCGATACTCAAGAAATTCAATAATAGCACTTCAAAGTGACAACTGTCAGTTCAAAGTGGCAATTCCAAATGTTTTTGAAAAATATTTTGTTGTTGGCCCTTCTACGCCTTCGTAGGTTTTCCATCGAGATGTAACAATATCTGAGAAAATTTGCATAGATTAGAACGAAAACTATCATAGTTGCATTTTGGATAAGTACCTTCATGGGACATCTGGCCCTGGTCCACGCCGATCGGCTCTCCGCAGGAATCACAGTATTCGGCAAACATGGCATCAAAACAATGCAGGCAGTACGGTCGACCGTCCCTCATGATGTAACGCTGCCCGCCCAATTGACGCTCGCATTCAGAACACGCAAAATGTTTCATGTGCCAGGCTCGACCCTCCGCCTCTGTACATTCGTCGGCTAGAATTATCTGGAAAAATAAATCTAATTCAATAAATGTTGTATTTTATTCAAGTTCCTTTCCCCATGTTTTTCACACAATGTTGATACGGTGGGCTTCAATATTAGCTTTGAACTTTCTTCTTAGATTACAGAGCTGTGCCGAGCACTGACGAAAAGTGCTTCGAGCACTAAGGGCTAAGCACTCTTGCAAAGTGCTCTCGAGTCTGGAGCACCAAGCGCTTTTATTTCTGAAATGCTGCATACTAAGTACTTTCAGAAAGTACCATCACCAAAATCATAGTAAAACATAAAGAAAGAGAAAAATTGTTCTTATCTCAGGTCATAATGGAAGAAATATGGCAGAATATCTGAAACAGCAGGCAAAAGACCACTTCTCCATCCAATCCATTCTAAAACCTAGCTGCAGCTTCAATGAGTTGATTACAACTACTCTTGAAACCATGAAACTCCATAATAAAAATGACATAGTCATTTTATGGTCCAATGAATATGTCAGAAAAATTAATGAATAATTCACAGATCTGAGCGAAACTCCCCAACTCATTTTAATTACACAACCATTCAGATATGACATAAGGAAAATCAACGAAATGATATATAACAACAACTTAGCACTAAAGAAATGTTTTCACGAAGCTAACAAATCTATTAGTATACTGGAATGCAACGGGATAATCCAGAGAAGGAATTACAACAGAGAAGGCCGTCAACTCAAGAAATCGGCAAAATGGTTCATATGCAAAGCCATTTTAAGTCATATTGAAACATACCTTGATGCAGCGCAAATAACTCCTGTCACAAACGACCAACACAATACACACAATGGAAAACATAACAAATCGTCACCACCCAAATGTATCCAAAACATGCAAAGTAGTATACCAATTGAGAAAACCAGCCGTCATCTTGTGAAGATGGAAAAAGTTATCTTTATCCTAGACTGTCTCAACTTACACCCCAACTGGACCATTCTACGAGTTCCACCGCTGACCATAGGTACGTAATACCAATTGCCCAAGAAATTCAAGAAGTCGAAAAAAATACGAATTTGATCAACCAACATGTAAATAGTGATTTTTTATACACGCGAATACCTCAGAGCGACCTGAAGCACACATAATTTTACCAACTGAGAAGAAACGTAGAATCAAAACACAAAGGGCCAATATCAAAACTACCCTATCTTCATTATTACTTAATAGCCAATCAGTAAGAAACAAAACTGATGAACTTTTGATTTTTCTTGAAACACAGAATATGCCAGATTTCGTACTTCTTACTAAACAATGGTTAAGGGATGACGAACCATGTTATATTCCAAATTATGTCATAGTAGCCAAATATTGCAGAAGTAACTCGGCACATGGTGGAACTATGATTCTAACGAATGAAAAAATACTCAATGACCTTATATTACTGAAAATTGATAAGTATGACTTTCTTTTAGCAGATAATAAATTTGAATTCTCGTTGATACATGAAAAAAAGAACAATATCTATATAATTTGCGTTTACCGATCGCCTAATTCCAATGTTAAAAACTTTTTGAGTAAACTTGAAATTCTTCTATCAAACCTACCAATTAACTCAAAGATTGTACTCACAGGTGATCTTAATATTAATTATGATGATGAAGAGTGTTTGGTAAAACAGGATCTACATAACTTGACCATGCATGTTAATGAGCATACAAGAATAACCATGTATTCAGCCACTATCATTGACTATATCTGCTCAAATTTGGAATAACAATATTAACTGTAAGACTTCCCGCAGGCCTTTCAGACCATGAGTAAATTTAGATACGGAAGAATATATAGCAAGACGAATTACGAATCATTTAGAAACCTATGCAATATAACACCATGGGCTAACGTGTTGAACTTTGATGATTCAATCAACATGTTCCAAAACAAACTAAGAGATATATTCGAGAAGTGTTTTCCAATAAAAAAGATCAAAATCAAAAATAAAAAGCCCTGGATAACTCAAGGTATAAAAAAATCGGCAACAAACTTGAGATCACTACATACCATTAAAAAATTTATTCATATCATATTTCAATACATACAGGGCGATTTACAGAAAGCTAATGAAGCTTGCCAAACAAAAATATTTTGAAGATAAACTATATAAGGCTGAAAATAAAACAGAAGAAAACTAAAAAACCTAACGTGTTAAATAACTTCTACTGTACGATAGCACGAAAAATAACATCAGAATTACAACCGACAATTCATCCAACCGAGTTTATGAAAAATATAAATATTCCTGATAACTTTCACCTATTTGATACTGACATATATGAACTGAAGCAAACTATAAATGAAATAAAGTTCAAAACATCATCTGGTTATGATGAAATATCAGTTAACATTTTAGAAAATCTCTCAGAATACGCTTTAAATATTCTTGTGGAGGCCATCAATGAATCATATCGTTCTGGCAGATTTCCTTCATGTCTGAAACTAGCAATAGTCATTCCGCTTCATAAAGGTGGCGAAATGAATGATCCATCAAACTTCCGGCCTATATCATTGCCTCCAACAATCTCAAAAATAATTGAAAAGCTTGTTAAAAAAAGAATATTGAACTTCTTAAGTCATCATAACATAATTGCGAATCTCAATATGGATTCCAAAGCTAGAAAAACACAGGCAATCTCCTCTTTTCTGGAAGATGTGTATATTGGTTTAAATAATAACGATGCTATTGGGGCAGTGTTCTGCGATTTTTCTAAAGCGTTCGACTGCGTGAATCATGAAACAATGTTATTTAAACTTCAGTGCTATGGCTTTAGAGGATTGTCATATAGCTGGATTCACAGTTATCTAACAGGCAGGAAACAAGTAGTAAAACTCGAAGGAAAAAAATCGCACATGGAGAAAAACACAACAGGTGTACCACAAGGCTCGGTTCTGGGTCCTATCCTTTTTCTGCTTTATCTGAATGATGTGATAACCGTTAACATCGAAGGGAAGTTCACACTTTTTGCAGATGATCCTTTGGGGTGGGAGAAATGAAGATAATCTCAGAGAAAACATAACTCTTGATATCTATAAAGTTAAACAGTGGTGTGATTCAAACTCAACACAAATAAAACAAACATAGTTTGCTTCAAGTTCAGTTTCGACAACTTACTTATAGAAAATCACGCTATAGTTAACAAAACTCACCCAAAGTTTTTAGGGGTATTTATAGATGAAAAATTAAAATTTGATAAGCATGTAGTGAACATATGCAAAAAATAGCATCTGGCTGCTATGCAGTTCGAGTTGTTTCAAATGAACTCAATCAATCCTCAGCCAGAATTGTGTGTTTTTCCTTGATTGAGTCACATTTGAGATATGTAATTGCCTTTTGGGGCTTATGTAGTCAGCAACTACTAAATTCAGTATTCGTTTTGCAAAAAGGGCTCTCAGATACATATTTATGTGAGGCAAAATCACAAGATCACTTCAAACCACTTTTCATCCGTCAGAAAATTCTAACTGTACCTTGTTTGTTCCTCTTAGAAACCGTGTGTCTAATACACAAAAAGTATTCTAATTCAGCAGTAAAGAATGACAGACGATACCATACAAGAGGAAGTCGGAATCTACCCTTGCCAATTACAAAATTTTCTTTGATATATGAGAGCAAGAAAATATATAACCACCTTCCAATGTACTACAGGGCAATAACAAATTTAAAAAAGTTCAGGAATTCAGTTGAAGAGGTATTTCTGCAAAAAGCCTACTATGACTTGAGGAATATTACAATGATGAATCTTAATGCTTAGTATTTCCGTTGCTTACTTATCTGTATTGTTTTATTTATTTATCTGTAGTGTTTGATATATTTTTCTGTGATGTTTTATTTGTATTCGTTTATGTACATATGTTTTAACTCTATAATGATTGTTCATTATATTTCATATATTTTTATATTCTTAATATTTCTGACTTTATAAAATTACACTTACTTTGTCAATAAGGATTACTTCTTGGACAATAAAGCATGATTTGATTTGAGTTTAAATTGATGTTACTTTGCTGACGACTGGTCTGGTCAGAAGGCCCTCCCAGTCACACGAATATCAATTTTTTACTTATAACTGTTCAAAATATTTCTTAATAATAAAATATCATCATTGAGTTTCTGCATTCAGAGTTAAGTTCTAAACTCACTTCACAACGCAAAATATTGACGACCTCTTTGAGTTTTTATCACTCAAACTGGACTACATTCAGGAGAACCATCCAACAGCTGAAACCATAATCATGGGAGACTTTAATGTACATAACGCTGCCTGGCTCAAATTCTCTAACAAAACAGATGATGCGGGTCGTCAAGCCGAGGCCTTCGCCATCACTCATGGTCTAGAACAACTGGTCGAGCTACCAACCCGCATCCCTGATGTCAACAACCAGTCTGCCAATACACTAGATCTTTTCCTCACCACCAATCCTGACCCGTATAGAATAGAAGTTTGTGCCCCACTTGGAAACTCTGATCACACCCTCATCTCCACAACATGCTCTTTCCATTTACCATCGAGCTGCACAATACCACCCCGTCTCATGTGGCATTACAATTCGGCCGACTGGGAAGGTCTTCGTATGTTTTTCTCAGCGTTTCCATGGAAGAGAGTTTGTTTCTCTTCAGTAGATCCAACACGATGTGCTGAGACAATTTCTGAAATCATCATGTTGGGGATGCAAACTTACATACCGAATACCGACAGAACATCATCCGATAAGACCTGGTTTAACAGAAACTGCTCTAGAGCTGTGGCTTCCAAATAGGCAGCATACCATCGATGGCTAAAAAATCCGGGCCCTGAGACCAGAGCAGCATATGTCGAGGCTAGAGGCATATGCAAAGAGACAATAGAATGCTCAAAAGATGCCCACAATGCCAAAATAAGATCAAAACTTGCTGAATGTCCTAACGTATCCCGTTCATTTTGGTCTTTCGCCAAGGCTGTGGGAAGAAACTTCACTTCCAGCTCATTTCCTCCTCTAACCAAAGAAGATGGAACACTAGCAACGACTGCCCAGGAAAAAGCCAATATCTTTGCGCACCTATTTGCTGTAAATTCCACTCTGGATTCATCGGGAAAACAACCCCCGAACATTACACCTATTGACAGTCACATGCCCGAGATCACCTTTCGCCAACGTACTATCAGAAAGATTTTGCTGGGTCTCAACACCAACAAAGCCTGTGGATCTGACGGAATCCCGCCGATTGTTCTCAAGAAATGTGCCCCCGAACTAACACCTGTTCTTTGCAAGTTGTTCAACCACTCTTACAATTTGGGGGTATTTCCGTCCAATTGGAAAATTGCAAGAGTACAGCCAGTCCCTAAAAAAGGCAAAAAGGCCCTACCTAGCAACTACAGACCTATCGCACTGCTATCTATTATTTCAAAGGTCATGGAAAAAGCCATCAACATCGAGCTCATGAAATATCTGGAAGACTCAGGAATTGTCAACGATAGGCAATATGGCTTCCGCCATCAGAGATTGACTGGTGACCTGCTCGCTTACGTCTCACATATATGGCAGCTATCTATTGAAAAGTATGGAGAAACTTTAGCTGTGGCATTAGATATCTCCAAGGCGTTCGATCGAGTTTGGCACCAGCGACTCCTCGCCAAGCTTCCGTCTTATGGCTTGCCCCCTCAGCTGTGTTCTCTGCTTGCTAGTTTTCTCTCAAACAGGTCTCTCCATGTAGTGGTCGATGGAGTTTCATCTGACACTCTACTCATAAATGCTGGTGTTCCGCAAGGATCTATTCTCGCACCAACACTATTTCTACTTCACATCAACGACCTGTTGAAAGCAACTTCATGTCCAGTACACAGCTTTGCCGATGATAGTACCCTCCATACCGCTTTCTCTTCCAGGGCCCCTATATCAGCCCGTGAAACCAGAAATGAACGAGGAAGAAATGTTAATAATATAAATATGGACTCAGCAACAATTCTCGAGTGGGGATCTAATAACTTGGTAGAATTCAATGGAAACAAAACACAATCATGTCTTTTCTCTAGAAAAGCCGATCTCACTGTGCCTAACATAACTTTGTCAGGAGTAACCATACCACTGAAGTCATCCATATCGATGCTTGGTATTACTATCAGCAATAACCTTTCCTGGGAAAATCACGTGAGGTCGATTGCCAAAAGTGCATCCCAAAAACTTGGTATTTTGTTTCGTGCCAAGAGCTATTTCACCCCCACTCAGCTGCTTATGATCTATAAGGCACAGATCCGACCTGTCCTGGAATACTGTTCCCATATTTGGAGCGCGGCACCTAAACATATCCTGAGGCTATTGGATTCTGTCCAAAAAAGGGCAATTCGTCTCGTCGGTGATGCCTCGCTTACAAACTCGCTCACTTGTCTGGAACACCGTAGAAAAGTTGGCGATTTGTCTCTATTTTATAGATATTTTCATGGGCGATGCTCTTCTGAAATATCAACAATCGTTCCTGCTTTGGCAGTTTCTTCGAGACTAACCCGTCAAGTTCAGTCATCACACCCCTTCGTGGTCACTTTGGAGACCTGCAGAACATCACTTTCCAAAGACTCGTTCATCCAACGAACAGCGAGGCTTTGGAACTCATTGCCTAGGGAGGTGTTCCCCGAGGCATACAACCTCCAGAAATTTAAGAAGAACACCAACTCCTACCTTCTTTCCCTTGGTTCCCATGATGTTCTCTGAACATTACAGGATATCCCTTTTCGTGGGAACCAGAACAAAAAAAAAAAAAAATGGAAACAATGCTTATATTAATACTGTATATAATCTCTCGAATATGCATAATATAAGGACATGGACGCGTTCAGTAGTTCTTGGGGGTGCCGCTGGCCGCGTTTTCATGTTTCGAAAACATTAATAGATTCATAGGTAAGGAAAGGCTTGGTGCTCAGTAATCCCGAAAAGTGTTCGGGATCACTTTTCATAAGTAATTGCACAAGTGCATCAAAACTACCAATAATTTTGCTGACAGCGTGTTGTCAAAAAACTGCATTTCATTTTTGGAGAAAGAGCCCGACACCGAAAATATAAAAATGACCGAATGCAGTTTTTCAAAGACAACACGCTGGAATGCGAAATTATCCGATTATTTTGATGCACGAGTGTGATTCGGGGGAATATTTCCCGAATAAACTGTCGACTTATCAAACTGACGTTATTAATTTATTAGCTTGTCATCAATAACCAACCCGTAACTGGAAAAAAAGAAGAGACGCAGAATTACGTTTGTTTTAATATTTTTCATTTATATATTATGCAAGTATACGTAAAAATATAATGACATTATTTATTCAAGGTTAAACTAAATCAAAAGTTGCAGGAACTGCAGTGAAATACACAATTATTATACGTATTCTGGTTAGACAATGCAGTGCCTGTGGTACGTCATTGCCACGCATTTTTTTGACTATTTCTTCTTGGTGATCTTCATCGATTTGAAGATATGGCGTTATTGATTTTGAATTTGAATGGCCCGTGATTTTTATAAGTTGCTGCTCGCCCACCCCCTTTTTAGCGAGATTGGAGACGGCCGTAGCTCGTAGCGAATGGTTAGTAAGCTTGATATTCTCTGTATTTAAACCAGAAGCTTCGGCTTGTAGAACAGTCCATTTGCTTACTGTATTTCGTCCAGCAGGAATATCTTTATACCATTTTCTGTTCAACTTTCAAGCGGGATTTACAGTGAGAAAGAATCGTTTTGTTTTTATTCCAACCCGCTTTTCTAGGAATTTTTTGTACAGTCGAATTGGACACAAATCAGAATTGATTTTATTGTTTATTAGCCATTTCAATGAAGCGCATGGTTTTTCCCCTCCTTGCGTTGTCTTAGTAAACACATGATCGTAAATAATCCTTCCTGTTTTTTCACCTACGTTATTTTCTTTTTCTTTAAAGTACGAAATTAAGCACTTGTGGCCTTCTCCACCACGCCAAGCTAATTAAAAAGCAAAAACAAAAAATACCTTCTTCTGCAAACCATCTGGGGTGTTTTTGTCATAACCACGAACCATATTTTGGAATTCATCGTACTTCAGAAAAACTGCACTTTCCTTTCTCTTCTCTGGATCTGTTTGAAGTTGTTTTCTCTTGGCATTTTTCGCATATCTGGTTGCTTTGAACTCAATATTAGTAGAAGGTTTAAAATTGATGTTGTATTCAGTGGGATATTTTTCCATCAGTACTTTAGCGGTTACGTTCCAAATCGGTTTAACAGTAAATTATTTGTACTCATCGCCATTCTGCTTACGCATATTGAATGCCCAGTCTGTTAATATTTTTGCCAGAACATTAATTTGTGTTTTTCATCCAAAGTATAGTTTTTCTCAGCACAGAAGCTCATAAACTGACGCCACACGTATTTTCTGTTCTGTTTTGTGTTATTTGGTTCGTTTTCCAACACATTTTCTTCAATAGCTTGTAATGAAGCCCGACCAAAACGAGACATTTTCAATAAATAATATTTTTGACATCACTTGTCGAACTGACGTTACTTATAAATTGTCGCTGTATTATTTAGTGTACAATGGAATTGCCATGGATATGAACTGTGCAATTATCGGTCTACAGTGCAATTATCGCAGGGCTCTTTCGCTTTCTACAATGCAATTATTGCTGTAATTTTGCGATAATTGCACTCCATTTACATGGGATTTTCGACAGGAGGGAAATATTCGGGATTACCAAACACTAAGCCTTTTTGTAAAATGCTCGAGGCACTAAGCACTGGTTCCAAAAAGTGCTCGGGAGCACAGTGCTTACGAGCACAAAAGTGATCTGGGTGCTTTCACGATCACTAAGCACAGTGCTTTGGGACAGCTCTACTTAGATACAACCTGTGAAGCAAATTGCTAGGCATATCGTGTTGAAGCACGCCAACCATGTTCACTGTGGCAATGGCTAGGATTTGACATTGAGCAACCAGGGAGAATGAAGAGGATCACTTCTACCTAAAGTCTAACCCGTACATCGTTGCAATTCAAATAATATGCCTGATAATCGTAAATAGATCAGTATAGATTACCTCGTCACAGGCTGAGCATCTCGGCTTGATGGTCTCCGCATGATGTCGTCCGCAATACAATCGTCCTTCCTTGAAGAAGTAGATGAGATCGACGAGCAGCTCTCTGCAAACGGTGCAAGCGAAGCAGGCTGGGTGCCAACAGGTATTGGGACCAGCGCGGCTTGCAAAGACGCATATGTCTCCGGTAGACATGGTTTCTTCGCACTGAAAATTGAAAATCTATTATGAGTGGATACAATAACAAATTTACATTCGATGATTTTCTTGAGCCACCTGGAGAAGTTCGATAATGAATATTAATAAGTAGCGTACATCATAATTGGACGGACCATCCAACAGAGAATGGATATACTATATGGCTTTATGGACCTCTCAAAAGCCTTCGACACTGTTAGCCATACATTATTATTAAAATCTTTGGAAGATGTGGGTGTCAGGGGCGTGGGGCTACAGTTATTTAAAACGTACCTCACAATAAAAACTTTTTAACAAAAAATTAAACCGACGAAATAATCAACTGAAAAGCAAAAAATAAAATAAACCTTCTTAGTCTAAATGATAATTGAGCTCCTAAACTAATGTAAGTAACTGATTTTGAGTCGGCGCCAAACAAACAATTATCGAAGATCATTATCTATGAAAGAAGTCATCAAAACGCAGCCGTGCATCTCGCTGCCATCATTTTACGCTTCACCTAATTCAATTGCTAGTTTGTTTGGCGCCGACTCAAAATCAGTTACTTACATTAGTTTAGGAGCTCAATTATCATTTAGACTAAGAAGGTTTATTTTATTTTTGCTTTCAGTTGATTTACGTCGGTTTAATTTTTGTTAAAATTTTATTTTACTTTTCAGTTCCGTATTTCGTCGGTTTAGTTTTTTGTTAAAAGTTTTTATTTTTCAATTTTGGTAGCTAAAATCTACCAATTACTACCTACTTGTTTTTGATTACTTCCAATATACTTACTTACCCACCTTACTTCAACTATTACCAGTTAAATAATATGATTATCTACTTTTACTATTTGTTGTAATATAAATTATTTTCGTTGTTCTGGTTAGTTTATTTCATTACTTTGTATATCATTCCATCCTCTCATAAAATATACTGATTTTGACGGATGTGAAACAAGAATAATATCAGTAGCGATCTGTCATTGTCAACTACGTATATGTATGCCAATGTTCACTAGTGAAAAATCAATTATCCCCTATTTTTCTACCCGTAAGGGTGGCTAATTCCTTTCGAAATCCAAATATAAGGTATACCCTATCTTTAAAAGAAGAATCATCCAAATCGAAGAACCCAGTACAAAGTTATGCCTGATAGAATCGGTTAACGGACCAGAATACAGAGGGTGAGTGATCAATATCCTTCATTTCGCTACCCTTAGGGGTGGATTTCATCTTTTTAATTTAAATGGGACCAAATTCGAAGTACACCCTATCCACTGAAAAAAGAATTATCGGAATCGAACGCCTCAGTAAAAAGTTATGCGTGATCATACATAAAAAATACGATGGAAAAAAAATATACGGGTCGAATAGAGAACCTCCTCCTTTTTGGTTTCGTCGGTTAAAAAGGTACCAATTTGTACAAATCAATAATACCAGAAGGAAGTTACTTTCGGTGTACCCCAAGGATCCGTGCTGGGACCAGTCCTCTTCAACATTTATTTAAATGATCTTTTCCCAGTTCCTACAGCCGGGGAAATCATAGCATACGCGGATGATACTTGCATCTTCTACGAAGAAGAAAATTGGAAAAAAGTCAAAACACTGGCAGAAAAAGATCTTGCTAACATTAAAAAATGGTTCAATAGTAAATTACTCACCATAAACTTTGCAAAAACATCGTTCCTTTCCACTTATATTGACAGTAGAACATCACCAGACTTCCAAACAATAAAAACTCTAATTAACGCACATATAAATGCTGTTAATGAATTTAAATACCTGGGAGTCGTCTTGGACTCTAATTTGAGATGGGACAAACACGTTAAACATGTTATTAAAAAAGTTAGGTTCTTAATACACAAATTAAAAGTTCTACGAGACATTCTCAATCCTAAGATGCTACATACAGTCTATATCTCACTTGTCCAGCCACACTTGTATGGTATAGTAGCATGGAAAAACTACTTTGACAAATCTTGATGTCATTCAAAATAAAATCATCAAAGTTATATTTAAAAAAAGATTTTACTTATCCATCCGACAATCTATTTCGGGAAAGCTCTATAATGGACACACGGCAGCTTAACTATTATTTTACAAACATCTACCAACATAAAAATGTGCATCAACTTAAAAATATCAATCATGAATACAACACACGAAAAAAAAAAACGTACGTACTAAAAAAGACCAAGAAAACGACTGGCCAAAAATGCTACACTTATCTAGCCCCTAAACTCTACAACACACTCCCAGATGATATTAAAATACAAAAAAATTAGAAAACTTCAAATACCACCTCAAAAGTTTCATTTTTGAAAACTCTAGCGAAATGATTCATAGAATAATAGAATAAACAGATAGTGCCCCGGTTGTATACCTATTTCATTATTACTTGTACCAATGTAAACGCCCCTTCTATATCAATTTACTTTATTCATCAGACTTGTCGATCTTAATGATTTTACTCGTTGATTTTAATTAGTATAACTTATATTTATTACCATTATTTTTATTTTTTTTACAGTTGCTATATATATATATATATATATATATCTATTGTCAATCTCAATGATTTTACTCGTGATTTTAATTAGTATAAGTTATATTTATCATCATTATTTTTACTGTGGTTTTATCTATATCTATAGACGATCTTAATAATTTTACTCGTTGATTTTAATTAGTATAATGTTATATTTATTACCATTATTGCTTCATCCCATATTGATTTGTGTATTTATGTCACGCACAGGTTTAACCTTTAGTGACTTTTTCCAGTTTATTTACTTTAGCTAGATTACTTATTTACATTCCAACAAGAATTCTAGTGTTTATTCTGTAATAATAACATTTTGTGAATATACCTATATTATTATTATAGCACTTCAGAGTTCAAAATTGGTCCATTTTGAAGCACGTCCAATTCCTCCTTCTTTCTACCAGCACAAACTACACTCAATCACTCATTTTCGGCTCATTTTGTCAAATAAGGCGATTTCTATCGAAAAAAACTCAACAGTAAGAGGTTAGGTTGTTTTTAACTGTTGAATAAGGATAATTTTTTTATAGACCAGGCTGTTTTTTGAGGCAAAACTCAGTAATTTTAGTGTGTTGTTTGTGCTGGTACAAGAAGGGGAAATGTGAGTGATTTTGTACTGAACATTTTTTGACAGTTCTAACAACCATTCAAATTTTGTCATTTTGTGTCATATGGAACAATTTCACCCAATCATGTCAATATTACACTGATAATTGCATTCAGTGCAATTATCAATCACTATGACAACACGATTGAGTTTGACAACTTCATTCCAAATAAATTTCAAAATGTCACGTTTTGTCAATGCGAATGTTCAAAGTATAAATGCGCTAATCAAAGAAGAAATTCCCAGAAATACAACCTACAGTCACAAATATATTTGGGGAATATTTATGGAATTTTGCTGCAAACGAGAATGAATTAAATGAACATAGAGGCTTAGATAGATAGATAGATAGATAGTTTATTGATCCAAATGCGAGCTCATAAAGCTATAGGACAAGTCAAAACAAAGTACATGTATAAATAAAGTTATTCATAAAATACAATACATAGTTGGATATAGATAAAATGAGACACACATCAACGATATCAACTCACAAAATCGATAAAAATATTATAAATATCTGAACAATTATGAATGTGAACATATTTCAGATAAAATGTTTGTTATAACAATAAAATAAAAATAAAACATTAAAAATATTCAAAATATTCATCAAGGTTGTATGGAGTAATGCCCAATAAAAATGCTTTGATTTTTTTTCTGAAAATATGCGTCTGTTCTATTACTTTCAGCTCATTTGGAAGTACATTGTATAATCTCAGTCCTATCACGTTCAGTGATTTTTGAGAAATGGTGAGATGTGAGGGTGGTAAATGGAAGTCGTTTTTTTTCTCGTATTATAATTGTGATATTGGTTGTTTGTGGGAAACGTTTTTTTATTCGCGTGAATATATGTTATGACTTCTAAGATAAAAAGACCAGGGAGTGGTAGAATTCCAAGTTTCTTAAAAGATCTCGACATGACGTCTGCTGGGAGACGTTTGCAAGGCAACGTATTATTCGCTTTTGTGCGATGAATACGTCTTTCGCTGCTGGGGAGCTCCCCATATTGTGATTGCGTAGCAAATTCTTGATTGTACCTGGGCGTGATAAAATAGGAGCAAACTAGGTTTGTCCAAAACGCGTTTGAGGATTCTAATTTGGTAGCATTTGGAGTGTAGAGAGCTAGTCAGATTATTGCAATGTGATTTAAAGCTAAGATCGTTGTCGATTATTATACCTAAGAATTTGGAGGATGTACTATGTTCAAGAGGTGTGCCGCAGATGTTCAGGTCCAGGGAAGGTGGATTGGTGTTTTGCCTGGTATGAAAAGTAGTAAAACTTGTTTTTGAGGTATTGAGAAACAGAGAGTTGTTGCTCAGCCAACTATGTAGGGCATCAGTTGTGTTGTTTATTTTATTTTGGAGTTCTACTGCGGATTTATCACAGAAAAGCAGGGTAGCATCATCAGCATACAAACTGGTGAAGGCTCTTGGCAGAACAGTTGGCAGTTCATTTATATAAATTAAAAAGAGTATAGGTGCTAGGACGGACCCTTGGGAAAACCAATGTTATTTTGTTGTGGATTTGAGACATGGGTTATTGTTTAAATATTGTTGGTGTGATTGATTTTTACCCGCTGGATTCTTCCTTCAAGAAAGGAACTGAACCATTCGTAAGGTTTACCTCTTATTCCATTAAGATAAAGTTTATCAAGCAATTTTTCGTGTACTACACAGTCGAAAGCTCGACTAAGATCGCAGAAGACTCCTGTTGGATTTTGTCCAGTTTCAATAGATTGTATAATGTTTCCATAAAAAGAGTTAATAGCACTGATAGTTGAATGTCCTGTACGGAAACCATGTTGATCGGGATGAAGTAAGTTATTCACGTTCAAAAAGTTGAGGAGTTGAGAAAGCATAGAATATTCGAAAATTTTCGAGATACGGGAGGCACTGTGATTGGCCGGTAATGTTCTAAATTATGCGGGTCTGATTTTTTGAAAATCGGGGAGACTAGTGCATTCTTCAATCTGGTGGGATACATACCCTCTTGAAAAGATATGTTTATTATATGAGTAAGGGGTTCGATGATGTGATCAGCAATTTTTTTAATCAAATAACCTGATATTTCATCAGGACCGCAGGAATGTTTTTTCTTTAGTTTATATTTTATGATGTCCCTAATTTCTTCCTCTGTGACATTTTTACAAAAATACTGTTAGCTATACTTCTCTGAGAAGTGCTTGGAGATTTTCCTTTTGTGTTGATTTTATTGATGGTATCATAAGGGGCCTGTATGAAAAAGTTATTAAAGGCTTCGGATATTATTTGTGGGTCCTCAGTTTCTTCATCATTCAGTTTAATACAAATGTTTTTATTCGTGGAGGATCTTCCGTTCAGCATAGAAATAACACTCCATGTAGTTTTATTAATGTTGGAAGAGGTATATATTTTGTTGTTGAAAATTGGCTTTTCGTGATTTTAACGAGTTCATTGTGCTCTCTTTTGAGATTTTATATGTTTCTTTCAAATTTGAATCTTTTTTTTGAGCATAAAACAGGTGTTTCAAGTTTTTGCTCGATTGTTTGATGCTGTCATTAACCCATTCTTTCCCATTTTCAGTATTTTTAAAGATTTTAGTCGTTTTTCGTGGACATCCTTGATCAAAGTAATACATCAGTTTGTCGTGAAATATGTTGAATTTCGTTTCAACGTTTGTTGCTGAATATACGTCTACCCATGTTTCATTTTTCAGTTCTGTTATGAAGTTGTTGATGTTAGAATCACTTAGTATTCTCTTGGAAGTATATAAGGTGTTATTTTCAGGTAGAAGAATTGGCGTTGATACTAAAAGATTGGGCGGTCAATATGAGAAAGAAAGACGAGACCGAATTTAAAGAAGCAACGGTGAAGACAATGTGGAACGTTTCGTGCAAACTTTTGCAAGAAAAGTACTATAATGACTATAATATTATGATTGACCAGTTTAACAATATAGTAGGTATTTAAACCAGCCCGAGATGCCCGCGATGCAATCGGGAAGAAACTACAAGCAGATCCATGTAAACGTAAGTCCAGTTCAGTTTCGTTAAATTTGTCTGAAGTTAACAAAATAATATTGCTATGGGATGAAAATACTCCTGAATGCCTTATGCGTAAATTTTACCATATTGATGCTGTAGAATTAACGTGGCGAGGAGGAGAGGCAGTTGCTTGTCTGGTGGATTTTTTTCAAATCGAGAAAAATAACGATGACTCTCCAACAAATCGCATTGAATACAATCCTGTGTTCAGTAAAACATGCCAAGGTGGTTCTAAAAGCTGTACAAGTAGTAAATGGTTGGTTTCCAATAGTGAAAGACAAAGCTGCCCTGTACGTCTTTTTCATAAACTGATATCAAAACGAGGCGACAATATTACCTCACCACGACTGTTCTTAAAACCAAATCGACACTGGAAAAATGAAACTGACAAATGGTACGATAATGTACCTGTTGGAAGAAATACAATAAATGGATGGACTAAATCTGCTGCTGAGGCAATTGGCTTGAATGTAAAGGACAAAAAGATAACAAATCACTCGAATAGATCAACTGCTGTTAGCGAATTGGCAAAAAGTGGTGTAGAAGAACAACAATTGCTGAAAATTACTGTCATAGCAATCAAAATTAAAAAACAAAAACACCACAACAAAAATGCGATTAAATCGTTGTAGAGAACAGCAACGAATTTAATGTTAAGTTGAATTTTAATAACTGTACTTCCAATAAATAAATAAATGTTTCATTGTGTTGAGTTGAAAAAAAATTGTCAAAAAACTTTCCGCCGAATATCCCTCGTAGTCTACTCGACAAGTTGAAAATGGTCTAAAATAGAGATACTGCTCTCAAAATTATGTGTGATAGCTCATTGGATCCGGAATAACGCCTAGAAAAATGTGCCAAAAGCGTGTATTAGCACATAAAAAATTGCAAAAGTTATAAACAATTGAAGATGAAAAAAAATGGCATTTTGTTTTTTGCCAATATTTCATAAACTATTGATATTTAAGGAATTTAGAAGGAAGATTCTGAAAGAGGAGGAAATTTCCAATAAAAAACTCCGAGCTCACGGAACTCTATCTCCATTATTTATAATTGTAATTTAACGCTGAAAATGGGTCTCCGAGCGACATTTTTAGGTTGCGCGCGCGGCGTCAAAAGCGAGTACGACACATCAATTAATTTATTTAAGGTACTAAATTTTTTTTTTAATTTGAAAAAATTATGGTGTATTCGGAACACTATGAATAATTCATTCCGTTGGAAGTTTTACTTAAAGTTGATTTTTAACAAGTGGAACGATTGTTAACTAACAAAATTTTCTCGAACTTCTGTCTTAATTGTAAATGAAAATTTTTTTTTAAATAATTTTCGTAAAAATTTTTCGCTCCGTAGAGCCTTTCTTATATACATACTCAACAAGATCACGCCATAAAAGTTGAAAAAATATTCATACTTTGTTTATAATAATTTTTGTACTTGAACAAAAACTAAAAAAATCCAAGTAATGTTGTTAAAAAAAATTTTTTCTTAATCATCATATTATCGTTTTTTTATCAATACAAGATATGAATTGATTTGCAAAAAAAAAAAATCCCGGCATTTGTTGATACATTTTTTATAAACAAATTGATTATTTCAATATTTTTGAATTTTTTTTTTCACAACTTCATTATATTACAAATATTATGATTTTTGAGAAAAAAATTTTCCTTAATAACAATTTTTAATTTTTTATAATCGTTTTTTTTATAATACTATTGTTTAAATAATTAGTTAAGGAATAATTTTTTCTGAAAATCATAATTGACAGTCCTCTATAAAGTAACGAAAACATATTTTTTTTATCAACAATTCCATTGTTTATTAACTTACCAATTAGTTATAAACAAATTTTTAACTTTGTTAGATTTTTTTTCTGAAACTTCTGAAATTTACAAAAACAACCATATATAACAAAGTATATGAAAAAAAAATCCCAATTTTTCCCAATTCGAATTCGAATTATTTTTGTAAATTTTGGAAGTTTCAGAGAAAAAATCTAACAAAGTTAAAAATTTGTTTATAACTAATTGGTAAGTTAATAAACAATGGAATTGTTGATAAAAAAAAATGTTTTTGTTACTTCATAGAGGACTGTCAATTATGATTTTCAGAAAAAAAATTATTTCTCAACTAATTATTTAAACAATAGTAATATAAAAAAACGATTATAAACAATTAAAAATTGTTATTAAGGAAAACTTTTTTTTTCAAAAATCATAATATTTGTAATATAATGAAGTTGTGAAAAAAAAATTTCAAAAATATTGAAATAATCAATTTGTTTATAAAAATTTTATCAACAAATGGCGGGAAAATTTTTTTTTGCAAATCAATTCATATCTTGTATTGATAAAATAACGATAATATGATGATTAAGGAAAAAAAAATTTTTTTAACAACATTACTTGGATTTTTTAGTTTTTGTTCAAGTACAAAAATTATTCTAAACAAAGTATGAATATTTTTTTAACTTTTATGGCGTGATCTTGTTGAGTATGTATATAAGAAAGGCTCTACGAAGCGAAAAATTTCTACGAAAATTATTAAAAAAAAAAAATTCATTTACAATTAAGACAGAAGTTCGAGAAAATTTTGTTAGTTAACAATCGTTTAACTTGTTGAAAAATCGACTTTAAGTAAAACTTCCAACGGGAATGAATTATTCATAGTGTTCCGAATACACCATAATTTTTTCAAATTAAAAAAAAATATTTAGTACCTTAAATAAATTAATTGATGTGTCGTACTCGCTTTTGACGCCGCGCGCGCAACCTAAAAATGTCGCTCGGAGACCCATTTTCAGCGTTAAATTAAAATTATAAATAATGGAGATAGAGTTCCGTAGGCTCAGAGTTTTTCATTGGAAATTACCTCCTCTTTCAGAATCTTTCTTTGAAATTTCTTAAATATCAATAGTTTATAAAATATTGGCAAAAAACGAAATGCAATTTTTTTTTCATCTTCAATTGTTTATAACTTTTGCAATTTTTTATGTGGTAATACACGCTTCTGGCACATTTTTCTAGGCGTTATTCCGGATCCAATGAGCTATCACACATAATTTTGAGAGCAGTATCTCTATTTTAGACCATTTTCAACTTGTCGAGTAGACTATCGGACATTGACAAATCCCTCATAATTTGATGACAAATTTCTCAAGCGTTTTAAATAGTTGACAGTTTTTCTCGTCTAATTGCTAGGCAACAGTTTCTCATTGAACAACCCAAATTTACCCGATAAAATACAAACCTCTCGGGCAATTATAAGTGAGAAAACGGTTCTTTGAATTCAGTTCTGAACTTTGGAGGGCTATAACTCGGAAAGCATATGGGAACGCCTTGTTGAAAATAAGTAAGAACGAAATGGCTATTCTCAGGATACATGAGTGGTCTTACAAGCCCAGAAACACATATCTATTATAGTTCAGTTTATATCCAACGTCCATGTGTTTTACTCATATATTTATTAACTAACAAATATTGAAAAAACCCAATGTAGACAAAGTCAAGAAAATCAGTCTGTCCTTTTTCAAATATAACCATTGCGCATTCCTTGTCACAAGAAATTTATGGGTTATGCCATCAATTAATCAATTTCTCTAATTTTATCAGTAATCGATTCATTTTGAACTAACAATTTGATGACGACAGTAATTTCAAACGATTTTAATTTGTTTCACTTCCAGCCAATGCTAGTGGGAATTTCCAAAAATGGATTAGGCTCGTCAAACTTCACGTGAAATAATGACTCCTATAATTAGATGGACGAACAGAATCACGTCTTTGATCGAACTATGGTTTTCTCCAGGCTAATGCATATTCACTTATGAGCCCTCGTTTTTTAAATCGATGTCAATTGTTTTGGCTTCAGATATAATTTTAGAGGTTATTTCAGGAATTCATCAGATCTGTTTTGATATATATTTTTAATATATATTTAGTTCTCTTAATTTTTGTATACATTGCTCTTTAGATTTTTGTATCTTCACTAAAGTTATAAAATCCACATGATTCAAATAGAATATTGAAACCAATACTTGATTTTGTAACTTCAGTTGTACTCGTATAATAATGAATTATTTTGAGACTTTCAAATATATAAATATTTCAACACCCAGTCGAAAACCTATCCCAATCGTTCATATTTGATCATCATAATTTATAAAAACTCAATTCTGTCCATATGCCTCATATCCACTGTTCAAAGCTTTGATTTATTCTGAATCCGATATTTTTTCGACGTACTTTTTCCCCTACTGAACGCGTATGGTAGGAGACAGGAAGGAATAAGAGGGAAATTTATGGGGGACCCAAAAGTGACTAGCTAGACATTCTGGATATTGGAAAGGTTGCAATGAATTAGTGCCAAACCTATTCATATGAAATCCCTTAACCATAGTGGCCGCTGCTACACTTTTCCTGGATTTAATATGAATGATGAATCGGGAAATGACCTGGAGGAATTGGAAGTTTATTGTTTTTGTATTTTAAGTGCATAAGGTTAATTCCCTCGAAGCTAGGAATGAGCGAAAGTGCGACATTTTGAGGGGCACTCAAAACTATTGAGGAAAAAAAATGTTTTTCGTATCCTATGAGAAAGTAAAAATGTTCCTTTTCCTGGATTTAATATGAATGATGAATCGGGAAATGACCTGGAGGAATTGGAAGTTTATTGTTTTTGTATTTTAAGTGCATAAGGTTAATTCTATCGAAGCTAGGGATGAGCAAAAGTGCGACATTTTGTGGGGCACTCAAAACTATTGAGAGAAAAAAAAGTTTTTCCTATCTTATGAGAAAGTAAAAATGTTCTAAATTTTGGGATTGTAAATTAAAGCAATCAGTGCAGCTGCTTTTGATATTTACCCAATGAGCTTTTTGTTTTCGGTCACCTGACATCAGATTCACAATTATTAATGGGACAACCTGTATATTTTGGCATTTTTATGTTCCTCCCGATAAAACAAGTTCAAGTTCAATTTTGCCTCCCGACATGTTTGAGAAAGTGAGGCAATGGTTTTAATTGTTGATGTCAAATTCTAAGACTGATCAAAAAATATGTAGAAGAAAGTTGGGGGATTTAACCGTTTAACACTCAACAACCCATAACAGAAAGTAACGTGAATATTTCGTAGAATTTTATGTATAGGTCCAATGGGAGAATACTTTTGTAAATTTGTATGCTATGAAGTATTGAAAAAGTTTTTTGTTGTTTCCAATATCCCAAGTTTTCTGAGAAGTAGGCGAATCCTCCTCAAAATAAATTGAAGTGATCATTTATTCAGAATAAAAGTGGTAATGTAATAAGAGTACATTAAAAAACATATCTATCACTAACATATATACAGAGGGGTAAGAAAATATTGCATGGACCATTGTTTTTTTTTATAAAATTAATTCTGAACTTTAACTACAAAACTGAAGGAAATAATGCCTGAATAAAAACAAAATATATTTCTCAACCAGTCCTTTCAAGTGGAAATTAGATAATATAAATCGGCTGTTCTTGCTGGTCCTGCATTTTGTATTCTCGACAAAACACCCAAAATATCATCTCCCTCAACCGTAGAAATATCGTCATCAGTAAGTGGAAAAACAAAAGTATTTTTTTTATTGGTGTCCCTTTTTACCCATTTAAAGCACGCCTCAGCGTGTTTATATCGAACTTTAAAAAACGCGCGTTTTTTAAAGTTACCATGACAACATCAACAAATCGAGAAACGTGAAGTCTAAATAACAAATTTTTGATTATTGATCTGACAGGAGTACCTTGTAACGTCAAATAAAATATTACTAACAATTCGTTCATTTATATGTGCTCCTCCATCCATTTGATGAACTTTTCATATTCTTTTTTATATATATCACTGGATTTTCGCGGTATTAACCGCGATTCTGCCTCACTATTCAAAAAATCGATATTATAATAATTCATTTTTGAGCTCTGGTGACAACAAATATTGATCTTTCATAACAAATTGCAAATGAATATCTGTTTTTCTCATTTCCATGACAACGAAAGGTATACTGATGTCACATTACGAATTCAACCTTCTTGCATTATTAGTTCTTATTTCTATTTTTTTGTAGTAATAATCCCAGTATATATGATTTCAAAGTGCACCAATAAAAAAAAAAACGTAAAGTATTCGTGGATAACTGGTCTTAAAAACACTTGCTCTATTTCGAGCACTCCGGCTGCGCCGTCGTGCTCGAAAAATCGCGCGTGATTTAAAGCCCTTTTTATCCACTTATACTTTAATATACTATTTCTGTTTCTCATTTATAGATCTTTTCATCGGACACTTCGTACTTATTTTTTTCTTAGCTGTTAACTCTCATTGAGCCTTTCTATCGCTTTCTGCCCCTGTCCAACTCTTCTATTTCGGACAACCTGTGTTAATTTTTCATCCAAGCACTTTATGACACCTTTTGAACTATTCAAAATGGAACTGAGGGCGAAGGCTTTTTCAGAGAATGCCAAACGATCTACAGGCAAAATTCCTGGTTTTTAAACTGAGTTAATTATGTCCGACATAATAAATTATTGGATATGCCTTAATGGTTGACTCACCGATGCGTCTTACTGTTATAATTTCTCCAGGATGTAATATCAACCAATCATTGAAAGCAACAAAACTAGCAGTTTTAAATGGACCGAACACGCCCACGTCTAATGGCTGCATTCGATGACTTGAATAAGATGGAAACGAGCTAAGAGAAATGTCTGACTCTTTGCACAATTTAATTGCTTCGTATGATTTGTGGTAAGGATGATTATCCAAGAAAATCAAAATCCGATTTTATTTAGAGCAACGCGTAGGTATGTTTTATTATGTTTTAGAAATTCCAAAAACAGTTCCTTAGTCATCAAACTTGTTTTGTTACTTTGCTCACTTTGAATATAGAAGAATTCCTTAATCTTGGAACTATGTATACAGGTGGTACTAAATTTCCCAAAGCATTCATAATTCCTACGAATGTCACAATTTTTCCCCTTCCTGCCTCTTGCTCTACTTGCTCTTGTCTGGCTTTAGAACGGTCTCTATACCAGTCTCATCTAAATTATCAATTTGAGCATCAAATGAATTGTATCTCGTGAGCTCCAAAATGTGAATATTTTTTATATATTTTTTTCATCTTGCTGAGTTTTTTTGATTTCTCGCTACTTTTCTAACGGAAATGTTATTTTTTAATTGATCTTTCAGTGCTCTTTTTATGTGTATCCCATTTATTTCCCTTCGTGTCTCCTTTTGTAGACCCTTAACATCTAAAATTAACCAGTGATCGAATGTTCCCAACTACCTGTGGTGGAATCCTCACTGAAGTACGTTCATTTATATAGACTTGAATTTAACGTGAAGAACATATTTTAAGGTTATGTTTCTGCGCGTTACTTTTATTCATATTTTTATATAAATATATGAATTGAGAGAGAATCTCGTTTTCATTACATTCAAGATACGGAAAATGCTAAAATACTACATTTTCGTAAGGATCAGGATTGAAACATTTAAAATTTATGTTATATGGGTATTCAGGAGGATTCTAAAATACCACCTCTGTCAACAAATCAGATTTTATTTATGAAGCATCGTAAATATTTCAAGAAATTCCTGCATCGGAGAATTTAGTAGTTACCAAGCACTGACTAATTTGCTCAACACGAGAAGCAGCCACTATCACAGACATAATCATCACTCAGGGATTTCAAAGCTGGAAAACCAGCAGAACATCTTTTCATTCAGAAGAAATAGATAATGCTGATAATTATCATAAGTCATTAAGTAAAGTTATGTCGTTAATAATTACTATGTTAATTCTACCAGTCTGAATTGGAAATTCAACCCACCAAGGCATCGTATTCCCATGCCAGACAATTATCATTGGGATTAAAATGAGCAGAATTTGCATTTTTTTAATTGCCTTCCCTTGCAAGTATCAAACTAATAACCGAAAATAAACTCGTTCCTTTGATGAAGTGGTATCTTTCTGCTGCTCTCAGGAGATTGAGGTAAATGGATGAAATAACTGAAAAAAGGTAATTAAAGAACGAAAGCAGGCGCTCTTTTTATGGGACCTGTGGGAGTATACCCAAAGAGGACTCGCGGGGCTGTTTCCAGCGAATTCCACAAAAAAAACTGGTTTGAATTATTTTACACATGTTCAAAATAGTGTCATGAAGCATAAGTTTAATAAATCCAAAATTTAAATGTTTCCTCTCCTTAAGGCCACAAGGGCATTTCAGTTCCTGTTCTGCACTCGTTTGTATCTCATAATTAAATCAATACCCTGTATAGAACAGTGCAGAGAGAAATAGCAGGAACTGAGGTGTTGAATTAATTGAACTCGATCAGCAAATAATGCTGATCTGAGATTCATGAAGCATAAGTGTCATGAAGCATAAGTTTAATAAATCCAAAATTTAAATGTTTCCTCTCCTAAAGGCCACAAGGGCATTTCAGTTCCTGTTCTGCACTCGTTTGTATCTCATAATTAAATCAATACCCTGTATAGAACAGTGCAGAGAGAAATAGCAGGAACTGAGGTGTTGAATTACATTAATTGAACTCGATCAGCAAATAATGCTGATCGGAGATTTTCGGAAGGAATGACCTGTGGAGAGGGGCATTGATTGTCGAGTTTTGCTAATAATTGAGAAGAATAGAACAGTTAGTTGATCGCGAGTTTTAATCGAGTAAACATCGAAAATAATCGGCGGATGACACTTCTCCCAATGGCACCAGAAATGGATATTATAATGTAAGTACTTTGTTTTTCCTATTGTTCATTCATTTTAATGAATCTATATTTTTATAAATGTGTCTCTTACCTAATTGACTTCACCTCTATTCTTGCAGCCGCACTGCAAGGGGAACAATTCAGGGTTGTTAAAGTTAAATGGGGTTCGAGTAGCCAATAATGATCATGGCTATTCTCGATATTAGAAAATGTGTTGTGGGCTTGGAAAAAGTCCCGACATAATTGGATATAGATTTATTAAAATGAATGAACAATAGGAAAAACAAAGTACTTACATTATAATATCCATTTCTGGTGCCATTGGGAGAAGTGTTATCCGCCGATTATTTTCGATGTTTACTCGATTAAAACTCGCGATCAACTAACTGTTCTATTCTTCTCAATTATTAGCAAAACTCGACAATCAATGCCCTCTCCACAGGCATTCCTTCCGAAAATCTTGATCAGCATTATTTGCTGATCGAGTTCAATTAATGTAATTCAACACCTCAGTTCCTGCTATTTCTCTCTGCACTGTTCTATACAGGGTATTGATTTAATTATGAGATACAAACGAGTGCAGAACAGGAACTGAAATGCCCTTGTGGCCTTTAGGAGAGGAAACATTTAAATTTTGGATTTATTAAACTTATGCTTCATGACAATATCAAGCAAATGTATTAGCGGACGTCTCCACTTTACAACAACAACAAAAAACGATTGGGAATTTTCTTGAGTTTTGGATTCGTGTTGAATGAAGACGATCCGTTTGTACAACGTTTCGGGCCTAGGTGGTTATTTTTCTTCGTTTAAATTTATTTGAACATAATACACTACTCAAAACGAAAAAGGAGCTACTTCTTTCTTTTGTTATAATTTATTTGTGCCATCAAGTACAAAGATAAAACTTTGTGTCCACTTAGTACCTATATTGCAGTTTGTAGCAAAACATTCATTCTTATCAACAGTTTTTTTTTTATTCCAACAAAAAAAATTAAAAAATGTCAATTTATTCACGAAGACATAGATGCGTTTGTCAAGTTGCTTGTTAAGTTTCGTGCTGAATGTGAAAGAATCAAAATTGATGTTGATGTGCTTGGTAGACCACGTGTTTTTAACAGAGATTCTGATTGCTAGAGTTATCACTCTGATTCAAGAGGGACACTCAAGACGGCAAGTAGCCCGAATGTTGAATGTCAGTGGCGCTGCCATAAATAGGGCCTGGAGAAGGTATTTTCCGCGCCAATTTCCGAGAGGGACGAACGTTTAATAAGGCTTGGGCCACCAGAGCACGAAGAAGTACAGCTACAACGCTCCAAAATCAGTTGGTTGAGAGCACAGGAACCCGAATGAGTACCCAAACGATACGTAACAGCAGTGACGGATTTCCCATAGGGTGAACGTTTTTTAGACTGCACTGGAGGAAAGAGTTCCATTTGGAGGAGAGTCCTTTATGGTTTGGGGTGGGATAACTTTGAACGGGCGCACTCAGCTGGTGGTAATTCGTGAGGGGTCTTTGACGGCATAGACAAAGTTTTAGAACCACAAGTGGCCCCATTTGCCGAAAATGTAGGTCCAGAATTAATTCTGCAACAAGACAATGCTTGCCCACACACCGCCAGAATAGTGCAAAATTACCTCAATGCCCAAAATATTGAGGTTATGGTTTGGCCCGCCCGCAGACTATGGAAAAAAGGAAAAAGAAAAAGTCCAAGGAATTTTGAATAGAATAGAATAAATTTATTATTTAACCACGTTACATAAAATTATGTTTGTAGCATGTCAAAGTACAAAAATTAAAATTAACAATAGTTAAAATTACAAGTAATAAAATTAGTCATTACAAGTAATAAAATTAGTCATTACAAATAAAATGAACAGGACAGAATTACATATATATGTAACTACAAATGTTTAAAAGTTTTGACACAAATGTTTAAAAGTTTTGAAACAACACAACAAAACAATCACAACATGGATGTTATTAGACATGCCCCTTAAGCGGGTTTTATTGTTTTAAAGTTTTTATTATAAATATTTTTAATGCGCTACGGTTATGTAGTTGGTGTGAGTAACATGCATTCATGGTTAAATGATAGGGATTCCTCTATTGAGTAAAAACAATATAATAGTAAATGGTTCTTTACACATTTCTTGAATTGGCTGAAATTTAATGATTTTACAGATACTGGTAATTTATTGAAAATTTTGACATTTATTGAATTTTGCTCTGTGATGGACAATCTGAATTTAGAAGTTCTGAGTTCATTCGATGATCTTGTAGCATGGTTGTGGACATCAGCATTAGTTGAGTATAGTAAAATTCTGAATTTCTTGAATAGTGGCTGACAGTGGGCATGGAAGGTTGCACCATCTATGATCCTTAGCGCCTTTTTTTGGAGTCTGAATTCTCTAATTGAGTGTGTTGAGTTACCCCAGAGAATAGTACCATAGTTAAGGTGCGAGTGAAAGTGAGAATGGTAGAAAGTTATTAATATTGGAATGCTCAATACTTTTTTTAGTTGTCTCAATAGGAATAATTGGGTGGAGAGTTTTTTGCATAAATGATCAATGTGGGCACTCCATTTTAAACTGTCGTCTAGCACAATACCTAACAGGTTGACTGAGTTATTCGAGGTAAAATAGTTGTTAGCAGAGAAGAAATTTTTTTGGGTTTTTTCTTGATTTAATTTAAGATTATTTGAACTGAACCAAATATGAGCCTTGTTTTTGGCTTGCTCAGTAAGATTGTTGAGTGTGATAGGGTTGCAATGTGTTTCAATTAAGGTTGTGTCATCTGCAAAACAAATACATCCAGAGGGCGACATATAGTGAAAAATATCGTTGAGGTAGATAAGAAACAACAGTGGTCCCAATACGCTTCCCTGCGGGACTCCGTGGTTTATGTTCTGGAATTCGGAGAAATTGTTCTCTATGGCTACACACTGAATTCTGTTATTGAGATAGGACTTTATAAGTATCAGAGGTAGTAGAAGTTTAGTTTTTCTAGTAGTTTATCAAACGATACACAGGCGAAGGCCTTGGATAGATCGCATAAGGTGATTTCCGTATGTTTGCCATTCTCAAGACCCTCGACTATGTTCGCAACAATGCGGCTGATAGCCTGAATCGTGGAGCAGTTTGGTCGAAAACCAAACTGTCCTTTGTTGAGAGTATTATGTTCATTAAAAAAGAGCAACAATCGTTCCTTCAGGATTATTTCAATAATCTTACTGATAATCGGGATTATAGAGATGGGTCTGAAATTTGTGGCCAAATCAGGGTCTCCTTTTTTTATATATTGGAAGTACCTTAGTGATTTTTAGATTGTCAGGAAATATTCCATGGAGGAAACATAGATTGATCAGGGTTACTAGGGGTTCAATCAGCATGGTCGCTGTGCTCTTTATGATTTTACTGTTTAAACAATGTATATCAAAACAGTTTGAATTTTTCAATTTATTTATTGCAGCGTTCACCTCTTCGTGATTTACTGGTCCTAGGAAAAGTGAATCTTTTGTTTTGGGGAGGTCATTCAGAAAATCACTCGAAGAATGGTTAATATCAGGTAATGTTATGATGATCTCCTCGGCATCATGTGTGAAATACTCATTGAAATCGTCAGGACTGAGTTTAGATATTTTAGATTTCTTCGCTTCCTTATTCCTTTCGTGATTTATTAAATTCCAAGAATCTTTAGCTTGGTTAGTAGAATTTAGTATAAATGAATTGTAGGAATATTTTTTTGCGTTAGCCAGCGCCTTATTATATTGAGATTTGTAGAGACTGTAAACAGCTCTATCTTGTGGATATTATTTTTATGGAAAGTAGGGAGTCACTCATGGACCTTAGGTTGTCGTTAAAAAATTTTACAGGAGGTCTGTATTTGTTAGCTATTTTTTTCTCGGGAAAATGTTTCTCCACCATGGTTTTTAACTTGTCCACTAGATAGTTTGACAATAAATTACAATTTTTTTTATTATTTTCTTTGGGTAAATTAAAAACGGTCCAATCCAGGTCCGTAAGTGATTCCTTCATTTTACCAAGGCCAATTTCATTTATTTTTCTTGTGGAGTTTTTTGCTGGAAGAGTATTGTGTGGAGTTTTAACAAGTATTTTTTGGGCCCGGTGGTCTGAGAGTCCCGGATCGACTATATCCACCGAGTAGCTGGATTTATTTAAGTTTGTTAGAATGTTGTCTATACAACTGGCAGATCTAGAGCTCACTCTGGGTATACTCGTCGATTGTGAATCTCAGACCAGAGGACTGTATAATTTCTGACAATTCCAACGTTGATTTGTCACTTTTTTTAATATTTATGTTGAAATCACCCAATATAATGATTTGATTATATTTTGCGAAAAGCTTATCCATAAGATTATTGAAATGTAGAAAAAATATCTGTAAATTCCCATGCACACAAGATCTATACATAGTGATAATACAAATATTTGTGTTTGTGTTTGCTGAGGTACACCAGGTTTTTCTCATTACTCTAGGGAGAATTCATTACAACAAATTGATTTCTATTTTCCGATAGCTTCTCAGTGGATCTAAGGCCATTTCTAGGTCTTCCAAGGTTTCCAACAATTGCTAACAGGGTCGAATGCCTTGGTGAAATTCAGAAGAACACATGGCATACCGTTATCCATTGATTTGTATATCGCGTAATTTTATCAGTCGTACATTTGCCTTCTCTGAAACTGAATTGAGACATGGACAAGAGTTTGCACTTCTCTGAATATGTTGTTAATCTTATTTTGAGACTTCTCTCGAACATTTTTGTTAAATTTCTTGTGATTTTTTTAAAAGCGGGATTCACCACTGCCAATTTAAAAACAGCTGGTTAGATTCCATGTTCGTATATTTTATTCATTAAGTAAGTTATTGGGGATGATATTTCTTCAACTATTTTTATCAATTCTTTTGTTCTTTCAATATCCACACCTAGAGATTTTATGATTTCTATATTTTCCCATTCGTTCACTGGATCTGAACATACTGAGTTTATAGTAATATGTTGTTTAAGGTATGTTGGTTGGAGGTTTCACATTTTTTTACATGTCTCCTCTACATTAACAAAGTATTCATTGAGTACATCTGTAACAAATTTTTTATTTCTTTATTTTCAGTGACTAATCACATTCAAGATTTTTTACTTTTCATTTTGGAAGTGATTCCTTCTACATTGTTTCATCAATGTATTTATGAAATTTCTATATACACAACGAATTCTTGTTTTACTATTTGGTCATTAGGATTCTCTTTATATCTACATGAAATTTTACTCTTTCTGTTTTTATAACTGAAATTTTTAAAAAAAATGTGTAATGTTTTTATTGAATTGATTTCATTTGGTGATGTCACGTAATAATCTTCTCTGATGTGAAGTAATTCGTTTTCAGGATTTTCATTTTCTTAAAATTAATCAATTTAAAAACTCTCGATGATTTTATCAGAAAATCATTATCTGATTTGTAACGCTATTAAAGTTCATTCGTTATCGTTTACTGAAAATAATGGATTATTATGACTTCATTAACTGATTGCAAACTTTTACTCTTTCTTTCTATACTCCTATATATTTCTAGCTTGATTTGATTGGGTGTTGTGGAGGGTTATAAATAAAAATGAACAAACAGACATCTAATGAGATTTCCCTTGCTATTGACCGATAATAATACATGTTTGAGAAGACTTTTAAACAAAAAATCAAACCGGCGAAAAAATCAACTGAAAAGCAAAAAATAAAATAAACCTTCTTAGTCTTAATGATAATTGAGCTCCTAAACTAATGTGAGTAACTAATTTTGAGTCGGCGCCAAACAAACCAGCAATTGAATTAGATAAAGCGTAAAATGATGGCAGCGGGATGCATGGCGGCGTTTTGATTACTTCTTCAAAGTAATATAATGATCTTCGTTAATTGTTCATTTGGCGCCGATTCAAAATTATGCACATTAGTTTAGGAGCTCAATTATCATTAGGACTAAGAAGGTTTATTTTATGTTTTGCTTTTCTGTTGATTTTTTCGTCGGTTTCCTTTTTTGTTAAAAAGTTTTTATTTTTAATTTTTTTGTGGCTGAATTCAACTCATAACTATCTACTCAATTGACTCCAGGTATCCATTATGTTGTAGTGTCATCAGAACTACCTATACAGTGCTCGTCTGAAGTACGTTCTCCCCCTACTAATTTTTGAACCACCTGGTATATCGCAACGAACTTTGGAGGGCTCAAATAGGAGATAAAACTTTTTCATGAAAAAATCACAGCTAAAAGTTTTAAAATGGCGGCTGAGCGCCATCTTCAATAATTTTTTTTAAATAGACCCTAGTATATTATTCCATTTTTGAAATTTGCTCATAATTCTCAACAGTGTTCTCTTATACACTCCTGAATTCAATTGTTTCGAGATATTAACGTTTGGAAAGTGACATTTTGGTCATTTCAAACCCAACCAAAAACACTAATGTTACTTTCAATCAAGTTTGCATTGGGAAAAATCGTTGTCGCGGTAACATTCTTGTTTACTGTCGAACTGAACTGCTAACTGTCCGTTGAGCACCTAAATCCTTTTATGAAAAGTGTGATCATGGCTCGTAGTTTAGACGATAAATTTGAAGCAGTTTTGATGTTTGGAGAAGCTGGAAGAAATTATCATCTAGCAGTCCGTATATTCAATGATAGATTTCCGAGAATCCTATTTCGAGGTCATATTTGCGGAAACTTTTAAATAAGCTCCAAGCAACTGGTACGCTGAAAGATGCTCCAAGATCAGGAAGACCGCCTCTTTCAGAAGAAAAAAAGGTAGAAATTGTTGCTGAAATGGTAATCAATCTGACTCAGTCGACGTCTGCAGTTGCTGAATCCTGTGGAGTAAGTTCAAAAAGTGTTCAAAGAGTCCTAAAAAAAGAAAAGTTTCATCCCTATAAAATTAAAATTCTGCATGCTCTCACGGAGGATGATCCAGACAGGAGGGTTGAATTTTGTGAGTTGTTAACAAGAACAATTGAAGGAGAACGGGGCTTCCTAAGACGTGTATGTTTCGCAGACGAATGCACGTTTTGTCTTGATGGAAAAGTCAAGAAACAGAATGTACGATACTGGAGCGATACTAATCCGCATATTTTTAGAGAGGGGCATACCCAGTTTCCTAAAAAGGTGAATGTTTGGGCGGGGATTTTGGGCAACCGCGTTGTTGGACCGATTTTCCTCAGAGGTAATCTCACAGGAGTTCTTCACAGAAATCTTTTGGAAACTGATATTGAACCTCGAATAAGACAAATTGTATTAAACAATCAGGAAGAGTTTGAAAATCGCGAAATCATATTTCAGCAGGATGGGGCACCTCCCCATTTCGATCGCATGGCTAGAGAGTTCCTCGATACAAACTTTCCTGGGCGATGGATAGGTCGCAAGGGGAAGTACAGAATTGCCACCAAGATCTCAGGATCTTACACCTCTAGATTTTTCCTTTGGGGGTATCCGAAGTCAAAAATCTACGCCACTGAATGCCAAACAATAGAATAGTTGGAGCGCAGAATAATAGATACATGTGAAGAAATAGATGAACAGACTTTCATCAACGTGAGAGAAGCTATTTATAATAGGGCACTTTATTGTCAAGATTTAGGATTGAGCCACATTGAACACTTGATGAAATAATTGTTGGGGTTCAATAAAAGTGTTATTCAAAAATAAATTATAATTTTTTAGCTAACTAATTTGTTTTGATTGTGAATTTATAAAACACATTCGTAGGCTTCGAGATTTTCCGGTAAGCGGTACTGTTTATCCTTAATAAACTCTCTTTACACCTCTCATTAGTCGAATTCATCAAGAGATTTAACTACAAATTAATAACAACGTTTAGTTAGCAAAATGTTTTACCTGAAGTGACCAAAATCCATACTTCTTTTTAAACCGGAATGTCACTTTTCAAACGTTAATATTTCGAAAACAATTGGATTTAGGAGTAAAGTAGATTAGAGAAAACTGTTGAGAATTATGAGCAGATTTTGAAAATGGAATAATATACAAGGTGTTATATTTAAAAAAAATTATTGAAGATGGCGCTCAGCCGGCATTTTAAAACTTTCAGCTGTGATTTCTTCATGAACAAGTGGGTTTTTATCTCCTATTAAAGCCCTCCGAATTTCGTTGCGATATACCTGGTGATTCAAAAATTAGTAACGGGAAACGGACTTTAGACGAGCACTATATGTGTGCCAAGTTCCAACAGAATCGGTTCATAGATGAAAAATTAATAATTCCCTATATTTCTACCCATAGGGGAAGATTATTCCCTTGCAAATTCGAAAATGACCAACTCTGAAGTATACCCTGTCCATTAAAAAATAATCATCTGAATCGGATAACCCAGTACAAAGTTCTGAGTGGTAGAATCGGTTAACGGGTGAAAATTCAGTGGATTTACGATAAATATCCCCTATGTTTCTACCCTTAAGAATATTTTTTTTCAAATTCAAATGGGACCAACTTCGAAGTATACCCTATCCAATAATTCTTCTTTTATTGGATAGGGTATACTTCGAAATCGAACTGCTCTGTGAAAAGTTATGGTATATATATATATATATATATATATATATATATATATATATATATATATATATCAGAACCAGATCTGGATCATCGTCCCTGGATAAAAATAAAAAATAAAATTGTTTTCTTTTGTAACTAAAAAAAAAAAAATTACTAATAATTATATTTATTTCATCTTATCAGTTATTGTATTAGCTCCATTTATCTCTTTATAGCACACTATAATGGACCAGCTTATAAGAGATTTTAATTATGATCCCATTAGCACAAAAGAGTGCACTGATATATCCGACGTAAATAACTATTTAAGCCAATATAGCCCACTAAACTGCTTCAGAATATTACATCAGAATATCCAAAGTATGAATAAAAATCTTGTCGAATATAAAGTGCATCTAAAAGAAATCAAGTACAATATTGGGATGATAGTACTGAAGGAAACTTTCAAAATACATGATTCAGATTGTCATAAGCTGGAAAATTATGAAGTGCTATACAATTTGCTTTCCCACATTTTCATAATTTTACATACTTACATATTATATTCTGCACATTCTTATATTATTCATATTTATATACTATTATACTTTTAAATCTACCGCAATTCTTAAATTCTCAAATTTTTATGTGATATGCCACTAGGATTATCTATCTGAGAAAAAACTACCGTTTTACATGTTGTCAAATCTCACGTGTTTCATCAAACACCAAAAATCTACCATTATTGTAGTATGAATACCCATATACAACCGTCCATGGTTTCTTTGGGTTTCTGTTTATTGTAATAAAAAACTTAGGTATATCCTTCAACGAAATTCTATTAGGTACACAGTGAATATTAAACTAACTCAGTTGTTTATATATATTTATGCTGAAAAGTCCAAATTGAAAAAATATTCTACTTTAAAAGATCAATACATTTTTTATCCGGTAGCAATTGAAACCTTTGGTTCATTTGGTAGTTATGCCAACGAATTAATCAATCATATTGGACAAAAATTGATCAATAAAACAGATGATCGAAGAGCAAGGACTTTTTTGATACAACATATCAGTATCGCCATCCAAAGAGGAAACGCAACGTCAATTCTGGGTTCTATTCCTGCTACTCAACGTTTGGATGATATACTTATTCGTCCACAAAAAATAAATATGTCAAGGAGTATCCATAAGTATATTACTCGGAGTCAAATACCTGAAAAGTATAATTTGGATTCAACCACTTCCAAAACAATAACGCGATCTACCATATCTTTATCCAACTCGATTTCGAGCAGCCTCCAATCGAGTTCCTTATTGCGGCGATCCAATGATAGAGAAAATCATTGCATTAGAGACTATTCCTTTGAAGATAGCAGTAGCAGTGAGCGCATCTCCCTCAGTTCTGATTCCATCAAACCACTTGTGTCTGGGAGCTCCAAAATTCTTGGTCTTAATGGTTTGAAAAACATTGGCAATACCTGCTTTATGAATAGTGCAATACAATGTTTATCGAATACCAGATGGTTGCTTGAGTATCTGAGAAAAAAAGAACATTTGAAGGATATCAACACAAGCATATCAAGTATGAAGGGTGCTTTGATAAAAGCATTTGAAGAAGTGGTAAAAGAACTTTGGTCAGAAGATTCGTCTGATGTGGTGGTTAACACTGTTTCTTTGAAAAGCCAGATACAAAGATTTGCACCTCGTTTTATGGGTAACGCTCAACATGATGCCAAGGAATTCTTCAGATATTTATTGGAAGGTCTTCATGAAGATGTAAACAGAGTAAGAGAAAGGCCTAAGCCTATGTTCATAGAAATCGATGAAAATTTGAGCGATAATGAAAAGGCAAAAGAGTCTTGGTCAAGATATCTTAGAATGAACAACTCGAAAATTGTCGATAACTTTGTTGGTCAACTGAAATCATCGTTGAAATGTACTTTCTGTGGCCATTGTTCCGTCACTTTTGACCCATTCTGGGACCTTTCATTCCCTATTTCATAGTGTACTGGCAAACTCAGACTGTCGCAATGTTTAGACTTGTTTACTAGGGAAGAAATATTGGATGATGACGAAAAACCCACTTGTTCTAAATGCAAGGAAAGGAGAAAATGCACGAAGTCATTATCTATACATAAATTCCCCAAAATTTTAGTAATTAACTTGAAAAGATTTTCGCAGATGGAGAGATTCAGAGGAAAACTAAATGTCTTCATTGACTTTCCTCTCGATGGATTAGATATGAATAGTTATGCAGTAGATAACGCAGCTCCGTGTCGCTACAACTTGTACGCTGTATCCAACCATAGCGGAACAACTTTTAATGGACACTACACGGCTTACTGTAGGCACCCTTATGCAGGCACATGGCACGAGTACAATGACTCGAGAATATCACCGCTATCACCAAAATCTATCGTGAGTGGAGAAGCATACGTCCTCTTCTATGATCAAGAGGACACCAAATCACAGTTTTGAATAGAACATTTTACTTATTTACATTTTATATTTTATATTCATCTTTACCTTAATAAATATTTTATTTGTGAAAAAAAAAAAAAAAATTATTATTATTATATATATATATATATATATATATATATATATATATATATATATATATATATATATATATATATATATATATATATATATACGCGTCGACTAGAGAACCTCCTTCTTTTTGATTTCGTCGGTTAAAAACAAATAAAAAATCATGGAAGGGGCTATTTTACCACGTTTTTATCAACTCGCTTTTCTCGTCTGTTTGTCTGTCTGTAATAATAATAGTAAGGAGCGATCGCTTTTAAACTACCTTTCCGATTAGCTAGAGACTTGAAACTTTAAACATAGCTCAGAACTGGATGACAAACAAACGAAACAGACATACCGGGTGTCATCGAATCTATTACACAAGTCATAACTTCTAGAATATTAGGTGTATCAGAAAATTGAAAAATAAAAACTTTTTAACAAAAAATTAAACCGACGAAATACGGAACTGAAAAGTAAAAAATAAAATAAACCTTCTTAGTCTCAATAACTAAGCTCCTAAACTAATGTAACTAATTTTCAGTCGGCGCCAAACAAACAAGCAAATGGATTAGGTAAGGCGTAAAATGATGGCATCGAGTTGCGCGGTGACATTCTAATAATTTTTTTGAAGTAATTTAATGATGTTCGTTCATTGTTCGTTTGGCGCCGACTCAAAATTATTTACTTACATTAGTTTAGGAGCTTAGTTATTCAGACTAAGAAGGTTTATTTTATTTTTTTCTTTCCAGTTCCGTATTTCGTCGGTTTAATTTTTTGTTAAAAAGTTTTTATTTTCAAATTTTTTGTGGCTGAAATCTACTAATTACTAATTGCTTGTTTTTTGATTACTTCCAAAATACTTACTTACCCACCTTACTTCAACTATTACCAGTTAAATAATATGATTATCTACTTTTACTATCTGTTGTAATATAAATTATTTTTGATGTTCTTGTTAGTTTATTTCATTACCTTGTATATCATTCCATCCTATCATAGAATATATTTATTGTGATAATGACACTAGCCATCTGTCATTGTCAACTACATATGTGTGCCAATGTTCACAAGTGAAAAATCAATTATCCCCTATTTTTCTACCCGTAAGGGAGGATAATTCCATTCGAAATCCAAATATGATCAACTATGAGGTATACCCTATCTGATAAAAGAAGAATCATCCAAATCGAAGATCCCAGTACCAAGTTATAGCTGATAGAAGCGGTTAACGGACTAGAATTCAGAGGGTGAGTGATCAATATCCTTCATTTTGCTACCCTCAGGGGTGGATTTCATCGTTTGAATTCAAATGGGACCAACTTCGAAGTACACCCTATCCACTGAAAAAAGAGTAATCGGAATCGGACGTCTCAGTAAAAAGTGATGCGTGATCATACATAAAAAAAAAAATATACGCGTCGACTAGAGAACCTCCTCCATTTTGGTTTCGTCGGTTAAAAATGAGATTTGATATAGGTAAATAGTATGTGAAGAGGATTTCGCATAATTTTCACTTTCCGGTCACTTCCGGTTTCACCGGAAATGGCTCCAGTTTTGAATTTTTAAATGGAACACCCTGTATATTGTATCATTTTCGGATTTCCGAGACAATTCTGGAAATGTGACATTTTAAAAAGTGTTTACGCCTACTTCATTTTTTTAGAGTAACTTTTAATATTGCATCTAGGTGGCCATGTTCAGACGTAAACTAATCTGAGGACCTCAGGCGATGTCAGAAAATTACAATCGCGAAGTTTTAGTGACTAGTATGATAGATAGGATGAGATAAGTTGGCAAAATTATATTTTCGTGTCCAACTATTATTTTTCAAATAGCGACCATTTTTTGACAAGCACTTTCCGAAAAAAAGAAACGGAAATCTAATTAAGCTGCAACAACATCGTACGAGATTGTTCCGAAAATCACCCTCTCGAGAATATTCAATGGCCTGCCTTCAAATGTGAAAAGCATCTCATCAATACCTACTTTCAAAAGGAAGGTTAAAGAGTATCTCATAGAAGGATGTTTTTACTCTATCAATGAATATTTTGAGTATACTTCGAAATAACTGTGTTCAATGTGTTGTTATGTCTATGTTAGTTTTTTGACTCCATATTGTACATCTACATGTTTTTTTTCTTCTGTGTTTTACTGACGTTTTCTATATCATTGTTAAATGATCATTTCAAGGACTAAAAGTATTATTATTATGCTCCAAAAGTACCCAAAGACAATTCGATAAACCGTACCTAAGGAAGAAGTATGTACGTCATCTCAGTAAATTCTAAAAGACGTACTCTTGCTGTTAGGGGTCGCCATTACTATTCAAATCTGAGAATGGTGATTTGGTCAATAGAGCAAAGACAGAGAAATGCTAATCTTGGCAACTACAAATAGTATTTCTGCCGTTCAGGAACCCGTCATTACGGTCAAACGCCATCAGATGGAATTGTTACAATCGGGGCTCCACTATTTCAACTAATCTCGTAGAGGCTCTCGATCGACCCCATTAATTAAACTCGTCTAATTACGCGGTCTGTGGCTTCGAAGGGTATAAGAGAATCATAAAACGCTCGGTGGATGCTGATGGGCCGAAGGGTAGCGTCGAAGAAATGATCTTACGATTCCTTATTTGACGCTCATTTACTTTCGTTTAGCAATTATTTCCTTTAATTAAATTTCCGAACCGTTGGATTGTGGTTTTCCGAGAGAGAAATTAAAAATATTGCAGTTGCGTTATTCAAGATTGAAATGATACGAAAGCAGAGATTAAACAGACATAACGATGATTGAACACGTATTTTTGCGATGTTGGAAGTGAAGCTGGTCAATATACACAAAAACTCTATCGATATTTCCCATAACGTCATATATTTTGAAAAATTCTGATTATCATTCGAAAAACATCAGAGTTGCAGTGAGGCTGTATATTCAGATTATATCGGAAACACAATCAATCAAGAAGTAATGGCATGAACGTCACCATGGAAATTTTTCGAAATAGGAATAAATAGGCTACTAGCCACATTTGCTGTCAATTTCTGTAACCACAGATAATTTAGTAATTTTTAAATGAATACTAGTGACGAAGAAAGTGTAAATTGTATTCCACCAGAAATCAGAGAAGCTGCTGACGATGCAAAATTGAGTTATTTGCCAAGTAAATCGAAAAAAAATGTACAACAAAGTGTACGATGAATTTGTGAGCTGGTGCAACGGAAATAATGAAAAATAAGACCTCCAATGAGAGTGGCTATTTTCTATAAAAAGCCGTCTTCCATGTGGTCATATTATTCCATGTTGAAAACTACTTTAAATGTACCTTCATGAAAACAGAGATATAGTAAATACGCAAATACGATTGATAGCATTTTTAAAACGCAAATCTGATGGTTATGAACCAAAGACAGGATTCTGGACGGATAAAAAACTGAATTATTTTTGAGAAAAGCTCTAAATGATTTGTATCTTATGAGGGAAGTAAGTTCTGTGTGTAGGTAGCACTGATTTTTGGTATTTGCCGAGCAGATGCCGAGCATGTCGCCTCGAGAAATTGGATGATATTCAAGATTTCAAGACATTGTTACTCGTAAGTAATTGAAAGGTTTTTAAAAATCAGACCATCAACTTCAGTGCGATTAATAAATGAAATAACGATAAATCAATAGTGCCAAGCTACAGACAGACAGCTCTCAGAAGGGTGTCAACAAAATCAACAAGTGAGGTTATATTGAACTTTATCTGCTAATTGTTTTCAGTTATTCTGCCCTAAGTGCCAATTTGCATGCATGACAATGAATTCTTTATTTTATGAAACGAACGTCAAGGTGTGCTTTCAACTTGATTATGCAATATACTTTGATTGAGACTTATCAATGCGTTTTCATAACTTGGTCATGTTTTTATATACGTATATTCCCTCGGAATTACTGGAAAGATCAATTTAGTACACGAATGAACAACTCACGCATGAAATAAAACCAAATACATGGTGAAAGCTAAGTTAGCCGCTCAATTTAGTTTTCAGGTTACATTTTTCAAGGGAAATATAAACCTCTGTATGGTTCACCCTAATACTTACTGCTGCAACTTGGCAAGGGAAAAATAGTAGCATTTACGCTTAAGAAATGCAATTAGTTTAGGAAACTAATATCTATATTATGGTTGATGTTAATCGTGGCTTTCAACATTGAGTAATATCTCAATAGTGAAGAAGTTTCACAGTTCTTCGATTTTTCATTAAAATATGCTTACAAAGTATCTTCATTAATTTGATTCAATGTAAGTCCTTTTCCTGCACCACACTAAATATTTCGGATACATCTTCCCATACAACTTCCTTGATTTAGATGGTAGAAGATCAAGTTTTGCTTCCTCAGCGGACTCAATAATATCCTCTGAAAGATCGTTTTCAGCAAAAACCATCGATTCCATTGTGAAATAATGCGGACTCAATAATGGCGCCGACTCAAAAATTGCTATGGCCATAAACAATACGATTTGGATAAAATTTGAATATCGCTATTGTTAGTGTCAATTCCTGTTAGAACATATTTACTGGGTGAATCAAAATTATTTTGATGGCAAATACAATTTAATGAAATAAACACTGGCTTGTGCATAAAATTACGTATGTGTCTCGGTCTTAAATGGCGTTTAGCACCGGCGTTGGCGTGTAATAGCCCTCGGGCTATTATATTCACGCCATCGGGCGCTGAAGGTCTATATTACGACCTAGATACATAAATAACTATTAGGCTACTCGGTTGAGTTGAGCATTTTGATAACTGGACTTTGCTGAGGATATAAAAATAAAAACGTAATTATTATTATTATTATGAGACAAATGTTTCGAAATAATAAGATATGAACACACCACGCTTTCATTCCCACATTTAAACTAATCAGAACAGAGATATATTCTAAAGAGAATCGCCATTTGTTGCTTTGGTTATTCACTTTAATAGAACCTGATCATATTTTCGTATACCACAAAGATTAGTTGGGAAATCATAAACTTTCTCAATCAATAACATAGTTCATAGAATTCATAAAACACAATTTGAACACTTCACACATTCATTGACATGTTCACATTTTCCATGAACGTGTTTGCTGTCAGTTATATTCTCCAACAAAACAAATTTAATATATTTTTCCAATTCACCGATCTAAAATTTATTTCACAAGAATCACCAATTATAAACTTTGCAGATGCGGGCGAATGTAATTTCATTTCTGGAGATATCAGCGCAAACTTTTATTTCCTTCGACAAACGTTTGCAAATTCAGCGGATAAAAGTTGAAATATTTTCCCAGATGCACCATTTCGTTTGATAAAACTGCTATCCGTTTGTCGATTACTTAATGGCAGTAATATTTTAAGTGCACCGCCATTTTATTCAAAGGGCCCTTTATTAAAATCTTTATATAGACACTTCAGAGCTAATGCACTAGTTTTAATGACTGGTCCTTGAGGACTTTAATTCGGGCCATTAATTCCAGGACTGCTTTTTCTTCTCGGTTTGAATTGTGGGAGGGTCTGAAGAAAGGGATTCATCAAGGAATCCAACGAAGAGGAAATTATAATGATGAGTATTTTAGATTTTTGAAATCCTAATTTTCCAGAAACAATCTCGTTTAATGAGGCATTATCCTACGTGGATTTTTTTCTTTATATTTGCCACGTTGAAAATCTAAGAATATTCTTTAGTTGGGAGATCTAATCGAAAGAAATGATTGGAAGTTTTCGTCCTTATTTTGGCTTGTTGAGAGCATGGACAAATTCCAATACATACATAATCGGACAATATCAAATAGTTTAAGGTTGAGTATTGATGGTTGGCTAGTATTCATTTCGAACTACCGTTAAAAAGATTGTTAATTTGTGTTTGATTTTGTGGTTTTATATTAAAACAATGTTTATGCAATGTGGGGTGTGGGAAAGACAATTGAAAGGTTGTTTTCAAACGATAATATTCTATAAGAAAACTATCGGAGACTTGAACAACTCGGACATTGGCATTGGCTTTGTTATGATAACAATGTTTCCTTGCTTAGTGAGTTGTTATTTAATTTGAGCTTTGAATTATGGTAATAGAGATGGATAATTGATATATGAAAATAGGACGATGTTTCGTTGAGAAAGTTGAAAAATTGTGAAACAATCAAATAAATTTAGTTTGTGATCCGTAGTATTCAGATTATTTCAATGAAAAAAAAAGCCGAATTAAATTATCCCAAATAGAATGAACTGGATCGCAGACATTCATGATGAATGGAAACAACAAAATTAAATATTTTATTGAGTCGCAAATTTTTCTTCTGCAAACCTAACCTAACAAGTATACATTTCACATATATGGTCTTGACTTTAATCTACCACTTCAAATTGCCTATAGTGACCAAATCCGTATCAAGAACCATTACACAAGCTTCCAAAAAAAAATTGGTACAGCTTTGTTTGTATCTGTGATAGATAAGGTAGGTAACATACCATATATCGAAAGTAGTTCTTTTAACCTGTCAGCTCTAGTTTACTACCTAACCTCATTTTATAATAATAATTGAAATAATAATTGAATAGATCCCATGCATTAGATTGCAGAGTAATCCGATGTGATTCTTTTTTTTTAACCCCTTATGGAGAAGATGAATGAGAAACACTTCTCAAACACAAATTGAAAAATGAAAGTCTTTCGGGGTCTGATGATATAACCATGTTTTAAGTGAGAAAGCCACTTACTCACTTGGTGAATTTATCATTCACTGCAGGCACGTTTTCTTTCTGTTTGAAAGTGGGTATTATTATTCCAATATTAAAAATAAGGACCAATTAATGCTCAAAAACTATAGACCAGTAACGGTCCGTTCTCGCTTTCTAAAACTTTTAAATACGCATTTTTATCACGACTTGATAATTTCTTAGTAAAATTTATTATATCAACAGAAAAACTTTTTAACAAAAAATTAAACCGACGAAAACGGAACTGAAAAGTAAAAAATAAAATAAACCTTCTTAGTCTCAATAACTAAGCTCCTAAACTAATGTAAGTAACTAATTTTGAGTCGGCGCCAAACAAACAAGCGAATGAATTAGATAAGGCGTAAAATGATGGCATCGAGTTGCGCGGTGACATTCTGATAATTTTTTAAAAGTAATTTAATGATGTTCATTGATTGTTTGTTTGGCGCCGACTCAAAATTAGTTACTTACATTAGTTAAGGAGCTTAGTTACTGAGACTAAGAAGGTTTATTTTATTTTTTACTTTTTAGTTCCGTATTTCGTCGGTTTAAATTTTTTGTTAAAAAGTTTTTATTTTTCAATTTTTTATGGCTAATATATACTAATTACTATGTACTTGTTTTTTGATTACTTCCAAAATACTTACTTACCCACCTTACTCAACTATTACCAGTTAAATAATATGATTATCTAGATTGATTTGTTGAAAATATAATAATAATAATATAATAATAATAATAATAATAATAATAATGTTTATTGACATAAATAAAAAATGTTTACACTCAGGTGAAATGCAATAAACATGGTTGAGTCACAGAAGTGTATAACAACTATGAGTTGTTATACTACTTGTGCGTGACTATATATGCTACTACACATTGAAATATTATTACAGAAAGAAATTATGAAGGTTTTTGTTAGTTGAGGAATAACATAATATATAAATTAACAAAATAAATATATGTAAATGAACGAACAATATAGATTACAGTTAAAAATAGGAATGACACTATCAATGATTATTGAATTAAAAAATATCTAAAAATATATATAATAAATGTAATAAAATCTCAAAAACTAAGCTAAAATCATATAAAATAATCCAACAATTATGTCAGTTAAAAATGGATATATTTATTAAAATACATTCACCATGTTAAAATTGTGTTAATATACCTACATTCACTGAGTTTTTGTGGAAAAAAAATAATAAAGACCAAACTAGCAAAATTGATGAGTAACTGAGACTTATGCATCATGACGAGACAAATATATATACATACATATATACACACATATATATATACATGTATATATACATACATATACACACATATATATATACATACATATATTGTTACCAATGGTATAAATTATGTTTCAATCATTAATACATTTTTTGATTAACAAGTTCATGAAAAAGTGATCTCTCATTTTCCAACATACATAACCATATTATATAACCTAGGTCCTAGGTATGTTGCATTCCGCTGACCTATGGTTTTGTTACAGCACGGTATTACGCTTTTATTTTTATTTCTTGTGTTATGACTGTAGTTTGGATGTTCTAAGATGATATTTCCTTTTTTGACATTTTTCAAAATATTCCAACAGAAGAGTTGTCTGATATCGAGAAAACTGGATTCTTTGAACAAGTTATCACTTGGGTAAGTGTGAGCCTTATGATAAATAATATTTATTATATATTTTTGTAAGACATTCAATTTTTTCCAAATAATTATCACTTACTCCACCCCATCCCACTATACCGTATTGTAATTGCGATTCAACTAATGCAAAATATAATATTCTCAAATTTGGGGTATCCAGAAAATCTCTCATATATTTGAATTTGTATAGCATTCCCCTCAATTTTTTTACTATATTGTCAATTTGCAGGTTCCATCTCAAATGCCGGTCTATTATGATGCCGAGATATTTCATCGACTTTCCTTCTGGTATTTCATAACTTTCTCCTATTTTTATAGGTCCCATATTTGGTAGTCCATTTGTGTAGGAACAGAAAGGCAAGTATTTAGTTTTTGTAAAATTCAGTGTTAATTTATTACCTCTAAACCATTTTTCAATTTTCAGAAAATCAGTTTCTACAAGATCCTTCAGTTCCGGCCATGTATTGGATTTATACAGTATGGCTGTATCGTCTGCAAAGCTCAGAATATTTCCTTGTGTTTTCATGTCGAGTAGGCCGTTAATATAGATAGTAAATAATAATGGTCCCAGTACAGTACCTTGTGGGACTCCATAGGAAACATTCTCGTATTGGCTGGTTTCACCATTGATGCTTACCCTCTGTTTTCTATCAGTCAGATAACTTTTAAGAATCCTATGAATATTTCCTCTTAGTCCATATGAGGATATTTTTTTCAATAATGTATTGTGGCAAACAGTGTCGAATGCTTTCGAAAGATCAACGAATATGCACAAGGTAGCCTTTTTCTTATCCAGTGCTTCATAAATATAGGATGATAAAGCGAGTATTGCATCTTCCGTCGATTTTCCTTCTCTGAATCCAAATTGTTTATCCGAGAGAACTTGATGTTTATTCAGAAAAGACAATATTCTTTTTTTCAATATCTTTTCTACGATTTTAGATATGTTAGAGATAAGTGATAGTGGCCTGTAATTCACCATTTCATATTTATCTCCATTTTTATACAGTGGTTTGATTAGTCCTGTTTTCAGGATTTTCGGAAAGTACCCTGTATCCAAACACCGATTTATTAAATGGGTCAGTGGGCCTTTGATTTCATTTACTATTTCTTTAAGAGTTTCAGATCGAATATCGTCATCACCCGGAGATTTTTTTGATTTTAGTTGCAGTATTATCTCTTTGACTTCATTTTCATCAGTTGGGAATACGTACATAGTGCTGTCTACTATGTTTTCAGAATAATCAAAATCTGAAGGTTCCGTTATTTTCATTGCAAGATTTTCGCCTAAGGATGTTCATAAAATCAGATGTGGTATCATCTGCGACATTTTCATCGAGGATTTTTCAATTCACAGAAAAATATTTTTATCAATTTTCAATTGAGAATGTTTCCCTTTTCAACATGATTATCTACTTTTACTATTTGTTGTAATAAAAATTATTTTTGTTGTTCTGGTTAGTTTATTTCATTATTTTGTATATCATTCCATCCTCTCATAGAATATAATGGTTTTGACGGATGTGGAACAGAAATAATGTCAGTAGCGATCTGTCATTGTCAACTACGTATGTGTGTGCCAATGTTCATAAGTGAAAAATCAATTAACCCCTATTTTTCTACCCTTAAGGGTATATGATTCCATTCGAAATCTAAATATAAGGTATACCCTATCTATTAAAAAAAGAATCATCCAAATCGAAGAACCCAGTACAAAGTTATGCCTGATAGAATCGGTTAACGGACCAGAATTCAGAGGGTGAGTGATCAATATCCTTCATGTTGCTACCCTTAGGGGTGGATTTCATCTTTTAAATTCAAATGGGACCACCTTCGAAGTACACCCTATCCACTGAAAAAAGAATTATCGGAATCGGACGCCTCAGTAAAAAGTTATGCGTGATCATACATAAAAAAAATGATGGAAAAAAAATATACGGGTCGACTAGAGAACCTCCTCCTTTTTGGTTTCGTAGGTTAAAAAACAACAAGGGTTTCGTGCAGGAAAATCTATTGATACGGCAATTCAGTCTTTTCACAGTCAAATTATCGAATGTATTGAGGCAGCCGAGTGTCCTATTGGGATTTTTTGTGATCTGAGCAGGGCATTCGACTGCGTCGATCATGATACTTCACTGTCAAGGTTATATGACTCTGGAATAAGAGGACAGTCTCTGAGCTGGATATTATCTTTTTTGAAGTATAGAAAACAATTCGTTCAAATACAGCATATAGATCTATGTGAAATAAAAAAATATAATTCAGACTATTCTTCAGTGGAGTCTGGTGTGCCACAAGGCTCGGTGCTGGGACTCTGTCTTTTCTTAATGTATGTAAATAGCCTTGATTTATATAATATAAACCGAAGTTGATACAAAAAAACAGTTACATTTTTTACATCACCTTATTAGGTAGGCATACTCAAAATCAGGTCTAAAATCCTAGGCACCAAATTGTGTGCAGGCCAGTATTATTTACTTATGAAAAAAAAGTGACAAGTAAGAGTCAACTCACCGCTTCGCACTGCATTGGTGCCGGCAACTGCCTAACCGCTCCCCGACCAAGAGCTTCCCTTTTCCGCTGGCCGGAAAACAGCCTGAGTTCCTTCCTCTCCTCGTCGGAGAGCGCATGGCAATATCGTACTTCGTTGTCGTGCGGCGGGAGTTGTTGAAGAAGTTGCCTTACCCTGTAGCGTTCGCCTACCGAATTTACGTACGGCACTTTGTCTTCCGGAAGAGCACTGAAGTATAAGTGCACCTGAAAAAAAAAAGATTTCTCAGGAATGGGTATAAACTCGGAAACTGAAAAACACTTTTTTCGAATACAGTTTTTCAGTAAAGTGTAAGTACTCACTAAAGAATATTGAAATTGCATGGTTTGCCTGATAATACATTTGGTTAATTAATATAATGAGAAATCCAAGATAACGAATGAGTTTTCCGATTCGAAATTGTTGTACTAGATGTTTTTGAGGTCATTGTGTATTTTTTCTCTGACAACATCGAAATATGTCCATTAAACGATCACAAATTCAATAATAATAATAATAATATACTTTAATCAACAATAAATTATCAAAACCATTACAATGATGTCCATAACAAATTAGGTACCGAGAGTGTCAGTAAATGAAAGTATACACAGTAAACATACAAGACAAGAAATAAAACATAAATTATGAGTAAAACACGAATACCGACGATCCACAGATATATAAATGTATACAACTAGACAGTGGTCCCAACACAACAGTGGTCCCAACAACCTCTTAAGGAAAGAACTCGTCAAGTGTGTAAAAGTTCTTTTGGGCCAAGAAGTCTTTGAGCCTATTTTTGAAAATGAGAATATTTGGCGCACTTTGCACTTCAGGTAAGTTATTATAGATTCTGCAGCCATTGTAGTACAAGTTTGTTTGGTTAAACTTGGTTGAGTGCTTTACCGGAAGTAAATTAATTTCAATCGTTGGATTTGGGGAATTGGTCGAAATGTTGAAGAAAACCAATTTTTAAATTTTCGACGTTTCGAAACTTTATTGTTTCATTCTCAAGATTCTCAAGATTCTCCAAACGTCGACAATTTAAAAATTGGTTTTCTTCAACATTTCGACCGAATTCCCGCAAATTCAATGATTGAAATCATATTCAACGGTCGCCATTCATCCAACTATACAGTAAATTAATGTTGCAGCTAAACAATGAAAGATTTTTATGAATATAGCACGATATTTCGTATATGTAAGTATCAACTACGGTTAAAATTTTATTACTTTTATAAGACTACGGTTAAAATTTTATTATTTTTATAAGACTCCCTGCATGAGTGTCCCCAGGGAAGATTAAAGAGGATTATCAACGCGGATTTTTGTAAAATTAATATTCTTCAACAATCAGTGCCAGCTCCCCAATTCATTATGTCATATCGAATTTGAGAGTGAAAATTCGCGTGATATAGAGTGAGGAGTATTTTTTGACTGCAGTGCTCCTTTAATGACCTCAAGGCATAGCAAGCAGATCTCAATTTACCACAGAGATTATGTATGTGAAATTCCCAGTTTAACTTTCGATCAAAGATAACTCCCAAGATCTTGACATCGTTTTGAAATAGTATATTAAAGTATAAGTGGATAAAAAGGGCTTTAAAACACGCGCGATTTTTCGAGCACGACGGCGCAGCCGGAGTGCTCGAAATAGAGCAAGTGTTTTTAAGACCAGTTATCCACGAATACTTTACGTTATTTTTTTTTATTGGTGCACTTTGAAATCATATATACTGGTATTATTACTACAAAAAATAAAAATAAGAACTAATAATGCAAGAAGGTTGAATTCGTGATGTGACATCAGTATACTTTTCGTTGTCATGGAAATGAGAAAAACAGATATTCATTTGCAATTTGTTATGAAAGATCAATATTTGTTGTCACCAGAGCTCAAAAATGAATTATTCTAATATCGATTTTTTTAATAGTGAGGCAGAATCGCGGTTAATACCGCGAAAATCCAGTGATATATATAAAAAAGAATATGAAAAGTTCATCAAATGGATGGAGGAGCACATATAAATGAACGAATTGTTAGTAATATTTTATTTGATGTTACAAGGTACTCCTGTCAGATCAATAATCAAAAATTTGTCCTTTAGACTTCACGTTTCTCAATTTGTTGATGTTGTCATGGTAACTTTAAAAAACGCGCGTTTTTTTAAGTTCGATTTAAACACGCTGAGGCGAAAAAAACTGAAATTAAATGCGTTATTGTTACATAGCGTTTGATTGTGCCCTCGATGGAAAATAATAGAAACCGTTTTTTCCTTATCCAATATAATTTAAAAAAAAATTGACCATAATAAACACCGAGTGTATACCTCTTCAGCAGTAGCCATTGTCCGATCGATGATAGTTTCCCTAATTAAGAAATTAGTGTCATCGGCATAACAAACCATATTTACATTTGGAATACCTTCGAGGAAAGTTATGAGGTCGTTGGCAAAAATTATATATAATCATAGCGGACCTGACACGTTATGGTTCATACTGCATTTGATGTCTAGCAACCGATGCATTATCAATCATTATGTGTTAGGGGGCGGATAACCGAAAAAAATTGATTATTTTATGAATACATATCCTGAGAATCTAGCTTTACTCCAAGATTGTCTGTCCAAAGAAAATTTGGATGATGTATATGAATATTCCCGTAATGTTCAATGTCACGCCCTCATTACGCATCAATTGGACGCTGCCAATGAGAGAGAGACCGAGCCATCGTCATGTTTCATTTGTTTTGGCTTCACATTTGCTGTCTTCATTATCAATATTGGTACTCAATACATATATGCTGATAATAATGGAAAGTGATATCGACTCGCCACTTCCATTCGTCAAAGAAACTGCGAGACATTTAGAAGGAATTTTGCTATTATTCGTTGGTCTGGAAAATGAAAACAGTACCGTGTTTGTAGCATAGCTCGTTTGTGAAAACGGAACATGGTAACATCACGGAATGAAGGGGACTACAGACGTACCAATTTATCGGACCCGATATCGGGACTGATTGGATCGACTGTACACACGTTCCGATCTTGCCGATCAAGTGCTATCAGTTACTAGTTATCGTGAACCGGCAAGGATGCCTCCTATCCACTCTGTCGAAAAAGAACAAAATAGCGATTGTTCAAACAGTGATTGGGTCCCAAAGGCACTCATGTTGTTTCCAATAATCAATTATTGCAATCATTGCACTATTATCACTTATTGAGCTTGAACACGTTTCTTGAATGTCATTTATTTCCATGTCGTTAGTTCAATCAGTAACACAAACAGTTGCACGAAAAACGAGAAGAAATAATTTAAGTGAAATGGAGATGGAAAGGAAATCGTGTCCCGACAGGTCCGATCGTGCTACACACGTGCCAACCAAAAGGGAGAGAAGGTGAGGGATTGGGCAGATCCACTTGGTCGGGAGGTCGGGTCCGATAAATTGCTACGTCTGTAGGCCTCTCAGGTTAAAATTTGGCATACCTAGTTATGGACTTGCATGTGCTACCAAAAAACTATCTCTTTGAAATTGTTTCGAATGAAAGCTGATAAATGAAACAACCAAAAAATGAAAATGTTATTATTTTCTCTCCGTACATTCAATCAATATCTTGTAGATTTAAGGAAGATTTTTATGATTATATCACTCTACTTTGTTGAGATTACTTCGAAATAGGTATATGTTGCCTCCGAGTCCTCATTTAAGATTAAACGCCCTATGCAGAACATTCACGAATAATCAACTGTCGAAAGAAAACTGCTTCGAATTGACTTGGTAATTTCGAATTCACGGAGGTATTCATTACTTATTGGCCATTCTTAGGTGGCGGCCTATTCGCAAACTGGTTTGCTGCGATAGAACAGCAAATGATTGTTTAAATAAATTATAGTGACAATTCTTTACGGGCGACAAATTATTTGAATTACATCCCGAGGACACGATTAAACATTCAACAGCAATGGCGTTATTACTGAATCAAGTCTTGGAAAGATCGCTTTATGATAACGTAGATAAATTATTGAGATAGCAGTGAACTGCGAGATTCATCGTGAAGACAGTGACGTCGTTTCAATGACTCTTTATATTCTTATTCTATTCCCTTCTACTAATAAAAGTCGGTATTTTTTTTTCTACGTTCATGCAAAAAACAAGACTTTATTAAACTATATTTAGTGAAAAAACTGGTTCTTCATTGCACTAGTGCAATACAAATTTTTTTGCACCCATCTGTAATTCTACTACACGTTTTGTGATCATGACAAACATAAACGTTCAAATCGACGCCAAATTGTGTCCATTTTCTGTGATATTGTATTGAGTTTTAAACAATTGCATATTTTATATTATTTTCAGTTGTAATATCACAAGACAGTGAGAATAAAATGAAAATAATTTTACAGATTTGCGAAAACTTTTTGTCAGGCAATAGACACGAGAGCCCTACGGGCTCGAGTGGCTATTGCCAAATGGCAACAAGTTTGATAAAGAAATCTAGAGATTTTTTTTCTACTTTATCGAACTCTCGTGCGGTATTCTATTTATTATTTTTTTAATGTTACGATCAAACTGGTTTTGATACATTTCTCACTTTTCATGCGAATTGATGACAGACATCAAATTAAAAATATACAGGGTGAGTCAACAGGATTCCCGTGGTTCATTGCTCCTTAATGTATCACTATTTCGATTTCTTATATTTTTTTTGTCAAAGGGACCATCTAAGACCACCTTTCGAAATTATTCTCATTCATACAGGGTGCATCATTGATGCGTGGCTAACCAAAGTTGTTCTTTTTCAAATGAAACACCCGGTATATTTTCATATATTTCGATCGGCTGTTCCATTGGCTGCTCAACGATTTTTTCAGTTTTGAATTCCGTTGCGGCGTTGCTGAGTTACTCAAAAGAAATCAATCTTGTAGACTTTTTTTCGAAAAATTACCTATTTCACATTTCGAAATATTTTGTAAAGATAATTGGGGAATCGTTGGTCGATATGATGATGTTCATTGAGAATACCAAGAATTTGGAATAAATTGTACAGAATGTTCGATACAACAACACAAACTTAGCCATTTTCAAACATCGGTATTTTGATTTTTTCAAATGGAACACCCTGTATATTGAAAAGGGAAACATAAATACCCCACAAGAGGTTATCTTGACGATGGAAGATAGTGACTAAAGTTTATCTTTCAGTCGCAGATGATTCCACATCTGATTTTATGAACATCCTGTTTATATTTTCAGCAAATCAACCCTGTTTATTTTCTTTCAAATCAACTCCTTTTTAATAACGCTACACTCTTCATTCCCCATGTCAAGTACCCAAAACAACTCGTTTCCGAGATATTCTACATCCAAAATATTGATATTTTTCCACCGAAAATATTGACAATGTTCGCCTTTGGTATCATATTTGGAATTAAACTTTGCATAAAAATCTTATTCATTCGAATCTAACAGAAAATAAGAATAATTAATGCAGCAAATGTTCAATGTGCCTGCCATTTTCACCAATACACACTCTCAATCTGTTTCGGAAATTAGTATCCACATGTGCCAGCATGTCCTCTGAAAAAAAACTCCATTTTGGTAAGATCCGGTGACCTTGGACGCCACTGAACTGGCCCTCCTCTACCTATCCATTTTTCACGGAATTCATTATCAATGTATTCCCGCATATCAGTGTTAATGTGCAGGCGCGCCATCTCGTTGTAGCCACATTATCTGCCTTATTGCCAATGGAATATCATCTAATGAATTTGATAACTGACTTCGCAGGAATCTTAGATATTTTCTTCCATTGAGATGACCGTTGAAAAAAAAGGGCCCAATTACACGCCGTCCAATGATACCTCCCCAAACATTCAGAGACCAACATTGTTGGTGATTGACATATCTAACAAAATGAGGATTTTCGGTTGCATAATAGTGCATATTATGCTGATTCACATGGCCATTGTTGTGAAACGTGGCTTCGACTGAAAATAGAACATCCTCAAAAAGTCAGGTTCTTGGTTGATTTTATCTACATCCCATTGGCAAAACCGCATTCGCTTTGCAAAATCTCTCTCAGTCATCTCCTGCCTTAACTGCATATGATATGGATGGTAATTGCATTTTCTCACCATCCGAGAAACACTACTTTGAGATATTCCCAACTCCCTACTCAAAATACGTGTACTCTCATGGGGATTCTCGGTAATATGAAATGCAATATCAAGAGCATTTTCATCATTCGTTACAGGACAAGCACGTTCAAACTTTTTGTAAAATACTTTTCCGGTTTCCTCAAATCTTGATTTGAGGTCTCGAAATGCTCGCTGGTCTGGATGTCTTCTCTCAGGAAACTTTTGTTGGTATAATCTAGATGCCAGTAAGCAATTGCGATCACTTTCCCCCAAAGCATACACCATTTTAATCATGTCATCTGAACGATAATTCATAATGCCACAATAATTTTTAACACAACTGGATTGTAGTTTGACAGTTACCTCTATGTACACATTCCGATAGTCATTTTTTCAGCGGTAGTCATGGATAACTAAACTAGAAAAAATTGTTACATTTGAAAGTTGCCAAGAATGCTTTTGAAGATGGAAAAAAATAATTGAAACATCATTCAGTATCAGTATTTTCTATGAACAAACATGTAGATAAAAAAATCTCTAGAATTATTGATTTGATATTGAACAATTCCTTTAAACCAGAATATCTCGGAAACGAGTTGTTTTAGGTACATGACATGGGGAATGAAAAGTGTAGAGTTATTGAAAAGGAGTTGATTTAAATGAAAATTTACAGGGTGTTCCATTTGAATAAATCAAAATACCGATGTTTGAAAATGGCTAAGTTTGTGTTGTTGTATCGAACATCCTGTACAATTTATATCAAATTCTTGGTATTCCCAATAAACTTCATCATATCGACCAACGATTCCCCAATTATCTTTACTAAATATTTCGAAACGTGAAATAGGTAATTTTTCCAAAAGAAGTCTACAAAAACAGATTTCTTTTGAATAACTCGGCAACGCCGCAACGGAATTCAAAATTAAAAAAATCTTTGAGCTGCCAATGGAACAGCCGATCGGGATATATGAAAATAAACCGGGTGTTTCATTTGAAAAAGAACAACTTTGGTTAGCCACGCATCAATGATACACCCTGTGTAAATGAGAATAATTTTGGAAGGTGGTCTTAGATGGTCCCTTCGACAAAAAAAAATATAAGAAATCGAAATAGTGATACATTAAGGAGCAATGAAACACGGGAATCCTGTTGACTCACTCAGACAATAAAAACAAAATACCTCAAATTATTCTCGTTGGAAGATTGGTCAGAATGATAAATATAAAATCTTGTCGAAAGGAGGCGGATATTAATATTTTCATTGCATGAAATAAATGTCATTCACTTTTTCTCGAGCTGAAGTTGCTCAACCGCATAGAGAAGTCATTCCAATCTATACGCAACTCCAATAAATTGCAATTCCTTTAAGAAAACTCGCTGTACTTACTGCCGAGATGTCGTTGTAAATCGTGACTTAATTATTTATTGTAATTAATCAGGTGATTCGGACCAATCAACGTCCGTGCCCGGATAAATTATTGGATTAGCTGTCACCACACGCCCTGTACATGTTCCTAGACCACACACCCGATGTACTGCTTGTTTTATTGCCGAACCTACTGCATATCAGTACCGATATCGTGAGAGTAGTGTTGGACGCGTAGTACTGCAAGTACTGGAACTAATAGGAAAATAAGCAGATATAAACGAAGGACTAGGAAACATCATTATCCCATTTTTTCGATTGACTCGGCCGTTAGTTGATGAAAATCCATGGTAATTTTAAATCACAACATACACGATTAGATTTCCACATAATTTTTATTTAAATTCACATGTTTCGCTAACACAGTAGCATCTTCAAGTGAATGTACAATAAACGAAATAATGCATTATCAGTAATTACACTAATCTCCCAAAACATAAAATATATCCTCAATTATAATGATTACAAAGGGGTTATTTCAAGTTCTGTTTAATCTATTTCTCAGGAAAAAAATCAAAAGTGGTGAATTATTCAAATCAAGTTGGTCATTAATTATTATGTTTGAATTTTCAAAATCATCATTGAAACAATGGTTTTCTACTAAAAGGTGATTGGAATATGTTGAATTTGTTTTCTTTTTTACATAATTTATATTATGTTCATAGATCCTATCTTTAAATGTTCTACCAGTTTGGCCAATATATACCTTAGGACAAGTTGCACAATTCAATCTATGTACTTCCGATTTTGTGGATTTTGATGAATCTACCAATCGTATTATTTGTTCCATACACAATTTTCAGATCTATTTATTAAGAAATGAAGCATTTGGTTAATTGTACATTCACCTGGAGAAGCTATTGTGTTAGCGAAATATGTTGTGAATTTGAATAAATAATTCTGTGGAAATATAATCGTGTGTGATATAAAAGTTATTTGTTTTACTAGGCAGCAAAGTAGTAGATTGACTGCCGCGGCTGATAGTTCATAGCCGAGCGTAGCGAGGCTAGGAATTCAGCTAAGGCAGTCAATCTACTTTGCTGCCGAGTTGAACATATAATTTTTTCTCCGATTGTTTATAATGTTATATGTAGGATATTGTATTTGTAAATTATTACAATTCCCACAATCTTTTTATTTTTCCTGTAGTGATAAATTAAAACAAAATTTGATAGAAATCGCAATTGTTGGAATGGTTGATTGCTATGGAAACGTATATGTCCATAATAATTATAGTTGGACAACTTATGAAATTTCTGACAGTTTTGTGGAAAAATATTGGTATATTTATATTATGGACAGTGATAGCGACTTAGAAGTACTTACTCCTCCAGAAATAAGGGAGGTGGCAAAAAATATTGAGTTAAATTATAAACGATTTATGGATTATTGCGTGGAGAAAAATGCGAAGACTTTTTCGGAGAATGTATTACTTGCTTATTTTGCTGGATTATCTAAAACAATGAAGAGTTCTACAATTTGGTCTGTATATTCCATGTTGGAGGCAACTTTGAATGTTAAAAATGGCGTAGATATAGGAAGATATTTGGAGTTCCGGGCATATTAAAAACGGGCATCCGAAGGCTACAAGGCAAAGAAGTCCCGAGTTTTCGAAAAACAAGATATCACAAACTTTATACTGGATGCTCCAGATGATGAATATTTATTGGCAAAAGTAAGTTTTAAATAAGATATTCATACGATAAAGTGAAAATACTTATAATCCATTCTTTTAGGTTTTATTGATTTTTGGAATTACGGGTGCATGTCGCTGAGACGAACTATTGAATTTAAAGTTAGAAAATATTGAAGATATGAACAATAAACTATTGGTATCCCTATTGAACACTAAGACGAAGAATTCGAGGTCTTTCTTAATAATGGAATATTTAGATGTTGTTAGAAAATATGTAGCTCTTCGGCCTGCTGAATTAAAAGACAGAAGATTTTTTTTTAATACGTAAAAGGTAAATCCGTAAAGCAATTTGTTGGTATCCATAAATTTGGTAAAATACCTCAAGAAATAGCTGTCTATTTAAAGTTGCCGAATGCTAAAGAATATACGGGACACTGCCTCCGTAGAAAATCTGCCACTTTACTTGTAAATTCAGGAGGTGACATAACAATGTTGAAAAGACATGGTGGGTGGAAATCCTCAACTATAGCAGAAGGGTACATTGAGGATTCAATGGCGAGTAAAACCAGTATTTGTGTAATTTTTTTGACAAATGTAGGAACTACTTATGAGGCAATCAAACTGGTAATATAGTGAATGTAAAGAGAACGATATCTGAGAAAAGAAAAGGTGGCTTATTTATTCAAAATTGTAGTAATTTTACTATCAATGTTAATAACAACTAAAAATATGTTTTTAAAATTCTTGTTAAAAGTATTATGTAATAATTGCTAATGAATGGTTGATAAATGTTTTCTATAATGTTCAGAGTCTGTGTTGCAATTGTATTTCCACTCGTACATAACATTGACATCTCTGTATACAAATTCCATCACAAACATTCATCATCTCTGTATCGGCTCATCATGGCGGTGTGAATAGCAATGTCGCGATTCGACTGTGAATTCGCTTCTTCGACATGCTGATGGAATTCAACGTGAATTCGAAATCGAGACGAGACGGGAAATGAGAATCGCGCTTTCAATCCTGAAGCATAATTCCGAATATGCAAATTGATTAGATTGTCAGTTGTTCTATTCGCGCCGCCACCGTGGCGTGGATGGCTGGGATGATATTCAATCACGAAACGAGACGTGTTGAGGGGATTCCAATATTAACTATGCTTCGAAAGGGAAATTGATGTATGCATTTCCAATGAACCCGTGAAATTTTGGTTTTTCTTTTTAATTTTCTCTTTTTCTATAGTCTGAAACGACGCAGTAGTACTAAGGTAAGTGCAGTGAATATGCCCATGTTAAGCGAAATCCTCGATAAAATTTAAAAATGCAAAATATTCAATTCGGTTTTTTATAGAAAGCGTACCTTTAAAACCAAAGAAGTGATGTTTGGACAGTAATGGATGATTTAATCTTTGATATTTTTTTATACCATTTTAAAAAAAATTAGTCTTACTGGGCATATTACCAACCCTGTCGTTAATATGTCTTCCCTTCAACCTCTCTGGAGAGACTAACAAACACAGATTTGGCTCGTAGTGCTGTAAGTAGGAAATATTGAAGTGTTGACCGCCCTCTATTAGCAAATATGCTAAACTTTTTAAACTTGATTACTATCGTTTCGGACGTCCATCGTCTTAATGTATTTAAAAGGTTTTCATGACGTTTCGAATGCTTGTATCTGCGATCGTCTTCAGGTGAATACTGACAAGTTTAGGTGCTACTTACCAATTTATATGACTGTCGGCGCAATGATGCGTGCAATTTCGCCATGTGCAGCGGTGCGTGTAATTTCGCGCGGTGTGGTGGTGCGTGAAGTTTCGCGCCTCTGCAGCCCGCCAGAAAGTGCAATCAGGGGTTTCCATACGTTCTTGATCTCAACGCTTGGTTGACTGAAGGCGTTATTGGCTTCGATGTAGGCGGCCTCTTTGAACTTTCGTTTGAACCAATGCTCCTCTCTATGTAGAACACTTGCGTCGTCCCATAGAACTCGATGGTGCTCAGTCCAGGCGTGGTCAGCGATTCCCGATTTTGATGTTTCTCCACGTTGAGTCCATTTCTTGTGCTCATCCAATCTTACCGATAACGGTCTCTTTGTCTCTCCAATGTAGGAATCTCCGCATTCACATGGAACTTCATAGATGCAATTCTTACTGATTTCATTTTTGTTGTCAGGTTTGGTCTTGGTCAGGAAACTCCGTAAAGTACTGCCGGATTGGAAGCAGCTCTTGATGTTGAACTTGTTTCCGAACCTTCTGATCTTCTCGGAGACACCTCTGATGTACGGAAGGCAGATCACTGTGCTTTGTTGTTGCTCTTCAGATGTCTTCGTTCTCCGGAGTTGTTTCAATACTTCTTCTAGGAGTTTCTTGGGATATCCTTTCCGGTGGAGGTCCTCTCTGATGTGGTTTAATTCGGCATCTAGTGACTCCGCGTCGTTGCATATGTGCGTCGCTCTCTCCACCAATGTTCTCACGATCCCTCTCTTCGTCGAACTCGGATGGTTGGAGCTGTAACTGAGGTACTGCCCTGTATGTGTCCTCTTTCTGTAGACGGAGGTGCGAATTTCATTGCCTATTCTCTCAACGTTCACATCGAGGAAGGGTAAGGCACTGTTGGTTTCCATCTCCATCGTGAACTTGATCGAATCCCTGATTCTGTTAATTCCTAAGAAGAAATCCTGGAGATGTTCATCCCCGTGATTCCATACAATGAAGGTGTCATCCACGTACCTCAACCACAGCTTTGGTTTATATTCTGCCTCCCGTATAGCCAATTCCTCGAACCACTCCATGTATATGTTGGCGATGATTGGAGAAAGGGAAGATCCCATCGGGAGTCCGTCGACTTGAGAGAAGAATCGGTCCTTTTCCCTGGAAATATGAGTTATTTAGGCAGCACTGTAATTCCAATATTGCGTGGGTAGGAAGGTCAGTCCTCTCGTGCAGCTGGTCATCCTCTTCGAGTTTCCTTTTGATGATTCTGAGAGATTCCTCTATAGGGACATTGGTGCAGAGGCTCTCCACGTCGAAGCTGATGAAACGATCTTCTGGTCCAAGTTCAACATCTGTGATGGTGTCAACGAAGTGCTTGGAATTCTTGACGTATGAACTGCTATTTCCTTGTAAGGGTTGTAGAATCGGTAGGAGGTATTTCGATAACTTGTAGGTTGGTGAGTTCCGTGAGCTGGTGATCGGTCTCAGTGGCATGTCTGGTTTGTGGATTTTCGGAAGCCCGTAGAGATGCGGTGGTTTGCTGTAATGTGGCGTTAGATGTGAGCGTTCGATGTCTGGAATGAAGTGTTTGAATTTCCTCAGAGTGTTGTAGATCTTCCTTTCTATAGTGGGTGTCGGATCCTTCTTCAAGAGTTTATAGTTCCCTGTGTGGAGTAACGACTCTATCTTGTCATCATATGTTGTGGTGTCCATGATAACTGTGGCGTTTCCTTCATCGGCTAGAAGAATCTTCATGGATGAATCCTTTTGTAGAATTTTTAGGGCCCTCTGTTCCCCTGCAGTGATGTTACTCCGGGGATTCTTCTCGTTCTCGAGTGTCTCTCTCACTTTCCATTTGAACTCTTCTGCCTGCCTTGCAGATACAAGCATTCGAAACGTCGTGAAAACCTTTTAAATACATTAAGACGATGGACGTCCGAAACGATAGTAATCAAGTTACCACATCGTCTACAACCTTCAAACAAACTTTTTAAAATTGCACCGGGTGAGCATATTACCAGCATGTGCATATTCACCGCACCTACCTTATATAATTTTAATATACAGGGTGATTCTTAATAACATACCAATATTCAAGAAGGTTATTCTTGGGTCCATTTTGAGAAAAAAACTTTATATGAACATATGTCCTAAAGGTCTCAACTTTTGAACTACAGGGTGTTAAAGTTTTAAGAATAAATTTTTTTTTATGATAACTTTGGCATGACCTTTTATATTTCTGTGAAACGTGGTACGCATCTTCTATGCATCAAAAGGCATTTTCTGCTGTACAGCATTATTTTTTATTCTTGCCAGTGGCTTTCGTGCGGGGTTTTCACTGAATACTTTTAAAGAGAAAAGTGATACGCCACTGGTTTTTCTTGAAGTGAAGACCCTTTTTGAAATCCTCATTCCTTTCCGAGCAAATCTGGTCTCCTGATTTTTTTTCGTTTGACGTACGGTTTTCACATAAAAAAAAATAATTTATTCATTTGCATCCCGCTAGACTACTTACGAGAAAAAACAATTTATATGACTTTAAACGAAAAGGTTGACCGCCACGAGTTTCCTTGAGGATAATAATAATAATAATAATAATAAGCTTTATTCACGTTAGTTAGATTAAATATACAAGAAAATGTGCTCAAAAATATCGTGAGTAAAGAAAGAAGAGTGCTAAAGAAGTCAATTCACAATTATTCGAACAATTAAAAATGGAATAAAATAATATCTGAGCAGAAGTATGAGATTTTTATATATTGAATAATAGTAAAATGTAAAAGTAAATAAAAAAAAAGTTAAGATGTTGATTATGATTCAGTATAAAATTATAAAAAAGCAGATATGTGAGCTGGGTACAGTGCATAGATAAAATGGGTAAAAGTCAGAAATAAGTATAAAAGTAAACAATAGATAATTAAGAACAGTATATATAGTATGGTGTATAAAACATTTAAGTGAAATTATTAAACAAATTTTGCAAAATAGTGATAAGCAAATGACACAATCAGTCACCCACCTATACACACATATACATATTATAAATATTAAAAGTTCGTAGTCCATCCAATATCAATTGCAGAAGCTGTTTCTAAAGGGAGCAAATAAAAACTCACTTCGCTAACACGAGCGTATATACGAAAAAACGGACGAAAAATAATCTGTACTACTTCGTCGGCATAAAGAGCCCGCTGGTCAACGTGGACTTGAGTGACTGCTGTCTGTTCTACAACCGATTCGTCTGAGCCAATCAAGTCGGACATCAATACTCGCAGGTGTATTTATACGATGGGAGGTCATAAATCACGCGTTATATTTGTGTTTTAATAGCTCTGAAAGATTAAAAACCAGTAGTGTCTGTGGTCTTGGTGTGTGCCGATCGAAATACGTTTTAGGATATTCTAGTTTCTAGTTGAAAGAAATTATTTTCCTTTCTTCATGTATTTGTATAATTAAAAGCTTGTCTTTATTTTTATCATTTTTCATTATTTAGGAAGTATTTTTAAAATCTTAAAATATCTAAATAAAATTAGTTATCTCCGCCACTGCTGCTCACAGGATTTCGCCGCAAGACTTTTTTATGCTTCTGCAATTGATATTGGGAAACCTATATAAACAAGCATATTTTTATATTATTTATCGAATTATTTTTTCAACATTTTTTAGTCTACAAAAAAAGAACGAATCATATTTCTTGGATTTTTATTTATGAACTCTCTCAACTGTTGTTTAAATTTTCTTTTGATATTTATACATTTTAATTCATCAGGAATGCTATTGTTTAACTTGGGTACTAAGAAGAGGAACATTCTCTGTGTTGTAGCTTTGACCATTAACGGAGGTATATAATGATTTTTTTTCGTGTATTGTAATTGTGGGTTGGTAGTTGGTTGAGGTGCTTTGTGTCGTGACGTCTTAGGCAGATGATGGAGAAGTGTAATTGTTTCACGTCCAAGATTCAGAATAAAGTAGGTCAGATGAGTATATGGAGTTTTTGGAAAATATCAATTTTATGAATCTTCTCTGGAGTACTTCCAACGGATTCAGATCAGTTTTTAGTGCTCTACCCCATGCCAGAATTCCATAGCGGATATGACTCTCTACCAGAGAGTGGTACAACATTTTCATTTGATTGAAAGGTATGTTGTCTTTGAGCTTTTTGAATTTATACAATATACTTCTCAACTTTTCCACTACATACATTATGTGCGAGTCCCATTTCATGTGACAATCAATGATCACGCCCAAATATTTGATTTGTTTCACAGGTTCTATGGAAAAAAGTACATTGTCCATGTTTATATCAAGATTGCTAAGACTAGGCAGGCCACGAGAGTTACAACAGAAAGGCAAATAATTTGTTTTTTCCATGTTGCAGCAATTTATATTCTAACCATTTTTTTATAGAATGAAATTCAGATTCGGCGTTTTGTTTCAGGTTTTCCCAGTTATCAGACCTATAAAAAATTGCCGTGTCATCAGCAAATTCGAAAATTTCCCCACTACTATCGAGTGAGAACAGTCCATTTATATGAATGTTGAATAAAATGGGTCCTAGGATTGTTCCTTGCGGCACACCATAGTAAATTTTTTCGGCATCGCTAACCACACCATCAACACTAACAGCCTGAATTCTATCGCTTGAGTAGCTCTTGAAGAGTTCTAAGCAAATGCCTCTAACAACAACGTCTTCCAATGACTGTAAGAGTAGACCATGGCTAACGGTGTCGAAAGCTTTTGACAAATCTACGAATATGCACAGACATGGAGTACTTTCATTCAGAGCTTCGGTTATTTTAGATGTTAAAGCTGAAATTGCATCCTGGGTTGATATATTTTCCTTGAAACCAAATTGATTGTTAGAAATTATATTAAATTTGTTCAGAAAAGAACTCAATCTGTTTTTTAGAATCTTCTCAAATATTTTTTTTTAATTATAATTAACGTGTCTCGGCATCTAGTGGCCACTGACACGGGATCTGTGTTACATTCGATTACATAATAGGATTCAAATCAAATTAAATAGTCGACAGTCTTTAGGGAACTGTATCACAGCACTAAACTGGTTAGGTAGTTCAAGAATGTTTTTGAGAGTTCCACTTAGTTTGTGTTTGCGACGCGTTGGGCTGTAATGTTGGCAATCTAAAAGTATGTGCTCAATTGTAAGTCTTACACTATCACAGTATTCACAGGTAGGGGGATTTTGTGATGACATCAGGTAGCCATGAGTGAGCCGGGAGTGGCCTATTCTGAGTCTTCTTATAACACTTTTGTCCTTTGTTGTCATTGGAGGCATCTCCCGAGCGGTAACTGTGGTTTGGATTGTACGTAGTTTTGTGTTACTTGTACCCCAATGTGTTTGTCATGTTTGAATCATTGTTTGTCGAGCTGCTGATTTTAGGTCTTGATGGAGTTGAATTCGCTCTACTGGCAAGTCGGAGGAACAAGTTTGTTTCGCTGCTTGGTCTGCATGTTCGTTGCCGGTGATACCTACATGAGAAGGGATCCAGATGATATTCATATAGGTGCCTCTAGTGTGATGGTGGTGGCATGTGTCGAGGATATCTTGAACTGAGGGATGTTGTGAGTAGTTGTTTTTGATGGAGTGTATTGATGAAAGGGAGTCTGTACATATGGCGTGCTTACTGTTAATGTGTACTGGAGCCCTCAAGGCTTGTAGTATTCCATATAGTTCAGCTGTGTGTATACTGCATACGTCAGGAAGTTTGTATGTTACTATTGTTGTATCTGATGTAGTAACAGCGCATCCGGCACCATTAACTTCTTTGGAGGCGTCAGTGTATAGGATTATGTCGAACTGTTGGTGATTTATCAGTTCTCTGAATTTTTGTCTTGTCGTACTTATTGTAGTTACTTAGGCTTATGTTTAATATCGGCGGTTTTTTGGTCCATGGAGGGGTTTTAGAAAGTTTTATGGGAGTTGTAACTGTGAGGTTAATGTTTCTTAAAATGGGATATAATATTTGAGGGGGTGAGAGCGGAGTTCTAGGTCTGTTTTCAGGAGCTGGTTGTATAAGGTCAATTGTTTTAAATACTGGGTTTTGTGAGTAGGCAGATATCCTGGAAAAATAGGATAATAGTTGGTATTCTCGTCGTATGAAAAGAGGTGGTTCAGAAGATTCAATGTAGATGCTTTCCGTCGGACTGGATCTAAAAGCGCCTAGACATATTCGTAATGCTGTGGTTTGGATTGTGTCAAGAGATTTAAGGTACGTTTTGCAGGCGCTCATATAAAGAATACTTCCATAATCTAGTTTGGAGCGGACCAGTGATCGGTAAATCCTTATTAGTATTTCTTCTTCTGCTCCCCATTGGTGATGTGCTAATGATTTTAGGATGTTGATCCGCTTCAAACAAATAGCCTTAGTCTCCTGAATATGTTGTCTCCATGTGAACCTTTTATCAAAAAGTACTCCCAAGAATTTGTGTTGACCAGTCACCTTTAACGGATCCCCATTGAAACTTAATTGTGGAGGAAGGGGGTTGAGTCTTTTGCTGAACTGAATAACTTTGGATTTGGTTGTTGAAAAGCGAAAACCTAATCTGAGGGCCCAATTGTGGATGCTATCTAGAGCCTTCTGAAGTAAGGTACAAGTACTAGCCGTGACTTTGCCTTGGCAGTAGAGAATGAGATCGTCGGCGTATAGTACGTATTTGACAGGTGAAATTATTGATGAACAGATGTCATTGATACTCATCAGGAATAAGGTGGTGCTAAGAACCGAGCCTTGTGGTACTCCATTTTCTGGGACATGTAATGTGGATGTTTGCCCGTTTGTGACCACTTTGAAAGATCTGTTGGTTAAGAAGTTTTCTAAAAAGGAGAGAATGTTTCCAGTTGAGTTAAAGTCTGAGAGTTTTTCAAGAATGGAATTTTTGCGAATCGTGTCGAAGGCGCTGTCAATATCTAGGCTCACGGCAATTATGTCATTTTTACTTTCAATAGCTTGTGAGATATCTGTGTGTAGAGTAACCAGGTTGTCCAATGTGCATCTATTTGTTCGGAAGCCTGCCTGCGCTGTGATTAGAAGGTTGTGTGATTCTAAGTACCAATGTAGGCGTCTATTAACCATTTTCTCGAGAATTTTACATAGTGTGCATGTTAGAGAAATGGGCCTGAAGGAATTTGGAAGATTGGTATTCGAGTCGTTCTTTTTGATTGGTGTTATGAGAGATTCTCTCCATAGAGCTGGAAATTGTTGGCTGCACCATATTTTATTGTAGGGTTCGAGCAGTTCAGTTTTTGTTGCTGAGTGTATATATTTCAGGAAGATCATCGGTATATCGTCTGGTCCTGCAGCTGTGTTCTTCAGTGAGAGTAGGACTGAATTTAATTCGGAAGGTGTGAAAGGAAGATTGAGAGAGTGACAATTGTAAGGGTTTTGTTTGGGTTGAGAGTTGAGAGTTGTGTTAGGAGGTTCGGGGTTGGGTTTTGTTTTATTTTGAAAGTGTTGGGCAAGAATGTTGGCAATTTGTTGGTCATTGGTAATGACTTGACCCTCGTGGGTTAAGCCGGAAATTTTAAAACTGGTGTTTTTTCCTTTCATCTGTCTTATCTTGGTCCAGATTTGAGAAGGAGAGGTATCGGACGTTATAGTGCTTGTGAATTTGTTCCACGACTCTCGTTTACTCTGTTTTAGAACCCTTTTAGATTTCGATCTCATTTTTTTTAGATTTATCAGGTCTGAATCATTTCTGGTTCTTCAGTATTTACTAAGCGCCTTTTTGCACTCCTTCACTGCAATGTTACAAGAATCATTCCACCAGGGAACGGTTCGTTTTGTGGGGTTGACGGAGTACTTTCCTATACAATTTGTGGCAGCTGAAATTATGGAGTTGGTCAGTTATCCAACACCTTCGTCTACATCGTTCGAATAATTGATATTTCCTGTGTTTTCCTTTAGCGTTTGGCTGTAAAGTTCCCAATTTGCTTTTGCGATTTTCCACTTTCCTTTAATGTTAACTTGTTTTGATTCGTTGTCTGAAATTAGCATAGGGAAGTGGTTACTATCATAGAGGCTATCAAGCGTGTGCCATGTTAGTAAGGGTGCTGTTCCTGGATCTGAGATGCTGAGGTCTATTGAGGAGAAGGATCCGGATTGTACGTGAAAATATGTGCTGCTGCCAGTGTTTAGTAGATTTATATTGCAGTTGTTAATCACGTTTTCGATCATTTTGCCACGGCCAAACGTACGTTCTGAACCCCACATTGTGTTGTGTGCATTAAAGTCAACTACCAAGATAAAAGGTATGGGAAGTTGGCTTATGAGATCCATAATGTCTGTGTCTCTCGCGGTGTGGTTTGGGGGGATATATACACTGCAAATTACGATTTTATTGGGGCACCATGTCGTGATGGCAACTGCTTCTAAGTTTATATTTAAGTGTAGTTTTTGATGAAAAATGTCATTAGAGACAAAAACCGAGGATCCGCCACTGGCACGTAGATGGGTAGTTCTAATGAAGTGATGTCCAACGTAACTTTTCAAGTGAGGGTTGTGAGTCTTAGTAAAATTAGTTTCTCGTAAACAAAGGAAATCTGGTGAGAAATCAGAGATAAGCTGTTGCAATCGTTCCAAACGAGGGTAAAAACCATCGCAGTTCCACTGTATTAGAGAGAGGGGCATAGTGTTGAAATTTTAGTATGACGATCTCTGCGACTGCTGTGAGCTATCAGAATCATCATCGTTTGTCATGTCCGAATTCTCAGTCTCTTCAGCGTCGGGTTTAAGCTTCTTCTTAATCTTGTTTGTTATACGGGTTATTCTGTTCTTTATGGACCTGTCTGTGAGGTCGGGGTAAATTAGATTTAGGTTTGAGACTAGGCCGTTGATGTCATCTGTGTGTTTTCGGGCAAAAGTCATAAAGGTTTTCTATGGGCAGTATGAATGCGTTTGGCGTTTTCTGATAGGCTTTTGCCATACATTCTTTTATGGATGTTGTGAGGTTAGATTCAGTAGCTACACCCACCTTGCGTTTCTTCTTATTTGCCTTATAAAGTGCTGTCGGAAGTGGAGATGATATAGGGGGGGCATGACGTCATTGTTATTTCCTGTTTCTTAGATCTGAAAGCTGGGAATGTCCGCGTTTTTGGGTTGGGGTCAGAACGGCAGGGGGCTGATTTATTTGTGGGATAATCAGGTCTTCATTTGAGGTCACTTCGTTACTTTCTATTAGGTTTGTGGATAATACCTGTGAAATTTGTTCAGACAGAGTGGGTTGTGACAGTAAATTGATTATTGGAGGATTTGGGCACTTAGAAGCGATGTGTCCAGGTTGCTTGCAAATGAAGCACTCCATTTTGTCTGTAGACAGAAAGATTCTGTTTTCATTACCGTCAAATGGAATGATTAATGAAGTCTGCAATTCAAAGTCGTCTGATGGGGGAAGAACGTAGACTTGTCGTCTGAAACTTAATATATGGGAATATTCGTCGCCTGGAATACCAGCTCTCAAAAACGAGACAGGGGAGGTTAACTGTAAACCAAGATTCTTTATAGCATTCTCAGCTAGATCATGAGATATATAAGGAGGTATGTTCGAGATGATAATTCGTTTTGTCGGGGAAACGAGTCTGCGGATGTTTATAACATTATTGTTTATAGTTACGGATGAATGGGATTTTAGAAGATCGTCAACGAGATTGGGATTAGCTAAATAGATGCAGATTCTATTATTCGAAATCCTTGACGCAAAGGAAATATGTTTGGGGCCTACAATATCGCCTATTGCCTTAACATAGTCGAATAACTTCAGGTTATCATCGGCGTGCATCACTATGGCTTGATCCTTTTTTGGGAAAGATGGTTTAGGTGCTGTCTTAACGGCTGTTACGTAACTGGTGCTTGGAGCTGGATTGTTGATATTCATATTGTGCAACATTTTTGTATCAGTGGGTTGAGGTAAAACTGTTTGATTTATTGTTGCCCTTGTACACAAAAGCAATTTATTAGGTTGGCTTAATTGATTTCACTTGATGGTTTTAATTTATTGTACGGTATCCATATTGAAATACTGCATACGCCTCTGGTGATGAGGGGTAGGCAAGAACTGAATTTTGTCTAAACTCAATTGATGTCTTGGCTGTTATCAGATCGTATGAATAAGTGGAAGCGTTAGGATAAAAACAACCAGGTCGGCGCGTCAACAAAAACACGATTTGAAAGTACGTAAAAATGTTCAATACATACGTCGGTTTTTGTAACACTGATTGACTAGATTTGTTTTGGTAAATCACTAGTAAAACAAAAGAACTACGGAGCAAAATATAAACGGTGTTAACTCGTTCCAGCACTCGCTCATTCTCTCTCAAATATTTTAGAAAGATGGGTTATTAGAGATATCGGTCGGTAATTGCCTACTTTCCGTGTATTCCCTTTTTACACAGGGAGTGAGACCATGGGTAAAACTGCGGTGTTACATTTTGAAAATGTACCTTGTTTAGTAGAACAATTATGCTTTAAGACCTGTTTTTTTTTGAAATTTATCGTTTTTTGTGTGTGTGCCTTGAGGATAATATTATTTATGGGGATGCTTTTCACCCCCTGAGGAATTCTGATTAAAAAAAAACAATAATATATTCATGATAACTCCTGTAATATTTTTTTTGTGTACTCTATGACCGACTGTAATAATCACGAACCCATATATTTCAATACCGAAAGTAATCCAAGCCTCCTCCTCGGAGCCATGTCAATATTTTCATATCACAAGACCTCGACAATGACAGTACAATAAGGAAAAATGAAAGTTTTATTGTGCTTCGTTAGTTCCTTATTGTTCGCGCAGACATTGTCGAAGAATATTTTGCTATTTAGGGATCGTTTGAGTTCCGGTCATGTCTCGCCTTCCCCGCTGTAATGAAATTGAATTAAGGAACCCCTAGTTATGATTATTTCATTGGACTTTTCCATAAGTTTTCCAGGAGAGTGAAACCAGGGGCGTATCCATAATTCATTTTTACCGAGAAATTAATGTTTTTTTTTGGAATTTGAAAAAAGTAATAGGAGGGGGCATGAGTTAATGGAAATTTGTAACCAAAGTTATAAAATCCATAGGAATGAAATGAAATATATATATTTTTTTTTATTTGAAACAAGTGAAACCAGTGAACAATAATAGAAATAGGATGGAAAAAATAATGCGAAACAAACAAAAACAAAATTTAACAATTATTTTACATAATAAACTCTCAAAAATAAAACACACGGAAAAAAAAACTTTATAAAATTATTGTTCATAAAACAAAATATTTATGACTTTGGCCACTGTTTGTAAATATACTGAAAACAACTGAAACCAGTGAACAATAATACAAATAAATTAAACAACTCAGTTCAATTCTCCAGATCAAATAGAAAATTTCAATATGCTTTTTTATCACCATGACCAAAAAAAAAAACAAGCATAAAAGTAACTTTTTTAGTTGGGAATATAGGAATTAAATGATTCTCGAGAATGTATTGAAGAATTTTCTGGAGCTCTAAATAGTTTTGTTCATCCAAGTAATTATAATTTTATACTTATATACTGTTTATCGGTTTTATGCAAAAATCAAACTTGTTAATGATGTCAGTGTTGCACTTATAGTCCATCCAATATCGATTGCAGAAGCTGTTTCTATAGGGAGCAAATAAAAACTCACTTCGCTAACACGGGCGTATATGCGAAGAAACGGAACGAAAAATAATGTGTACTACTTGTATACAGTCTCCGTCGGCACAAAGAGCCCGCTGGTCAACGTGGACTTGAGTGACTGCTGTCTGTTCTACAACCAATTCATCTGGGCCAATCAAGTCGGACATCAATGCTTGCAGGTGTGTCTATACGATGGGAGGTCATAAATCACGCGTTATATTTGTGTTTTAATAGCTCTGAAAGATCAAAAACCAGTAGCGTCTATGGTCTTGGTGTGTGCCGATCGAAATACGTTTTAGAATATTAAAATATCTAAATAAAATTAGTTATCTCCGCCACTGCTGCTCACAGGATCTCGCCGCAAGACTTTTTATGCTTCTGCAATTGATATTGGGAAAACTATACCAGTTTTTACGATAAATTCAATTTCACTTGTCACTATTTCTATTTCAATGAAAAAGATGTATGTATGTATAAACTGAACCTAAACCTCACACTCAATGATTGAAGAAAAAATGTGAAATGACAAATGACCCTGTCTTTGAAAAACAAGTGGAATATAATCATTTTTCATTTATATGCCGTTCCCGACTTCCGACAAAAAAAACAACTATTTTTTACTTAGTCCTTTGTTTTTTATTATTACCGCTCACCGCTCACGGCTTATATATAAGTTCTCCCAATATCAATTGCAGAAGCATAAAAAAGTCTTGCGGCGAAATCCTGTGAGCAGCAGTGGCGGAGATAACTGATTTTATTTAGATATTTTAATATCCTAAAACGTATTTCGATCGGCACACACCAAGACCACAGACGTACTGGTTTTAATCTTCAGAGCTATTAAAACACAAAATTTATGACCTCCCATCGTATAGACACATTGATGTCCGACTTGATTGGCCCAGACGAATCGGTTGTAGAACAGACAGCAGTCACTCAAGTCCACGTTGACCAGCGGGCTCTTTGTGCCGACGGAGACTGTATACAAGTAGTACAGATTATTTTCGTTCCGTTTCTTCGTATATACGCTCGTGTTAGGAAGTGAGTTTTATTGCTGCCTATAGAAACAGCTTCTGCAATTGATATTGGATGGGCTATACCACTAAGAAGCCTTTACAAAGAGCACAGTGCCCAAAACAATTATTTTCCCTATATCATTTTATCGTTATCTTTTTGCCGCACTTTGATTTGGCCGCTGTGTTTTTTGCATACATTCTGTACTGCATAGAAGAATATTTCTGTTTCATAGTTGTATTGGATGATGAACTACTCCTATGAAATTTAAAAACGAGTAGATTTGGGATGTTTTAGTGTTTGAGAAAACATTCAATACAACGAATAATTTTGGTTTGTATAACATATAACGTATGTTTTCTTCATGTTGAAAACCAATCGAAGGTTTAGTTGCATATCCAGACTCTGGAACCAATATCAACTATTCAGAATTCTAGGGGAAGGGGGGGCATGACAAGCCGATAATAGTGATAAAAACAGTCTATTTCCTATTTCTATGAATAGAAGTACGTTATATATTTTCATATTTTCTGAATTTCACATAAAATTGCGAATTTAAAAGATTTGGAATATTTTATAACAAAAAAGCACCATTTAGGGGATAACGATAAATTGGAAAGTTAAGTTTAAGGAGTAATTAAGCTAATTGCACACCTCTTTATTGAAAATGCTTCCTTTTTTTACAAGCTTCTAGGTATTTAGTTTCACCTGTCCTGGTGCCTGTGTGTCTGTAATCAAATTTTGCAAGTTAAATTTGACCCACCTCTAGTAGCCCGATTAACGTGAAATTTGGCAGGTGTTCATAGTTCTTGTGGCAATGCATTATGGAATTTTTGTTGAAGAAAAAAACAAAATGGCGGCTTTAAGATGGCGGACGAGATTTGTGTTCATGGTCCGATTCGACTCAAAATTTGTCTGTGAGGGTTTTCGGGGTCAAAATTTTGTCAAAATTCAAAAAATAAAAATGGCGGTTTCAAGATGGCTGACGATCTCTGTGATTGAGGTCCGATTCTATTCAAAATTGGTAAGTGGAAGTTTTCGGGGTCGAAGATTATGAATTTTAATTCGAGAATTCACAAATTCAAGATGGCGGCTCCAAGATGGCGGACGAGTTTTGTGATTATGGTCCGATTCGATTCAAAATTGGTATGTGGGAGTTTCCGGGGCCGAAAATTCTGCATTTTCTGTCAAAATTAATAAAATTAAAATGGCGGCTCCAAGATGGCGGACCATCTCTGTGATTATGGTCCGATTCTATTCAAAATTGGTATGTGGAGGTATTCGGGGTTGGAAATTATGAATTTATTGTAAAACTTCATAAATTCAAGATGGCGGCTCCAAGATGGTGGACAAGTTTTGTGATAATAAGATTATTGATTTTATGTCGGAAATAATAAATTGAAGATGGCAGCTCCAGGATGGCGGATGAGTTAATCTTTAGATTGTCTCGTCATTGAAGAACTGGATAGCTCAGAACTTACAGGGAACAGGCCTCATAATGACGATGCTTTAACGATGCAAAGATTAAGGCGTACTTACTGAAAAACACAAAATAAATAATTAACAAAAAAATCTTTTTAAAGACAAACTTTTATTTAAAGAATAATTGCTTTGGATGTGCGATGTTGGTTACTCCGTGAGTTATAGAATCAAAAGCTTGTCGCTTTTGTATTCGAACTGAAAACTTTGAGCGACGAACTCTTGAATCTATAACTCACGGAATTACCTACGTCGCATATTCAAAGAAATTATTTTTGACTTTTAGTGCATTTCAATGAAAAGGTTTTACGAAAGGTATTTTATTTGTTTTTACTAAGTTTAGTGACCTATTTAAACATATAATATTGAGAAGGTTTGTTGGGATTTGGATCAATTTTGTTGAAGAAAAACTACTGCTTCCTTGCCAACGTTTCGAATTTCATTTAATTCATCTTCAGGGCTCTGTAACAATGAGTTTTTGTGAGTTGAAGGGGTTAAGAAATAGTAAAAATAAAGAAATGCTTCACCACAAGAATTGGAACATTTCACAGTAAAATAGATTATTAAAAGAGGAGAGACACACCAAAAATTATTTTTTCCGAGTTGGATGTAAATAAAAATAATACATAAACAGATATTCTTGATACAAACGAAAAACACTTTCACGGGACAACCAGGTTTAACTTCAAGTGCGGGACAAACGAATACTGAGATAAAATTCAAAATATATCCGTGAACCATATAGTTCTTTTATTGATGGAGGAAAACAATTGTGGGAAAAAACGATAACAAATCATTTAGGTATCTGACTTATCAAGTTGAAATGGGATGTGTTCAATCCCTCTATGTCTCTCCTGGTATTGACGCTGTCTTGGTGGACAATTTCGATCATTTCGCTTAGAAGTCTTTTTGACAGGAAGGGTTTTTTATCAAGGATGATGGAGTTTTCGAAATCAAAAGAATGACCATTTTCTCCAGTATGTTCTACTAGAGCAGTGGGATTTTGGGCATTAAGTTTTTTTTTGTCGCCGATATGCGTTTTTTTAAATATCGGCCTGTTTGACCAACGTAGCATTTTGTACAATTATAACGGTTGATTTTATAAACGACGTCTGATTGTAAATTGGTAGGGGCTTTCGTTTTTTGGCGTGAATGGAACTTTTTGCCAACAGTGTTGTCATTTGAAAATGCGATCTTGGAATTTTCTTCGTTCAACGTTTTTGCAAGTTTTTCAGACAGATTTTTCACATACGGTATTTTGTAATATTTCATAGTCAAATTATTGGTTTTGATAGAAGGTTTGTTATCCTGGAGATTTTTTTTTATTAGTGATGGAGGGAATTGTTTTTTAATAGAAATTGTTTGATTTGTTCAAGATTTTTTTTATGATATCTGGGTTTGAAATTTTGAGCGCTCTTGTTTTAAATTTTTAATGATGTTATTTTATGTTGAAAATTATGAGTGAAAAATAGTTGAGAAACCTCTCTGAAAAAGTTCGTTTGTGATACCAATCTACTTCCAACACGTTGTTAGGAGTTTTAATGACATTGGTGTCTAGAAAAGCTAAAGCATTATTTTCTTCCTCTACAGTAAACTTCAATCGTGAGTGGAAACTCTGAAAAACATCCAGAATTTCAGATTTATTGTTTTCAGGATTTGCTGTGAAAATGTCGTCAACATACTGGAGAAAATGGTCATTCTTTTGATTTCGAAAACCCCATCATCCTTGATAAAAAACCCTTCCTGTCAGAAAGACTCCTTAGCGAAATGATCGAAATTGTCCACCAAGACACCGTCAATACCAGGAGAGACATAGAAGGATTGAACACGTCCTATTTCAACTTGATAAGTCAGAATCCTAAATGATTTGTTATCGTTATTTACCACAATTGTTTTTCTCCATCAATAAAAGAACAATATGAATCACGGATATATTTTTTGAATTTTATCTCAGTAGTCGTTTGTCTCGTACTTGATGTTAAACCTGTTGTCCCGTGAAAGTGTTTTTCGTTTGAATCTAGAATGTCTGTTTATGTATTATTTTCATTTACATCCAAGTCGGAAAAATAAAATTTTGGTGAGTCTTTCCTTTTTTAATAATCTATTTCACTGTGAAATGTTCCAATACTTGCTGCCAAATGTTTTTTTATTTTTACTATTTCTTAACCTCTTCAACTTACAAAAACTCATTGTTACAGAGCCCTGAAGATGAATTTAATAAAATTCGAAACGTTGGCAAGGAAACAATAGTTTTTCTTCAACAATTGATCCAAATTCCAGCAAACCTCCCCAGTATTGTATTTTTTAGTAATTATTTTTTTCGTCTAGAGATTTGAGTTTATTTATTATTTCATCTATGGTCAAGGTAAAATTATAACTTATGTTAGTGTTCATACTCATACTATTTGTAACGATCTCTGGTGAAACATATTATGAGTTCGAAATTGAATGTATACTTTATATGTAAAAAGGGCATAGGGTACCACATTCAAGATAGTTAATATCAATTTTTGGTCAACAGTGAGTGAATTGAAGTTCAGAATATTTCAAATGTAAAAATCATTGTCTTCTTTGAAATTTTTTCATTCGGAATCCTTTTTGAAATGCGACTAATTAATAATCATCAAGAATAACCCCGTATAGTTGATAGGTATCAAAACATGATTGTCTGTTATAGAAAACTACACTGTTACTCGTTGTTTATCACAACTTTTCTCGATTATATAATTCTCTGATACAACTACTAACCATGTAACATGATACACACGTTTCTATTGGAAATTTGTTGCAAAAAAACCGGGCTTCTAGTTAATGAGCATATAAAATTTAATGATATCCAGTGGTTTTCTGAAAAAATGACACCCAAACATGTGATTAATACGAAAAATTAGATATAGGTTATGCTTCTGTCAGTCATATACATTAATTATCGATCGTTTTAGCGACTAATTACAGTATTTTATAACATGAAACTTCCTCGCAGCATTCCACTGTGTAAAAGCCGACGATATTCAATTAAAACGGTATTTGAAGTACTTTGTCATTAATTATATTGTGGGCTCCCCTACCCCGCAGAGTGATTCCCTTCAAAACGATTTTCACAGGCTTTTCATTTAACTTTTTGGTCTATCGTTAATGACATTTTCTAAATCATATTTCTTTTTCAATAATCTGAGTGACTTGAGATTTGGTATGAGTGAATGTTTCGTATGACAATTCATTTGAACAAATTAAATGAACGTTTGCCAGATTCATTCAATATGGCAGCATCAAGATGGCGGAGTTTTGTGAATTATGTTACGATTCTATTCAAATTCGGTATCTTTGGGTGTTGGGGGGGATTATGATTTTATGGTAAAAATTCAAGAATTCCAAGGTGACAGCCCCAAGTTGTTTGAAGTTCATGTTCCGATAATACTCAGAATCGATAGATATATCGAGGTTTTGAGGGCGTGGATTCTAGGTCAGATTTTGAGAGTTTGAGATGATGGTGGTAGAGTTTGATCACTTATGTTGCAATTCGACAAAAAATCTTTGAATTTGCCAAGGAAATGACTCCAAAAACGAACTTCTACAAAGAAAAAAGATTGATAGATGTTAAACGTAAGTTATTCTATTCTTATACACATCTGAAATATAGTTGGAACACAAAATAGATGTTTTTGTATACAAACTTTTAAGATGCATCAATATTAACAAAAAATGCTAATAAATCTGAAGAACTCAATAACGCATATTTAAACATTCTATTTGGAAGAATAGAATAAATTTCCAACGTCTCATGTCACGAAGAAAATTAATAACATTGGATTCTTAAAAACGGGTGAGAAACGGACATCACATTTCGATGTACACTATTCTCCTACGACTACAAAAGAGAGGTATCGTATGGTTCACACTTACATTGCGAATCAATAGATAAAATGATATTTTCTCTCCAAATGCCCCTTTTTACCTAAAACATGAAACCATATAAAATTGTTGTTCATTGCAGATGACCCTATATCTAATTGTTTACGAGATCGCCATGTATATACCTGAATTCTAATAGTATTATTGCATCTCTATCAAGTTCTGTCTGATATCAGTCCGTAAACCTACAAGGCTAATTTAACAAAATGGAAAAATTGGAAAATTAAAAAATTTTCCAAAAAAATTAAGTGCTCGTCTGAAGTCCTTCCCCTGCTACTAATTTTTGAACCACCTGGTATATCGCAATAAAATTTGAAAACAAAAAAAAAAGCTAAAAGTTTTAAAATGTCGGCTGAGCACCATCTTCAATAATTTTTTTAAATAGAGCACCCCGTATATTATTCCATTTTCGAAATCTGCTCATAATTCTCAACAGTTTTCTCTAATACCCCAACTAACATTATAGGAAAATTATACCAAGCAGTGGGGTAAAACGGCTTCAAGAAGTCCGAATTTATCCATTTCTGACCAAATATTTTACCTTCAAGTACTAACTAACTCCAAAGTTATAATTGGAGTTATAAAAACCATAATTGAGAACACCAAATCTCCTTCAAAAACCAAAAACTTAATAGGCGTAGTGCGAAGTATGAAATTACTTGTTATGGACTTCAAATATACCTTCACAGCCTCATGGGTTAATAGAGTTATATACTAGGTTAAATTATACCTAAAGGTAACCAGCAAAGTGTGTTCAAAATACTTGGAACCCTCAGGAAAAACCTTTTGGTAAATATTTACCTAATTATTACCTCATGTGTGTTCATATAGTCAGGGAATTGACAAGTCAGTAAACAGGTCTACTATATACTCTTCATTACCTATTTTGGCAGCAATTAAGTTGAAGGAGTTGCCTGGACATTTCTTGACCTAGTTTATACCTACTGCTCTACAATGAGGGCGATATTACCACAATATTTGTCTAATCAGACTAAATGTCTACAACGAAGTCAAAGTTACCTAAAATAAAATCCTCACAGTAACTTAGTCTATCATCAGATATTAAAGACCAAGTCGATTCAGATGAGGATGACATGATACAATTTACTTCCTGTAATTTTTTTATTGTGCCCTAAATTTTAGAAATCTATAAAATGCCGAGCAAAAATTCGAATAGAGTTAGTAAACCATACAGGTATACCACCAACTATTATCGATTAGCTGCCAGAATGAGAACAAATGAAAATATAATCCGAAACTATCCTATACTTTCCGATGTCCAGAGATCAGAGCCATCATCTTCCCCTCAGTCATCATCAACTGCAGAAATTAATGTAGAGTGTGAAATTGCTTTTACTGATGATGATACCAGGGAAAAATATGTATCAGAAGACAATGAGTTCAATGGGAATAAGGCACAAAGCTTGGAAGATAACCTCTTATTGTTAGAGGAGATCAGACATTGGGCCTTGTCGCATAAAGTCTCCATACAAGCACTTGGTGACCTACTAAAAATATTAATAATGCATGGAAAATCTGAATTACCAAAAGATGGTAGAACACTCTCCTTTTTGTTCCCACTTATGTGGTACATAGGAATATTCAACTATGGGTGTTGCTCCACGTCTTTTTATGACGGCAACTATTTTAAAACACTCATCCATTATTGAAATAAAAACATGGAAGCGTTAACCTTAAACTTTGGTTAGGTCTCACTCAGGTCATGTCGGTAAGAGATACTGAACAATGAATGGGCTGCGTTCAGAGAGCTCCGTCTGTCGCCAGCGGTAAACTACAGCCGCGACGTTTTCAATGATGCAGCGACAAAATGGAATTCAATGAAGTTCATCCTTTTGAAGTAAATGGATGAAAATATGGTATTGAATACGCAAAAAAATCAAATCAAATAGAAAATTTATTTTAACAAAAATAAGTGATTCATTTGTTGAAATGATTAGTTTCCATGGCTTCGAAAATATCAAAACCAATCATTGTGGCTTCCGGAGAAGTCAAAATCAAGCAAATCATAATTGGTCGATTTTTTAATGGTATTTACAGTTGGCTGATAAATTGTATATTTCCGGGCACCGCATGCGGAACGCAGAAATGTCAAATCAAAATTATTCAGCCAATCACAACACACCATTTTATATTTAAAATGTTATGATTGGCTATTTCTCTTCGGAAAGAGATTCCCTCATTAGACCATAACATTAATCATGGTTTCTATTCTGGGAAGATGTTCACTGAAATATAAATATCGCGTATTATTATCAACATTACTGATGGATTTGATATTTAATTTCAGAATAAACACTCATTACAGGGGTTTCTAGTCTATATCCATTTCTCTGAGTAACTATAGGTTACTTGGCTTTACCATTAACATTAGCAAAACATTGATTTTTTCACCCCGTATTGACATTAGAGTGTTTCTGCACAGAACATAGAATGAGTAAAATATAAATTTATTATCCACGATTCGCAATCCATCCAGAGAACGAAACGTATAGACATGCATGAAAAAACATCCAATAACATATATTGTATTTCATCACGTGACCACAATGTGAAAGGGTCTGAAATCCCAAGATAAGGAAAATGGACTTCAAAGTCAGGAATAAAGGTTACTTTCGACTTTGAACAAAGTCTATGTGTTCTCATAGTCAAAATTTTAAGGAATTTCGACATATAGGTCCCATATGGAACCTACGCCATATTTTTCGGTTTGAACCGTTTCCGCCATTGTAAAAATAATACATAATTTTCTCGAATCGATCACATTTTAATGATTGGTAGTAAAAAAATAGGTGAATATGATATGTATTCACATACTTCATCTATAAAATCAGTTTTTGAAGTGTTTGATGGAAAAAGTTGTGAAACTAGACATAAATTAATGTTTTTTTTTCATACAAATTTAGTAATTTGGTGGGCCCACTTGTTTTAGACGAGTAAAAATCAACATTATCACAGAAAAGTTTGTATCGCAAAAAAAATCACAACTGGGTGTGCATGCGAAACCATCACTTATTGCATTATCTGCTATACGTTTATTGACAGTTTTTTCTTCATACGCCATGTTCATGTCAACTTCAACGCTTTCACGAATAAACATGTAGGTTAAGATACACAATATACAGTAAACTTTTATCATCTTCTTCTAACCTGCCATGGTTTGTTGTTTGTTTCATTAAAGTGTTTATAACCTGAAATAGGTAAAAATGACTACATTTTTACCATCAGTCGACTAGTCTGGAGGCCATTTTACCTATTTATGCCTTCAACTTATAAGGAAAAATGTCTTAATTTCCCAAATTTCGACTTCTGAATTACTTCCATTTTTTTCCCCATAATGGTAAATTTAAGGTAATTATAACGTAATAATTACCTTCGCCAATTAGGGCGCTGACCTATTCGAAGGTCGAAATGACGTAAATTTTACCTATAATGTTTGTTGGGACACTTCACTCCTAAATTGAATTGTTTTCGAAATATCAACGTTTGAAAAGTGACATTTTGGTCATTTGAAACCCAACCAAAAACACTAATGTTGCTTTCAATCAAGTTTGCATTGGAAAAAATCGTTGTCGCGGTAACATCTTGTTTACTGTCAAACTGAACTGCTAACTGTCAAATAGTCCGTTGAGCGCTTAAATCCTTTTATGAAAAGTGTGATCATGGCTCGTAGTTTAGACGATAAATTTGAAGCAAATTTGATATTTGGAGAAGCTGGAAGAATTTATCATCTAGCAGTCCGTATGTTTATTGATAGATTTCCCGAGAATCCTATTTCGAGGTCAAATTTGCGCAAACTTTTAAATAAGCTCCAAGCAACTGGAACGCTGAAAGATGCTCCAAGATCAGGAAGACCGCCGCTTTCAGAAGAAAAAAAGGTAGAAATTGTCGCTGAAATGGTAATCAATACGACTCAGTCGACGTCTGTAGTTGCTGAATCCTGTGGAGTAAGTTCAAAAAGTGTCCAAAGATTCCTAAAAAAAGAAAAGTTTCATCCCTATAAAATAAAAATCCTGCATGCTCTCACGGAGGATGATCCAGACCGGAGGGTTGAATTTTGTGAGTGGTTAACAAGAACAATTGAAGGAGAACGGGGCTTCCTGAAACGTGTAAGTTTCGCAGACGAATGCACGTTTTTTCTCAATGGAAAAGTCAACAAACAGAATGTACGATACTGGAGCGATCCTAATACGGAAATTTTCAGAGAGGGACATACCCAGTTTCCAAAAAAGGTGAATGTTTGGGGGGGATTATGGGTAATCTTACAGGAGTTCTTTACAGAAATCTTTTAGAAACTGAAATTGAACCTCGAATAAGACAAATTGTATTAAACAATCAGGAAGAGTTTGAAAATCGTGAAATCATATTTTAGCAGAATGGGGCACCTCCCCATTTCGATCGCATGGCTAGAGAGTTCCTCGATACAAACTTTCCTGGGCGACGGATAGGTCGCAGGGGAAGTACAGAATGGCCACCAAGATCTCTGGATTGTACACCTCTAGATTTTTTCCTTTGGGGGTATCTGAAATCTACGCCACTGAGTGCCAAACAATAGAAGAGTTGGAACGCAGAATAATAGATACATGTGAAGAAATAGATGAACTTTCATCAACGTGAGAGAAGCTATTTATAATAGGGCACTTTATTGTCAAGATTTAGGAGGAGGCCACATTGAACACTTGATGAAATAATTGTTGGGGTTAAATAAAAGTGTTATTCAAAAATAAATTATAAATTTTTAGCCAACTAATTTGTTTTGATTGTGAATTTACAGAACACATTCGTAGGCCTCGAGATTTTCCGGTAAGCGGTACTGTTTATCCTTGATAAACTCTCCTTACGCCTCTTATTAGTCGAATTCATTAAGAGATTCAACTACAAATTAATAACAACGTTCAGTTAGCAAAATGTTTTACCGGAAGTGACCAAAATCCATACTTTATTTTAAACCGGAATGTCACTTTTCAAACGTTAATATTTCTAAAATAATTCAATTTAGGAATAAAGTGTATTGGATAAAACTGTTGAGAATTATGAGCAGATTTCGAAAATGGAATAATATACGAAGTGTTCTATTATAAAAAATTATTGAAGATGGCGCTCAGCCGCCATTTTAAAACTTTTAGCTGTGATTTTTTAATGAAGAAGTAGGTTTTTATCTCCTATTCAAGTCCTCCGAATTTCGTTGCGATATACCAGGTGGTTCAAAAATTAGTAGGCTGGGAACGGACTTTAGACGAGCACTGTATACGTGTGTGCCTCGCGTGGTTTTATTACAACTTTAAAAACATATGAACCACCTGCTGGTCACATTCTCCTTTCTTCACACTGCCCTCTTGAAAGCGAATCAACAGGTGCGACAATCATTCTAACATAGGTATGATTGCAGAAAAAATAGATTAGAGGCCACAGCCCGATTTTTGAAGCATGGTTGGACGTCCACTAGGAATGAAACCAAATTTGATATCATCATGGTATCTGTTACCGAATGGAAACAAATTTCTGGATTTTATATATTTAGTTTTCGAGGGGAAAAAGGATAAAAGCGTTTAGTAGTCATCAATGGAATGTTTTCAAAGAAACTGAAAGCGGCTTGGTTTTCGCTTGTAGCTATTCCGCATTCGATCGTTTGAATGCAAAATATTTGAATTTTTCAAAATTCTCACTCAATGGTATTGAGAGTTGTGAAAAGAGGTGACACATCTTTTTGGGAAGTAATATCGATTTGATTTCTACTATTTTGCATGTTTTTCTGTAAACTAATTATTGAATTTTTCAAATTTTTGTCCTGGAGAAATGGAAAAGGGGTCAATTGTAATTCTTGAACGTGTGAGATATTTCGCAATATTATTAAATACATAATATATGTTAATTTTCTTTAAATGTATTGTATTTGCCTTTCAAGGGCAGATTCGATTTTGAAGTCTTATCATTTTGCTCCAAGCAATTTTCATATGCTGCTAAATAGGTGAACTATGTTATTTAACATGTGATAATTGCAATCCAGCCTTGCTGGTATCAATACAATGGATAAAATGAATTCGTTCAACACAATTTCTTTTTTCCTTTTTTCCAAATTAATCGAAAAACTTGTGAAGACTCGCATCATGGCCTTCTTAGAACAAAGAGTACAAATGATGCAATGTTTAAATTCTTGGAACATCTTTATGGTCAAATTAACGATGGAAAAATTGTTGCAGCAGCGTTCTGTGACTTAACAAAAGCCTTTGATTGTGTAAGTCACAGAATACTGCTGCAAAAACTTGAATTTTATGGATTTAGAGGATGTGCGCTTGACTGGTTCCAGTCTTATTTGACGAACCGGACGCAAAAAGTATTCATCGGACATAATTCTTCATTATGCGGAAACATTAACTACGGCGTTCCACAGGGGTCAGTTTTGGGACCAGTACTCTTTTTGTTATACCTAAATGATCTAGCGCTTCTTAATGTTCAAGGCAAGTTCACTCTCTTTGCTGATTATACCACTATTTTGTGGCACGGAAAAGATTCTTCAGCATTGAAGAAAAATATCCAGTACGATTTAGAAAAAGTTAAGGAATGCTGCGACTGTAATTTGCTAGAATTGAATATCAACAAGACCAAATTACTTTCCTTCAAGTGTGACATTGAAGTTATAACTATTGGCCATGATACACTAGATCTTGAACACAACACCAAATTTCCTGGCCTAATAATTGACAACGAGCTGAAATTTCAAGAACCCATTTTGTTTCTTAGTGAAAAACTGGCCTCAGGATGTTATGACGTAAAAATGGCCACAAGCGAGATTGGTTCTGAAACAGCAAAAACAGTTTATTACGCCCTCGTGGAGTCCCACCTCAGATACGGAATTGCCTTCTGGGGCATGTGCAGCCAACAAAGGCTCAATAACATATTCATTTTGCAAAAGCGAGCATTAAGATACATCTGTAGGGTATCTCCCAAACATTCGTGCAAACCGCTATTTGTCTCTGAGAGAATACTCACTCTATCCTCTTTATTTATATTAGAAACCGTGTGCTTAGTTTTTAAAAACCGTGATAATTTAGCTAGTCATCAGATTCATCACAGAACACGTAGGATAAATAATCTGAATCTACCTCTGCCTATAACCTCCTCGACTTTGACCAGGAAATCAATTATATATGAAGGCATTAACATATATAATCACCTACCTCTACACATAAAGTGTATTAATTCGGAAGTCTGTTGAAGATGTATTACTTGAGGGAGCTTACTATAATTTGGAAGAGTACTATTCAGATGAAGTCTAAATCTCTTCTGGGGTCAATCTGAGTAACATACACTGCGCGCCAGGGGCAATGGATATATTGATTTATGTTAAAAATATTATAAGAGGGCAAGATAGGTTCAAAATTCTTACGAATCCGTGATCAGGACATCAACTTCAGTACCAATCTATATTTTCGCTAAAAAAAAATTCATTTCTGGAAAATCCGAATTTGTCCAACTTCTATGGAAACATCCCCGTATCTTCCGTTATTATTGTAGTAGAATTCTGTAATTCTCACGATCGTTAGATATACTAAGGATAAGCCTAAATCTCTGAGTGACATACACTGCGTGCCAGAGGCGATGGATATATTGGTTTTTGCGAAATATAATATAAGGGGGTAAGAAATGCTCAAAATTCTTACGGACATCAACTTCAGTAGCAATCCATATTTTCGCTGAAAATTTTTCTCAAAAATCCTAATTTGTCCCACTTTTCATGGAAACACCCCCGTATCTTCCATAAGGATTGAAGTAGAATTCTGAAATTTCCACGATCATTAGGTACACCGGAGATGTTGCTGAATATTTTGTGGGGTTGGCCTGAGTGATCTATAATGCGCGCCAGGGGCGACTGAAATGCTGATTTTTGCGAAAAATAATATTGTTTCTACAGTTATAAACTGTGCAAAAATCGTTCTATCCATCGCCACTGGCGTGCAGTGTATGTCACTCGGATTATCCTCAAAAGATATTTAGACTTATACTCGGTATATTTAACGATCGTGGAAATTATAGAATTATACTCCAATATTTACAAAAGTTACGGGGGAAGTGAGAAAAATTTGTATTTTTCAGAACTGAAAATTTTTCAGCGAAAATATGGATTGGTACTAAAGTTGATGTCCTGATCACGAATCCGTAAGAATTTTGAGCCTATTTTACCCCCTAGTATTATTTTTCGCAAAAATCGGTATATCCATCGCTTCTGGCGCGTGTATGTCAATTCCATGAGATAATTTAGACTCACCCCCAATATATCTACCGATCGTGAAAATTACCTACAGAATTATACTCCAAGATACGGGGGTGCTTCCATGAGAAGTGAGACACACTGTATACATATAATACTGCAATAGCAAATATCTTGCATTGAGAGATAAATATTTTATGGAACCAACTGAATTTGGGGCTAATGATTCCTTAATCAGTTGCAGATTTACAACAAACGTTTTTTTTTAATGTCATATTTCAATGCGTTTGTGATCAAATTTTCCCACGTTATACAATACTCGTACACGAAGGTTACATCTCTCATTCGAAATGTCAACATTTTCAATAGTCTTTGGTTACATGCTATATTTGACGAACAATGAATGTACATTGGAATAAGGATTGTTCTTTTCCAGAAATTGATGGACATAGATTCGTATTATGAATGAAATGATAAAATTTTTGTTTTTCCAATATAACTGAAATCGATTAAAAGCGTTATAGAGCTAACGAAAATGTGAACGGTTTGCACTCGCCTCCATCCACTAGCACCGGATTATCAGTTCATTGAAAATTAATTCTCAAATTAAAACTATTTTTGTTAAACTATCTATTGGGGCAACTTCCAGCAATTGAATACGTATGTACTTTTTTTATTTTGTGAAAACATACTGGGTTCTATTTCAATGAGGAACTGAAAACACTGAAGAACATGATTGCTTTATATTCACTTCAATAGCTGCGTAGGTTTTTTTACAAAGTAATTTTGCAATTTGGTATTTGGATAAGTGAACAAGTAATAATGGAAAGTCGAAAAAAATGAAATTGTAGTACTCGAATTTTGAGATTGGCCTCTCGCCTAAAACAAGACGAGAAAATCCAGCAAGCAGTCCCCAGTAAAAACCCCGAAAATTAGGAGACTCCGGGTGATCGTAAAATGAAGGCACAACGTGAGAATGGAATTTGATGGGTGCTTTGTGTTGTAAACGATTCCGACAATGGCTGCCATGAAAATTTGAATTTCAGGTACATGCTATTCATTTATGATGTTTATAGCGGTTAGAAATAGTCGAGTTACAGTTGTTGTTCAGCTTGTTAGCAAGTTGTTAGTCATTACTTTTTCTGTTCAACATTATTTGTGTTTATATGGATGGTGTTTTCTAGTTGTTGTTTCCAGTGAATTTTATATATACGGGTAAAATTCTCCATTCGAAAATGGAAAATATTTTCATTATTATCTCGAAAAAATATGTTTACATAGGAGAAAAGGGTAGATACACAATATTTCGTATGAATGAATGACGTTTATTGAGAGTTATTGATGTAAGATGACACATGATTTCGATGATTCTCAACTAGCAGTGGAAAAAGATGAGCAGTAAGAATAAACATTCCATTATATTTCCGAAACTCAAGAAAGTTAACTCGTAATCTAACAACAGGTGGTTTTGGGTCATAGCAATTTAGTGAAAAATTTGATTGGTTGATCGAATAATTGATTGATTGGAGTTTTTTATAAGGATGACAACTCGAACTATATTATATATCGACCATGAAAAATGTCTTATTCCCTAAGAAATAGCAAATAAACATTTGCAAAGTAGCTTGTAGGATGTAATGTGATTGTAGGAAAACGCATGTTGACCATTTGAATTCAAATTATTCCTTTTCCAATTCGCCGAAAATCACAGTTTACAAAAACATATATTTGTTTGGTTTCAAAGTTTCTCACATGAACGATCTTTTCTGAAAGATGTTTGTGTGACTTACGTAATAATAATAATACTATTTCCAGATCGGTAAAGAATATTCAAGTAAAATCAAAAAGAGCATGGGAGAAATATACAGAAATTAATGCATTCCGTAGAGAAAATTTAAAACTTGTGATATTTTGTGCGTTTTTGAAAGTTCTTAATATTGAAATGCCGTTTACAACTAAGTTAAAAAAATAAAGTATTAAGTGAGCAAAATCGTGACATAATTAGCAACATATTAAATGTTATGCAAACAGAAGCAGAAGCTGGATAAGTTACCTATTATTCCTCTCGCAAAGTTTTTTAAAGTCTAATTTTTTTATGAATTTATTATCCTGTTTCTAAGCTATATTGATATAAAACCCATAGTTTTGGGCAAATTTCCCCACTAAAAAAGGTTCAATTAGGTATTTGTCACAAATATCCAAATATGTGGCATATAGAAGAATATAGGGGGGTTTAAAAACAAATATCCGCACAAAAGGGTATATTCGGCAAATATAAAATTTTCTCGCTCGAAGTCGGTAAATGAAGACAAATCAATGGCGCAAATATTTGCAAAACAAACAAATACCTGTCTGATCCACATATTCATACGGAGTGATCAGCAGTAGCAGTGCGCTCCAAGATGTTTCATTTATTATAATATATTATATTATATTGTTGTGTCGAAAATGGAGTGGTCCAACGAAACGACAATGGCATTTTTGGATTTATATAAAAATGAACCTTCCATCTTGAAAATATATTTATGAATATTTGTGCTTCCCGCATCTAATACACGAATATATAAATTGGCAAATACGGGGATGTAGATTTGGCATACAAGCAAATACAGTGTGGAACAGCCAAATGGAATAAATTCGTTATTTCAGTTATTGTGCACATTTATGTAAAATCCCGAAATACGTCAAAATCAGATTTTGAAATATCATCCTGCAATGACAAAATTTCATCCTTACTTCGAGTGACAGTTACAGCCCCCAATTTTTTTAATGGGAGGTAGGGGCATGTGATACATCATTCAAAAGGTCTCTTCATTCTCTATTCAAAAATGTAACTTTTTCCGAATTCTTTGCAGAAATAAAAAAAACCATCTGAATGACGTAATTCGCTTTAACACGCTAAAAACGAATACTAATACCGTTTCTTGATAGTGAGAAAGTAAGAAATAGTATATTGTACACTATAGTTTTTCTACTACTATTTTAATCATATCATTAGAAATCTTTTCATAACAGTTTCTATCATACACTTTCATGCCGTCATTGAAAATACAAATATTGGAAAATATTATAAAAATCGAACATTACTCTAATTGATTTCATTAAAAAAAAAATACAATTTTAGGAATTGATCCCACAATCTCCAGCGTGAAAAATCCGGGACAACCTTGAATTAACACTTCTATCCAATCTCTGTCTTATTTATGGATTGAAATTACCTACTACAATATCAGATTAGGTGGTATCAAATTCAGAATATCATCACTCATTTAGGTACCTACTGTTCTGATTATTTCATGTTTTGAAATTAATTTTATGAAAACTACGAAATGTCAAAAAATTATTATCAGACAGATGTTAATAGATTTCATTCGATCTCATATTATCTATCATCATGGAATTCGTTATTATAATGACAGTCTAGTAGCCAATTGAAAAAATTACTATGGCAAAATTAGTTTTGTTTAAATTGTTGTGGTATTATAACCGCATGACAGTACCTGTCAGTGTTAGACTTGTCGTTTGAATTTCGTCAACTGCAATTCAGAAACATGGTTCGTTTAACAGAAATGCACAAAATAATAGTTCTGCAGATGATTGGTTACGGAGACAACACTCGAACATAGATTGAAGTTGCTCGCCTATTTCGCGAAAAATTTCTGGATTTGGATGTTAGCCATCCATCGATTCTTCGAATATTAAAAGAAAATAAAATGCATCCCTATAAAATAATACCAACTCAGGAGCTCAAAGAAGATGATTTTGATCGAAGAACGTATTTTTGTGAACAAATGATGGAAATGTTAGATAACAATTTGATCCAATTGGAACATGTTTTGTATTCTGATGAGTGTACTTTTATGCTTCTGGTCTGGTCTACGGAAAACCCTCATTGGATGAGAGAAGAAAATACACAATATCCTCAAACCTTAATGTTTGGGCAGGGATAGTTGGAAACAATGTCATCGGTCCCTTTTTCATTGATCACAATTTGAATGGGGATAATTATTTAGCAGTGCTCTAAAATAACGTTGTGCCAACTTTGGCAAACTTATATCCTGATCCAGCAAACCCACATGTTCCAGCGAATATGATATGGTTTCAGCAAGATGGAGCACCGCCACATTATCAAATCAATGTGCGGCAGTACGTTCGAGGCGAGCATTTTAAACACTTCCCAAGTTGACATTCATGTTATTTTTTTGTTTTTTACATCATCAGGAACTGAACTGGCGATTTTATTTTTTCTTGTTAATTTTTTGAACAAATTCGAAACAAATGATATTTTTGAATAGAGAATGAAAATACCTTTTAAATGATGTATCACATGGCCCTACTTCCCATTTAAAAATTTGGGGGTTGTAACTGTCACTCGAAGGGGGTTGAAAGTAGGGATGAAATTTTGTCATTGCAGGATGTCTTTTCAAAATCTGAAATCGACGTATTTCGGGATTTTTCATAAATATTCACAACAATTGAAATAATGAATGTATTTCATTTGGCTGTTCCACACTGTATAAACAGACAAATATACTTTATATGTATATTTTTGTATATTGATGTAAGAGTTATCAATAAAGAAAAAAAAAAGTAAAAATAAACCAATTGGGTAAAAAAATACGTGTATTTGCCAAATACCCAATGTATGGAGCCGCCTTAAGGAATATTCGACGAATCGAAAAGGAAGCGAAACAAGTTGAAACTGGCCATTCTACAAAATTTTCAATCCCTAATAAAAAGATAATGAACAGAAGAGTTAAAACTCTTCTTGACGACGGAGATTTAGCAATTTTGCGAAGAACGATTGTTAATCATCACATAACATAAAAGGCGGTTCCTAATTCAAAGACAGTTTATAAAAAATTCATGGAAGATATTGGCTATCAAGGTTGTACAGAAACAAATAAATAAATACTCAAAATCCTACAAATAATTTGTTCTGGAGAAACTCATTCCCAATTTACCAACAAAAAGTGTAGAAGTAATTGAATACCCCGATACCATAACAAACCACTGGAAACATCGCCAACATCATTGTCAAGCAAAACGGAAATAGAAAAATGGTTACGGGTTGAGGTATACTTTTTGATAATAAAATGTTAAAACCACAACTTTACATCCCCAAAAAAATCCATAAACCACAGCACAAAAGATATGAAATAGACGAACTTTTGAATGCAAAAGGCCGCGACATATCAACCAGATCTGAATCCCATTGAGTGGGTTTTAACTGAACTAAAGAATATGTCGCTAGAAAAAACGTGAATTTTAATCGTCATTGAATATTGTGATGACTTCCTTAAATAATTCTCAGCCGACAAATGGAAATCTTGGTGTGAGCGAGCTGAATGGTTTGAGAAAGAATATATTTGAAAGGAACTAACAATAGATATAGTTGTGGAACAGATTTTTATCAACATGGGCGAAAACGATTGTGATACAGAAAGTGATGAAACTGATAGGTCAGACGTAGAAGATAGCGATTTGTCTGGAATAGAGGAATCAAATGAAGATGGGGCTAAAAACTTAATTATTGAAAATAATGAAACCTATGTCAATTTGTAAATTTCATGAGAAAATGTGTTTGTAAATATCATTTGGAATTATATTATATATCAGATTAATTATTGGGTATATTGTTAATTCGTTATTATTTCATTAAAAATGAAAAATTCCTCAAGACAGCTGACTACAAAAACTTATACAATAGGTGTATATTGGTCGCATATCCATCGTTATTTTTTATTTGTTTTATGTATAGCATGCAAATGCCACTTCAATATATGCATACATATTTGGCAATAATACAGTTGATTTGAAAATTAGGGCAATTAGCATGCCAGAGTCTCTTGAAATCAATGAACATGAATATTCAGACAATTTGTCTGCTAATTTTCTCAAAATATTTTCAGTACCCTTTGGATAGGAATATATTTTTTGAATAATCATTTATCTAGTAATAGGCATTGGCTACTACATCCAATACTAAAAAAATTTGGATGCTTTCTACAAGAGCGTAATAAATTATTTTAGTCTGATAAGTATCTATGATATCAGAGAAATATTCGATTTCATACAATATATTCTTTTTGTTATGATATTAATGTGTATTTATATGGGTACAAATAATTCAACAAGTGATTTTTCTCAGAAAGTCTGAATCGAGATATGGATTCATCCCTTGGAATTTATTTCTTTCGAGTCGAGAGTAGGTATATTCATGTTGATCGCGGTATTATAAATATTTCATACACAATGTTTCTTGAAGTGTGAAGTTTTCACACCATACATACCTCATCATTACTAAATACAATCAGGTCAATAATAACCAATTCAAATTGCACATTGCTATTACTTTTTGCATTGCATGATCAATTCGTTCCGGCTACTGTTGAGATGCTGCATTGGAGAAATCTTCAATAATATCTTCAAGAAAAACTCGATAATCAACAAATTGTTTGGAAATAGAAATGGAAAAATCTGTTTCTCGTTCAGTCTTATTTCAGAAAAACATCACGATGGGTGGTCTGAAGCGATTCTTCATTGCCAAGAAAATGAGTATACATGGCAGGGCATCAGAGAACCATCGAAAAAATGATTTCGGAAGAATTATTTTTATGATTCAAAATCATTTGGGACTTCGAGTTACATTTTTTGTACTTTGTGGTTGTGGAAACTTCACACCCGTATAAATATTACGAAATGAGGGGGAAAACATTCTGAACACACTAGTATTCCACGAAGCACGGCGTGGACGGGTGGATTTATTATTGGCCATAAAGACATTTTAGTTCTTCTGCCTTTGCAGACGTATCATGTAACGATAAAGCCGTCGCCACTGATCTTGAGACAGTTCCGCTAAACGCAATATCGTCTATCAGGAGAACTTAAGTGGAGTATCGAGTTCTAAAGCTTTTATGTTACTTTGTGCTGTAACATGAGCTTGGTTTCACACTTCACGGTTCGAAAAAATTTAATTTACTGCTGAAATAGCTCGGGAGCATCAAATTGAAAAAAACCAGATCTCTTCTAGAATACCTGTATAAGCTCAACAACCATAAGAAAGAGTTGAACAATGGAAAATAGTATTGTCACAAGTTGGAAAAAATCATTTTACTTTCCCAAATTACCAGTTTATTATTCAAAATTAATAAATCATATTACCTTTCCAAAATATCCAATCAAAACATTAAACAAGAGAACAACATATAAAGATTTGTGTCACACTTTAAATGACCTAAAAAATTCTGAAATATAAACAGATCAAAGTCCAAAGTGCTAACCTTTAAGGCCCCTATGGCCACACAGAATCATGACATATTCCCGGCGCCTCCACCATATGTCATAAGTCTGTGTGGCCATAGAGGCCTTAAAGGGGGTTGGTAGCTCAGGAGGATTTTGTTATAACCAGATTATGAGCTCAGAATCCAAAAACAAACAGACAATATTTATTATCATAGGAAATATATACAACTATACTTACACCTAAGGATTATATGTAAAATGAACGGCAGTTCGAAAGTAGAAACTACATCCTACCACTGCGATGGCTTCCAGCTCTTTCTTCAGGGGGCACGTCACCGACTAATCGACTTGTGTCACATACCAAGACCTGACAACCACTAACTCATCTTTGTTTCTCTGCTTACCTCGGAACCAAATTGTGTCTATCCATCAACTGGATCAAGGTTAGCACTTTGTGTGAATAATGAACTGGTAATTTGAGAAAGTAAAATGATTTTTTCTAACTTGTGAGAGTATGAATACAATTCCTTCCTTTTTTTGTTTTTTTCTCAAAATATTATGAATGATGGTTACTTCAATGTCATCATTATTGGAGTATGAAAAAGACAATGTTTCCCACGAAATTTCTTCAGGCAATTATTTTGAATATGAAGGTCGTAATAATGCCAAGAGAAATAACTTGTAATTTTCCTTATGTTCTGGAATATGAATTGAAATCGGCAACCCTGCGTGCTGCTTGAAAATGGGTGGTGAATTCCATAGCAACTTGTAAATAAAACAAATGAAATAGTGAAACTATAAAAAATTAAAGTGAGACTATTCAAACTGAATGATAATAATACAAATATACAGTCTATTTCGAACATATAAACATTGGTTCTTCGAGCCGGATTAAAAAAAAAACGATTAAGTGAAGCCTACTACGAAAAGTGGTTCAGTGCAGGGCAATATCAACTCAATCAACTTGGATTGGAATCGGAGATATTTATCAGCATCAAGAGAAGTCGCAGTTCTCATCCCTTTGAGTTATTTTCTCTCTTCTTTTTCCTTCCTCATATTCCAAATGAGACATTGGTCTTGTTTATTCGATGTATGGAGTGTTGTCCGCATAATGGATTCAATCCATTATAGGTCTGCAATATGCAAGATCTTTCAGTAAGGGCATCCACGTGTGAACCTTTTCTTTGGCTAGAATTATCGTTTTATTCTATTCTATTCTACCATGTGGTCGCTAGGGAATTTCAAAATATGTTCTGATAATTTTGAACCTGTGATCTATCGATTCTTAATTTGATCTCGATGTTCGTTCTAGCGCACTTTTAACGTCCTTGATGTCTTACCAATATAACTTTTGCGACAAGGACAAGGTATATTATATAAACAATTTTTCATTTCTCTTCTGTGTTGTTTGGTTCTGTTCGTGGAAGGATCGATCTCAATGTGTTAGAAGTTCTGAAGTCATATTTGTTGCCAATCTGTTCAACCCTTTCATATAATCCGGGGACATAAGATGTTATGTTATTTCGAGATAAATTGATGGTTGTGTCTGTACTGAATTTATAACTCAGTTGCTTTCAGATTGCGAAAGGTTATTATTCACAAAAAAGTGTCAAATCTTTCATATTCTTCTAACAACTAACACTACACACACATTCCAAAAAATTTCTGAGGATTTCCTTCATCTTTATTCTTATCTTTGTAAAATAAAAGTATTTCATGATTATATCTTTCTTGAAATATAAATATCGTTGATCTCGTTTTGCGATTCTAGAACTAGTAGGTTTCAATAAACGGATCAAATCAAAGGAAATTAAATTTTCAGAATTAATTTGTCTGTCAGTTGAATTACACATCCTTCAATTATTTTTGTTTTCGACATAAAAACTTTTTGCGATCGCCTATAGATTCCATAGAGGTCACAGATCACATTCCTCCATCAACTGCTTCCTGCCGAGAGAAAACAACAACGAAGATTGAGATGCAGGATAGGAAGAAGCAACAAATTAACGTTCGATGTACAGGTAGCAGGGATATGTACCTGTTAGCAACCATCCGATACAAACTATATGCTAATTTCATAGATGTTTGTTTGATTCGAATAAAAGCATATACCGGCGTGGACACAGTTAAGTTCTTCCTAGAGATTGCTACTAGACCACACGGAGTGAGCAAGATGCAGAGCCGGTTAGGCTAGAAAATTGATCATTACATTTCTAAAAGAACCATAATTAATTTGCGTACGTGAAGTACACCTGGATGGATGGGTTTGTTCCTGAAAATAGCTCTCAAGTTTCAGTTACAGTTGATTAGTTATTCTTCTGTTGCAACTGATCTATTCAATGAGTTCGTCTAGAAGAGTAATACATGATGCAGTATCTTATTTCGAGTCGAAACAGCTAGTCTCAAATGACTTACTTCGAATGTAAGAAATGAGCAGCTTATCCTATATTTGAAATAACTCTCTAGATCAGAAGATTCTATGAAAAGAAAGTTGAAAATTTTGCAACAATCCAATGAATATATTCTCATTTTCAGATCTTGAAATTTTTTTTGTTCCACTGTTTTCCAAACCTATATGTTTCCACGGGTTGATAAGCAACTGATTTGTTTTTATATATATATATATATATATATAAATATATACATATATATACATATATATGTATATATATATATATATATTTTTTTTCATTATATCTGATCTTTGTAAAACATACAAGCACAATTTTTCATCAGCAAGTAATGACGAACAACAAAATTAATTTTCAAACTTTTAATGAATTATTTCGAAAAATTTCCATTTAAAAGTGATACATATTTTTTTATCAGAAGTATCCGTGTGCTCAATTTTGCAGTTGGATTACTTCCACAAGAATTTTAATTCAGACAAATAAGTGATTTAAAGAAAAAATACCCCCATTGAAGTTTAATAAAAACCGAGATATCATTATTTGAAATATTTAGAAAATTCAATTACTTCCCTACAAATTTGCCGGATGTTTCATTGTTGGAGAGGGAACGCAGGGATGAGCACGAGCATCACTTATTGCCTCGGTATAAGTACGCTGTCAAACGGAAGACTTGTTGTTATTTGCGTTGACGAAACCAATGAATTGCTTGTAATTAACAACAAATTGAATGTACTACAAAATGTGTGTTTGAATAAACAACAGGGAGGCTTGTATCAATCTTTTTTCCACGGTAAAGTATGAAGTGTATGAAACGAATAATTTTATCCATAATATTGAAAGAATCATAACCTCAAGAACGTCCAGCAAGAGTTGAATACTGCCAGTGGCTTCCAAATGGAAGTTTTTTTTAAGAGTTTTTGGTTTCTGACAGTGACCAACACACAAGAAATAAAGTGTATTTTTGTGTTTCTCTTTAATGTAATTTTATTGCTGTCTTCCTATTGAAAAAATCTTGATGTATATTCCACGAATATCACCTCAAAGACAATGCATATCAACATTTTTGGAAAGTTTTCGACCAAATTATTAAGAATAATAAAATACTCGATCAACTATCTATAAACTGCTTGAGAACAAAAATTTCCCAAAACTACTGATATATCCATGTTTTTTTGGTTGAGATTCGCGTGACTCTGGATATAAATCCAGAATCTTTCATACATCTGAAATGGCTATACATTGATGCGCTATTGTTTTCCTTGAAGCCGGGCCTGCTCCGTTGATTTTTACTAGTGTCCTGCTCTATGATGTTCACGTTTCCAATTTACATCGCAGTGGGCTTATTACATCCCTCTCCTATAATGGTTATGATATTGAATTTACATTAAATGGATGCACGATCCGTCGTCGTAGCTTCTGGAACGGGCGGTACCGGCATTTCGAGGTGGTACTGGTTATCGGTACCTTCTGTTTGTGAATCATAATATCCGCAAAAGCGAACACGCCTCTCTTTGATTTATGATCTTGTTTTTCTTGTAGTGACTTACTATTATTGTTCCGTTCATATTTGTCCTCGAAAGCTGCACATATATATAGACGAACATTTTCTAGTGAAGATCCCTTTTATTGATAAAATATTAATGCTAACCGAAATTGATGCATATATTCTGTGAGATTGATGAGAATAAAGCAAATAATTTATGATATACATGAAAAAATATTGCCATTGTCAGTATTCTTTCCCAACTCGACCCATAATTTATTTAATAGGCAATGGAGGAATCTTCATCATTCTGGAGGATTTCTGTACTAATTTTTGGGACAATCATCGTGTTTTTTTAAGCTTATATCTACAGCTGAAATGAACTAAAAAAGAAAACAAGTAATACTTGTATAAAAGTTGGAAAATTGTTAAACGTTGTAATTGGAACATTAATCTTATGAAAATTGTATACACATTTTTTATAATGTATGTGTTGTGAGATTTATTATTCATGTTCTTAAATTTCCTGAATGATTACATTCCAAATCAATCTTGACGTTAGATGAGGAGCTAGCAGTAACATTACCTGTGTTCAATGCTTTTTTATGGTATTCATTTTTTTTAGAAGAATACCACTTTGTTTTCTAAGAAAAACTGAAGAGGGGTTTCCAGCCTCCATGAAGGTTCAGTCCCAAAACATTGGCGTTTGCTAATAAAGTGGCACTTTGCACGACAGTTGCGCCGTCTACTGAACGCAACATTTCGGGACCCGTGAATTATTTGACATTTAGATAATAAGCTATGTTTTGATAATTTATTTCAAAATCAAGTAAAAAACTTGAAGACATCTGTAACATTGTCGATAATTCAGTGAAAATTAATAAGTTAATCAAACGGATATTATAATAACAGAATTTGAAAGCATCAAGCATATATCTTTCCAACATCAAACTGTGGTGATAAACTAGTTTCAGCAGAACATGTCAGAAATGTTGAAGACCTGAGGATTAACGGCCAAAGTTATTTAATACAAGCCCATATTCTTAGACAAACTTCAGTGACATTGACACCCTACAAAACATCTTCAAATGTAACTACCCTGCGTTGTTGTTGTTGAGTTGAGCCGAATTCATGTCATATACTTTATCAGTTATTGGTTGATTTGGTATGGTTCGTGAGACTTCTGTGTTCCTTCTTGCCATGAAACGTTTGTATAAACGAGAGAACTTATAATATCGCTAAAATGAAATTGATTCTGTGAAATCATCGTCATGTATAACATTATGTTACTTTTTCCTTTTTACAGCAGCTATCCACATCTTTTTTTGTTCCAATTTCCGATTTTGGAAAACTGTGAAATTTGTAATATTTGTACAGTTTACAACACAACGAGTTTAACGTGGAATATTCAAAATGAATTTGAAAGACCCGATAAATTTCACATTTCTGCCATAGCGCTGCGATCGATCTGACTGTCCCCACCAAGAACTCCGCCCATAGCCAATAGACATTTTCGTTATATGATGTGGGGTCATTCGAATTTTAGTATGTATATGTCAATTTTTGCTATTATTTTACCATTGTGATTTATACCAACAACACGATTGACGCATCTTCCATTTTTCTGTCGCGCTGTCCAAATCAATCTTCAATATAAAGTTTCGAAACATATGTGTTCCTTTCTTCTCATCTGCAGTATCGAGGATAGTCATTTAAACTAACTCGTCTTTTGTGAAGTGCTGACCATTGCCATATTGAAATATTGTATACATCTGTCTTCACCGAAGATCTATAAAGGCCTTCATCATCAAATAAGCCTCATCAAGAGAACATCCTCTCCTCCTTTGTGAATGTTTTGGATTTTTTGGAATAATACCTTTAGCATTGAATATTCACCCCACAAATTTGCAGGTGATTTTGAAGTCGAATTTATTATTTCAAAATATACTAGCAAGTTTTTTCATTATTTGCCCTGTTGTAGTAAGTTTTCGAAAACTTTCCCCGATTCTCATAACATTTTTCAAACTCACAGCAACCTGCATAATGCACAATATTTGCGAATTCCACCAGATGTATTTTTCCTTAGATCAATAATAAATCAGTAAATGTTTACCGATTTCGATAACTTGCCATATACGGCTCTGCGGGCTTCGTTTTGCTACAAATTTCCTCAATTAGCAAAAGACACTTGACTAACTATCAGAAAATCAGAAAATACTATTGGAATCTATTGAACTTCCGTTCGTAGACAGCTTTGTGAACCGTGCATGCCAGAATCTTATGTGTTTTGAATGGCCTAGAAATTATTTTTCAAACAATACTCCATTGCGAATGTTTTTCCCTTTTCAATACTGTTTGTGTTGTTTATTTTTTACAAGTGATAATTATGATAAGTGCCTCAAAGCAGAGTATGAAGTCAACTAGTTCTGACTTTATTACCAGTTTGGATATAACAAGGTTAGTTGTTTTCCTCGCTTGAAATATATCTTAGGCAGCCAGCAATGTGTACATTTACCACACAATCAGTTCAACATCCTACCTTATTCAAATGTCGAGTTGAATAATTATTGCATTCGGCAATTGCCGATGTTTTTCTTTGAGCAGATCAGCTTGAATTAGGCTTTACACTAGTCATTCACGGGTGTGCAAGAGGTTTGATTACACCCTGTATATATATATATATATATATATATATATATATATATATATAAATAGTCGGGATGTCGTCAAAGAGACAGGCGGAAAATAATTATTAAGAACGGGATAAAGGACAATGCGGGTATCCACTCATCGGGCAGAAACCCCATTTCAAAGATTGAAATAATGAACGTGAACTTCATCGACGGTCATTTGATCAAATAGAGTTGTATGCTATCGTCGTTTATGAAAACGAAAGAATGAGAAAAATCAAGAAAATGAATTCAGAATCAATAGTTACTCAAGGCAGTGCGACTGTTCACATCGTATTCGGTTCCTCATATTCCCTTCCTAATCAAGACAGTTCCTCAGAATAATATGTCGAGTATTTGATAAGTTATAGGAAGTTTACGAAATTAATACCGAAAAGTAATGAATAGACCTACTGAACACGTGCGAATTGAATAAAATGGTAGATGCGGAATAAAAACGGAAAGCTCATAATTGACATACATTAAGAGAAAAAGTGTGCAGAGATCCTTGGGGGCAGACATTAACCAATATAACAAGTAAAAATATTATTTAAATTATATATGGCAATTAACTCAGGAGAACCATGTCATTATTAGTAACGATAAAAAATGTCATATGTGTTGTAACTATAATAATAGTTCCTATTGGCAATTCACATATTTCAACAACTAACAATGTTTAAATATCAATTTGAAAGATGCAAAGTCAATGCATTTTCCTTCGGAAGTTGTGGAAAGTAAAGTTAGTAGCACGAATTGAAAAATCCGTCAATCAACAGATGACTGTGGGAGGTGATTTGGCCATTCAAATTATCTTCTGAGTGGAGTTTTTTACGTAAAATTCTACAACTTGTATAGTCTGTTCAGAGCATCGCTATAACAATTCAGGTGATCACAGATAACGGGCACGATACTATTCCAGCAATACTTCATTGCCTAATGATGTATTATATTTGTTTGTGTAATTATGTCCAAACATTTGTAGCCCATAGGAACATAGTATTGAATGATATAATTTCATATTGAATATAATTTCATGTTGCGATATGCTGAGGAATTGACCTCTGAATCTAAATGCAACTTAATCCCATAATCTTTAAATTTCACATTTAACATTGAATAATCGAACACTCAGCTATGGTCACCCTGATAGGAAAAAACAAGCGTTTGTTCTACTACCCACGTCATTACTGTGATTTGAAAGCATATTGATCAGAATGGTATTCACTAACAAATCACATCGCTGAAGGAAATACAAAGCGGGAAGTATTACTCCCCTTGATTATATTCTATCTTTGGTATGCATACGAGTTCCAGGTCTTTCGAAAAAAAAACAGTCAGAGAGGCAAAATGTTTTTTTTTCTCTAGTGAAAACAGTTCAAATCAAATAATATGGAATCTTATGGTACTTATTTTTCATTTCTCATTATTATCAAATGTCAGTAAAAAAAACACTCACTTGATCGGGCCTCAAACCAGGCGGTACCCAAGTATACTCCTCCAGAGCACACCCGCTATCATCGTCGCTTTGGGAATGTCTCTGAGGATCTCCTGTAGATGGCGCAAACGGTGATCCTTTACCCAGAAACCTGTCGGTCGGATCTAAAGATGGCAGCTTGCCACCGGGTGAAGGAAGAGCTGGGGGTGAGATTGGTCCGAGGCCTCCTTCGTTAGTGTTGGACATGCTGTTGTCTGGATAGGGGTAGTTTCTGCACACGGTTCTGAAATTTAAAAAATTACTTTTATTTATTTATAAGTTAGAATCAATGAGAGAGGGATATGTTGTTTTTGAATACTAGATGAAAAATAAATTGCAAAACTTGGTGGTTAATGTTTTTCCTATAATGCGGCTAAACTTCATAACACCAACCCTGTGTCATTCAAGGAACTTCCCTTAAAAAAATTAAAAAATGATTAAAAGTTCTGTTTCTGGCAAGGCAGCAGTGATATCATATGATGGCTCGATTTTCTTCATGGTTATGTTATATAGATAAAGGTTCTTTATTTTATATTATGAATCTAAATTTGAAAACAGCACCGTAGCTGAACCACGCCCTTCTATTATTTACTATTTTGTTTTGCTACTCCCATAACTTATCTTTTGGAAAACTGAGAGAAATAGCTAACAAAACAAACACATCTTGTTGATTGATAACAAGAGCGAAGTTATGTATTTGTCAACAATAATTTGTGAAATCTACCTTTCCGAGTGGCTGTGCTATCAAGTTATTATTATTACAGTGTACGTATCGTAAAAATCTGCTCTCCAGTTTCCACATTTATAGGAAATAGACGGCGGCGTCTGTATATTCCTAATGAAACCATCCAAGAGAATTAATTAGGGTTGTTAACCAAATCATTACAAGCGATTACAGCTTTGAAGCGGATGGCGATCGTTAACTGCATTTCATCAAAGTTATACGGTATTTCTCTGCAACGAGTCCTCTAATGAAATATTTTATACATCTTTATTAATACTACCATTTTTTCCGATATGTTTCTAACTGGTCGGATGAAGATATCATAAAGTTGAATTGGTATTTTGTTCAATTTATAGTTTCATGCACGTTATAATGTAATGCAATGTATGTTATTGGTTCGGACAAAATTCACAGTTGGAATGGAAAATTATAAAGGAGAGTTACATATCAAATACAGTTTGCAAAAAAACAACATTAAGAGTGGAATTAACTGCAATTTCAGCAAAACGATGTCAAATAAATTCAGATAAGGAATATCGCCCTGCTTTCAACAACGATTCCTATTGGGGAGAGGCCATTACTTCAAAGGTTGAATTTGTATACATTTCACAACGAACAGTTGGCGATAACTAAGGCGAATGTTAGGTTTTCAATCAGAATAATAAACAATGAATGATTCAAATGAATGAAATGTGTTATTGATTTCATTCAAAGTATTCTTATATATATATATATATATATATATATATATATAGATATTGTTTTTATTGATTGAGTGAATAAAAAGTTATTTCACAACTTCAAGTTCCTATATCTAGAAAACGAATCGATAGAATTAATTTATTTTTGTTGTTTGATATTGAGAAGGAGAATACCTTTCAAATGAGGTATCACTTGCCATATGTTGCCATTCAAAAATTTAGGGTTGGCGGTCACAGCTCCGAGGGATGGAATGTATTTCGGGTGAATTTCATCGCGAACGATGTCCCCCTCGAAAATGTAGTCGACGTGTCGGAGCGCTTTTATATTCTGCCGACCTACAGAGCCGCTGTTTCGTTCTCAATGGCTCACTCTGTATATATATATATATATATATATATATATATATAAATATATATATGTATACTAACTGACCCGACAGACGTTGTCCTGTCCATATTTCTATATTCCCTAAACTGTTTTTCCCGAATACTCTCGTCCGCGTAGAATTTCTTTTTTTCTATGTTTTCCTTCATGTTATTCCATCTAGACTATGCTTTTGACTCCTTCCGCTTCCTGTTGTCCCGTTATCCCATTTTCCTGTTATCCCGTTTTTTCTTTATCCCGTTATCCCGTTTTCCAGTTATCCCCCTATCCTGTCATCCCATTATCCCGTTTTATTATTATCCCGTTATTCCCGTTATCCCATTATCATATTTTCCTGTTATACCGTTTTTTCTTTATCCCGTTATCCCCTTATCCTGTCATCCCGTTATTCCCGTTATCCCGTTTTCCTGTTATCCCATTTTTTTATTATCCCGTTATCCCGTTTTTTCCTTATCCCCTTATCCTGTTATCCTGTTTTCCCTTTTCTTTTCCCGTTTTTTCGTTATCCCGTTATTCCCGTTATCCCTTTTTCCTGTTATCCCGTTTTTTATTTATCCCGTTATTCCGTTTTCCCGTTGTTCCCTTAGCCTGTCATCCTGTCATCCTGTTATCCTGTTTTCCCATTTTTTCGTTATCCCGTGATTTCCCTTATCCCGTTTTCCTGTTGTCCCGTTTTTTCTTTATCTCGTTATCCCGTTCTCAATTTATCGTACTACAATTATTATATTCGATTGCCATCTTGCAACCCTATTGCGAATCTGTGGATAAAATAAAAAAATAAAAAATCGCGATGGAAAAATAGGGGTTGATCGTAGAAGGGTAAAAATTTAGGGTTGTATGTATTTTTGAATGCTGTATCATAAAGAAAAATATTTTTATCTAAAAAATAAAATAAAAAATTAAGGGGTGGACCACCCTTAACATTTGGGGGGATGAAAAATAGATGTTGTCCGATTCGCAGACCTAACCGATATGCATATATATATATATATATATATATACAGTGTGACCCATTCAAAATGGAACCACCCCTGTAGAATACGCATTTTTCAGTCATTCTCAAAAACATTTTTTTTGAATATTAAGCATCAAAAACTGTATCTTGACACAAATGTTCATAACTTTAGTTTCATTGCCAAGGCACACTGGATTCGTAGTCGTTATAAATGAAAACCATAGAAATTTCATACAAAAATATTGGTTAACAACGGAGTTACAACAACTTTAATTTTGGAAACAAAGTATTTGATTAAAATTTTTATTTAGATTATAGACATATTTAAAATCTGGCAACACTGCCGATACACAGTGGAACACTAGTGAATTTGCTCAGCGAAAATCCGAAGCCAATAGCTCATTCCGTTCTACAGTTATAACTCCTGAAAGTATGGTAATGTGAGCGATTTGTGGTGGAAGCGAGTTTGTAATAAAAATCTGACTACGCCACTGGATTTGTAAATTATATTCCCTTAAAATCATTTATTTAAGTTTAGGTCATAAGTGTATTCGAAAATAAAAGAAAATTAAAAATTCATTTTCAAGTTATGCAGTTTTGAGTAGCCGATGAAAACGAAATGAACAGAATCAAGTTTTAAAGTATCAAAATTATTTATTCAATAATAAAACAGAAAACATGACAAAAAATGTTCCTTTTGAATTCTGCAAAACTCAACTGAAACAGGCTTTCAGAGAAGATATCAATAATTTGAGGAAAGCTGAACTTATACATTAGGCATAGGTATTGTACTAAATCAATAGTAGGCTGTGATTTAGTACACCACAAATCGCTCACATTACCATACTTTCAGGAGTTATAACTGTAGAACGTAATGAGCTATTGACTTCGGATTTTTGCTGTAAAAATTTACTGGTGTTCTACTTTGTATCGGCAGTGTTGCCAGATTTCAAATATGTCTATAATCTAAATAAAAATAACGACTACGAATCCAGTAGTGTAGTCAAATTTGAAAACAAAAATTGCCTAATACACTTTTGCCGTTTTTTACAAAGAAAAAAAACCATAGAGTGCCTTGAAATGAAACTGAAATTATGAAAATTTGTGTCAAGATACAGTTTTTGATGCTTATTATTAAACAAAAAATATTTTTAGGATTGACTGAAAAATGCGTATTCTACAGGGGTGGTTCCATTTCAAATAGCACTCTATATATATATATATATATACTATTATAAAATTGTAATTGTCTGTTTGTTTGTTCGAGCATCACGCAAAATCCACTGAACCGATTTTGATGAAAACAGTGTTTGAAAGAGTATGAATAGACTTAAAAACTGGTATGTATTTTATTTTGCTACGATGACGTGAACCGGACATATAACAATTAAACCACAAGACGCGGGTACCAGCTATACATATATAATGTCCTGACTGACGTTACAATTTTATCACGAAAAACCAAAAAAAATACCTACACCATTTTCGCTGTTTTCTTTGAGTTCTTATAGTATCCTGGTCAGTTATTATCATCGATATGCCTATTACGTCCTTGATAGAGAATGATTGATTAACGGAATGAATTATACTAATATTTGTGGAAAAAATATTATCTTTATGTTTCGGCATGATTTATTGAATAAACAATTTATACACTGCTCAGTGGAAGACATCTGGCTGGGTTAAAAAATTACAATGAAATATATATAGAACCCGACTGGTAAGTTCAATGCATAGATTGATTTGTTTGGAAATATAAACAGAGTGTTCATAAAATCAGATGAGTTTTTAATTAATACGAATAGAAAATCAAATAAATATCTGAATGAAAATGCAAAATTTCACTCTGAGATTTTTTTTTTGAGTTAGGGTTTTTTCACAATATCAATCAGATGTTGTTCAATGTCTAGTGTGGCTTCAGCTGGGGGAAAGGTTGTTTTCTATTGGATATTATAAAAAATAACTTCATTATTGTCAAATATTTTTCGATTTTTCAGAAGATTTCATGGAGTTTAACTTTTTGCAACAATGTAAAATCACTAGAAATATGATGAAAATCATTTGGAAATCCATCGTTGGAATGGGAAATATTTTTTCAACTCATTTTGAATGAACTTATTGCGAGACGGAAACGAAAATTATAAATTTTCATGAAAAAACTCGAACCGATTTCTTTGAAGAACTCACCTGGGAGTGGAAAATTATTGTGTAGGTATATTCAAATGATATAACGGAAATAACGTTAGAAGGTTTTTGTTTTTGGATAGCACAACGATATAGGTTGCACATAAACCATTAACAGTTCGATTTCAGTATAAATATTAAGGTTATTGGTCACAAATACCCGAAATGGTGAAATTTTGCTTCAAATGATAAATGAAGGGGCATTGTATTTTTTCCTATATTTTTCTTTCATCTAGCTTTGCCCGCTTCCCGTTTCCCGTATCCCATTTCCCGTTTTCCGTTTCATATTTCCCGTTTCCCGTTTCCTGTTTCCCGTTATCGTTTGGGTGGCACAATTGATTATACATCCGAAAGTAATGCTTCGTGACGGCTATTACAAATTTTGAACCATTTTCAAATTTGAACACGATTTATTTATTTGTAACAGAGAGCTGAAACGCCAATTTTTATGGCCCAAAATTGAAAACTAACGGAACCCTCATACAAATTTCGACCCTCCCCCCTTTTCACCCCTCTAAGGGTGGAATTTCTAAAACCACATTTCTTCATTTGAAACAAATACCTCGAATCCAATTTTATGCCCTTACTTGAAAACTAACGGAACCCTCATACAAACTTTCACCCTCCATTTCACACCTTGAGGGGTTGAATTTCTACAACACTGAAACAATGTTTTCTTTATTTGTAACAAATATCTCCAATAGCAATTTTCATGACCCTAACTAACGGAACCTCTATACAAAGTTTCAACCCCCATTTCACTCCTTTGGCGGTTGCATTTCTGAAAACACTGAAACACGTATTTCTTTATTTGTTACAAAGATTTCAAATAACAATTTTTTTGATTGAAAACTGAAGGTACTCCTATACAAATTTTCAACCGCGATTTTAACCCCCTTGGGGTTGAATTCTCAAAATTCCTGAAATATTTCACCTCCTTCTCAACTCCATTTTATTCCCATGAGGGATGGAATGTCACCTTTCTTAGTGATTACTATGTCATCATTAGATTACGCTGTCCAAATTTCAACTCTTTAGGCTCTGGCGTTTGGTCTGGGCGTTGATAGTATGTCAATCAGTAAGTGAGTCAGTAAGTGAGTCAGTCAATCAGATAGTCAGTCAGTCAGGACATGTAATTATATATGTATAGATTTCGAAGATAGGTCTAGTAGTTTCAAAATAGCGACACTGTTGAGATATTGAAAAAATATTGAAGCTTTTTCAAACCAACATTGTGCATTACTACATAAAGGACAAGTTGGGTTTTGTTGGACATATTCAAAAACATACCTACTCATCATTAATCATTTCAGTGGGTTGGGGTTTGAACTCGAAAGGTTGGTATTTATTGTTTGAGACATTACTAACTGAATAAACGTTATGATTATTATCATTTATTGATTTTTCCCATTGGCATCGGGAAGCAGTGTATACATTTCGAAGTAGATCATAGTGTATCAAACTTCCTAATCATAATACAAATTCCAATTATTTTTGCGACGTTCGAATTGATCTCTATAAATCACTCACTTTGGGCGTTTTTTAGTATAAATTAGTGAAATTATTACCACGGTCTGAAGTGTGTCATCCTAGAGTAGGTGTGTTTATAGTGTGATAATTTGCTCAAAATGAGTAGAAAATTCGATAGGAAGAATGTGGATAATCTTTGGAGAAGACCCTTTTTCATTGTCATAGCAGCTTTAGCAATAGGTGTATTGTTGACTATTATTATCGTTACGAGAAATCGTCAACAAATATTCGCATTCCAAGGTATGTTTATGAATATGCATATTGAGAGTTTTTGGCATTTGAGAAAGAACTACTTAACATCAATGGCCTTCTATTGCGCTTTATTTCAACTCTTCACTGAAGTATTTTTGTCCACGTTGAGACACTTTTCACAACGCGATTATATTATAGTTGAAGTGCAATATCAATAAAGTTCACTGCATTTGTTGGTTTTTCAATCAACTTTTTTTTAAATTCAAAGGTACCCTATCTGGCATTATTAAATTCAAACCATTCAATACGTTATTTCGAAATTCTCAGTTCATTTCATTGACCCTCGCGGCAAGTATTTCATCCTTACATGAAGTCTTATTTTGGAACTGATGTTCTTGACACATCAGATTGACAAAAAGAAGATTGGAGAACTACTTTGTGGTGAAGAACATAAAAAAGCGATATTACTCAGTCCGCTCAATGAAAATGCCTACAAACTCTGTTATCACATGTGCTTGTCAAGTGAACGCATATTTTCATAGCATATGGTATACAATTTTGGGGCACATCTATATATGCGCCTAAAGTATTAATGATCCAGAAAAGGGCTATTCGGCTTGAGTTATAGAGACTCTTGCAGAACATTCTTCAGAGACCACAGAATATTCACCTTAGCAAACACTTACATATTTAAAATAAGTATGCTGATACACAAAAATCGATCAACATTGTCACTATCTTCAAACAAGCACTCATATCCAACCAGAAACCAAGAATACCCTCTGCCCAAGCTATAATTACAACAGAACTAGAAAGGGGCCACTGTATTCAGGAATCAAAGTATACAACCGCCTACCTTCCAACTTGAACCACCGTTTCAAAACACAGCTGAAAAAATTACTGCATGAATATGTTTTTCATAATTTTTTCTCCCAAAAATTAGAATGAGAATCACTTTTTATGTGTGTATATTGAAGTGTATGAATGATAAGATGACGAACTGATTGTGCAAGGAATGATTGATATACAGGTATTCCGAACTCGATGGCCTATTGGACGTTTCTGGAGATCTGAGATGTAAATACTGCAGTGTTGCCACATATACTTTAACTTTAATATCAACTTTCGAATTTCAAATGGAACACCCAGTATTCCATTTCGTTTTTGGATTCTACTGACAAATACAAATAACTTTTACTGAACATGTCGTTTACCTATCTCTACCGTATATTGAATATTGATTATTTTGTATTTGTTTTGCTACCAAAATGGGACCAACTTGAATTCAAATACCTCCTTATCTGTTACCCACACATGAATCAAAGTCAGAAAATATCGAATTATTTCAGTAACATCGAATGATTTGACCATATTTTATACAGGGTGTCTGAAAAACATATTCTTGTAGGTGATTAGGAAACACGGTCAAAGTCATTTCATTCAAATGGGACACCATGGTATACTATGGGGGTTCTGGCTCAAAATCCCATGCTTTTTCTTATGAAGGTTCATTTGGGTACTTTTGGTCCCGCGGCCATGCAAACTGGTCTACCAAATTATTCAAAATTACCAAAGTGAATAAAACCAATCCTGTTACTTACGTTCTGGAAGATATCCCTTGTCAAACGCCCCCTTTTGAGAACTAATACGAACGATGTCGCCCACATGATATTTTACTCTTTTCGGGGCTATAACTTGTTATATGTGCAGAATAGAAAAATTAATGCAGAATAGAAATGAGGTGATTCAGAAGTAAGATATGTACGTCAGCTACGTAAGATATATACGTCAGATAAGTTACCCATTCCTCCTGATATTCCTGGACATCATGGCCGCGGGACCAAAAGTACCCAAATGAACCTTCATAAGAAAAAGCATGGGATTTTGAGCCAGAACCCCCAATCTACTCACCATGTATATCATGTCACATTCGGATTCTACTGAAAAATACCAATAACTCTCACCAAGCATGTCCTATACCTATCTCTCACCATTTCTTAAATAGTATTTGTTTAATATTTTTTCTATCGACTATCGAAATGAGTACAAATCAATATGAAATATCCTTACAGGACTCAAATTCGATTAATAGTTGACTCATGTGGAAGAGTCTTCTGGAAATTAAATGAATCGGCTATAGAAGGTGCATGAAAAACATCTGTTGGCAATCTAGGAAAACGTTCAAAAATCTTTTTTTATACCTGATGAATTTTTGTCTAGTATGTCACATATCTATTTCTAACTGTGTGAGCTGAAATTTTGATCCAGATTTGAACAAAGTGTGGTAGGTTCGGTTTTCCTTCTTCATGATAGTTTTATATTTCATACAGGGTATCTGAAAAACCTGTGTCTATTAAAAACTCAATTTTCAAATGAATTAATAGTTGTAGATACGAACGTACTCAGTTTCCATCACATCGAAAGATCTTGAAGTGCAGCAGAACCCGCAGTTTTCTTTATCAGAAAAAATCTTGAACCGAGGTTTCACTGCACTTTTTAAGGTACAGCTGGAACTTGAATTTTTCTCTAACTCTCAGATGCAATTCAGTTTTGGCATAGATTAATAAAAAAATATCTGAGGGAATTTTGGAAATAGATATGAGTCATACTCGAAAAAAAAAGTCAGATTAGGGAGTAGAAACTGAAATGATATATACAGGATGATCTGAAAAATAATTACTAATGGACATTTATTCGAGTATGACTCAAACCTATTTCCAAATTTTCCTGAGATATTTTTTAAATTAATCTTTGCTAAAAGTGAATTGCATCATCTGAGAGTTAAAAAAAAATAATAGTTTAAAAAAACTAAAAAACGCGCTTTTATAGAAAACCAGACTAACAAAATAAAAGATAAGAAAAAATTTTATTTCATTAAAAAAAAAGCTGGGGGTGCATGGTATTGCCTCGGCCACCAATTACCTGTGATCTGAGACATTTCTTACTTTACTCAAGTGTGTAATGTACTATATGATTATTGATACCATGCACCCCACGCTTTTTTTTAAATATTTTTTTTTTCTTATTTTAAATTTTTTTAGTCTGGTTTTCTATAAAAGCGTGTTTTTTAGTTTTTCAAACTTTTATTTATTTCCTACTTTTTAGTGTGGTTTATTTATAAAAGCGTGTTTTTTTAGTTTTTTTTAAACTATTATTTTTATTATTTTTCTGCAAATAAAAAAATGGAATAATCTGATCAAATTCGGTAATCATAATATTCGACCCCAAAAACCCCCACATACCAATTTTGAATAGAATCAGACCCTAATCACAAAACTCGGCCGCCATTTTAAGCCGCCATTTCGAATTTCCATTTTCACAAAAGAATCATAATATTCGACCCCAAAAACCCCCACAAACTAATTCTGAATAGAATCAGACCCTAATCACAAAACTCGGCCGCCATTTTAAAGCCGCCATTTCGAATTTCCAAATTTTTACAAAAGAATCATAATATTCGACCCCAAAAACCCCCACATACCAATTTTGAATAGAATCAGACCATAATCACAAAACTCGTCCACCATTTTGGAGCCGCCATCTTGAATTTCTCAATTTTGGCAAGAGACCACGAAAACCCTCAGATACCAATTTTGAAGCGAATCGGACCATAATCACAAAACTCGTACGCCATATTGGAGCCGCCATTTCTTTTTTTTTTCACACAAAGATTTCTTAATGCATTGTCACTGGAATTATGTACACCTGCCAAATTTCAAATCATTCGGACTTCTGGAAGTGGGTCAAAATCGCGCCCAAAGGAGTCGGTTACAAACAAACAAACATACAAGTGAAGCTAATATAAAGCGTGTAAAAACAAGTTTCAGCTGTATCTCCAAAAGTATGAACATTTTTTAGCGAATCATAACAGATTGATCTGATTTCTTAATCGGATCAATTGGTTAATATTACCTATTTCGATTTATTATACTGGAAAATGGAAATGGTAGAAGTGGGCCGTGACCAGAAAAGAGCATGACAATCTTTTAGTTTGACAAGCAGTGATTTTCATGGTGTTTCTGTCAAAATGGATGATAATACATATTCAAATGCAGATATTTTAAATTTTTATAGGAACTTGCTTTTATTTCGGAAACCAGACTATTCAGGTATAGGTACATGATATATAATTTAGAAGGAAATTTAATCGATATCCGATAATAGACAGGGGGTTCCATTCAAAAAAATGTACTTTTCACCATTTTTGTACCTATCGGAAAAATAACAAATTTTGAACGACCTTGTATAATGGAGAACGAATTCCGTCAAACATAACTACACCCAAAATTTCAGCTTTGTTCGAGTCCAAATACCGCAGTAATAAACATTTAATTGACATATATTTGTTAAAATATGTAAAATACCTACTATAATTTCGAATCTGAGAAATAAACTTATCTATATATCTATCTGAACCTGAATAAAATCAATCGAGCTGACGGAATTGATTTCAAACTGATTGTATCGGTATTTTTGAGTAGAAAGAAGTTTTTTGAGGCAAATAAAATGGAAAATTGAATCACCGAGAATCAGAAGCTTCGGACGACTATTGTATAATCTTGTTGAGATATTTTTTTTTTGACTGGTGCCATTTTTAACCGACGAAACCAAAAAGGAGGAGGTTCTCTATTCGACCCGTATATTTTATGTTTTTCCATCATACTTTTTTATGTATGATCACGCATAACTTTTTACTGAGGCGTCCGATTCCGATAATTCTTTTTTTTTTTTTACTTTGGTCCCATTTGAATTTAAAAGATGGAATCCACTCCTGAGGGTAGCGAAATGAAGGGTCTTGATCACTCACCCACTGAATTCTGATCCGTTAACCGATTCTATCAGGCATAACTTTGTACTGGGTTCTTCGATTTGGATGATTCTTTTTTTAATAGATAGGGTATACCTTATATTTGGATTTCGAAAGGAATTAGCCACCCTTACGGATAGAAAAATAGCGGAATAATTGATTTTTCACTAGTGAACATTAGCACACACATACGTAGTTGACAATGACAGATCGCTACTGACATTATTCTTGTTCCGTCAGAATAAAAAAAAAATAATCAACAAAAAATTATATTACATGAATAGTAAAAGTAGATAATCATATTATTTAACTGGTAATAGTTGAAGTAAGGTGGGTAAGTAAGTATTTTGGAAGTAATCAAAAAACAAGTAGGTAGTAATTGGTAGATTTTAGCTACAAAAAATTGAAAAATAAAAACTTTTTAACAAAAAATTAAACCGACGAAATACGGAACTGAAAAGTAAAAAATAAAAACTTTTTAACAAAAAATTAAACCCACGAAAAAATCAACTGAAAAGCAAATAAAAATAAACCTTCTTAGTCTAAATGATAATTGAGCTCCTAAACTAATGTTAGTAACTGATTTTGAGTCGGCGCCAAACAAACTAGCAATTGAATTCGGTGAAGCGTAAAATGATGGCAGCGAGATGCACGGCTGCGTTTTGATGACTTCTTTCATAGATAATGATCTTCGATAATTGTTTGTTTGGCGCCGACTAAAATCAGTTACTTACATTAGTTTAGGAGCTCAATTATAATTTAGACTAAAATGGTTTATTTTATTTTTTGCTTTTCAGTTGATTTTTTTGTCGGTTTAATTTTTTGTTAAAAAGTTTTTTAATTGCATATATGTGTGTGTGTTGTGCCTATGATCAATGTATCGTAATTGATTCTGTACATCAAATCATCATGATTATTTTGTTCTCTGGTAAAAACTCTTCTGAAAATGCTTCATTCATTTTAGTTAAAGCTAAAACAAGGGTGAAAAATTATGATTTTGACCCCAAAATAACATACTGAGATTCCGTATGGTTGCCAATTTTCATCAGGATTGTGCCATACTCTTCAACATCGAATGAAAGGCTGCCCCTCATTTTGGGCCACCTCTGCATCTCATCCTTTCCCTGGAACGGCCCTGCCAAGCGAAAAAAGTTTTCCTCCTCACTTGACACAAACGAAGCTGACCTCTACCTGTTATTAGTAGTTCTAATTGAACGCAAGTTTTATTTTAAGACCTGCTTTATGGGTCTATTTACTGACGTAAAGAAACCGCAGCACCAACATTATCTAAAGTGGCTCCTAATTTTCCCGGCTGATTAGTGATTCAGCGACAATGAACGATATTGCTCGGGAAAAAACTTGGCGAGAAAAGCGAAACAAATGTCTAGTGGTGCTCATTATAATATTTGTTGTGCTCCTCTCCACTTTCATAATTACTTTGAAAATGACGAGATTCACGAAGGGTAAGAGAGTGACTAAAATTAAATCACTGATTCGCGTATATTTCAAAGAATCCTCCATGTTTATGAATTTTTGGAATTCAAGTTAGTGATTTATATCTTAGTAGAATAGTAAGTGCTGATATGAGTTCAAGGGTTGAATTGATGGGATGTCGGTCAGAATAAAGAAAAAGAAAACAAAATTTTAAATTGTCGACGTTTCGAAACTTTATTGTTTCATCTTCAGGACTCTGAAGTATAAAAAACCAAGACATTTAGAATAAAGTTTTAGAACAATGTATATATAAAACAAATTAGAAAGATTGCTTAAAATGACAATTAATCATCGGAGAAAAGCTCCGAAAGAAAGGGAAAAAACAGATACACATAAACATTGTTACTCACATTGAGGATGGTTTTAAAAAAAAAGAATAAAATCGACATAATACATAAATATATATTCAGGTTTATTAAAACACGACCACAAAGATAAACAAATTGAACTGTTGGAAATCGCCACTCTTATTTGAAATCTACCCACTTAAAAAAAAATCCCCATTTGAACAAATCGACGAAAGAACAAGAAATAATAAAAATTATAAAAAAACATTTTTAAAGAGAAGATTTTATACAAATGCACTGAAGGGGAAAATAATTTAGTTCATTGTTTGATCTAGGTATTCTGTGAGTAACAGATTTAAAATGACCTATTTTGTATCCGCGGCAAGCTTTTGAATCTGTTACTCACAGAATAAATAACGTGGATCAAACAATGTAAGACATTATTTTTTCTTCTTAAGTGCATTTGTATAAAAATGTTTTTTTATAATTGTTATTTCATTTCTTTTTATTAACAACCAATAAAAGTTTTTAATTTTTTTTTCGTTTATTTATTTCTTAGTTATTATGATGTTAAATAACTAGTTAAGTAATTTCTATCTGATTTATTTTTGTATTTTGTCAAAAACATTCATAATCTTCGACCCCGAAAATCCCTAGATAGCAATTTTGAATAAAATCGTACCATAATCACAAAAATTGTCGCCCATATTGAAGCCGCCATTTTGTTTTTTTTCCTAACAAAAATTTCATTATGCATTGTCAACGGAAATATGTACACCTGCCAAATTTCAAATCAATCGGACGATTAGAACTGGGTCAAATTTAATTGCCAATTTGCCAGACACCGGAACAAGTGAAACTGAAAATAAAAACTTGTAAAAAAAATATTCGAATCCAAAAACCCCCACATACCAATTTTGAATAGAATCGGACCATAATCACAAAACTAGTCCGCTATTTTAGAGCCGCCATGTTAAATTTTAAAATTTTGTCAAAAAAATCATAATCACCGACCCCAAAAATTCCTAGATACCAATTTTGAATAGAATCGGACAAAACAAAAATTGTCCGCCATATTGGAGTCGCCATTTTGTTTTTTTTTTTCGTGAAAAAAATTTCATAATGTATTATTATCGGAATTATGTACACCTGCCAAATTTCAAAACAATCGGACGATTAGAAGTGGCTCAAATTTAACTTACAAGATTTGATTAGAGACAGACACACAGACAGAGAGACACCGGGACAGGTGAAACTGACTAAAAGCTTGTTAAAAGTGAAAATAAATCACCTACTTCAGGTAACGATTTACAATTTATGTTTGATCTTCCCTATCAGAATGAAATATGAAGTGTTGAGGTTGTCGATGTCCGCGATCTTTTATCCACACATTTTTCTTCATGTTTCGTTGTTTCTATAATTCCGTTTTCAAAATTGTTTGTTGACCTATGATGGTGACTGATTCGAAATCAAAAGAATGGATGGAGGACTTAGAGTGTTGGATTTGTTTTTCTTTATTGATTGTGAATATTTCTGCAGTCTCTTTTATGTTCGGTCATCCTTGTTATCAATTATCTTCCTGTCTGTCCTATGTATTCTTTTCCACAATCAGCACATGGTATTTTGTATGTGATATTCGATTTCTGGTGTTTTTGTGTTATAGTTTTTAATCTCGTAAAAAAAATATTTTTGACCGTGTTTTCACATTTTTCACTGATTTTAACATATTTTAAGATGTGGCATATTTGAAGTATCAAACCTTCCACATACGGAAGATTTATTTTCCTTTTTTTTTGTGTATTCTCTGATTTTAATAATTTTATTCAAAGATTTGGGGTAACCGTTCTTTAGCAACCTGGTTTCAATTGTTTTTGAACATTTTATGTGTGGCTCTGTGTTTGAGATTGTTGATGGTATTAATTTTTTTGTGTCATAGGGTGTGGGGAGTGGAAAGTTGATGAATCTTCTGAGTATGTTGGTTTGTGATACCAATCAGTTATAATTTTATTATTTGATTTTATCAGCATAGTATCCAAAAAAGCAATACTAATTCACAATCAGCACATGGTATTTTGTATGTGATATTCGATTTCTGGTGTTTTTGTGTTATAGTTTTTAATCTCGTAAAAAAAATATTTTTGACCGTGTTTTCACATTTTTCACTGATTTTAACATATTTTAAGATGTGGCATATTTGAAGTATCAAACCTTCCACATACGGAAGATTTATTTTCCTTTTTTTTTGTGTATTCTCTGATTTTAATAATTTTATCATCAAAGATTTGGGGTAACCGTTCTTTAGCAACCTGGTTTCAATTGTTTTTGAACATTTCATGTGTGGCTCTGTGTTTGAGATTGTTGATGGTATTAATTTTTTTGTGTCATAGGGTGTGGGGAGTGGAAAGTTGATGAATCTTCTGAGTATGTTGGTTTGTGATACCAATCAGTTATAATTTTATTATTTGATTTTATCAGCATAGTATCCAAAAAAGCAATACTAATTCAGTGATTCATTTTGGTTATTCGAATTAACAAATGATGCAGTTTGGGGTGTCATCAGATGGAAGTGAATTCATGAACATATATTTTGTTTTTTTTTTCTTGAAGCAGTCACTTATCGGAGATAAAAATCCGTTGATCAGACTATATGACTGAGTTCCCTGTTCCTCATAATGAAGTATAACAATTTATAAAGAATATTGTATCTTTTGAACAATATCTGTTTGGTTTAAGAACGTTTTTAAAACTGCTTCGTTTCTAAGATATATTCGAATCAAAGGTATGACAAAAATCCCCCAAAAATAATTGATACAAATTATGGAATTTTGTACAAATTCAACACCAAATATAAAATCATCTTATCTCTATTACTGTACACGTGTATTCCAGCCTTTTTTCCCAAACAAAATCGATAGGTATAAAAATCATCGAAGAGAAATTCCGATGCTGGTATTTCTAGTTGAAACAAGAATATTCAAGTTATTGAATCATATTGGATTTGTGTAAATATTATGAGAGTTATTAACCAAAACGCTTCCGACGAATAAATATTTGGAATATTTCAAACAGTTTGAAAACAGAAAAAATTGATATTAAAACTAATGAGGAAACCTAAAACGGAAATATAATCCTGAGTGGGCAGTTATCTTCCATACGATTGACAAATATTCCAAAGTGGATTACTTCGTGTGAAAAAAATCAGCTGTTTGGTTATTAGTTGATAATCCTCAAGCAAGGCATGGAGTCGAGAGAATAATATAGGTATTGTGACATGATTTTCTAGACAGGGCATCTCACACAAAATTACTCGGGAAAATATCTTCGAATATTTAATGAAAACTGATGAATTCATGGTAGAAAGGATTTTTCACTCGGGAAAGTATAATTAAAAAGCGTAATTTCCAAAGTATATTCTGTTTTTTTCGACTAGATGCTAAAATGCATTTTTATCGCTTGAAATAATGATCTATTATTTTACAATCAACTCATTCTACGATTACGGAAAACAAACGAAATTGCTGGAATTTTTAGTCAGTCACTATAGCATGTCAATCGTGATCGTACTCCAATTGCAAATAAACTTGATAACAAGACTCATCCGCCCAATATATCGGATACCTAATTAAATAAAATTTAAATTAGGTATGGAATTATAAAAATTAAAGATGACAAACACGCTTACATTTAGTTATAAACAAATTTTCTCAAAAGCTTTTTGGACTGATTTAAATTATCACAATTTTTAATAGTCACAGGTAGCTCAATTATTGGATATTCTAGTACAAATACTCAAAAGAGCAACTAATGGATACAAGCCAAAGAAGTCAAATATATTTCAACGAGAAGATATTCTTCGATTTTTGAAAGGATCTTCGGATGACCTTGGTGTGGGTAAAATTGACATATGAGTGGGTAAAGTTGACATCTGATTGTGTAAAAATTATTTGATTTCACTATTTTAAATTAACTGTTATTTTGACAACAAATTTGGAGTCGATAAAATGATAGTTTACCATACGCGATAGAATTAACATATTTATTTTCGAAATTGCATTCCAATTTTGCAAATTCTAATGTGTTGGGTGAGAGAGGAGGTTGAGCCCTCTCCAAAATACGCCACTAATTCTTGTCATCTACTGGATTTGTCATGGCGTCACGCTTAGGACTGATATGTTATATCAACTCGAAACAATATAACTAATTTCATTTGTTTTTCGTGTTCACACAATGAGTTGATCGATCAATTAGCCATTATCGAAAAAAAAAACCATTTTCAAATCGACAATCGGGAAATGTGATATATCGATTAAGAATATTGGGTGCCATTGAAGAAGTGGCGTCTGCCTTAAGAAGGTGGCTTTTTGTAATGGAACTAACACGTGAATGAAACCTTTTTTGATCCTAATCATTTATTTCTACGAAATATTAATATTATCATGTAATTAAGAAATACTTGTATTGTATATGTGAGTATTTGAAACTGGGAATATTTCATCTCTCACATACCTATCTAGCAGCCTCTCTAGAGTATTCATCAGGGAAGACGTTAGGCTGAGGTTGTAGGATTTGGGTCTTCTGATATTTTGCCTACTTTGGACAGGAAGACTTATCTCACCTTCCGCCATTTGCTTTGAATGTATTCTCAAGCCAAACAGGCTCTGGGGATTTCAACTAAATTGTAGTCGATCGTGCAATATGATCGGATAGATTCCATCCAAGCCTGGGGATTTGTATGGCTAAAATTTGTTCATAGCCCTATAGCCCATCTAATCCCTTCGGCCTGTACCCCAGTGTTGGCCTCTTGTACCTTCCCCTCGATCATGTGCTCGGCCAGCAGCCGATAGGTTAGATGAGGCAGAAAGTGGACTATCAACGGAAGTCTTTCCTACTCCGTGTCCGTGAAGGTTCCGTTCTCTTTCTTGGGGAATCCCAAGGTATTTGCAACACTCATTTGGCGAGTACTTTGTGTATCCTCCCCTATATCTCTGTAGAACTTCCTTTTGGAATTCTTTGTTGTAGTGCAAGAGCTTTGCTTCATACACTTTCCAGTTCTTGTAGGCTTTGGTTTAATTGAATAGCTTACGAAATCAGACTTGGAGAATCTAAAGGTGCTGTTTCCATCAGATTAAGCTACCCCTGGTTTGTTTTGTCTGCTTTGGGCAATTTTTCGAGTAGGCAGCTGTGATTGCTCCATTCACCTGATTTGCTACCTACTCCAGATGGGCATATTTGCTGGCAGAGTCTTATGTGGCTCTCCCTCTGCACAGTCCACTTGAAGAATGGAAACCTTCGAATTATCAATAAATCGAGTCCACATTGTTTCATTTTGGTTTCGTTCGCTCGATGGAACTGATTTCATTCTGAAAAATCTACATATTGTAAATTTCATAATTCTCCTTTACTTAGAATGCTTAGAATATTGTCAATATATGTTTCAGTTAACGTCTGCATTTCTGAAGAATGCGTCACATCCTCCGTATTTTTCGCCAACATAATCGACAATTCGAGCGATCCCTGTGAAAACTTCTACAACTTCTCTTGCGGAAATTACGACAAATCATCGACAGTGAAACATGCCCAGGGGAAAGTCGACAGAGACCTAAAATATCTGATCACAGGCAGCATCAACAAAGATGACTCGCGGTCAGTCAAATCGCAGAAGAAATATTACAGAGCTTGCATGGATACAATAAATATAGAGGATGATGCAAATGACAGCTTGAAAGCTATTTTCGAGCAATTGGGGGGATGGCCACTGTTGCAGAAACATTGGAATGAGACATATAGCTGGGCAGAATTGGTGACCAAATGCATAGAACTTGGTCTCTACTATGATTGGTTCGTGGATATCGAGAATGAACCAACCCTCGAAGGGTCTTATGATAGGTTACACGTAAGTAAGGATATACACAGTTGCCTTCTGTTGGGCAAACACAGACAAAAACATTTCATTGCCTGTCAGTTAGTACATAAATATAGATAAGCTTTATTGTCTAAATGAAAACATTTATCGACGAAGTAAAAATTATCACAATGATAATGAATATGAAATGTACCTACATAGATACTTTAATATATTAGGAAAAAACGCTCACATGTAGATAAAAAAACGAATTCTAAAATTAAATTGTAAAATTACAAGGAGCACATGAACAAAGTAAAATGTAATATATATCACAGAATATAGAACGACTATATAGGCCAGTCAAAATAGACCGCCAATCCACATTAATTACAAACATTCCTTTAGCACTGCCGTATGTTGAGGCATTCAGTAAAGACTGAATATAAAAATTTGCACACTCATCCGGTGACCGGAAATAACTCAAATTCGCGTAAAATGTTAATTTGCAATATCTCCTTAAACAAAATTGCAAACATTTTGCAAATTGCAGGAATATTCCCTAACTTCTTTTCTACATCCCTTGTAAAATTTGCACACCCCATTTTCAACCGGAAATACGAATAATACTTGATTACGTTGTAATTAGCGCTAATTCTGGTTACAAAATTGCAAACATTGTGCAAATTTGTGGTAAAACGTCACCCCTAAAATGCTTTGAATTAGCAAACTTGTCATGTGTACGGAACATCAAAAAATTATGGATAACACTAATAACAAACTCAGGGGAATGCAAACAATGTTTTCGTGCTTTGCAAACTTTGGTGGCATAATTTTAAGTCGCCAATTGAGTTTGCACCTTTTTCAGTATCCCGGAAGATGGCGGAAATGAACACTATTGTTAGAAGCAATTTTCGCAAATGCCACAAAATTCCAAACTTTGTGCATTTTTTTTTTAAGTTCTGCTATGGCAGACAAGTCTACGTATAAATTTGCAACCCCATAAAATGTTTCTCTAAGAAAAACTATGCATACATAATATTTTATCATTATATTTCAACTTCAAGCACACATGAAGCAAATTTGTGAGTTTGTGATCTCGCCTATTATCTGTTTTTCAGATAATTATGGAATAAATCTCGTAAAATGTGAAACAATGTAAACTCTATTGTTTTATTGAAAATTATCAAGTAAAACTATGTGTTGGAACTATACAGTGTTATCATCTGATATAACTATTCGGTGAAATCGTCTAATTTCACTATCAGGTATCATGACGATATAACTTGACAATTCACTTGAAAGGACGAAAAAATTACCGGATTTGGTAATTTGGTCCTTGAATAATTATCCTCTGATAATAAAAGCCGATTCCACCAGATCAGGTTCAATTATTAAGCGAAAATTTCAAAAAAATTTACATTTCGCTAAAATCGCCTTGATTGATTATATCCCATTGCTTGCTTTGCCGACGGTTTAAAGGGTTGCAAATTCATAGGTAGACTTGTTTACCATTCCAAAATTTGGAGAAAAAATTGGCACAAATTGTGGAATTTTGTGTCATCCGCGAAAATCGTTTCAATTGATAATATTCTATTGCCCTGTTTTCCCGACGTTTTATAGGGTTGCAAATTCATAGATAGACTTGTTTGCCATTCCAGAACTTTGAGAAAAAATTGCACAAAGTATGGAATTATGTGTCATTCGCGAAAATTGACTCAATTGATAATATTCTATTTCCCGGTTTTCCCGACATTTTATAGGGTTGCAAATTATTTATACGTAGACCTGTTTGCCATAGCAGAACTTCAAGAAAAAAATTAACAAAGTTTGGAATTTTGTGACATTAGCGAAAATTGCTTCTAACAATAATGTTCATTCCCGCCATCTTCCGCGATACTGAAAAAGGTGCAAACTCAATTAGCGACTTAAATTATGCCACCAAAGTTTGCAAAGCACGAAAATATTGTTAGCAATTTCGTGACCCCTAAAACTTTGCCACTGACACTGTTTCTAGCGTTATCCATAATATTTTTTGATGTTCCGTACACAAGAAAAGTTTGCAAATTCAAAGCATTTTAGGGGTGACGGAACCACCACAAATTTTTACAATGTTTGCAATTTTGTAACCAGAATTAGCGCTTATTACAACGCAATCAAGGATTATTCGTATTTCCGGATGAAAATTGCGTGTGCAAATTTTACAAGGGATGTAGAAAAGAAGTTAGGGAATATACCTGCAATTTGCACAATGTTTGCAATTTTGTCCAATGAGATAATGCAAATGAACTTTTTATACGAATTTGAGTATTTCCGGTCACCGGATGAGTGTGCAAATTTTTATATTTAGTCTTTACTGGATGCCTCAACATCCGGCAGTGTTAAAGAAATGTTTGTCATTGGCGGTCTATTTTGACTGGCGTAATGATGCGTATGCAAGATATTCCTCCAAATTGTAGAAACATTTTCCCATCAGAACTGTTTTAAGTGGCTTTTCATATCGATAATTTCTCTGATTTGATTCGATAAATGATTATAAATCTGCTTGCTTCTGTAAATCAATGACTGTTTGTTGGAGTTGGAGTGGAAAGTGGCAGAGCAAGTTTTTTTCCTGACTTTTATACCGGTTAGTGTTGGGGTTAGTAAATTTTTTCCTATATTTGTGTATCAAGCAAGCTGTCTCTAGAATGAAGATTTCATATAACGTTAGTTATTTGTTTTCACGCGTTTTTGCTTTGAAAATTAATTCCAAAGCTCGTTCCTAGAGGACAAATATACTGTGGAATAGAACCTGACTGCAAGAACCCTAGAATGGAATTCCATATCGTAAGTGTGTCAATGAATGAGTGGTATGCCGTTAAAGAAACTGACATTCCAAGTTCGCGGGATAGTATTTTGACAACGTAGCAACCAGAGGACATCTTTTTTTAGGGCCATGATATGAGAACTTCAGATTGTTATCAATGTGTACGCCAAGAAATTTTGTTCCATGCTTGCTTTCAATCAGTTCAGGACCTGAGGGTACTTCTTCTGAATCCACCTTGAACGTGACCAAATTTATTTTTGTGATGGCCAATGTCCGCATATTTGCTTCACACCACAATTTGATTTTCACACATCTGCAGAGGAATAGTTTGAACCAAAGCAGTACGATCTTCAATACCACCAGAGGATTGTGGTATCGTCAGCAAATAGTGTGAGGTGTCCAGAGATATCTAGCTTGGCTATATCGTTAATGTATAGGAGCAAGAGGATGGGAACTAGGACTGAGCTCTGTGGCACTACTCGTACCATTTTGTCTAAGTCAGAAGTATTGTTGCGTAGTATGATTGAAATAAACTGATTACTTATTTTTATTAGTAAAATAATAGATTCAAAATTAATGTATATTTTTGTGGTTTTTGACAGTTACATGACATTATTTATAGTCCTCATAACAACATGCCTTTTTTATTTCTCAATTAAGACTAGACTAGATGCATGAACAAAATATTAATAATAGGTGATACTATACTACAACGATTCTTTGCTTTCGATCAGTAAGAGCCGTTCCGCGAAAACCGTAATGTAAGAGCTCTTTCAATAGTTATTTGATGACTAACACAGTCGAAAGCCTTAGAAATATCAAAGAATATAGTTGCGGCTGCCAATTTCTCATCAAAGCTCATTCACACTCTTTCGAAAAGATCAAAGATTGCGTCACTTGTACTCTTGTTTTGGGAACCGAACCAGGCGCCAATATATTGTGTTTCTGCAAGGAACACCATCATTCTACATTTCGCTAGTTTCTCAATGATTTTTGACAGTGTTGATGAAAGTGAGATGGGCCTAAAGTTATTTGGATCATCAGTGAAGGGTTATAACTATTGCTGTCTTTAGGCTGGAATGAAAAGTACCTGCAGCAAAAGACTTGTTTATGGCCACGGCAAGCGCATTTAGGCCTTCATCGGGTAATAGTGACAACAGTTTGGCTGATAAGTGGTCTTCTCCTGAGGAATTTTTGTTTTTTATATCACTTATTACTGATTTACGCTCAGACAAGTCTGTCCCGTATAAGAATAGAGAGTGCATCGGAAAAGCTACATTTTTTACTGTCGTAGAAATTTTGTTGGTTAAAAACTCTACATCCCACTTATGGAATCAGCACTGGAACTGTTTCCTGTTGAAAAAAAGTTTCATCCATGGAATTTTATAATTTTTTTTGTTTTCCCCATATTGAAGCATTTGATATCGTTTGGGACTGATAAATGAATGACTAACTGAAAACGCTGATATAACTCAATCATTTTTAGATAAAGCCGCCCAGCAATGCAATATTCGTTGTGCATGAAGCCAGAAACAGCTACCAGCTATTGATTGAGAACGTTGCCAATATCCTGAGTTCTACAGAGGGTTTTTCTGTGGATGAAATCGCCGATCTGATCAATTTCGAAAATAATCTCTTCCAGGTGATTTCAAAATGTGCTGATTATCATTCCATGAGATTTTGTAATACTGAACACGCTTTTCAATTTCAGATCATCATGGAAACTCGATCCAATTCTACAGAAAGTACTGTTAACGATATTTTGGATAAATTTCCTTCAGTACCGTGGAAATCATTGCTAGAGAATGTCGTTGTAGATAACGATACGAAAATATTCAGCAGTGTGGATAGTTACATTCCGAGTCTCCAAAGGCTACTGAACAATACAAATAGTAGGTATGTTAGGGAGTTGGTGGAAAAGTGATATGGATGCAGTCAAGATCTTTGGGGAAAAATATTTCCTCTAGCACTTGACAGATAAATTTGTATAATTTGGTCCTGTAATTTCTCATATTTGTTTTTTTTTTCAGAGTACAGGCAAATTACATAATGTGGAAAATAATTCAGTCCCTTAGGGGTTTTCTATCAAGTGACATCAGGAAGGAATTTGAGGTTGATGAAGATCTGAGACAAAATATAAAAGCGGATACAAGAGCCCAATACTGCTACGGCATCACAAACACTGTGTATGATCATTCATCCCAATTTTTATTTAAATGCAATGACTTGTTCCTCTTTAGTCCTTATCCACTTTGATTTCGATAAAAATATCAAATATGTAGCCCATTGTAGGCAATGAGCTGAAGTTTCCTATAAAATTTGGCGATATATTCCCTAAAAAGAAACACCACCATGCCTGCAGACCAACTTTTGAATACTGAATTTGTTTTTTTTTGTTCAAATTTCTGAATCCTTCCATGCTAATTTGTCGGTTAAGCGGGAAATCGGGGAAGTAAAAATTGTATATTATAAATTTACTGTCATAATCAAAGGTTTATTTTGGTTTATGTTTCAACCTACCGTCATTTTTCCTGATAAAATTTCGTCTAGCTATATTGAAAAAAATATACCAGAGCCTAATAAAAAAAAATCCTGAAGAATCCATTTAAGGAGGCAGAAATTATTATTTCTGCGATAGTTTGAATTGGAATGGTAAATAATATGAAATAGTTTGACGGTATGAACCATCAACGCAGTCCAATCAAATCAATGGAGTAAACATGCAAGTTAGTGACTCTAATAAACATGGACATTAAAGTGATAAATATAACTTTTTTCTTAAAAAAATATTTCAGATTAGAGTCGAGGAAAAGTTTTGAATTATGGTTGAAGTAGGTCATGGCTAAAGTATTCGATCAAGTAAGGGTTCTGCCAGTTTATTGGTGAGAACTCAGTAATTTTTCAAAAACAAATATAAGGAAAAAGTGTATATAAGGAAATTTGACCCCAGGGTGGATTTTTATAGTCCTCCCCCTTCCCCTGTTAACTTTTGAACGGTTCGGCGTAGAAAAATGAAAATAAAAGACATTGTGATTGGATAGATGGCGCGGGGGGGGGAGGCACATCAACTTCAAAATTTTAAATAGCATGGGGGGTCATGTGGTACATCGTTGAACAAATAGTTCAATTCTCTTTCCAAACAACGTTTTTTTTTTTCATTTCGTTGATATGTGACTTTGCGGCTTTTTTGCCCCCCCCCCTTATAACTTTTGAAGGGTTCGACGTAGAACAATGAAAAAAAAAAGGTTTTGTATGATATCACCGATACTACTTTTTGAAATAAGACATTGTGATTGCCCGATAGATGGCGCGGGGGGCACTTCAACTTAAAAATTTTGAAAAGCATGAGGTTCAATTCTCTATCCAACCATCTAATTGTTTTCATCAGTACGTTGATTTGTTTTTTCACAATGTACATTTTAAATGTCAAGCATAAGTGCGGATCATAATAATAATAATATATGTCTATTCATAATAATAATACATAATATATACTTACACAAGTGTGCTTGTGAATAAACAGGTGGGTCACAGAGGTAGTATTTACTACTTGAGTATGTGATTTCCATAGTAAAATTATTACATTAAATGGGTAAAATTTGATAATTTTTTTTAATTATAAAAATGGTAGACAATTGTGGGTTTGCCACATCTAGACAATATATTACATCATAAGTGAGGTCTTCTTATTGATATTTTACATATATTAGAGGGTAAGTCACAATCGGGGTAATTTTCTAGTCACAATGGGGGTAATTTTCCAGTCACAATTGGGGTAATTTTCCAGTACTAATAAAGAAGAGTTATGAAATATACATGATGGATACACACATTGATCTACACAAATACACTAGTATACACACATACATATACACACTTATATACATCATAAATTGCTCAGCTATATGTGTTTATCTCTGGTTAAGAATTTCGGTAAATATAAGTCTATCTTTGGCAATCTATTTTTTCAGTTCTTTTTTAAACGTTCGGTAATTTTTTATATCTCTGAAGTCGTTTGGTAATAAAGCATAGATTATGGATGCCAAATAATAATAATAATAAATAATTTCGTTAACCGATCATTTTTTCGCAACGTGGGAAGAAAATGTCATCAATTTTTCGAGTATTGTAGGGGTGTTTATGTAGAGTGTGTGTGTAGTTTTATGAATATAATTATTTTTTGACAAAAAATCTGTCTCACATCTTTTATTTGGGATTCGCTGTATGAAGAGTTTGTGGGAAAAAATGCCTTTTTACAGTATATTATTTTTAATATCCATTTTTGTAAAACAGAAAACAGTCATAAACTCCGCCCCAACATAATATTCCATATGATAGTATAGACTCTATTATGTAGAAATATAGTGTTTTTGAATGTTTTATGTTTAGGAAATCTTTGAGGTGTTTAAGTTTTCTGAAAATTCCTTTCGTCTGTAAGTCCCACCTCATATGGCGGTCAACCGTTATACCGAGATATTTTGTTTTTCCCGATTCGGGAATTTAAGAGTTTAATCCGACATTCAAAGGCCCTAAGTTGGGCCGACCATTTGTTTATGACGTAAAGGGTAAGTAGTTCGTTTTCTTGTAATTTAGTGTCAATTTATTCATTTGTAACCAGTTTGATATATTTGGAAAATCGATTCCTATTTTTTCTTTCAATTGCTGCCAAAGTGGAGCTGTATATAATATGGTTGTATCGTCGGCAAAACTGATAATTTCGCCGGTAGAATTGAGAGAAAGCATACTGTATGTATATATAATAAATAAGAGTGGGCCAAGGACAGTTCCTTGGGATACTCCAAAAGTTACTGTTCTTGCTGGACTATAAGTTCCTTCGAACTCCACTCTCTGTTCCCTATCAGATAAATAGCTTTTCAGAAATTCCACTAATTCCTTATTTTTGGAGTTTTTCAAGAAGATTTTCATGGCACACGGTGTCAAAGGTTTTAGAGAGGCCTTGAAATACGCTAATTATAGGAATTTTTCTATCCATGGATTTATAAATGATAGAAGTCATTCTGTATATAGCGTTCTCTGTAGATCTACCATCTCTAAAGCCATATTGACAATCTGATAAAATACTGAATTTTTTAAGGAAATTACTAGGTCTTATTTTAATTACTTTCTCAATTATCTTAGATATATTCGATATAAGGGTTATAGGTCTGTAATTATCTATATTTGACTTATTTCCGCTTTCATGAAGTGGTTTTATGATACCTCTTTTCAATAATTTTGGGAAGCACCCTGTATCAAAACATCTGTTCACTAGGAAAGTTATCGGTTTAGCTATTTCCTGGGCTATTTCTATTGATGTTTCTGATCTGGTATTATCAAACCCAGGTTTTTTTGGTTTTAAATTTTTAATAGATCACTTCACTTTCATTTGTTGGATGTAGATTCATGGTGTTTTCCAAAATATCTATGTTATCGTAATTTCCAACATTTGGAGTTTTTCCAAGGTTGTTGAAATATTCATTGAACTCATTAGCGATGTCTACTTTTTTTGTTATATTGGTACCATCCGATTTCTCAATAACCTCGATTTTCGTTTCTGGTTTGGTTTTCCCACATAAGCTATTTACTGTCTCCCACATGGCTTCAAAAGAGCATTTTTTTTTCGATTTGGTTTGAGCAGTATTCTTTCTTTATAAATTTATAAGGTTATGGTATAACCAGCTTTTAGACGCTCTGTACGAAATGTCCAAAATCGTCAACAGTAGTAGTATAGTCTTTATAAATAAAATAGTAAAAATAAATCTTTGATTCGGTACCGTATCTACTTCGGAACACAAATTGGAAACTCTCAGGAAACTTTTCGACAGAGAACAGAGAATGATAGAGGTGAATGAGGTAGTCATAGATGCCTATCATGAGAAGTGCCCGTAGAAGACAAAACCAGATTTATTTTTTGTTAAATCTGTCAAAATTTTGAGAACCGCGAAGTATTGGTTGGTAATATATCTTTAACATTTTTTTTCTGGCTTATTAGTGTGAATTTCAGAAGAAAAATCTGTTTATTTTTACATGGATAGCGGTTGTGCAAGATGTTAGATTGCACCCTGTATCTTCCAATAATTGAGATCATTTGATTCAAATTCTAGGTTCTCGTATGTTTCCGAAGCAGTCTACGCCAGACGGTATGAAGCTGAAAGGATACAAGTCAGACAGATTATTGAGAACATAAAAACTGTCTTGTATGATCACATACAATCAGCTAATTGGATGAATCAGACTCATAAAAATTACGCTATTTCAAAATTACGGAATTTGGGTGTCATAGTGGGAGCACCAGAAGAAACTTATAATGAGAAACGATTCGAAGAACTGCTAGGTGTTGATAAGGTGAATATTTCAAGAATATCAATAAGCTCCAACTTTTTCTCCTTACATGTAGAAAAGCGAGAGTGAGATGAATTGCTATAGGACAAAACGAGTTTCCAACATTGTGACAAATAATTTCAAATTGAGCATTACTCTTTAGTTTTTAAAAAAAATTTATTGGAATTTCCAAATTTAGAAGATTTTCAGAAGACATAGTTCAGAATATGTGATTGATACGTCATTTTAATTCAAAACATATGATACATTTTTCAGCTTTCTCAAGATATTGGATTCTAGATAAAATATATCTAATATTTCAGGATATTGAAGCAACGTTTCGTCCCTGGCTTGAGACTTCTTCAGGCTTTTTCATTTTGTTTTTTTCAGATCGATATTCTCGATTTGAACAATACGCTGGATATAGTACGGACGGTCGACAAAAGTAGAGACAAATACAACTTGAATTTTCGACAGAAAAAAATTAATTACAAGATGGCACGTTTTTATCAAGGCATCGCCATTATCCTAGCAACGAAATATATTCCAGATGAGAACATGATGTGTAAGACTTTTCTATTATATACTTTGTTGAATACTTGTCGGATCTGAGTTATAGGTTAGATTAAGTGAGGGTGGAATTAGAAAACCCAATGAAGTATCCAGTCGATATAACATATTTCACAAACCATCGTTGACGAATTGATATACATTGGTACTCACATTTGATTGCACACTATTGCTATCTCAATCACTATGAGAGAAAATATTTTGATTAAACTTGTCAAAGTTGTGATTTTTTATTGCTTCTTAAAATGAAACTATCTTTTTCAATTATGAGATCTATCGTAATCTGAAGGAAACAAGACATTATTTCACATAAATTAAATCAACCAAAAAACGTTTGTCCAATGTATGTAAAAACTGTCAGGTACAAAAATATTTATTTATCACATTTTTGATCAAAGAGTTTCAGGTTAACAAAAAAGAAATGCTGTTTGTGTTTCTCAATAAAAAATATGTCCCATGATACGTCAACTTGATGAATGATAAATTCTGGATCGATAAATAAATTGTGAAATCTTTCTTTCCGACTGGCCCCACAATTGTTTTTTTTTCTGCTTGCAATGTCGACATGGAAATCATGAAAGTTATTGCCAAATTTCGAACTAAGAAAAACTACGAAAATCTGTTCAATTGTGTCAGAGTAATATTCAGAGAACGTACCAAAAGAAAAAACTTTTTAACAAAAAATTAAACCGACGAAAAAATCAACTGAAAAGCAAAAAATTAAATAAACCTTCTTAGTCTAAATGATAATTGAGCTCCTAAACTAATGTAAGTAACTGATTTTGAGTCGGCGCCAAACAACATTATCTATGAAAGAAGTCATCAAAACGCAGCCGTGCATCTCGCTGCCATCATTTTACGCTTCACCTAATTCAATTGCTAGTTTGTTTGGCGCCGACTCAAAATCAGTTACTTACATTAGTTTAGGAGCTCAATTATCATTTAGACTAAAGAGGTTTATTTTATTTTTTGCTTTTCAGTTGATTTTTTCGTCGATTTAATTTTGTTGAAAGTTTTATTTTTACTTTTCAGTTCCGTATTTCGTCGGTTTAATTTTTTGTTGAAAAGTTTTTATTTTTCAATTTTTTGTGGCTAAAATCTACCAATTACTACCTACTTGTTTTTTGATTACTTCCAAAATACTTACTTACCCACCTTACTTCAACTATTACCAGTTAAATAATATGATTATCTACTTTTACTATATGTTGTAATATAAATTATTTTCATTGTTCTGGTTAGTTTATTTCATTACTTTGTATATCATTCCATCCTCTCATAAAATATACTGATTTTGACGGAACAAGAATAATATCAGTAGCGATCTGTCATTGTCAACTACGTATGTGTGTGCTAATGTTCACTAGTGAAAAATCAATTATTCCCTATTTTTCTACCCTTGAGGGTGGCTAATTCCTTTCGAAATCCAGATATTAGGTATACCCTATCTATTGAAAAAAGAATCATCCAAATCGAAGAACCCAGTACAAAGTTATGCCTGATAGAATCGGTTAACGGACCAGAATTCTGAGGGTGAGTGATCAATATCCTTCATTTCGCTACCCTTAGGGGTGGATTTCATCTTTTAAATTCGAATGGGACCAAAGTCGAAGTACACCCTATCCACTGAAAAAAGAATTATCGGAATCGGACGCCTCAGTAAAAAGTTATGCGTGATCATACATAAAAAAATATGATGGAAAAACATAAAATATACGGGTCGAATAGAGAACCTCCTCCTTTTTGGTTTCGTCGGTTAAAAATACATACACGTCGATCTAATAATGCATTTTTTTGGTAGGTTACCGTAGAAAAGCCATAATATATCAACTCGCCAGAGTTGCTCCGTGTGAATGAAAGTTTTCTTTGATAACTTACGTTCAATATTGCGAATGACAAAGTTTCACTAACTTTTGTTCTTTTAGTCTTACCAGCGGCATCTTTGAGTGGCATATTCTTTTCTAATAACAGGCCAGTTTCTTTGAACTATGGCGCTTTGGGGACAATCATTGCTCATGAGTTGTCACACGGGTTTGGAATCTTAGACACAGTTGAGTACATTGATGGAAAAGAGAGGATAATCTGGTCAAATTCTACCATACAGGCCTTCCTCAATGCCAGTGACTGTTTACTGGAGGACTGTGAAGCCTTCAATGGAAATGAAACGAAAGTAAGTGGAAGGAAGTTAATAAATAGGGAGAGATTAAGTGTGTTTCCATTCGATGTCTTTATACATTTTTTTAAACTCAATTCTGAAAATTGTAGCACCCTGTAGTTCAAAAGTTAAGACCTTTAGGATATATGTTTATATGGAATTTTTCTCAAAATGGACCCAAGAATAGCCTCCTTGAGTATTAGCATGTTAAGAAACACCCTGTATGTAAAAAAAATCATGTCACAAAAAATAGGTTATATTTGGTATGACTGCTTCACTTCTCGATGTAATCTTTAATTCTCCTTTTTTTTTCATGAATAATAAATGAAATTTCGAAACTGCTTTCGAACTCAATACTTGATTTGTTTCTATTTACGGAAAATTTGACTTTAATAATGCGATTCCATTATTCTCATCAACCGATATTTTTTTGAATCCACAGATCAATTGCCAGAGCACATTCGATGAAAATTTCGCAGACTACGCTTCGATCGACATATCATATGAAGCGTTCAAAAAAATAGACTCGAACAATCAATTGCCTGGATCAGAATATACCCCTTCTCAATCATTCTGGATTAGTTTCGCATCGACGATGTGCAATAATTTGATTTTCAACAGTACCGAAGATTTGATGCACATGCTGCCATCCCAGAGGATAATAGGGTCTTACAGGAATTCAAAATATTTCGCAAAGGACTTCCATTGTCCCGTAGGAAGGAAAATGAATCCAGTAAAGAAATGTAGTGTTTTATGAGGACTCCTAAGTGATGTTTGCCACTGTATTATTTATATTATTTACTTTGCATTTCGATGTTTTCTATATAAAAATCAATTACACATATAAGCACGATTTTCAAACAAATTTATTAAATTAAATTTATTTTTTACTTAATTTATGAATGATTTTTGTAAATAAACGAACTAATATTTTTATTCTTCTATATGCAATGTATCACAAAAATAATATGACAATAAAATTCTGTTCACTTACCAAATTAACCGAATTCAAATCTACTAGTTTGCTAAGCGAAGAAAACTCATCAAATGATACTTCTCGGGGATTATATTTGTGTCCGTTCTGAAAACTTATTGGATTATCATTCGCAAATGGTTTAAATTCTAAATGTAGAGCCTATTTAATATTTTAAAAGCTTTTTGTTTAACTTGCTTCGTTCGTATGTCATTCTGAGATTCTTTCCGGTTCAAAATTTGTAATCCATTTTTGGAGCACTTGCCGACATCCGATTGAGCTGAAACTTGGCAGGTGTTCATAATTCCGGTGTCAATGCATTACGAAATTTTTGTTAGTGCGAATTTACACGCTTCAATAAATTGGTCAAGTTTGTGACCTTGAATTTTATTGATAGGTGTAAACCGAAAATTGTCGACAATTCGAACTTGACCAATACATTGATGAGTTTAGTGACAATTTGCCGTAACTTTTGGTATGAATTTGATGACTGCTAGAACCGCGAGAAAAATTAAAGTGCGAAAAAAATTACATAATGGTGGATTAGACATTTAATTGGATTGAGGAAAGAAGGAGAGGAAACTTGACAGTCCACGAAAATTGTCTGAGTGCAGATCCTGATAATTTCAAACGATATTCAAGAATAGATCAGAGTCAATTCAATAAGCTATTGAATAATATTCGGAACTTTTTCTATAGTTGAACCATTTCTCGCCAGTATGTTGGTATTCCTGAGTAGAAACTGTTGCCAAAATTGACCAATAAATTGTCAGGTGTAAACATAACCCATATTTGTCAATTTTATTGTTCAATTTATTGATCAATTTTATTGGATCGTGTAAATTCGCACTTGGAAGAAAAACAAAATGGCGGCTCCAAGATGGCGGACGAGTTTTGTGATTATGGTACGATTCGATTCAAAATTGATGCGTGGGGGTTTTCGGGGACGGAGATTGTGAATTTTTTGTCAAAAATCAAAAGTTCAGGCTGGCGGCTCCAAGATGGCGGACAAGTTTTGTAATTATGGTCCGATACGATTAAAAATTGGTATATGGGGGTTTTTGGGGTCAGAGATTATGAATTTTTTGTCAAGATTCATAAATTTGGAATGTCGACTCCATAATGGCGGAGGAATTTTGTGATTATGGTCCGATTCGATTCAAAATTTGTATGTGGGGTTTTCGGAGTCGGATAATTTTTTATTGAAATCTATGAAATTGAAATGGCTGCTCATGGAATTCTTGAAAGACAAAAAAACAAAATGGCGCTCTGAGATGGCAGACGAGATTTAGTTTCATAGTCCGATTCGATTCAAAATTGGTATGTGAGGTTTTTCAGGGTCGTAGATTATGAATTTTTCTTCAAAATTCATGAAATCAAAATGGCGGCTTCAAGAAGGCCGATGATCTCTATGTTTATAGTCAAAATTCTCAAATTCAAAATGGCGAACGAGTTTTGTAATTATGGCCCGATTTGATTCAAAATTGATATGTAGGGGTTTCTGGGGTCGGAGATTATGAATTTAGTCGATTATTGATTTTTAGTTAAAATCCATAAATTGAAGATGGCAACTCCAAGATGGCGGATGAGTTGATCTTTAGATAGTCTCCCCATTGAAGGACTAGATAGCTCAGAATTTACAGGAAAAAAAGGCCTTATAATAACGATGCTTTAACAAAAATGCATGGGTTAAGGTGTACTCAAGTACTAAAAAGCACAAAAAAAATATTTATTAATATAAAACCTTTCATTCAAATGTACTAAAAAGTAAGAAATAATTGCTTTCAATGTGTGACGTAGGTTATTCTGTTAGTTATAGATTCAAAAGCTTGTCGCTTTTGTATTCGAACTGAAAAGTTTGCGCGACAAGCTTTGGAATCTATAACTCACGGAATAATCTACGTCATACATCCAAAGCAATTATTTTTCACTTCTTAGTGCATTTGAATGAAAGCTTGTCTTTAATTTCATTTTTAATAATTATTTTTTTCAAATAAAATTGTATTTCCATTGCTCTATATACTTCAAGTATTTAAGATTTTTGATTTTTGTAATTATACATTACATAATCGAAACTTGAGAAAGTATGTGCCTATCGTTGTAGAAGATTTGCTGCTAATATTGTAATACTTTTTTTATCGCAGAATATCGTTAGGAGTGGTTTATGATCCATGAATAGCAAACATTTCCTCCCAAATAGATATTGAAAGATTTTTTCAATCCGAAAATAATTGCTGCAGCTTCTTTTCTATCTGCGAATTTTTAATTCCACAGGACTAAGCAGTCTCGACGAGAACGCTATACATTTTTATTTATTGAGATGCGGTAATCGTCAATCTGACAGTATTTTCAAAATAGATACATAAAAAGAGATTCATACACTATTTTTCTACCGAAAAAAGTTATCCGTATGCTGGAGACTTTTCGGGATGCACTGTATTTACCGTATGACCTCAACAAGTTTCTTCGTGTACGTTCCACAACGTACTTGATTATTTCTTATTAGATTAATTATTATTACCCATCTCGGCAATGACGAAGTAATTGTAAGTCAGGACCTTACACCGAGACAAGAGTCATTCTAATTGTACCTATTTAAATTCTAAAACAGTCAACATGAAATTAACCGAATCATTTCTCCAAACAGTGAATACGTGAAGGTGTTTCCTTTTTTATCATGAGGTGTACCACGAGATATATGGCAGAAGAATAAATTATGTAGATCACCCAACTTGAGGAAGGAATCGATTTCATTCAAAACGTCGACATAGTTGGTTTCGTCAACCACAAAACTGAGTGATGGTGAATAAGCGGTGTGAAATGGATTGGGAACGATTTTATTATACCCGAACAAAACTCGAGAAAGCGCTAATTTTTGCTGTGACAAGCTTGTGTATCGTTGTAATAGTTTTGTTCATTTGTTTTTTGTCAGCTGGTGGTGAGTATTGTAGCATTATCTTTTGACTCCATTTCGATAAAAAAAGAAACACATGGAGTATTTTTAGAATGAAGAACAAAATAACTAGATGAATATATTTATTGATTTTTTTTATCACTTACCACTATCTGAAAAGTCAAAATAATTATCGAATACATCCTATACAAATGTGAACTACTATTCTTCTTCTATAAGTTACTGCGTTCACATCTTTTTACTTTGCGAGGAAAAAATATTCAACTGTAACTTGTTTATAATTCAATTTTTTTTTCTCTCTGACTACAAGGAATCCGTCAAATACTCCATTTATTATCAATTATCTATTCAGCTTGTGAAAACATTATAATAATTTGAATGAATTTTATTCATATAATTAATTTTAGTAGAGGCTGTAACAATTAACGAGTGTTTTGATGAATCTTTTGTTATTATTAATGTATTTGGAACGATGAAGTTTTTCCATATATGTACTCATATTATTGTTATTTTATTTCTGTCACTTCCCAGCTGATAAATTCTGAGTTGCCAAGGAACAATCGGTTAAGGGCTCATTGTATTTTCTCACTACCACATATCAACAGTGTTGTCCTTCATAACACTTACGAAATTGTTTGATGGCATACAATTGAAAAAAAAATTAATAATGTATGCCTTGAAGACTTGAAAGGTGTACTATGTGAAGCTACCTACATCATTCCATCTCTTAGAAACCACCCTTGACGTTTTTTTCAACTGTTATCCCAATTTTTTTATTGGTATATTTATTCTACTTGTTTCGAATAAAATTATATATTATTTGATTTACTTTGAGGAGAATTAGGCCATGAAAGAGTAAAACATACATTTGGCTTTACGTAGTGTAATAAGATTAATTACACCAGTACTGAAATTTTTCGCTAGCTATATCAAAACATCAAAATGCTTTTTACGTTCACTCCTATATATGATTTATATTTTTGGTGAGTGCCAAAAGGATCCTCGTGCAGCTGTAGTACTGTATCAACAGATATTTTCTAAGCGACCACTACCTTCACGTAAAACTTTTTATTATGTCGAAAACAAGCTGAGAAAAGGTTCATTTCCAGAAAAAAAATGCTGCACCTGCAAGAACTAAAGAAATGTTCATGAATGTTTTAGCTTACATGGAGGTGTTTTGCTATCGAGCTTGGCATCAGTTAGTCCTCAGTACATAGAATCCTCAAATCTCCACCAATTCAAAAATTATTTGCACCAGGAACTTGAGAGAAAAATTAGCTCGATTGCGCATTTGAAAGATAATTTCATCAAAATCCAAATATTTTTAACTAGATACTGTGGAGGTACGAATGTTCCACAAGGTTCCACGATGATGCCACTGTTTATCGTCACAATATACACTATTAGTCTCGTAAAAATTATCATGGGGTTAGGGAAACTAATTTCTGAATCATCTGGGGAGTAAATGTGTGGGTTGATTAAGTGACGGTTTATGGGTCCTTATTTTTTCAAGGCGCCCTAACTAGTCCTAGATAACTAGACTTCTTGAAGAAATTCTGCTAGATGAAAGAGATGATATATGGTGGCAACGAAAGGTAGCATCTGCATACAATTGTAATGTGGTAACAGAATACTTGCATGGCAATTCGGAAATCAGTGGACTGGAAATGGAGGTCCTATCAGGTGGCCTGCACGTTCCCCAGATTTAGCACCACTTGACTTCTTCTTATGGGGGTATCAGAAGACAGTGGTATTTGAGACACAGCCTATGAATTTAGAACATTTGCAAAATAGAATAGTGCAAGGGTGTAATAATATTACTCCAGAAATGATTCGAACATCCCACACTCGAGGACTGATTAGAAAGATGCATTGAGACATATTTGACAATCAATGGTAGACATTCGGAAGAATATCACAAAAATATAATAATAATATTAACATTATGTTATCAATTCATTAGTAAACAAGTAGTCATGAATATGCATAAAAAACCGAGGGTGGCATTTGAAAAAAAAGTACGGGTGGTTCCTAAGGGATGAAATGATGGATGTGAATTTACTTGGTACATATTCAAGGCTTCAAAGTCTATATTATAATTTTTTTTTAGAATTTTATGTCATCAAATAACTTAGATATATCAGCTGGGCAAAAAACCAAGGGACAACCAATATAATCTAGTATACAATTTACTATATTTGGTTGAAAATATTGAGTAGGCAATTGTTTGATCGCGTTAACTCCGGTAGCGTTCGAGAAATAAAAAACATCTGTTCACAGGTTTTATCATTTGGTATGTTATTTATTCACAAAACGTTCTCTTTGAGCAGACAATAAATTACCAAAGCTGTCGTTTTCAACACCTACTCTGATGAAGAATTTATCTCTCAAAATATGCACAATTTCCATGAAAAAAATAGAATCAATGAATTTTTTTTGTTCCATTGCGTTGAAATTGAAATATTTCGTGATATATTATCTGTACGTTATTTTCGAAATAAAATAAAAAAAGTCGGATACGAGGGATTTGACAACAATATATATTCAATTTTGTTTTATTTCCATATATAATCGAAGCAATTGGTGTATTCGGCACAAAAATTCTACAGCTTAATCATGGATGGAGTTAAATACAAACCTATTATTTAGAATTGAAAACAAAACAAAAAAATATGCTACTTTTTAATTATAATAGGAATAATACTAATTTATCGCCAAGGGTTCAATTTGAAACATCAGCAACATCAGAATATATATATATATATATATATATATATATATATATATATTCATACGTGCCTGGATGATAAAACACGTGTGCGGTCAGGGTAGGTGTTGACTGGTAGAAATTGTCACGTAATACCAAGCAATACTATTTCATTTTTTCTGTTTGGATTTTTCTTCACAATGTTTCTTCTGGACAGGGGTTTTTTAGCGTATTTTCCTCACTCCCCTTTCCATTCCCCACATTTTGATGAGTTACACTCACCACTTTCTTCTCGTTTTCCGTTTCACTTGGTGTTTTTTAAGTTTTTTAAGTTTTTTCATACTCGACCTTGAACGCTTCTTCTTTCAAACTTTCTATAAATACAAAGTATTAATTTTAGTTACCAAACAACATTCACAGCCTCCGTAGCTACAGCCCAGTTCACTTCTAAGATTTGGTAATATTGTGTCTTGAGTGATCTATCGATTCGTATTAACTAAGGAAAAATACAGTAGAGTAAATATTGACTGTTTATTTATTGAATTCACAGGAGAGTAAACGTTCACGTAAATATATACGAAACAAATACATTGATAATATGCATAATATACATTGATGATGAATCTCAAACCTTGGAAGTTTCTGAATTAGAAAATGAAAGGTTGATTTCAAAAATGGAAGTTTTAGATACATTTTAGGTAGTGTCTGTCAGTCATTAGAGAGTTATTGCAACGTCCGTTTTAATAAAATTTCATTTATTTTGACCTATACGCATGCGCATTGTGTCCGACTTTGAGGAAATCCTCAATCTAAAATACAGGCAACCATTACTTCATTTAAATAAAGGCAAAAAATCTTTCATTAAAAGTTCCTTTATTTTGATAGATTTGTTTTTTTTTCTGTCATAATGTCTGTCGCCAGTTGAAAACCTGAAGTTTGTTGAGCACTGCTCATCTATATATTCTCAAAATCAAATGAAGCAGGTTCGTTTGGCGGTGATATATTTTCTAGCCAAAGAATGTTGTGAAGAATTAATTGGCACCAGCTGAAATTGCTATCTCTATTTGTTCTTTCATAATGACAGTCAAATGTAAAAAAATAATTATTTGATCAACAGCAGCTCACGAATCAAGGTGACATAAAATATACATACAAACTTTGTAGGTTAGGTTTAGAGATGTTACTTTCGTTAACAGCGCCTTGCAATAGTTCACTTTTGAAATCGCGTTAGAGGATACTTTATTAGCGGATCTTTTAATAAGTTGCAATAACCCTCTAGTATCAAATGGAAATTAGAACACTACTAACTGTTCTAATATAATAGTAAATAAAAAAATCTTATGCATATATAACTGAAAACGTATGCAAAAACATGCTAATAACTTATATGTACTAATATAATATGCGTCAACGTATAAGCAACCCGCCGCGCAAGATGAGCCCTTAAATTGTTTATAACGCGATTGTGCAAAACTACACATCGGACAGAAACCATCTTGCGCACAGTTGAATTACATGTTATTATCTATCATTTCCCGCAAAATTGTTTGTTCAGCTTCAAATTCATAAAAATTATGAATTTTTGAAAAATGGTTTTTTTCCCGGATTTTTTCAGTGGGAAATGCACCGATCCGGTCGCACAATAGAAATTTTTGTAGGTTTTCGAATTATCTACAAAAGTTCTATTGATTGTGAAACGATTTCTTCAATACTTGTTAAGATATTTGTAAATAAATAATAGCTTGAAAAAACTAAAAAACACGCTTTTATAGAAAACCAGACTAAAAAAATAGAAAATAAGAAAAAAATTTATTTAATTAAAAAAAAAGCGTGGGGTGCATGGTATCGCCTCGACCAACAATTACCTGGGATCTGAGACATTTCTTACTTTACTGCCCTAGGTGTGTAATGTACTATATAATTATTGATACCATGCACCCCACGCTTTTTTTTAAATAAAGTACATTTTTTTCTTATTTTCTATTTTTTTAGTCTGGTTTTCTATAAAAGCGTGTTTTTTAGTGTTTTTCCTACTTTTTAGTGTGGTTTATTTATAAAGGCATGTTTTTTGATTTTTTTTAAACTATTATTTTTATAATATTTTTGCAAATAAAAAAATGAAATAATCTTATCAAATTAGGTAATTATAATCTCCGACCCCAAAAACCCCCACATTCCAATTTTGAATAGAATCAGACCATAATCACAAAACTCGGCCGCCATTTTAGAGCCGCCATCTTGAATTTTTCAATTTTCACATAAGAGAATTATAATATTCGACCTCGAAAACCCCCACATTCCAATTTTGAATAGAATCAGACCATAATCACAAAACTCGGCCGCCATTTTAGAGCCGCCATCTTGAATTTTTCAATTTTCACAAAAGAATCATAATATTCGACCCCAAAAACCCCACAACCAATTTTGAATAGAATCAGACCATAATCACAAAACTCGTCCACCATTTTGGAGCCGCCATCTTGAATTTTTCAATTTTGACAAGAGAATCATAATCTCCGACCACGAAAACCCTCAGATACCAATTTTGACGCGAATCGGACCATAATCACAAAACTCATACGCCATATTGGAGCCGCCATTTTGTTTTTTTACACAAAAATTTCTTAATGCATTGTCACCGGAATTATGTACACCTGCCAAATTTCAAATCAGTCGTAGGTCTGGAAGTGGGTCAAAATTGCGCCCAAAGGAGTCGGTTGCAAACAAATAAACAAACAAACGAACAAACAAACAAACAAACAAGTGAAGCTAATATAAAGGGTGTGAAAACCAAAAAAGTTGTAATTTTTAACACTTATTTCTTGTTAAAAAAATTCCACAAAGCGATTTTGCTGCGGCCGACACCGGGGTTTTCATCTACGAAGTATCTTTGGCAAAATGTAGTATATGCTATCTGCGTCTTCATTTAAGTGGGAAAAAACCTCTTTTAATGAATCATAGAAATTTTCAGTTTTTATTAGTGAATTGTCTTTGGTAACTAGTCAGTTACTTTCGACAGATATTGATTGAATAAATCCAAATATATGTGCATAATGATCTAATATGTCTGTTTTGACCACATTGCATGTGCATAATTCCTTTTTTATTGGTGAAAATATTATAGATTGAGGAACTACTGTACTCTGATAATTTATTTGACATTTACAACATTAGATCGTGTAAATTCATGAAATGTAGGTTCAAATCTCCACACACTACTAATAATTTACGTTGTTGGTATAACCTATCTAGTAGGTTAGCCATGCCATTCAAAATTATGTTAAATATTTAATTTTTGAAAGCAAATTCTTTCGGACTATTTTGTTATTTTTATAATTATTTACCTATTTTTCTCTATTATCGATATTTTTTTATAATGTTCGATCTTCTCCTCAGATGATTATGTATGCAAAGACCCCCAATGCGTTCGAGCAGCCAACCACATCTTGGACACAGTAGATCAAGAAGCCGATCCCTGCGAAGAATTCTACAAATTCGCATGTGGCTCCTTTCTGAAAAATGCTTTTGTCATGGACCAACCTACCACCCTGAGCGCTCTATCTGCTCTAACGAAAAACCAACTCAGGAACATAATCATGGAGAAGAGAAACGAATCGAGTCTTCCGAAAACTCTTAGAATGCAGAGAAAGTTCTACAGAGCGTGTATTAATACCACAACGATAGAAAAAGACAAGGACGAAAAGATATTGCAGCTTCTCGATGAGGTGACAGGGGGATGGCCTGTTTTGAAAACGTTCAACTGGAATGAGGGGGACTTCGAGTGGTCCAGAGCTATAGTGAATGCAAGGAATTTGGGGCTTTACTACGAATTTTTCTTCAATGTGGATGTTTTTCACAATCGTTCCAGTGATAGATCTAAGCTCTGGGTGAGTTGGAAGTGGAATCCATTGAGAGTGGAATATATTGGAACAAAAAAATTCAATGTATGATATATTTTCCAAATAATTATTTTATGTATGGATAAGGTTTCCCAGTAATGCCTGATATTTTTCAAACCAGTACTCTATTAGGTTTCGTGAACTTGATTTCGTACCCCAAAGTTCATCTCGTCTATTCACCTTTATGATTAGCCAGTTCTAGTACTGTCCATCTTACACAAGCATTGCTTCTAGCTATTTCTTCTTAGTATTTTTTCCAAGTTAACCTTGAATCTCTTATTCAGGATATACAACTTTCCCTCGGAGTTCAAATGGTCCGGTACTATTTAGTTCTGATTTAAAATATTCAAAGGAAATTAATTAATTTTCTCAATTTTAGATTTAATAGAAACCGTCACTACTTTTCTAAAGAGAATAATTTACCTTTCTATAAGCTTGAAAATGTAAGTTTGGTTACAGTGATTCAGAGTACTCTTTATACTTTTTCAGGTCCTACTATTCACAGTAAGTAAATATATACAGTGTGGTCCATAGATATGGAATAAATTCATTTTTAGCGTTATGTATTTGTTTAAAAAAACCTGAAACAGGTCGTTTTGACAATTTACAGTATGAAAATAATACCCCCTTCTTGCACCCCCTCTGAATTATGAGCACCCCTCTGAATTATGAGCACCCCCTCAAAAAATTTAAATGAGAAGGGGGGTCGGTTGGCACCTTGTTCGAAAGAGATTTTCTTTCTCTGTTCAGCAATACTAAGGTTTTCAAATTTGGTGCAAACATAACTGAGAAAATTTATTTTGAAAATATAAAATTTTGATACTTTACTTAGAATGAAGGAAATAATGTCACATAAGGTTTAGGAAGTATTTTTCGATTCATTTTACAAATAAATTAAATGTTCAAAATGACCACCATTCACTTCTTGACAATAAGCAAGTCGATCTTAGAATTCTTTTACAACATTTTGTAGGACCTCAGGGGATATGTTGTTAGTTTTTCCGTTATCCTATTTTTTAAATCTGCAATATTGTCCGCTCTATTGAAATATACTTTTGATTTTAAATAACACCATAAGGAGTAATCGAGAGGAATCAAATCGGGGGATCTAGGGGGCCATTCAATCGTTCCACGTCTTCCAATCCACCTATTCGGAAAAAATAATCTTCAACAATACCTTTGTAATGCGGTGGAGCTCCGTCTTGTTGGTACCAAATTGATCTATCTATTGCATTTGGATCATTACCATTAGGAAAAATTATTTTCAATGGAGGCTGTGAAAAGTTTATAAAAAATCTAGATAAAGCTCACCATTAACTGTGCCTTCAAAAAAATAAGGGCCAATAATTTTGTTGTTAGTGATACCAGCCCAAACGTTAACTTTTTTAGGATATTGTGAGTGGACCTCACACATCCAATGAGGATTTTCTCTGCTCCAATATTTCCAAAGAGTGGAAAATATATATACTTTTCAAGATATTTGAGTTTAAGCAAAGGCTAAGTTGCCTAGGTAGAAATAAAATGATGACAGCCTGATACTAAGTTGATCTACGTGGTGTGTCCAATTCAGACAAACATCTGAAACAACCCCAAGCATCAATTCCTTTTTTAATTCTCCACTTTTGAAATGTCTGAAATATTTTAATGAAGTAGTTAGTGGTAATGTAGGCTGAGTTGCCTGGTACCAAGTTGATCTACGTGATGTGTCCAATTCAGACAATCATCTGGAATAACCCCAAGCAAAAATTCGTTTTTTAATTCTCCATTTTTGAAATATTTTAATGAAGTAGTTAGTGGTAATGTAGGTTCCTAAGTGAAATTAACGCTGGACAGCCTGGTAGCAAGTTGATCTACGTGGTGTGTCCAATTCAGATAATCATCTGGAACAACCCCTAGCATCAACTCCTTTTTTAATTTTCCACTTTCGAAATGTCTGAAATATTTTAATGAAGTAGTTAGTGGTAATGTAGGCTGAATTGCCTAAGTAGAAATAAATACTCGACAGCCTGGTACCAAGTTGATTTACGTGGTGTGTCCAATTCAGACAATCATCTGGAACAACCCCAAGCAAAACTTCCTTTTTTAATTCTCCACTTTTGAAATGTCCGGAATATTTTGATGAAGTGGTTAGTGGTAATTTAGGCTGAGTTGCCTAAGTAGAAATAAACGCTGGACAGCCGGTACTAAGTTGATCAACGTGGTGTGTCCAATTCAGGTAATAATCTGGAACAACCCCAAGCACCAATTCCTTTTTCAATTCTCCTCTGTTGAAATGTCTGAAATCTTTTAATAAAGTTGTTATTGATGTTGAAAACCTAGACAATTTTTCTCTGGATATGTTTCGAAAACAATTCAAGTATTTAGCAGTTTATATAACTTCGATATCCTCTATCCCTCTTTTTTTTTCACATTTATATCTATTATGTAGTACAACCACTTAATCCTATCATCCTATAATGTGCCACTCTGAAATTGGTCGTCGGTCTGCAATATTTCAGTGTTGTTTCGACTTCTATGATATGCTATTTGGTCCGGTAAAATGTTTAATGGGCTTATCAATATTTGGAAAATTAAGTAAATTGGGGAGTGTTATCATTATTTATTTGAAATTTCGTTTTTTTAGATTCACAAGCTAATGGTTCATCACACACACTAGTCAGTGTCTGAAGTTTCAATGACAACGTTTTGACGATGAGTCTCGCCTTCTTCAGAGATATAAAAGTACCAAAGATTGAAAATAAAACTTTACACACTAAGTAGCGTGTTTCAATGGTTCAATTATTCGTGAAACTGGATGTAAAAACAACAAACATTGAGAAGTTTGTATAAGTTTTGCACTATTTCATTCTCAAACCACCGCTCACTTTTAATTTTTTATAAATAATGAATTCGTTTAATTGAATATTACTTTGATGATATATAAATTGTTGAAGTTTGTTTAATAGTTTTTACAGCTATAATGTCGATTACGCAGAATAGCGGAGTAAAAATGTTTCTTGTTAATACTTATATCTGAGAAAAATTTAACCTGGGTCAAAAAAAGATTTCCGGCAAACAAGACAGCAACTTCAATATCGAGTGTCAACCCAGTTGCGAAATCTTTTGATCTACAGAAAAGAGTCTGGTTAGACGTCGACAGTGTTTCATTTATCATTATATCGTTTTTGTTATTCTTTCGTTTCTTCCAATGTTAAGTTAACATCAGTATTTGATATATGGCGAATATTTGAATAAGGTGAATCAAGATCAATGTTGATTGTTCAATTACTTGTTAACAAAAGTTTACCTTATACCCAAAATTGCAACTAATCATTGATAGTACTAGTAAACAAAGTTATCAAAGCTACGAACCCATCAATTTTACCGATGAAAAATATGTGAAAAATATTTCATGAATCAGTGGATTTCATTTGATGAAATTAGAACTAGTTTTAAAACAATATTTCTCTAGATTCAACCACCGAGTGCCAGTGAGGTTTCTGCTTTCAAATGGATCAATAGAAAAGTGCCTTCTTTCCAGAGGAAGGATCAAATTTTAGACATAATGACAGACATAGCCAACCTGATGGGTGCAGAAAGTGTCAGTGTAAACAAAGAATTGAGGTTGACCATGACTTTCGCAGAAAAACTTCAAAATGTTAGTATGCCAAGATTTTTACTGATTCTTTGTGAGGAGATAAGAGAAAGTACTTTTATTTGCAATGAACCTAATAACTGTTTTCAGTCATATTTTTTATTATTAGGGGTTTGTAATATTTTTTTCAAAATTAATCCAAGTATCACTAATTTGTTTCGGAAATATAATTTTCGTATTTCCACGTCGGAAAAGTTATTTTAGGTAATTTCACGATATTGAAAAAAAAACATACTTATGAACGTGCCTTAATTTTACTTACTATGAGGAATTCAAAAAAAAAGAATAAAGTAATAGAAATTGAATTTGTTAAAAGTCTGTAATATATTTTTTTCAGATAATCGAGGTATATTACACCAAAACATTATCCTCTTATGAAGAGAAAGAAGTGAAGACCATTGGAAGTCTGAGTCATAAACTCATGAAAATTGACTGGTTCAACTTCTTAAGGAATATTACGGGTCTACCGTTACGTGAGAGTGATGAAGTTGTATTCGACATGGATGACTATTTGAATGAGCTTTATTACTTGTTACAACATCGCACAACAAAGAAGTAAGAACACACTATCGACTACAAAAAACATTTGCCTAACTTGAAAAATATCAATGCAAGAGCCAAAAACTTGTTTCTGCATTTTGCTAAGACAGCGTTAGAAAACTTCGTACAACAATTTTACCACTTTATCAATTAATTTCTTAAGATAATGCGTCCCTTTCGTGGTAGGTATTTCGGTGTATGATTTGTTGAGCGCTCATAATTATATATTCCCTCCTCATAAATGCATAACATTCATACCGAAGTTTTGATAGTAATGTTGTCGTTTTCTATACCGACAAATTCAATTATCATTACTATGGATTTGAATTCGGTTTTCCATTTTTTGGGTTTTTTCCCCCTGGACGTAAAAAATTTTAATTATCTCTTTTCCAGAAGGGCAATTTACTAAATTTGCCTCAATACGTATTTGGTATTTCAAGAATGAACTAAGAACATTTCAAATTATTCGGCTAAAATATTTCACAATAACATTCATATTGGAAATTCTAGATACAAAATATACTTCCTTTCATGAAATTTTGGGAATCACCTTTGTTCCCTTTCTCAAATCCAAATTTTTGTAAAATAAGCACAATTTTAATTCTTTTTCGAAGTTTTCGAATAATTTTTACAATGGCTCGCCAAAATCTGATAAGCACAAGATGTTCAATTTAACTTGATCTATTTTGTACGAAATTTATGTAGTCCCACCTCCTTTTTCAGTAAGGACTATTTGTAACAAAATCTTTTTTTTAGAACGCTGGCAAATTATATGGCATGGGCGATCATCTCCAACAATATCCATTACCTATCAGAGAAAGTAAGAAACAAATATGATGAGTTGTCGAGATATTATAACGACTCAGAAGTAGATACGCCTTCTAGGACCACAAAATGTCTGAAACTGAGCACAGGCTTGTGAGTATCACGCCACATTACTAAAAACAGAGCCAATTTTCATTAGGGATCGCTATTAGTATACCTTTGCGCACCTATTTGCTGGAAATTCCACTCTGGATTCATCGGGAAAACAACCCCCGAACATTACACCTATTGACAGTCACATGCCCGAGATCACCTTTCGCCAACGTACTATCAGAAAGATTTTGCTGGGTCTCAACACCAACAAAGCCTGTGGATCTGACGGAATCCCGCCGATTGTTCTCAAGAAATGAGCCCCCGAACTAACACCTGTTCTTTGCAAGTTGTTCAACCACTCTTACAATTTGGGGGTATTTCCGTCCAATTGGAAAATTGCAAGAGTACAGCCAGTCCCTAAAAAACGCAAAAAGGCCCTACCTAGCAACTACAGACCTATCGCACTGCTATCTATTATTTCAAAGGTCATGGAAAAAGCCATCAACATCGAGCTCATGAAATATCTGGAAGACTCAGGAATTGTCAACGATAGGCAATATGGCTTCCGCCATCAGAGATCAACTGGTGACCTGCTCGCTTACGTCTCACATATATGGCAGCTATCTATTGAAAAGTATGGAGAAACTTTAGCTGTGGCATTAGATATCTCCAAGGCGTTCGATCGAGTTTGGCACCAGGGACTCCTCGCCAAGCTTCCGTCTTATGGCTTGCCCCCTCAGCTGTGTTCTCTGCTTGCTAGTTTTCTCTCAAACAGGTCTCTCCATGTAGTGGTCGATGGAGTTTCATCTGACACTCTACTCATAAATGCTGGTGTTCCGCAAGGATCTATTCTCGCACCAACACTATTTCTACTTCACATCAACGACCTGTTGAAAACAACTTCATGTCCAGTACACAGCTTTGCCGATGATAGTACCCTCCATACCGCTTTCTCTTCCAGGGCCCCTATATCAGCCCGTGAAACCAGAAATGAACGAGGAAGAAATGTTAATAATATAAATATGGATTCAGCAACAATTCTCGAGTGGGGATCTAATAACTTGGTAGAATTCAATGCAAACAAAACACAAGCATGTCTTTTCTCTAGAAAAGCCGATCTCACTGTGCCTAACATAACTTTGTCAGGAGTAACCATACCACTGAAGTCATCCATATCGATGCTTGGTATTACTATCAGCAATAACCTTTCCTGGGAAAATCACGTGAGGTCCATTGCCAAAATTGCATCCCAAAAAACTTGGTTTTTGTTTCGTGCCAAGAGCTATTTCACCCCACTCAGCTGCTTATGATCTATAAGGCACAGATCCGACCTGTCCTGGAATACTGTTCCCATATTTGGAGCGCGGCACCTAAACATATCCTGAGGCTATTGGATTCTGTCCAAAAAAGGGCAATTCGTCTCGTCGGTGATGCCTCGCTTACAAACTCGCTCACTTGTCTGGAACACCGTAGAAAAGTTGGCGATTTGTCTCTATTTTATAGATATTTTCATGGGCGATGCTCTTCTGAAATATCAACAATCGTTCCTGCTTTGGCAGTCTCTTCGAGATTAACCCGTCAAGTTCAGTCATCACACCCCTTCGTGGTCACTTTGGAGACCTGCAGAACATCACTTTCCAAAGACTCGTTCATCCAACGAACAGCGAGGCTTTGGAACTCATTGCCTAGGGAGGTGTTCCCCGAGGCATACAACCTCCAGAAATTTAAGAAGAACACCAATCCCTACCTTCTTTCCCTTGGTTCCCACGATGTTCTCTGAACATTACAGGATATCCCTTTTCGTGGGAACCAGAACATAAAAAAAAAAAAATTGACATAAGAAAATTATATCCCTAATTCGCCAGCGAAATATACTCAAAGCCCATACTTTTTCCTGGTTATATCCCTGAAAACTAATTGTATCCCTTCTCTAATCTCAATTTTTGTATCCCTTTCAGTTAACTTTAGGTGAAGAATAAGTAGAAATGTCCACTATTAAGGCAAATTTCCTCATGTAGCCTTTTGTTATAACATATATATATATATATATATATATATATAAAGATTAGAGAAGGAATACAATTAGTTTTCAGGGATATAACCAGGAAAAAGTATGGGCTTTGAGTATATTTCGCTGGCGAATTAGGGATATAATTTTCTTATGTCAATTTTTTTTATATATATATATATATATATATATATATATATATATAGCCTATGTGTGCTAGTTGGGTAGGCAGCATGCAGGAAGTATACTCTTGTAACACTTCCAATATTTCGACAAACTTTATTGTCATCATCAGGGAAAACTACAATGTAAGCAGTGACAAAACAGTGGGTTCTGAAAATATTTTTATTGGAGTATGGAAATATTGGAATGAGTAAGTATACTTCCTGCATAAATAATCGCCGCACCATAAAAATAACCCTAAAACGAAATATTCCACCAAGAATAATCCTTAATATATGTGGATCCTATCTGACTCGCTGATAAAAAAAACTCGTGAATTAGGGAACGAAGGAACACAACAATTACAAATTAAAATGATAAATAATAATAAAACCTGGCATCAGGAACTGTTATGTGGGTAGACTAATACCCCACGCGTTGGGTGAGCGTCATTTACTAGTGGGATATAAAAAGGAATAAAAATATTTATTCAAACTCACTTAGCTCACTCAGCTCACTCATGTCACTCGACTCTCAATCAAGTCTCAGTCAATTCACAGTTCAGTACACAGCTCGAAGTACCAACTATTTTTAGTACTAATATTCGATGTGGTCAGATTAAAATTCAGTCTTAACGGTCAAATAGAAATAGTTGAAATGTACATTCAAAAGTGTTATAAGAATATCAGAACAGAAAAATGTTTTACATAGAATCGGTGCGCGTCAAAGAAAATTCGGTACTAAATTTCTAAAAATAATAACTTTGAAAATAGTAAAGAAATTGATAATTAATAATCAGAATTTAGAAATCGTTTGTTGAATATATTGTGTGTGAAATCCATAATCTGTAAGAGTGGCAAAAGAGTAAGCTTTATTTTTGTGTTTTGTATCAATATGGCATACCAGAACTTGTCCAACTATTATTCAATTGAATAGAATATTCGATTTTGTACGAAATCTCTACCTAAAGTGAAAATACTTTTTCTGAAATTTTAACCACATATGTCATGGTCATGGTCATTTGTTGTTTTTTTTAAATCATAAATTGAATTAGCTTTGAACTTTGAACTACTCTATAGAATCTCCAGTTATTTGTAGCATTGGATCGTTACACTTTGACCTATCAGGTAACATGTCTTGGGGTACCAATTTTCGATTTCTAAATTGCTTCCATATTTTTTCCCATATTGTTAGAACTGACGTAAATATTACGTTGAATTCATCATCAACAATTTGGACACCGACTCATTGAGAAGTAGAGATGACGTTAATTTAACGTATAATATTTGTTGGTTGTGGTATCATATGAAAAATTTTGTTTTTTTTTTCTCCAGGTTCCAGTCTATAGCAGAATCGGAATATATTCGTAGATACACTCCCGATGAAAAACTAGTTCATATAAGAGAGATGATCACTTATATAAAGAAGGAAATGGAAGAATCACTCAAAGTAACCCCCTGGATGGACGACAAGAGCAGGGCTAACGCATTGGAACAGTTGAAAAATATAACGGAAGCTATAGGTTGGACCGATGTGGTTTTCGATGTTGAAAAAGTTGATAAACTGAACGGATACGACAAGGTGGAGTCAGTCATGGCACTCAGAGTCGAGTGAAATTGAAAAACTATTTTTCAGCTCACATTTACTTCCGATAATGTCATTGATATGGCAAGAGCAGCAACACAAGCGAAGGTTGATAATTATTATAGGCAAATTCGAATGAATTCAACAGAATTGTACAGATTGAGCGCTCCGAGCTTGGATATTGATGCATATTTCGCTAGACAGTTCAACATTCTTAGTGAGTATATCAATTAATTTTCCATCAATGAATTGAAAACCGCATTTCTACACGATATTCTAATTTTTGTAACTCACTTTCACATATTCCATCAACTTGAAAAACCTCTTTCGTCAAGCTCATACACTTCTATACAGTGTTTCTCAAAAGTCCTCTCCCCCCCTCTTATTTTTGGAACGATTATACATAAACAAGTGAAATTTGGAACCTGAATATTAAAGGTTGTGAACTACTGGTGATGATAGATGACGAAATCGTCAAAGATGACGTCACAAGGCCATTGTGACCAATAATTTTAAATGGAACCCTACGGCAAGCGACACCTCTTTTAAAAGGTATCGAAAAAACATATTCAATGATACTAATTTTGTTTGTGTTTATGGCAGTTTTGGCAACTCGCTTTTAAAAAACGAAAAGATGTGATGAATTAAATCAGTTAATAATAAAATTCCAAATTCAAGCTCCGCCTCTGGATAGTTGTCAAATAAGCTGACGTTTTTGTTAGTCTCCCTAATTCGACGTTGTTGTAAATGTCCAAGTTTTTGTACATTTAATAATTTGTGTATTGTTGATCGAACGTTTAACTGTTTTAGCAGCTTTTGGTACTTTTAATATTTTTGTACATTTTAATAATTTGTCAAACTTGTGAGCCGAACGTTTAAGTGTTTCAAGGAGCGAAATGGTATGTGCTTTAGGTGATAAAGTAGCAGCGATCCTAATTCTTGGTGAAACTGGACAAAATATTCATGCAGCAGAACGCATTTTTGATGAGATGTTTCCCGATCGCTCCGTTTCGAGGATTTATTTGAGGGAGCTTCTTCGTAAGTTTGAAACAACGGGTAGTATTGATGATGCGAAACGATCTGGCAGACCACAAATTTCTGATGAGAAAAAAATTGATATACAGGCAGAAGTAATCCTACTTCTTCAACAACTCACGTTGCATCTACCTGTGAAGTAAGTCGGAGAACAGTACACAGGGTGTTGAAAAAAAAACAAATTTCATCCATACAAATTAAAAATGGTTCATCAACTCTCAGACGACGACCCAGACCGAAGACTAGAATTTTGTGAAAATATGGACACTAAAATTAACCAACAGCCAGACTATGTCAAAACAATTTGTTTTAGTGGCGAAAGTACTTTCTATCTAAATGGAAATGTAAATACACAGAATGTGAGGTATTGGAGTGACGCAAATCCTCACCTGTTTCGTGAAACACATACCCAATTTCCCCGAAGGTGAATGTTTGGGCAGGTATCCTAGGAAACCACATCGTTGGGCCTCTTTTTTCAAATACTAATTTAACTGGTGATGTTTATCTGGAGCTGTTGCAAAACGCAATAGAACCGTTAATCCTTGAAATTTTGGAAGATAATCCAGATGAATTCGGCAATTCGGACATAAAATTCCAACAGGATGGTGCTCCTCCACACTATTTGGATGAGGAGTATCGTGGTAGATGACGACGAGGTTCAACGGAATGGCCAGCTCGATCACCGAACCTCACACCTTTGGATTTTTTTCTGTGGAGATACCTTAAATCGAAAGTTAACGCTACTGAACCTGACAATATTGTTTTTTAAAACAACGTGTGAGGCTGTTTCCGCAGACACATTTGCAATGGTACGAGAAGAGTTTAAAAATAGGATATTTCACTGTTAGGAAGTGAATGGAGGTCACTTCGAGCAATTTCTTCAAGTAGATACTGATTTCAAAATCTGTAATTGATATCATACTGAATGTAATTTAAATTTTGATGTTTACTAATGAGCCATTAAAACTGCCATGAACACAAACAAAATTAGTATCATTGAATACGTTTTCTCGATACCTTTTGAAAGAGATGTCGCTTGCCGTAGGGTTCCATTTAAAATTATTGGTTACAATGGCCTTGTGACGTCATCTTTGACTATTTCGTCATCTATTATCACTAGTAGGGAAGTTTACAACCTTTTATATTCAGTTTCCAAATTTCACTTGTTTATGTATAATCGTTCCAAAAATAAGCGGGGGGGAGCGGACTTTTGAGAAGCACTGTATATTGACAATTCAAGATAGAAGGGCAAATATGGCCGCCAATTTTAGTCATGGTCCGACTGACCTCAAAACCGATATGGAAGAGGGATTCACCAAAATATTCGATTATATTTTGACGTTGATAGAATTCCTGTCTCAGATCAGGCTGAAACTTATGATTTTTTATAATATTCCAGATGAGATAATTATAATTCATAATAACTGAAGTGGTCGTATATTCCAAATAATTTTAAATAAAAGTCCATCACCAATGACTAAGTCTTCTCCACGAATTGATAGTTATTGATGTGTGCGAAAATAAGGCACATATCTTTGATTCCTTGAGGAACTTAACGTAATGCTGTGTCATCCACACCAAGAGCATTGTGATTTGAAAATTATTCCAGATTTAGAAAAAACAAATATACGTTTGGACTCTCAACACAAAAATCCTTTCATTTTTTACTCATGAATACTCGCGAAGAATATCAGTGTCAAAATATGAATGGTTCGTTATCAACCATATTGACTTAATCGACGTCATTTTGTTATACAAACCAAATATTTTTCAAATGAAAGTATTTTTTCCAGTTCTACCGGCACCAGTTCTCCAAGGTCAAATTTTCGACTCCCGTCGACCGCACTATTTAAATTATGGAGCCTTGGGCTCGCTAATTGGACACGAACTGACTCACGGATTCAGTACATTCGATGACTGGATGGATTCGAAAGAAATGTGGACGAACAGATCCGTAAATAACTTCGTAAAAGAATCCAGATGCCTAGTAGAGGAGTACGAACATTTTCAGAAAAACATTGAAACACCTATTGTAAGTTTCTTGAAAACTGGCTTTATTCTATTATAACCCTTGCTGACCCGACAGACGTTGTCATGTCCAGATTTCTATATTCCCTAAATTTGTTTTCTTGAAAACTCTCGTCCGCAAAGAATTTCTTTTTCCCTATGTTTTTTTTGTGTTGTTCCATCTAGGTTATGCCTTTTCTGTTATCCCGTTACCGAGTTATCCCGTTATTCCATTTTCCAGTTATATGGTTTTCCCGTTGTTCCGTTATCCCGTTTTTCGTTCGATATCCCGTTTTCCTGAAAAAAATTTGCCAAATCGGACCGGTCGTTGTTTTTATAAGAGAAAAATTACCCTAACCGGGATTCGTTCCGGTGACCTTCTGCTTGGTAGGCGAAAGTGTAACTGCTGAGCTATTTCCTCTTTGGTAATAAATGATTCTATAGTCTTTTTATCAGCCAAATTTCTTATAAATATATATATATATATATATATATATATATACAGTGTGACCCATTTAAAATGGAACCACCCCTGTAAAATACGCATTTTTCAGTCAATCTAAAAACTTTTAGTTTAATTTCCAAGGCACTCTATGGTTTTTTCTTTGTCAAAAACGGCAAAAGTTTATTGAGCAATTTTTTTTTTCTAATTTGACTACACCACTGGATTCGTAATCGTTATAAATGGAAACTATCAAAATTTCATACAAAAATATTAGTTAACAACGAAGTTACAACAACTTTAATTTTGGAAACAAAGTATTTGATTATAATTTTTATTTAGATTATAGACATATTTAAAATCTGGCAATACTGCCGATACGAAGTAGGACACCAGTGAATTTGTACAGCGAGAATCCGAAGTCAATAGCTCATTCCGTTCTACAGTTATAAGTATGGTAATGTGAGCGATTTGTGGAGTACTAAATCACAGCCTACTATTGATTTAGTACAATACCTATGCCTAATGTATCAGTTCAGCTGCCCTCAAATTATTGACACCTTCTCTAAAAGTTCGTTTCAATCGAGTTTTGCAGAATTTAAGAGGAACATTTTTTGTCCTGCTTTCTGTTTTATTATTCAATAAATAATTTTGATACTTTAAAACTTGATTCGGTTCATTTCGTTTTTATCGGCTATGGAAGACTGCATAACTTGAGAATGAATTTTTTAATTTTCTGTTATTTTCGAATACATTTATAACCTAAACTTAAATAAATTATTTCAAGGAAATATAGTTTACAAATCCAGTGGCGTAGTCAGATTTTTATTACAAAATCGCTTCCACCACAATTCGCTCTCATTACCATACTTTCAGGAGTTATAACCACAGTTTATAGCTAAAGAAGCAGTTAGCTCACTTGGCCCAAATGCATGTTCCAAGGTAACATCCACTCCAGGGAAAGAATTCAGGATGCGCAGAAGACTGTACGCGATTATCGCTCTTCGAAGTATCCGGAAAATGTCGGTATTAATAACGCGGTATGCGCGAGGGATAAGAATCAGAGTTGCGCAGTGTATAAACGGGAACATAAAGATCAAAGTGCCGACGCCAAGTGAGCTAACTGCTTCTTTAGCTATAAACTGTGGTTATAACTGTAGAACGGAATGAGCTATTGACTTCGGATTTTTGCTGTACAAATTCACTGGTGTTCTACTTTATATCGGCAGTGTTGCCAGATTTTAAATATGTCTCTTATCTAAATAAACATTATAATCAAATACTTTGTTTCCAAAATTAAAGTTGTTGTAACTTCGTTGTTAACCAATATTTTTTTATGAAATTTCGATGGTTTCTATTTACAATGACAACGAATCCAGTGGTGTAGTCAGAATTCAAAACAAAAATTGCCTAATAAACTTTTGCCCTTCTTGACGAAAAAAAAAACCATAGAGTGCGTTGGAAATGAAACTAAAGTTATGAAAATTTCTGTCAAGATACAGTTTTTGATGCTTAATATTAAAAAAAATTTTTTTTGAGAATGATTGACAAATGCGTTTTCTACAGAGGTGGTTCCATTTTAAATGGGTCACACTGTATATATATATATATATATATATATATACATATATATGTATATATATATATATATATATATATTCAAATGGAGAAATTGTGTCCCTGTAAATGGAAGGTTGATGTGATTGTCGAATGAGGACAAATAATGAACTTTCTAGTTATTGGCCAACGTTTCGTTTATTCAATGTTTTAATATTTTATCTTTTAAATTGAAATTCATTCCTTGTTTTTATATTGATTACCAATAACTTGTCCTTCTTCAACCTTTTTTTGAACAATTCTCTTACATTAATTTGTTGAAAATATAAACAGGATGTTCATAAAATCAGATGTGGAATCATCTGCGACTGAAGTAGTTGTTTTCTGTTGAACATTCACAAAAAATAACTTCATTTTGATCGTGGATTTTTCAATTCACAGAAAGATCTTTCTATCAATATTCAATTGAGAATGTTTCCCTTCTCAACATCTCTTACATTCTTCTAAATAGTTGTCCTTTTAGGACCTGATGAAGTTTATACGTTAAATAAACGAAACGTTGGCCAAAAACTAGAAAGTTCATTATTTATCCTCATCCGACAACCCTATATATATATATATACATCAACCCTATATATATATATATATATATATATATATATATATATATATATATATATATATATATACCCGAATTTTCCAATTTCCGTGAAACTTTCCTAATTTTTTTCCGTATCAACCTTCCTCAGGCTATTACGAACATTTGAAAAATAAGCCAAATCGATCCAGCCGTTCTCACGTTCTGCGCTTACAAAGAATAAAGATTCATTTTTACAAAGAATAAAGACTCATTTTTATTATATAGATAATATAGATCAAAATGTTTCATTTATTTTGGTTGCAAATCTTTGAAAATTTTAATCCAAATCTGAAGACATTCAGCGATGAATTGAAATGCCGGTTATAATTTTCAAAAATGAATTGGTGTTAACCATTTAGAGAATAATTTGTGGCTTTTGGGATATAACCGATTCATATTGCGTATATAGTTTACAACTAATGACTGATTGATTTGATCGTAATTAAGTATTCAACTGAAACGATGATTGAGCAATCGCTCGCCTGACGTTTGTCATCGAGTTTGTCATTGACTCTTAGATCATTGTATTCGAATTTTGATAGATATTTATTAATACTACCGTTAACAATATATACCATACTTATATAATATAAATGGCGACTGACTCATTAATGTATCTCTCAAAAGCTTTCTAGACACCCAACAGTTGAAAACATTATACTTTTCTTTTATTCAGTCTCAAATCAGTTATGGTATATTAGGATGAGGGGTTTATATGATACATACCTGAACAATCTGGATATTATACAAAAATGGATTCTAAATATCATATACAACAAAAACCGACGATATTCCAGTGAGATTATCATCCAGACCAGTAATGTCTTGGATGCTAGACAATTGTATTTCTGGAGAATTTCACTGAATGTATTCAAACAAAAGATTAAACTCAATAGTATGAAACTTGGAATATATCAAAAATTACTATCTACCTAAGAAACAAATTTACAGGTTGTAGATCGTTATCATATCTGGCACCGTGAATCTATAATATTATATCAGAAGTACGGAAAAATAAAACACAAACACCATTTAAACATTGCTTGAGGAACTGGCTGAATAGTCAAACAAGAAAAACAATTCATGGCATTATAAACCAGAAGTAAATATTCCACTCCGATTTGTCTAACCATTATTATTAATATAGCATCGCTTCGTATTATTATGATTATAGCATATATGTATATATATATATTATATATATATATATATATATATATATATATATATATATATATACAGGGTGGCCCACCACATTCGCCTCGGTATTTCTACGAGAAATTAAGAGAGTTAGGGAAAAACATTTAGCACAGTCATATGTGGGTCCATGAGGAGCATATTCCAAAATTATTTTGAAATATATAGGGTGATCCCCAAAAAAATTACATACCAAAGTTATATTTTTTCTTATGGAACACCCTATATTTTTTGATATTTTTAGATACTATAGACAAAATAAAGGTGAGTTACTATTATATTTCCCATACTTGAAACTGACCGTTTCTGAGAAATTTTGAGAAATTTAAAAATACAGACCATAATTTGAAAAATGTTTTCACCCTGTAACGTGTAACGAGCTGCTCGTGATTAAATGTACTGCTTGGCTCAAAGGATAAAGTTAAATACTACATGAAATTTTTAATGCAATATTATACAGAGTGGCGAAAAAAATTGCCTCAAAATTTGGACACACATTTAATTAAATAACTTCTTAAAGTTGAATGGAACACCCCGTATTTAGTGGCGTAATTTGACGCAGAATTAGATTTCCTCCAAAACTATATGAGGGTTCCCTATACCTATCTCTTCTGCTTTTTACACAAAAGGCGTTTTTATATTTTACTTATGAGTAATTTTTTTATCTTAAAAATGAAACACACTGTATTGCAATAAAAAATCTTAAAAAGCGTTTTGAAAACCTTTTCATTAAGGAATACGTAGATTCGCTAGAAGCAGAAGTTTAAATTTTTTAAAATACGGTGTATCTAAAGTAAAATGCAGGCAAATGTAAAAACTCAAATTTTTTGCTATTTCTGAAATATCAAAGCATTCTTCGAAATAAGAAGATGAACGTGTCTTAATTATTGAGGCGAAATATGTAAAATTCGCTTGTTTCTTAGCAAATTAGACTTCATATTGAAATAAATACCAAAATTACATATGAGGTCAATAAAAACATACATTTACGATTTCCTATAAAACCTATTTTACTATTTTTTTAATAATAGTAGGGTCTGGCCTAGATGACGTTAATTATTATTATGAAACAAAAAGTATTTGACAGTGATACAACTTGTTAATCAAACCATTATCATTGTTTTAACTAGTTTAAAATTATTGTCTTTTTGAAATATTGTAAAATGAGAACTTATCCCCAGGAAGAACGAATTGATATGATTTTGATAATCGGTGAGTGTGAAGAAAACTGTTTATTAGCGTCAAGAGTATATGCCCAAAGGTATCCTAACAGGAGTCATCCTAACAAGCGTTCATTGGAAAAGTTGTTGCAGCTTTTCCGAAGAACAGGCAGTGTATCTTATAATAAGCAAGAACGACAAAAACCGGAAATGAGGAAAATGAATATTTAGTGATGTTATCTCTAGTTGAACACCCTCACACAAGTCAGCGAAAATATGTGAAACAACTGGAATAAGCAGACAGAGTATCCAAAGAATAATTAAAAAGTACAAATTCCACCCGTATCGCATTCAACTACATCAACAGCTTTTTGAAGAAGATTATGATCGACGACTGAATTTTTGTTTATGGGCTTCAGAAAAGTTTGGTGATGAATATTTTTTTTTTGATTATGTGCTTTTTTCCGATGAGTCAACTTTTCATAACAACGGATTAGTTAACAGACATAACTTTCACTATTACAGTGACGAAAACCCTAATATTTTTAGAACCCTTGATCACCAGCACAGATGGTCCGTTAATGTGTGGGGTGGAATAATTGGAACGCAAGTAGTAGGTCCTTACTTTTTTGATGGTCACTTGAACGGCGTCATGTTTCTCGGATTTATTAGGGATAATTTGCCTGTGCTGTTGGAAAGTATACCTATTAATATTCGTCAACGGATGTGGATGCAGCTAGATGGTGCTCCTGCACACTTTGATAGACGTGTTAGAAACGAGTTAGATCGACAATTTCCAAATAGATGGATAGGACGAGGAGGTCCACAGAACTGGCCAGCCAGGTCTCCGGACCTTACAAGTCCCGACTATTTTCTATGGGGATATATCAAAAGTATTGTTCACGATACACCGCCAACGACACCCCAGGATATGAAAGTACGAATAAGAAATGCGTTTCGTTCCATACCGCAAAATATGTTATCCAGAGTTCAGCACTCATTTCAAGAAAGAGTTCGCCTATGCATCGAGAATAATGGACACCATTTTGAGCATTTATTAAAAAATAATAAACTATTTAAGATTCTTGATTTTTCGATAAAATGACTTCAAAAATGCTTTTTAAGCTTTTCATTACAATACAGTGTGTTTCATTTTTAAGATAAAAAATTACTCATAAGTAAAATATAAAAACGCCTTTTGTGTAAAAAGCAGAAGAGATGGGTATAGGGAACCCTAATTTAGTTTTGAAGGGAATCTAATTCTGCGTCGAATTACGCCACTAAATACGGGGTGTTCCATTCAACTTTAAGAAGTTATTTAATTAAATGTGTGTCCAAATTTTAAGGCAATTTTTTTCGCCACTCTGTATAGTATTGCATTAAAAATTTCATGTAGTAGTTAACTTTAACCTTTGAGCTAAGCAGTACATTTAATCACGAGCAGCTCGTTGCACGTTACAGGGTGAAAACAATTTTTAAATTATGGTATGTACTTTTAAATTTCTCAAAATTAAATCTCAGTTTTAAGTATGGGAAATATAATACCAACTCACCTTTATTTTGTCAATAGTATCTAAAAATATAAAAAAATATAGGGTGTTCCATAAGAAAAAATATAACTTTGGTATGTAATTTTTTTGGGGATCACCCTATATATTTCAACTTAATTTTGGAATATGCTCCTCATGGACCCACATATAACTGTGCTAAAAGTTTTTGCCTAACTCTCTTCATTTCTCGTAGAAATACCGAGGCGAATGTGGTGGGCCACCCTGTATATATAAAAGGTGTATATGGCGTGTAAATATGAATGTGTGTGTGTGTGTGTGTATATATGGGTTGTACATATTCATGGTACATAACCCGATAAAGACAAATTGATCGATCATTGTACCTACTATTCATTCGATTATGGACTATCTAACTTTATTTTTGTTTATTTATTTTTTATATTGGATCAAGTATGGATTATGGATCATTATATTGTTATCAATATTACCTACATCTCACCACGCACAAGGGATATTTTGATTAATGTTCCTTGTGTGGTATTTTCTTCTCACGTTTATTATCATTACTAAAGTGTCTGTATATCTATTGTACTGTACTCCAGTTCTAAAATCAGTATCTGAAATTTTTACATAGAACTTTTTTTCTGAAAGCCCATCCCTTGAAGGGTGAAAAATCCTTGGAATATTCACTCATTCTCAAGCATTTTATCGGAAAACGCAGAAATATCTGAAACAATTGTTAACGTCTACATTTGGTCAGTCCGAATGAGTTGAAGGGGTTAATATCAATCAATCTATTTCGCAACAAACATTTGCAAAATTACTTTGTAGGATTTTGCATAATTATCCATCGAATGTAATCCAATCCAAACTAGTTACTGTATAGGAAAAAAACATTTATTTTTATTTTCCATGCGGGTATATATGACAATTTCACCTTGAATTTTATGTTATCTATATAATTTTTATAAGCATATTTCCATAGGTTAGGACGATATGGAATTATTATCCTATCGTATAGCTTATCATTCATCATTTGATGATGCATCCAGGAAAAAATTGAGTTCACATTGGTTCAACTTCATTTCCCAATCATGTAATTTTGTAGTTGATTCTGATGTGAACGCATTCATTTATTGGATAACATAAGATATTGTCGCATTTGTTTCTTATTCTTTATTTGGAAATGTGTTGAGTGATCACCAATCTTAGTCATCAATCGTTTAACTCATTATTTTTCACGGTACAGACGAAAAATCGATCGATGCTGTTTTGGGAAAACGAGACCCTTCTGGGAGAAAACCTAGCGGACTTCACCGGAGTCAACCTTGCCTACACCGCCTACCAGAACTGGGTGAAAGAACACGGTATCGAAAAAAGCCTGCCCGGCATCAAGTTCACACCCAATCAAATCTTCTGGATCATGGCTAGTACTTACATGTGCTACGAGCCGAGACTTTCCGAAAAAGACGATATTCTTACAAGCGACTATAGCCACGGACATCCGGTTTTCAGAGTGGTGGGCCGATTGAGGAATTCTCCGTATTTCGCCAAAGATTTCAACTGTCCTGAAGGTTCGAAAATGAACAAGAAGCAGAAATGTCGAATATACTGGTGAACTGTAGCATCGAGTAATATGTAAATAATAATGTGAATGTTACTTCTTTTGGGTCTTTCATTGATTATTCGAAAAATATAGCACAATTCGAAGGTTTGAGGAACAAATATTCAATTATAGCGATTGGCCTACCGTTACTTGGCTTTCAATCATTTTGGCCTACGGCAGACGGTTTTTTATCATTCAGTAGAAAGAAGAATAACTATACGCGATAAGCATTAGCAGTCATCTGAACCAAAATCAAAACAAAAGATACTTTATTGTCTGCACAAAACAAAAATTCTCATTGACAAAGTCATTATAGAAAATAGATTTAAAAAAATAGAAATATAAATATAGCAAAAAAAGAAATGATGCTACCTAGTCGCAATAATGATAAATATATGTCTATGAATAGAAAACATAGCACTGAAAGAGGAACATAGCGCTGAAAATGTGAGGTGGCGACTCTGAAGTGCAGCGTTGGAGGAGCAGGCAGCCACGAGCGCTTTACACTAAATTTGTTATAACTTTTTATCTAATTGATCAAATTAAGCTAACAAAAATTTAACTGAAAGAGAGGACATGTTTTTGAATGTATAGGAATAGTAGGGAGCTGCCACAAATAATCACATTGCACACCTACAAAAAATCCAGAAATGGATAATAAAAGTTGTAATGAAAAAACCTTTCCTCTACCCAACTAACGAACTATTCCAAGAGTCAAATATTTTTGATACCCGACAATTATACTTCTTAACCACAGTCACGAGGCAACACAAATTCAAATCAGAACTCTCTTTCTCTGAACATAAATATGAAACGAGAAACAAACAAAAATCGATTATTCCCCGAGCGGAAAAAAACACGTTCCAAAGATGTTTTTCATATTTAGCTCCTAGGTTCTACAATGTTATACCATCAGAAATTAAATCAATCCTATCAATATTCACATTCATATAAAAAATAAAGAAATGGATTAGAAGTCTTCCACGACTGCAGGTGCATCAATTTGTGGATGTTAATAATACATATTATTTCTGAACTGATCGCACTCCTTGTACACATGGATTTTAATATCAAGAAATCGAAAATCAATCCGCTTTCAAACTTTTAAATTTTAAATTTTAATGTTTATTTTTATAATACATAAAACATTGTTCTACTATGTTTTTTTCTATTCTGTCTTTTTTTTGTTACTAATTTGTTACTGTTACTTGTACTTTGTTAGTTAGTTATTCTTCAATTTTGTTAGTTCATTAATTATGCACTCTAGTGCTACGTTGGCATTAACTCAATAAGGTATATTATGACTTTATTTCTATTTTTTTACTTTATACAATGCGGTAACCATGTGAAACCACTTTCAAGGCTAAGCCTTTAGTGTATCACGTTTTTTATTTGCAGTGTGCATAAAATGTAATATATGTAGTATCTATAATGAATGTACTGTTCTTACGGCAAAAAAAAATATTATTATTATTATAGTACGTTTATATGGGATATATTAAAATTGTGTTATTATGAACTTTTTAACAAGTTATTTATTCATATATTTTCTTGAAACTCCGTATTTATATTTATTATATAACGAAACTCGTTAAGTAGAGGCCACATTTTTCAACCGAATGAAATAAAAATACTTCTTATCAATACCTCGGCTAATTTCGAAAATGGTCCAGTAGTTTCAAAATGGCAGCTGTTGAAAGATTTAAAAAAATCGCAATATTTTATTTTTATACCCAATGTCGGCGAACTATGAGTCGTTTGATAAAGCTTCATTAGCTCCACAACTTTTACCCAAAAAATTTTTCTTCGAGATGTACACATAAATAAAAAATTGCAGTAAATTATCATTCATGAAATCTACCTTTATGACTGACCACGCTATCGTTTTTTCAATATCATATTCTTGTTCAGCGACCTCAAAAACCTCTAGAGCATCAATTTGGGTCAACTTACTTCGAAATTCATTGAGTTATTTCAAATTTGCCTAACAAAATTGTTTTTCATTGTTTAAACAATTAATAAACAAACAAATTTTTCTGCAAGTCATTTCTAAGTAATAGAGAAGGTTTTAGGAAAATCCATGGAGTCCTCCAGGATTCCGAAATAATGGATAATTTTAAGGTATTTTACTCCACTAATCAACCAATGTTTGTGTGTAACCACAATTATGCGTAATCTGTAAACACTGAGAACATATAATTTCTCGATGCGACGTTTTCTGATGGGAAACATTCGTTTGCATTCAATACTTTTTACGATATTACAGAAACTTGATTGAATTGGAGATGTTACTAGTTGACAAAGGAGCCATCTCTATTCACGTATAGGTCGGATAATTAATGCAAATTTTTTTTCACTTGAATTCGTATTTTCACTTCATATGCTCCGGAGGACAAAATACGCAAGTAACGGCTGATGAATTTTCATCTCCAATCTCATTCAACAAATATAATTTGCGATTACAAGAAAAATGATTTGTAAAACTAATCAATAGGTCTGCAGGCAGCGAAAGAGAAATAAAGCTTAAATTAAACATGATTTACGAAGTAGTGATAATAAATATTAATGCAATAAATTACTATAAAACTTTCGTGTATCTAATTTACTACTAGTCAGCTATAAATACCGAATTAATAACTCAATCAATACAACCAACAATTTGTTATTTGATATAAATATATTCATGAGACATTATGTGGATGTGTGGGTTGATTCCACCGAAATTATCGATACATGCATTATTATTATCGGAATATATAAATAATCTACTAATTAGCCCTGATTTCTGAACAGATGTCGAAAAAAGTCAACGGGTTCAATATCACAAACACCCACATGGTTGAATTCACCGATTTTTTTTAACTGTTTCAAATCTGGGGTTCGTCTATATTAAAATAGTTGACTAATTATTGTCCAATTATTACCACTCCTAAAACACAACACAATAATGTGCTCTTACAATTACAGTTTACTTCTAAAATATTGCCTACTATACTCCAACTGATCAAACAAAGAACTGACTTCTTGCTCACGTGCGATGTACAATACATAGCCATCGGCCACACAGTGGAATATTCCAGAAATGTCGGTGAACTTTCGAGAGTGACCTCGATCCTTCCGTATGTGTCACAGCTACCTGCCTCTGGTTGTTTACATCGGTCATTAAAAAATATTTGTCGGCGGCGTATGATTACAGCAGTAGCGTGAAGTATTCGTAACAATATATCAATACATTCGACAAGTAAAATATGCATTATGGATAATTCAGTATTCTAACCTGGTTCCAGAATAAAAGTCAAGGTTGATTTGTTTGAAAATATGAACAGGATGTTCATAAAATCAGATGTGGGATCATCTGCAACTGAAAGATAAACTCTAGTCACTATCTTCCATCGTTCAAGATAATCTCTTGTGGGGTATTCATGTTGAAAAGGGGCACATTCTCAATTGAATATTGAAAACAAATAGTCTGCTTACAATTTCAACATGGTGGAAAAAATAATAGTATCCAATCTGATACCGGGAATTTGAATAGAGGCGTCCCACAGGGCTCAATATTAGGGCCAATATTGTTTATTCTGTATGTGAATCATTTAGATCATTGTATTAACAAACAGCCATTATACTGCATACGCAGATGACTTCTCACTAATGATCTCCGATGCGGATACAAAAATCTTAGAAGCAAAATGTAATGATGCCATTAATAAAGTAGCAAGATTCTTCAATGGACGTATCCTAAACAAAAATTATAATTCACAATCGTCAAAGAACTGTAGAAAATATGCAGATTATGATAGAAAATAAATTACTCATTAATTCTCATGAACCAGTAGACATTTTCGGAGTTTATCTAGATAAATTCTTAACCTGGAAACCCCAATGTGAACAATTAATTTCAAAATTGAGCTCGCCGAAATATATGTTTTCCAACCTTCGCACTGTTTCGGATATGCATCAGCTCCTGAATTTATATTATGCACAAATCGAATCCCGGGTAAAATATGGTATTTGTTTTTGGGGCAATTCAACACATGCACGGGATATTTTTATTATTCAAAATAATTTTGAGGTGTTTTTTCGAAATTCCGCGGATGGGTTCATACAAAAATATTTGTAAAGCTTTCAATATACTGACAGTAGCTAGTCTCTATATATTTGAAATATATTTTACTGAACAAACATGCATTTCTCCACAATATGGCTATTCACGCGACATAAAAGTGATATTCAAATACAAAAGCTGAATATTTCTTCATATGCTCCTAATATATTTGTCCCAAAATGTTCAACAATCTTCCAAAGGAAATAAAGTCGTGTGGCTCCCTATTACTTTTCAAAAGAAAACTCAAATTGTTTTTAGCTGAAAAATATTTTTATGATATACGTGATTTTTATTATTCGATAATGTGAGATAGCACAGATACTGTATTTTAACTTTTATGAACATTTTATTGTACGTTTTTATTTTATCTTAGGTTGAATTATTCGTTATATCCTAAATTTGGATTTTAACATTATACATGTAAATATCACAAGGAAATTAAACTGAATTGAAATACTTTTCTGTGAATTGAAAAATCAAGGAAAAAAATTAGGTTTTTTTTGTGAATGTCCAACAGAAAACAACTACTTCCCCGTATTTTCAATTCACAGAAAAAAATTTCTATTCAATATTCAATTGAGAATAATTCCCTTTTCAAAAGTCAAGGAAAATGTGATGGAGCTCACTGGCAAACATATTTTCCCCTAATGGAATAAAAAAATTACTTTTTTTAAATTTTTCAACGATTTTTTAGAAATTTCGACAATTATTCATTTTCAAAATTTTTCTCCAAAAATCGACACATTTTCGAAAATTGATCGATACATTCCAACGTAAACTCATTAACTACATAAATTACAAATACAACAGAATGTGACACCTTTGAACTTACCACAACAATATTATCTTCTACAAACTTGAACCACTGGATCTGAGAAGAAAATTTCTTGATACTCTCTATGTATATAAAATTTTTAATGGTCTAGTGGATTCCCCCTATTCTCTTGAGTTTTTCCATTTAAATTGTACACCTTATGTAATGCGTAATCGCTTGCTTTTTCTGGCCAGAAACAGCAACACTAACTTTCTCCAAAACTCTCTCAAATCTGTCAATTGCTTAATAGACAATAACGAAAGCCTTTATATTTTTTGTGCCAACTTGAGGAGGTTCAAATCCCATTTGGACCAATCCTTATACTCCAACTGATTACAACTTATGTTTATGCTATCACATTTTTCTTTCATGTACTATTAGTTACATATATTTTTCTTGTTTTATTATAATAAAGTGTGGTGAACCCCACTTGTGCAATTTTGTGATTATTATAATCTGTTAATAATGCCTTTATGACACATTAGACAATCTTTAGTCACTGGTTATTTTCACTAAACCTATCTTTCTCGTCATGCTAATCACATTTGTATTTTTTTTTCATCGCCAACTACTATGTACCATGCCTAGTTTTTTTTTTCTTTTTCCTTTTTAATAGGCTGGTCGTTGAATAAAAAAAACTAGGATGATGTATGTTTCAAATCGTGCACAATCACAGAAACAAACAAATTGTTGAATCAAATAAAATTTGAATAAAACAAAAGTGTCGTATATGCAAGGCAAAATATAATCTCATTATAAGTAAAATTATTTCTTGGTTTTCGATCAAATTTGAAGTTTTAATCAACTGAAACTAATTTGTATGAACCAAATATCTTATTCGACCAACTCTGTTCATAACTCGTTTTGGTAGAAATGTTTCAACCATGTCATTATTTTGTTGAACCGAATCAGATCTACAAAATTTGCTGATTGCTTTAACAAAAATATTCATTCAAACATGTATTTATGTCGACTTGACGAACTTAATAAAATATCAATTCATTAAAATAAGCTGATCTCTTCATTAAAAATATTTATTCAAATGAGTAATAATTTTGTTAATCCACTGAATTGATAAATATGGCAACCGAGCATGAGAGCCTACACCAGACATTTAGGTCTAGAGATGTCGCAACGATGATAAGTTGGCTTTGCTATATGGTAACATTATTTAGATAATGACTTAAGTCAGGGTCAGTTGTGCGAACGCTTTGCCATCTAACGCATATAATTCAACCAATATGATATTCTTCTATTTGAAAATCCGTTGTTTGATTAGAATGAATATTATATATGTGTTGAAACAAATTTTCATTCAATATGAGTTGGAAATTGTTTCAATAGATGAAGATATATTCAAATCAAAGAAATGTTAGCATTAATAATAATAATATAATAATAATATTTTATTGATCCATTCAGACATCTATAAAATGTGAAGGACAGGTCAGGTTGTATAGGACATACAAAGAACTTAAATTATAACTATACATGATGAAAAGCTAACATCATCCCAATCTATAGTCAACGCCGTTGCTGAGCACTTCAGCAAAGCATATATCGCTGATTCTCCTCTCTCAAATGAACGTACCTTTCCCGAATGCTCTATCAGTTCCAGTCATTATTTACATATTAATAAAATTAGCGAGAACTCATTCTAACGGTTGCGGCAAAAAAGCTAAAAAACAAATTGACATGCGGTCCTGATAATGTCAACGGTAGACTAATTAAATCCCAGGCCTCCACTTTTTATTTATAACCTCATCCTGAATACCGAAACTTTTCCCACCATATGGAAACAATCCCGTATTTTGCACGTTTACGCAGTTCATAACTGATTCCCTTGATAATCGTCGCCAAATTGATGTAGTATATACTGATTTCAGTAGAGCGTTTGATACAGTACCTCACAAACAGCTATTATTAAAATTGGGAGCTTTTGGTCTTTTGCCTGAGATTCAGCTTCTATTGGAATCCTGCTTGAGCGATAGACAACTATTTGTTGAATATGAAGGTGTGAAATCTTTCAATTCCGTAGCTTACGAAGGAGTGCCACAGGGATCGAACTTAGGGCCACTCATCGATGACATATGTGCTTCTTTTCAGTCGAGCAAACTACTTTTTGCTGATGATATGGAAATCTATACAGAAATCTTAGACACTACCGATTGCTTTCGTCTCCAGCACGATTTAAATCTCTTATCGGACTGGTGCTCGGCGAATATAATATATTTGAATGTTGATAAATGCAAAATTATGAGCTATTTCAGAAAAGTATCTCCCGTTATATATGACTATAGAATCGGTAATGGTATCCTAAGACGAGTGAATGAATGCAAAGACTTAGGTGTTCTCTTTGATACCAAACATACGTTTAATCAGCACATTTAAAAAATAATAAACAATGCTAGAAGAACTCTGGGTTTACTAATATGCAATTGTAAAGAATTTTCAGATCTCAGGGCTATTTCCTCTATCTACTACTGTTTAATTCGCAGCAAACTTGAATATTGTAATGTAGTGTTCGTCAAATACATAACAGCCATTGAATCAGTTCAAAATAAATTTCTTAAATTTCTATTCTACAAGAAACACCACACTTATCCCATTTATCACTACGAATACGATCTACTACTGAAAGAATTTTATTTTGTTAGCCTGAGAAAACGAAGAGAAATAGCAAATATCATATTTGTATACAAACTGATAAATAATCAAGTCGACTCAACATCTCTATTGAATTTCAATACTCGACGTGTTTCGTCAAGGTCACACTTGTCTTTTCGAATCGACATGCCAAATTCACAGCATCACTACAATAGTCCAATCTCAACTATGTGTAGAAGCCTCAACAAGTACTCTCTGTAGACATCTTCTTTTCTTTTCTTTTAGAAAGCAACTGTATAGACTTATTCTAAATAGCTTCAGCATATATACACTTTCAATTTTTTACTTGTATCTCCTTCGTGCATCTGTACTTCATTCTAAGTTATCTTCTTTTCTATTCAATCTAACCTTCACTCTCTTGAATGACATATAGCTAGGCATATTTTTGTTATGATTTTGTTATTATTTGTTACCATTGATATCATTTACTCCTGATTTACTATTATATTCACTTCAAATTGTTATAATTATTATTATAGACTCTGTTATTGGGCTTAGGCCTGTTGGATGTATTATGTCTAAAATAAAATAAATAAAAATATATGAACATATTACACTAAGGGTATAAAAACATGTAGAACATATATGTCAAGCAACAGACTGATCCACGTGACAGTCTGACATGAATTCCTCAGTGTTATAATAGGCTTTGGAAGATAATAATTCCTTTGAACATATTATTATTGAGATTTCTTATCGTTTCTGGCAAGTGGTTGTAGAATATTATCCCGTGGTATGTGGAGGAACGTTCAAATTTGGTTGTCTTATGTTTTGGGATATACAAAAGATTACCATTCCTGGTAGGATAATTGTGGTAATGTGAATTAGTTTTAAATTAAAAGTAATTTTCCTTGACAAACAGTAAACATTTAAAAATGTACAAGCATGGAAATGTAAGGATTTTGTGAAAAATAAAGCAGAGCCTACAGGACTCTTGTGATGGTAATTTAAACATAGTTCGAATTATCCTTTTTTGTGCTATAAAGATTCCTCGAATGTTTGCAGAATTTCCCCAGAGGACAACGTTATAAGATATATGACTGTAGACAAGACTATAATATACCGCCAACAACGACTCAATCGGCATTGAGGACTTTATTTGTGAAAATGAGAATCTGGATTTATTCCATTTTTTTACCGAGCATGTTGATATGATCGTTAAAACGTAGGTTTTGATCAACATATATACCTAGAAATTCAGTGCATTCAGTGGAAACAATATTTGTTCCATTCTGATCGAATTGTAAGATATTTGGGCTATGTTGAGGAGTAAAATATATATACATTCAGTTTTGGAAACATTCAAAATCAAGCAATTTTGCTCACACCAACTATTGAAACATCCCATTATTTATTTAGTGGACAAAACCAATTCTTCACGGTTGTGACCTGTTACTACTAATCAGGTATCGTCGGCAAATAGAGCTAGTAGTTCAGTATTGAAGTGTTGAGGCATATCATTAACGAACAATAAAAATATTAATGGTCCCAATACTGAGCCCTGCGGAACACCTATGTCCAAAGAATGTTCATCAGAAAAACTATTCCCTACTTTCACGAACATTTCCTATGATGAAGATAATCACACATTCAATCTAAAAAATCTCCTCTAAATCCCAAGTTATACATTTTACTTTCGATGAATTCCAAGTCGATGGAGTCAAAAGCACGGGAAAAATAAAAAAGAATCCTGCAACATGTTTACCGTTATCTAGATTAGTATATATATTTTCAATTAGGGTACATGCTGCTGATTAAGTTGATTTTCCTGTTCCGTGTTGGCATTCGAAGGGTATTTCAAATTTAGATAAAAAATGATATATTCTACTGTAGACTATTTTTTCAACAACTTTCGAAAATACACTGGAAATCGTAATCGGTCTATAATTAGCTATGTTCTCGGGGTAATTTTTTTTATGGACAGGAATGATGGTTGCTAATTTCAAAATGGAGGGAAATTTCCTAGAAGTTATTGAAAAGTTAATCAAATATGCCAGATGTTCAGCTATCGAAGTGGAATAGAATACTTTATTTAACTATGTTATATACAGATGTATATTTATAGCAGGTCAAGGGTTTACACTGTAGTTAACAAAACTGAAAGATATAGAATATGTGAAGAAACACAAACAACACAAATCCCTGTCACATTTCAAATCGAAGTTCAAAATTAAAAATACAAAGATTTCATATTAACATTTTTTTTTATTTAAAAATTTAAAATCTAAAATATTAAATTTAAAATCTAAAATTCAAAATTTATAATTCGGTGAATCTGTTCCCATCAACAAAAGAAGTTTCTGAAATGTTCTCAGCGTATTCACTGACAGAATAGAAACAGTTATTTAATAAGTATGTTTTCATAATTTGTTGGAATTTGGTAAGATCTAATATTTTAAGATGATGAGGAAGCACATTGTATAGCTTATAATCTATAGAATTTTTCTGTGATATAGAGAGCCTATGTCGAGAAATTCTGATATTTTCAGCATTTCTAGTGTTATAATTGTGAATATCACTCTGAACAATGGGGCTACCTGCTCTCTTATGAATTCCAATAAGAACTTTGTAAATGTATAAGGACGGAAGAGTCATAATTTTTAATCTAAAAAATAATGGTCGGCAAGATTCTCTCAGGCCTACATTAGCCAAAATTTTAATTGCTTTTTTTTGCAGAGTAAAGATGGTACTTGCTGCAGATGAATTACCCCAAAGAGGAATGGCATAGCTCATATTAGACTCGAACAGGGAAAAATATATTGTTCTTTGAGCATCACTGTTGGAAATATACTTAATCTGTCGTAAGAGAAACAATACACTAGATAGCTTGTGCTTTAGTTGCTCCGTGTGAGCATTCCAGTTTAACCTATGATCTAGTGTGATACTTCGTGTTGTCTGTTTTGATGTGTAGTAATGGTTAATCTCTGAGATTTATCGTTATTCAGTTTGAGATTATGTGCTATAAACCATGTTTCTGCTTTTTTTTCAATTTCTCTGGATTGATCTAACAATAAATCGTAGTCCGGGTTTGAGAAGATGAATGATGTGTCATCAGCAAAAAGAACACATTTGTACGGTGACATGAAATTGATAAGATCGTTTATATAAATAATGAATAAAAGCGGTCCCAATACAGAGCCCTGAGGCACTCCATGGTTTATTCCTTCCTAGCAACAGATTTCAGAAGTTTTGTTGTGATGTTGTCAACACCAGTGCTATTGTTATTTTTCAAGTCATTGATGACTGTAATGACTTCCTCAGGGGTTACCGGTTTGAAGAAAAACGAGTTTTCAGCCATAGAAGAAACGGTACAAATTGTCGACATTGAATCGCCGAAGTGACTGTAGGCTTTCTGTGGCAATGGTAACGAAGTAATATCCAAAAATATTCGCCACATCTGCTGGAACTGTATATGTTTTACTTTCCACATTCAAATGTATATTTTTGTTTTTGCATTGAGAAATTCATTTTGTCACCGCAATATAATGATTCCATCAATCGAGTTTGGGATTAATTTTATTTAGTCAGGTCAAGTCAATAAGAGTGACCAAATAAATTTGGTTGAATTAAGAAATTCTTGTTTTCCGTTATGTTATTTAGTTCGCAGTCGACTTCTGTGAATTTGGTGTTTAGTTTTGTGCAGGTCAGTATTTGGAAAGCTGCGTCTGTCTATTGACCCGACACAATATGTAAAATAAATACAAAAAAAAAATAAAAAATGAAAATGAAAGAGAAAAATGACGTGTTTCATGGAACAAGTGATATCAATGTCTACTGTGAAACGAAACCAATTTTCCATCTATAGGAGGTAGTGAAATAAACAACAGAGCAAAGTATTCCAATCCACTCGGGAGTTATTAAACGTTATGCAACAACTCAACTGATACAATCATTCCAGTCAGTCACTTCCTCATCGCAGAAAGCACGATTCGTATGTACGATCTGCGGACAGAGCCGCGGTCAGCATTTGAAGCCTTGCAGTAATTGAAATAGCATTCCTCGGATGTGTCTTACCACTTGCAGACTTGTACCATCTAAAAATGGTAGCGTTTAATTGAAGTGAAACAGAAATAGAACGCCGTTATCAAGTTAACACGCCATTTGCGATTCAAGTGGTGTCATCTACTGTCATAGACCAGGGCTCGGCCGACTACAAAAAGAAAACACACGAAATACCAACTGTCAAATATATTTAGTGGAACAATTCGTGAGATCCAGCATCCAGAACCATATGAAATGAAGGCAGAATATACTGTACAACGAGCATGTATGATACTCATCATTTCTCACGAGTATGAATATTGCGATATGAGCCGAAGGCGAGTGCCGCAATTCATGCTCATTGTACACTATACTTTTTTACGACCACAGCGATATCACACTATTCACAAGCATCTCATATTCAGTAGCATTGTGATAAAATCTAACGATTTTCTCCTTATATGATGAAGTTATTATAAAATGTGAACATCGATTAGACATTTCAAATCATATGTAACTTTTCAACATAAGTTTATTTATTAGTCACAATATTGAATGTAATATTTCTACAGTGATTTAGAGTTATATTCGGACTCAAATTGTTTCTACTTTCACAGTTGAATTTTCTAGACTTTCCCAAGTTGAAGTTGATGGTAAATTTCGATTGAATTCTGTATTCTGATGACCAGTATACAGGGTGATTCAAAAGTACTTTGACAAACTTCAGAAGGTGATTCTTCACAATATTCTAATATGAATTGTCCAAATAAATATATATCCGGAAACGCTTCGTTTCCAAGATACAGGGTGTTAAAGTTTTATTTTAGTTTCTTTTAAATAACTTCTGAACGAAAATTGGTATTGGGAGGTTTTTTGAGGTGTCGAATTCGAACCTGGTGTTATTATTGCTCTTACTCGTAGGGGGTGCCACCTACACGCCTTTTTCTCTTTTGAAGATTCATAACTTTTTGAGCGTATTTCTAGCACATTTTTCAGTGAAAAATCAATTCCTCTATCATATCTACGTAAAAAAGCCATCCTTGTTACAAGTCGCTATAAGCAACAGCTTTCTAGATATTTGGACTTGAAAATTTCAAGTCGATTATTTGATAATCGATGCGTGTTGAAGTTATTACCATTATTTTGCATTTTTCCCAAGAATGCTTAGGAAATGAATTTGACGTTTAGTAATTACATATTATGTGACAGTTAAACGTTTTGTTGTTTTGTTGCGAACAGAGTTAACATTATCTGAGTAGGAGAGTCTATTCCCCATAAGACAAATGGTGACACTGATAGAAAGAGATGAAAGATCATTTGTGAGTCATAGTGACGTATATGGACATATATATGAAATGAAGGCAGAATATACTGTACAACGAGCATGTATGATACTCATCATTTCTCACGAGTATGAATATTGCGATATGAGCCGAAGGCGAGTGCCGCAATTCATGCTCATTGTACACTATACTTTTTTACGACCACAGCGATATCACACTATTCACAAGCATCTCATATTCAGTAGCATTGTGATAAAATCTAACGATTTTCTCCTTATATGATGAAGTTATTATAAAATGTGAACATCGATTAGACATTTCAAATCATATGTAACTTTTCAACATAAGTTTATTTATTAGTCACAATATTGAATGTAATATTTCTACAGTGATTTAGAGTTATATTCGGACTCAAATTGTTTCTCTTTCAAGTTGAATTTTCTAGACTTTCCCAAGTTGAAGTTGATGGTAAATTTCGATTGAATTCTGTATTCTGATGACCAGTATACAGGGTGATTCAAAAGTACTTTGACAAACTTCAGAAGGTGATTCTTCACAATATTCTAATATGAATTGTCCAAATAAATATATATCCGGAAACGCTTCGTTTCCAAGATACAGGGTGTTAAAGTTTTATTTTAGTTTCTTTTAAATAACTTCTGAACGAAAATTGGTATTGGGAGGTTTTTTGAGGTGTCGAATTCGAACCTGGTGTTATTATTGCTCTTACTCGTAGGGGGTGCCACCTACACGCCTTTTTCTCTTTTGAAGATTCATAACTTTTTTGAGCGTATTTCTAGCACATTTTTCAGTGAAAAATCAATTCCTCTATCATATCTACGTAAAAAAGCCATCCTTGTTACAAGTCGCTATAAGCAACAGCTTTCTAGATATTTGGACTTGAAAATTTCAAGTCGATTATTTGATAATCGATGCGTGTTGAAGTTATTACCATTATTTTGCATTTTTCCCAAGAATGCTTAGGAAATGAATTTGACGTTTAGTAATTACATATTATAAACGTTTTGTTGTTTTGTTGCGAACAGAGTTAACATTATCTGAGTAGGAGAGTCTATTCCCCATAAGACAAATGGTGACACTGATAGAAAGAGATGAAAGATCATTTGTGAGTCATAGTGACGTATATGGACATGGCGAGCATTCTCTCTAGACAGTGGCGGACTAGCACACGTCGCACTGAGAGTTACAGGCTCTTGAATGTATATTGGACCCCTCTGTATGTTACATGGGCCACCTGTAGTCATCTCCATGTACGTCACTATGACGGGTTAATGCCACAAGATTCCGATTGGCTAGAGCTTATTACTACCTCCTATTCAGATAACGTTTACTCTCTTTGGTTTTGTTGAAGTTTCTGTAGGTTTTAACACACTAATTCTGAAAAAATGGATGATTTAAACAATAATGCTCATTTAGCCCATATGCAATTCGTTTATGGCCTTGCGGATGGCAATGCGCGCGAAGCAAGACGTATTTACCAGGAGCGATTTCCTAATCGAGTACTGCCTTCAGCTCCAACATTTACCAGTCTCCACCGTCGTTTGGCAGAAACAGGTAGCTTCAAGAGGGCAGCTGATATTATTGGAAGACCACGAGCAGTCCGACCCCCGGAATTGGAAGAAGCTGTTTTGAACGCTCTCGAGGAGAATCCAGAAACAAGTTCAAGAATTATTGCTGAAGCTCTCAATTCTACTCAGTTTACAGTTTGGAGAATTATCCACGATCAACAATGTTATCCATACCATATTCAAAGGGTACATGAAAACGATAAATCATTTCCAATACAATCTTAAGTTACATTACTGGTACAATTTCATATGTACCTAGCAAGTGTCTTGAGAAATTATGAAGGAAAACTTTCAGCTTGAAGAGTTGAGTTTGAAATGCGTTTATGTTGTATGGGGTCGGCTTTAGAATAGCCCCATGGTGAATCCTGCCTGTCGTAAGAGGCGACTAAAAGGATAACCGTAGGTGGAAGATGGTCTCATCGCCCGGTGAAATACCACCATATCGACTTTGTGTGCTGTGAAATGGATCATTCCATGTTTCAGTGTTCGGTCGATACTTTCCGGTCTCCCTCTTTCCTTTTCCCCAATTCCTCCTTTATTTTCCGGTGCATCCTAATAGTAATAATGATGAAGTCTCCTAGAGTAAAACACTCCGGAAGCAAAATACCTCTCCATTCGGATTTCCGGGCGAGAGGTACTCGAGGGGACTCAACATTAAAGATTAATTTTTGCAACATCCGCGGACTCAACAAGAACATCAATGACGTCCACCATCACCTACAGACGGAAAAACCGGATATTCTGGCTCTAACAGAAACACAAGTAAACTCGTCCACCAACAAGGTCCATATGCTTTGTCCTGGTTACGAACTCCATTCTCGATTCAGGTTCAAAGGTGGAGTCTGCCTTTACGCTAAGGCTAACCTTTCATGCCAGCGTGAAGAGAGTTTGGAACCGAAAGACTTTGATGTGATGTGGTTCAAGCTATCTGATACCAAACTAACTAAGTTCCTCTGCTGCCTTTACCTATCATCTAATGAACCTTCATATAACGACCTCTTTGAGTTTTTATCACTCAAACTGGACTACATTCAGGAGAACCATCCAACAGCTGAAACCATAATCATGGGAGACTTTAATGTACATAACGCTGCCTGGCTCAAATTCTCTAACAAAACAGATGATGCGGGTCGTCAAGCCGAGGCCTTCGCCATCACTCATGGTCTAGAACAACTGGTCGAGCTACCAACCCGCATCCCTGATGTCATCAACCAGTCTGCCAATACACTAGATCTTTTCCTCACCACCAATCCTGACCCGTATAGAATAAAAGTTTGTGCCCCACGTGGAAACTCTGATCACACCCTCATCTCCACAACATGCTCTTTCCATCTACCATCGAGCTGCACAATACCACCCCGTCTCATGTGGCATTACAATTCGGCCGACTGGGAAGGTCTTCGTATGTTTTTCTCAGCGTTTCCATGGAAGAGAGTTTGTTTCTCTTCAGTAGATCCAACACGATGTGCTGAGACAATTTCTGAAATCATCATGTTGGGGATGCAAACTTACATACCGAATACCGAAAGAAGAACATAATCCGATAAGACCTGGTTTAACAGAAACTGCTCTAGAGCTGTGGCTTCCAAACAGGCAGCATACCATCGATGGCTGAAAAATCCGGGCCCTGAGACCAGAGCAGCATATGTCGAGGCTAGGCGCATATGCAAAGAGACAATAGAATGCTCAAAAGATGCCCACAATGCCAAAATAAGATCAAAACTTGCTGAATGTCCTAACGGATCCCGTTCATTTTGGTCTTTCGCCAAAGCTGTGGGAAGAAACTTCACTTCCAGCTCATTTCCTCCTCTAACCAAAGAAGATGGAACACTAGCAACGACTGCCCAGGAAAAAGCCCATATCTTTGCGCACCTATTTGCTGGAAATTCCACTCTGGATTCATCGGAAAAACAACCCCCGAACATTACACCTATTGACAGTCACATGCCCGAGATCACCTTTCGCCAACGTACTATCAGAAAGATTTTGCTGGGTCTCAACACCAACAAAGCCTGTGGATCTGACGGAATCCCGCCGATTGTTCTCAAGAAATGTGCCCCCGAACTAACACCTGTTCTTTGCAAGTTGTTCAACCACTCTTACAATTTGGGGGTATTTCCGTCCAAATGGAAAATTGCAAGAGTACAGCCAGTCCCTAAAAGGCAAAAGGCCCTACCTAGCAACTACAGACCTATCGCACTGCTATCTATTATTTCAAAGGTCATGGAAAAGCCATCAACATCGAGCTCATGAAATATCTGGAAGACTCAGGAATTGTCAACGATAGGCAATATGGCTTCCGCCATCAGAGATCAACTGGTGACCTGCTCGCTTACGTCTCACATATATGGCAGCTATCTATTGAAAAGTATGGAGAAACTTTAGCTGTGGCATTAGATATCTCCAAGGCGTTCGATCGAGTTTGGCACCAGGGACTCCTCGCCAAGCTTCCGTCTTATGGCTTGCCCCTCAGCTGTGTTCTCTGCTTGCTAGTTTTCTCTCAAACAGGTCTCTCCATGTAGTGGTCGATGGAGTTTCATCTGACACTCTACTCATAAATGCTGGTGTTCCGCAAGGATCTATTCTCGCACCAACACTATTTCTACTTCACATCAACGACCTGTTGAAAGCAACTTCATGCCCAGTACACAGCTTTGCCGATGATAGTACCCTCCATACCGCTTTCTCTTCCAGGGCCCCTATATCAGCCCGTGAAACCAGAAATGAACGAGGAAGAAATGTTAATAATATAAATATGGACTTAGCAACAATTCTCGAGTGGGGATCTAATAACTTGGTAGAATTCAATGCAAACAAAACACAAGCATGTCATTTCTCTAGAAAAGCCGATCTCACTGTGCCTAACATAACTTTGTCAGGAGTAACCATACCACTGAAGTCATCCATATCGATGCTTGGTATTACTATCAGCAATAACCTTTCCTGGGAAAATCACGTGAGGTTCATTGCCAAAAGTGCATCCCAAAAACTTGGTTTTTTGTTTCGTGCCAAGAGCTATTTCACCCCCACTCAGCTGCTTATGATCTATAAGGCACAGATCCGACCTGTCCTGGAATACTGTTCCCATATTTAAAGCGCGGCACCTAAACATATCCTGAGGCTATTGGATTCTGTCCAAAAAAGGGCAATTCGTCTCGTCGGTGATGCCTCGCTTACAAACTCGCTCACTTGCCTGGAACACCGTAGAAAAGTTGGCGATTTGTCTCTATTTTATAGATATTTTCATGGGCGATGCTCTTCTGAAATATCAACAATCGTTCCTGCTTTGGCAGTCTCTTCGAGATTAACCCGTCAAGTTCAGTCATCACACCCCTTCGTGGTCACTTTGGAGACCTGCAGAACATCACTTTCCAAAGACTCGTTCATCCAACGAACAGCGAGGCTTTGGAACTCATTGCCAGGGAGGTGTTCCCCGAGGCATACAACCTCCAGAAATTTAAGAAGAACACCAACTCCTACCTTCTTTCCCTTGGTTCCCAGGATGTTCTCTGAACATTACAGGATATCCCTTTTCGTGGGAACCAGAACATAAAAAAAAAAAAAAAAAATACATCTCTGTAGAAACCACAGACATATAAAATAGAGGGAGAGATATGTTTCGACATTGTACTTGTTCTGACTCTGCGACAGAAAAAAATAGAGCATTGAATGCTAACAATACTTCCAGTTGTGGCGTATTTGTGAGAAATACAACCCATTCATTGATTGTGGATTACGGTCTGTAACTTCTCAAAGAATTGACTGGTCTATCACGTAAGCTACGTCATCCATAATACAAGTAGTGTCACCTCGAATAACATTATCACAAGTGTAATATAAAAAAATAACGTTGTAAGACGCGTTGTACAGATATGGCTTTCCTTCAAACAATTAATTTATTATGCCGATAAAGGCAACGATTTCTAACTAGCAAGTGTGAAAAGATAATAAAACGTATGTCGCGCCTTGCCTCAAAGTCTCGGTTTCGAGAATCCATTAAAAACCTTTGTGAGCTTTCTCACAACTTGGCTGATTAACCACTGTGAAATCAGTACGTTCAAAATGTTCGTGTTTTTCAATGATGTTCAGAGAAATGAAAAATATTTGAGATAAATGAGGTACGCGATATCACTGACAAATGCACTCATGCTATGAAAATACAAAATTTTTATAAATCGCGTTCTTTTTCTATCGATGAAAGAACGTCGGAATGAGAAAAATACTAGGTATTTTTGGTGGAAAAACATGCAATAGTGCATTTATCGCGAAAAAACTGATATTTTTTCACTATTGTCAAGAGAATTCATTGTTTGTTTGCTCACATTGCCGATGACATTTCATTATTTGTTGAATGTCAAAATTAAACACACTGCGGAAAATGCTGAAGGGACGACATGATTCCTTAGTTAGTGTTCAAGCTGTTTTTACTTCAGATCATGCCTGGAAGAATTGTTCAAGGAGAAAAAAATTATCTTTAAACAATGACTGCAGTTTCCCTCTAGAAAGTTATATTTTTCCAGTTCTTTTTATGTTTATTCTCATTCATATATCAATTTCACACGTAACTGAAGAAGTTTGAAGTTTTGTTTATTTGAAAAGGTTATACATTTGTTTAACATAGATCATTTGCACCATTCGGAGATAGGTGGAGGGCCAAACTAAGCGCATTTGGCTTGTTTTTGGCTCCCCATCTTCCGCCTCATGGCGACACTTTTATAAATCGAACATGGTAGGAGAGATATAATAGTGACTAGGTATATGATCTAAGATAATAAGCCGAGAACATATGATATAACAGATAAAGTTGGTGGAGCGAGAACATGGTAGTGATGTGTTTATACTATGAGGACATGATGAAACAGTGAAAAAGGTTGGTGCAACGTAAAACCGTGGTTTTATATTTTCAAAATATTCAGTTCTAAACTACGTACGATCGAACCAAACATTAATCCGATAGTACCTATTTCAATCAAAAGCCATACAACATAGTGCCATGCCAATATGCGAAGACTGCAATGTGCAACTGAGTGTGAAACATTTTCTAGTGGACTGTCCAAGATTTTGCGTGAATATTGATATTTGTTTTGTATATTTTGAAATTGGAAGTTTTTCTTATACCGCCTGGTAGTATATTATATAGTTTTGGACCAAAATAAAATATTGTTCTCTGCGTATGACTTTTTTTAAAGAATGGTACGGACATTTTGTGCATATCTGGTATTCTTAGTTTTAATCGTGTTCTGAGTTATTTTGTTGGAATGGATCCAAACGAGACATTGGAACGCGTATATACTTCTGACGACAAGTAAATTAGTTTCCTTATACAATAGTTGGGTATCGAAACGTTTAGGTTTTCCAAAGATTATTTTTATAACTAGATGAAGAGAAATTTGTTACGAATCCAAAAGAGCACCACTATCCGCCAACAGCTGTTTCATTGTTTCCCAATCATCAGGACGGCTTGTGGTCTCTTTCTATCTATAATTTGATGCTTTTCACATTTTCGTACTTGCCGGTAGGTATTAGCACTACAAGATATTTGATACGAATTAGAAAGAGACCACAAGCCGTCCTGATGATTGAGAAACCATGAAACAGCTGCTGGCGGATGGTGGTGCTCTTTTGGATTCGTAACAAATTTCTCTTCATGTAGTTATTTGTTTCGCGTTACTCTGATCGCACTAGGAGTACGACTACTGATGTCGTGGGTTGGCCTATGCTGACATCTGTTGGGGACCTGTTAATGTGCACGAAATATCGTACCATTAAAATTCCACGATATCAGGTCTAAGCTTCACCGCACAGATTATAGGTGTCACTATCTATAATTTGATGCTTTTCACATTATTTTTATAATTGAATTTTGGGTCACTTGAATATTATTCAGTACATTATCGAATACTCCACCCCTTACTCTTATACAATATCTAATTAATGATTCAACCAGGGAATTGTATATTATCATCAGGTTGTGTTTAGTTAGAACAGCTCGAAGGTTGTATATTTTATATGTCAGTTGCCTAAGTCTTTTGACCATATGAGAGACGTGTTCATTCCATATCATACGCTGATCCAAAAATACACCTAGATATTTTATTTTCGCCACTTTCTCAATATTTGGGCAGTTGCAAGATATTTTGGGGCAATTTGGCTTGGTTTTGCATCTCTGCATGTGTTTTAAGCTTTGTTCTGCTTCATTGTATGCCTGTTGCCACGTATTAGCTTTGAAAATGATTGTTGTATCATCAGCGTATGAAATGAGGTGACTTTTGATATTTCTAATGTCAACTAGGTTGTTAATATAAATTAAAAACAGTATCGGACCTGTGCCCTGAGGTACCCCAACAGAAATTTCGCGAGAACAGCTAGTGCTGTCACCGATTTTGACACGTCGGCTTCTGTGTGATAGATAGTTTTTGGAGATTGTATTTGCTGGTCCTCGGACACCATACGTGTATAGTTCGTTTATCAGTTTTTCGTGTGAAACTGTATCAAAAGCCTTGGCTGAATCCAAAAAAACTGCTAGGCATTTTTCGTAATCATCCAAGGCCCTTGTTGTTTGTGACATGAAATTCAATATGGCGGATTCGGTACTACTTTCATTTATGAAACCAAATTGTCTGTGTTAAAACTTTATTTTTTTCAAAAATTTCAAAGCATGTTCTAGTATTTTCGCGAAGTTATCAATCACAGAGATTGGCCGGTAGTTTCCCATTTCTGATTTGACACTTGATTTGAAAATGGGAGTACCTCTCGATTCTTTCCATTGTATTGGTATTGTTCCTGTTCTGAAAATTAAATTTATTGTGTAGGTTCTACCAGATGAGGGTGATACGTTTTAATTAGTTTGATTTTTATTCCATCGGGTCCAGGTGCACCGTAATTTTTTAATTTAGAAATAATTTCTATAATTTTTTTCATTTACAGGTGTGAGGAAGAGTGAGCTGTTAAGAGATTCATCTTTTATAAAATTAGGTGGTGTAGTATGTGGTACATCGGTTTTTTGAGCCATTTTTATCCCTATATCTGTGAAGTATTCATTAAAAGCCTGCGCTTTGTCTCTATCATCTGATAATATTTTATCGTTTACTTTTATGTTGCCTATTTTAATTTTGTTTGTAGTTTTGTTTGTTAGTTCGTTTATTATTTCCCAAGTTTTTTTGCAGTCTCCTCTGTTTCCATTTAATTTAATTTTGTATATTCATTTTTTGTCATTCTTAATAATTTATTGAACTCATTTCTATATCTTTTGTAAGAATTAATTTTTTTTTTTTCTTTTTTCTTTTTTTTTTCTATTAATCCATGAGTTATCCAAGGTTTGATCCTACAGTTGGAGGCTGTTATTTTGTGTTGTGTGGTACGAATATTCAAATGTTTAGTTATTTTACTAATGAAATTGTTATAAGCTTGTTGTGCTTCATTACAAGATAAAACTTCCGCCCAATTTTCATTCTGCATGAGAATGTTCAATTTTGCATCATTCGTTTTTATATAATAACGAAAGACTTTTTCGTTTTGTTCTTTATTTACATTTGATTTTTCATTTATTGAGATGAGAAGGGATGTAGTGAAATGGTCTGTTATGTTCGTTCCAATAATCGAGGAAAATATTGATATTTTTTCAGTTGTTTTTTGTTTTCTAACAAATATATGATCAATCATGCTTCTGGATTGATCTGTAACTGAATCATCATCTTTTATTTTATTATCATATAAATCTCAGATTACCTTTTTTTTAATAAATTTACTACTTTCTATTTCCGAATAAACCTATACCAACAATTGTGACTTCTCTTACAAACTTTCATCCTCTTAGAGGTAGGTATATTATTGAATTTTCAGTTGATTGAAACTTTAAATTTGATCCAAAACCAAGAAATAATTTCACTCATTTTGAGACTATATTTTGTCGGGCATATACGACACTTTTATTTGTTTGATTCGAATAAATTTTATTTGATTCTACAATTGCTGTTTTTTGCCTGTTATGCACATTTCAGCTGATGGAATCCCATATTCACATGAATAACTAATATTCGTTGAGAAATGTTAATTTTATAGATATAAACGAGAATTATCTCATTTCCATAACAATTTCACTAAATATTTGTCGAATGTAAGGGTCACTCCTTCATTCTTTGAAAATCTTCAGAATAGGTAGACTCCCCAAATTTCATTGAAGATTAAAAAAATTTGTTTGATATGATTTTTTCATCCTCAAAAAGACAATTTGTGAATAGATGCATGGAACCATCAAAATGTCCCTTCTGAAGGACGGCACACCTCTCGCTATATCTCGTGTTCATTGATATAATGCATGCGAGCTGTGAATATGCTACTGCAATGCATTTTAACGCGATTACTCCCTGGCAGGTGATTGGTCACCCATCCAAATACCAACCGCCGTCGGCGTTACTTAACTTCAGATATCGATAGATTCGTCAACCTGCTGAGCCTCAAACTAATCAGATTTATCATAGATAAAAAACCAGAACTGAATTGGGATAATGTAGCATGAAATTCCGAATTCGACTTAATTTCATTGATTCACATTTTTATTCGGGAATACCAAGAATCAATACCTATTCCGGTTGACAGATTTTCAAATATGGCTTTCATTCACTCACTGTCAGTTTTCTGTTGGTGTACTGGTATATGGTCACTTTAGTTTTGGTAGATACATACCTGAAACAAAAAAAAGATTCAGTAACTAATAAAGACAAAATATTGTATTTCAAGTCTGATTAAAAGGTTAGTGATGTCAAAAATTTCATGGAATTATTTTCGAAATTAATACAAAAACCATGGTTCCTTATAATTCCTATAGTCTACTTATGTATATAAATATCAATAGAGGAATGTTATTCAACATCAATGGAGTTGAAAACACATTGTTATTTTTTATGAAACTTAACCAAACTGACTTGGGTTTCAATCTCAATATCATTCCAAAAGATAATGGCTAATAGTTATTTATTTAGTTCAACTTTAAATTCGGAAAAATCTAGATCCATTGACGTTCTGATCTGTCATATAAAGCTTGTTCTTCTTTCAAAGATTAGCTGTTCTATAATATTGAATGAGTGAACAGTGTCTTGAAGGTTAGGGATACTTGAATTGAACAAGAAAGGCATGGAGCAAGGCTAGCGCGGTGGGCATCTCATTCTGATGAATCTTGGAAGGTTCGCTTAACGTAGCATCACTAATAGAGAATCACACATTCGCACTGATAGTAGAGCGGCAATGGAAGCATTGTTGAATCACAAAGCGCCTAATTAGCTGGCTATAGATGAATTTCAGGCAGTGAAAAAACGGTTGAACCTTGAATAGGTTTTACTGCTGAAATGAAGAAACTCATAATGAAGGATAGTTCCAGAATGGAAAAATTTCAAGAAATAAAGCAGCCCTAAATATTCCTAAGTGGACCACTGCATGTTGAACCAAAATGCCTATCCGGGCTGAAAACTAATACCTTCTTCTTATCAAAGATATTGTGACTGGACATTGGTTTTCATTGGAAGAATTGACAATCCTTATGTGAAGCTCGTCTTATGGGGGAGATCACATTCCATAAGCAAGTACCCGAGATACATTTCTGGCGAAATCCAGCTCCAAGAGAAGATCTATGAAAAATTGGAATGGACAGCATCCGACAATTTCAGCAGGAGAGGTATGTGTCCATTCATGGCCTAAGTGTAAATAATAATAGATTCATTCATTAGTTTACTCTCCGTCGAGTAAACGTGTTCAAAAACAAAAACTTTTTTTTTATTCTCGTGACTAAAATTAAAACTCTTTTTTCACAAGTGATTAAAAGTGTTACCTAGGTTACTAATAAACAACCATCATGTACATAGCCCATAGAGCAGCAACGATGTCGAATTATTCGTATCGAGTGGGCTGGTTTCCAAATTAAATGCAACACAAGTAACGGTAGCGCAGATTTTTATTATTAGTAGGCTGGTTGAAAATTTGTTTCGACGAGTCAATGATACAATAATCATTAATGCAAGCAACAATTGCAAAATAATTTATTTTTATTTCTGCGAAAATAGAAAAAATCTGATTTAAAACTCGTGAGTATACCGCATTTAATCACTCGCCTGGTTGAGGCCCTCGCAGCTTTGCTGCTTGGGCGTTCAACATCCAGATTCGTGATTGAATGCTACGCTCTACTTACTAGTCCTACAAATAGTTATTTAGTGTGTGTACCTAGTGAAAAAAAATTAAGTTTCCTTTCCGAAATTCAAAAATTGTTTTTGTTTCTTTGTAAGCGTGTTCGTTTAGAGAAATCCAGCCTCTAATATATATAGGTTCAACTTTCAATGACCATCAATAACCTAATATACTATGGCAACGACCACAATGCACATTTCAAAACCGATTTGCGTCTCATGTTTCCAATAAAACATTCAAATCCCATTCCACACAGATCGAGCAGCGAGAAAACGAATTGTGAAAGTGGATCAGGTCATTTTTTTACAGATAATCGAGAGCCATAGTCGACGCTGACTCACAGCACAATGAAACTAACACGGCGATATCGTGTTGTTTGAGATCCATTTGTAAATCGCTTCGAGTTGGCCTTTCGACGAGAGCGGAGCCCACTCACAATTACGTGGTCATTCGATCTTTAATGGATATAAGATGCTTACAGTCTTATAGGTATAGATTTATGTCTTTTCCTCGTACCTGGATAATGTTCAAGGGTTTTAAGCCGGTTGAAAGGCTAGAGCTAGATCAGAATATCTTAATTGTCCGTCCCCCTTTTGGATATACGTGTATCGTAATCCAAGTACTTTTCAGAGAGTTGAACATAAACAAAATTATTAATAAAAAAAAAACCTTTAAAAACAAGATTTGATTCAAATGCGCTAAAAGAAAAATAATTGCTTTGGATGTGCGAAGTAGGTAACTCCGTGAGTGAATAGATATGGAGTGGATAGATATGGAATAGAGGGGAAAGTATTCAACTGGTCATCTAATTACTTGACCAATAGAAAACAACGTGTTAGAGTGAATGATATATACTCCTGTGAAATTGCAAATGATGTTGGAGTTTCCCAGGGTAGTGTTCTGGGTCCCCTTCTATTCATACTCTATTTAATTGACATGCCATTGTTTGTTAATTCTGAATTTCTGAACTTTTTTGCGGATGATACCCTATTGGCATGCAGTCATGAGAACTTAGAAATGGCAATAGAAAGAATGAATACCACATTAGTGTCAACAAATATTTGAAAATAAATAAACTCAAGCTGAATGTATTGAAAACAAAAGCAATGATAATCACTATCAAATATAAATACAGCCTAATAGACCTAAAAAATATTAATCTTAACATTGATGATGAAAAAATTGAAATAGTGAACACAACTAAATATCTGGGATTCCAAATAGATGATACTTCATCATTTGATAATCATCAGTTCAATAAATTACCAAATCCAATTAAAAGTAGCCCATCTCTGAACATTTTCAAAAATGAACTGAAGAAATTTGTTTCAAATGCACAAATATGATATATATTATTTAAACCGACTTTTTAATGTTTGTTATATATTTTATTGTATATTTTTTCAATATGTACCACATATCTCTTTCTTTAACTTTTTTTTAGCTGATTTGTATATTAGGATATCCTATTTAAATAAAGATCTATCTATATTGAAAAAAAAAAAAAGTTATAGATTCAAGTGCTTGTCGCGCAAAGTTTTCAGTTCGAATACAAAAGCGACAAGCTCATGAGCCTATAACTCACGGAATGACCTACGTCGCGCATCCAAAGCATTTTTTTTTTACTTTTTAGCGTATTTGAATAATAGCTTTTCTTTAAAAAGGTTTTTTATTAATTATTTCATTTTGTGCTTTTTAGTAAGTAATCTATGCATTTTTGCTAATGCATCGTCATTATGAGGCCTTTTTCCTGTGAGTTCTGAGCTATCTAGTTCTTCAATGACGAAACCATCAAAAGATCAACTCTATCCTGGAGCTACCTGTAGCTACCATCTTCAAATTATGGATTCTGTCAAAAAATCAATAGTCTTCGACTAAATACTCATACTCAATTTATTCATGTTAATCACAATTCCATTGTCTTACACACGTCAGGTCAGCAATAAATAAACTAAATTTAAATTTAGAGCAGTTAAAATGGATATAGATACATAAAACACTATAAAAATATAATACAATACACTTAAGTAAAAGCTAATTAAATTACCTAAAACTACGATAGTGAATGTACAATTTCACCTAAGTACTACATAAAACGATAGGAGAGAAATTCGTTTACTGATAAATCCATAATCTCCGACCCCAAAAATTATGACATACCATTATCACAAAACTTATCCACCATCTTGGAGCAGCCATCTTTAATTTATGAATTTCGACAATAAATTCATAATCTCCGACCTTGAAAACCTTCACATACCAATTTTGAATAGAATCGGACTATAACCACAGAGATCGTCCGCCATCTTGGCGCCGCCATTTTTATTTTATGAATTTTGACAGAAAATTCATAATTCTCAACCCCGCAAACCCCCACATACCAATTTTGAATAGAATCGAATCATAAAACTCGTCCGCCATCTTAAATTTATGAATTTTGACAAAAAATTCATAATCTTCGACTGCGAAAACCTCCATATACCAATTTTGTTGATTATGTTTATATCAGACTAAAGGGGATTAAAAAAAAAATCGAATTTCAAAGTGGGGTCTGTACTTTAACTTTTTTTTTCATGACCTAGTATTTCATTATGATTATGTCAGACCAGACAGTGATATATTGATAAAAAAAAAATATTTTTTCATCAATGTTTCATTCCAAAGAGTGACACCTGTACTTTCACTAATGTATCAAAAAATTTATTTTGAATTTTTCATCTTCCCTTCCCCTTCCCTTCATCTTACCCTCTTCACTAATGTATGATCCAAAGAGGGGGGTATTGTGACACCCGAACTTTATCCTCTTCACTAACGTATGATCCAAAAGAGGGGGGTATAGTGACACCTGAACTTTACCCTCTTCACTAATGTATGATTGTGACACCTGTACTTTCACTATTGTATCAAAAAATTTGTTTTGAATTTTTCATCTTGTTTTTGGGTAGTTGATTATGTTTATGGGGATTAAAAAAAAAATCGAATTTCAAAGTGGGGTCTGTACTTTAACTTTTTTTTTCATGACCTAGTATTTCATTATGATTATGTCAGACCAGACAGTGATATATTGATAAAAAAAAAATATTTTTTCATCAATGTTTCATTCCAAAGAGTGACACCTGTACTTTCACTAATGTATCAAAAAATTTATTTTGAATTTTTCATCTTCCCTTCCCCTTCCCTTCATCTTACCCTCTTCACTAATGTATGATCCAAAGAGGGGGGTATTGTGACGCCCGAACTTTATCCTCTTCACTAACGTATGATCCAAAGAGGGGGTATGTGACACCTGAACTTTACCCTCTTCACTAATGTATGATCCAAAGAGGGGGGTATAGTGACACCTGAACTTTACCCTCTTCACTAACGTATGATCCAAAGAGGGGGGTATAGTGACACCTGAACTTTACCCTCTTCACTAATGTATGATCCAAAGAGGGGGGTATTGTGACACCTGAACTTTACCCTCTTCACTAACGTATGATCCAAAGAGGGGGGTATAGTGACACCTGAACTTTACCCTCTTCACTAATGTATGATCCAAAGAGGGGGGTATTGTGACACCTGAACTTTACCCTCTTCACTAATGTATGATCCAAAGAGGGGGGTATTGTGACACCTGTACTTTACCCTCTTCACTAATGTATGATCCAAAGAGGGGGTGACACCTGTACTTTCACTAATGTATCAAAAAATTTGTGACACCTGTACTTCAACTATTCTTTTTTTCATCACCTAGTAGTTTATTATGATTATGTCAGACTAGACAGTGATAAATTGATGAAAAAACGCGAAAGTGGTACTTATTCAAAAATAAAACTGAAAAAACACTCTTATACAATGAGGACTAAACAGTTGAAAATAATAAGAATAAAGTCCTTGACCAAAAAATTCATTTTTATGTAAAGAAAGTCTGAGGTGCTTGACATTTATCATTATGAAAAGGGCACCCCAGGCTTCTCAGGCCAAGGACTTTATTCTAATTATTTTTAACTTTCTAGTCCTCATCAAGCATTTTTTTTTACTAATGTTTAATTATAATTTTATTTTTTACGATTTAGGCTTGACTAAAAAAACTACGGGAGAAAAACTCTCTGATTTATTCATCCACATTTGATGGAAGTTTCACGAACTTTTGGTGAATGAGATGCATGCTGAATTGGTGAGTCGGCACAATCGCCATATCTTTGATATGTAAATATTATTTTTTTATTGGTGCCCCTTTTTACCCATTTAAAGCACGCCTCAGCGTGTTTAAATCGAACTTTAAAAAACGCGCGTTTTTTAAAGGTAACCATGACAACATCAACAAATCGAGAAACGTGAAGTCTAAATGACAAATTCATTATTGATCTGACAGGAGTACCTTGTAACGTTAAATAAAATATTACTCACAATTCGTTCATTTATATGTGCTCCTCCATCCATTTGATGAACTTTTCATATTCTTTTTTATATATATCACTGGATTTTCGCGGTATTAACCGCGATTCTGCCTCACTATTCAAAAAATCGATATTAGAATCATTCATTTTTGAGCTCTGGTGACAACAAATATTGATCTTTGGTAACAAATTGCAAATGAATGTTTTTCTCATTTCCATGACAACGAAAGGTATACTGATGTCACATCACAAATTCAACCTTCTTGCATTATTAGTTCTTATTTCTATTTTTTGTAGTAATAATACCAGTATATATGATTTCAAAGTGCACCAATAAAAAAAAATAACGTAAAGTATTCGTGGATAACTGGTCTTAAAAACACTTGCTCTATTTCGAGCACTCCGGCTGCGCCGTCGTGCTCGAAAAATCGCGCGTGTTTTAAAGCCCTTTTTATCCACTTATACTTTAATATACTATTTATCTGACGATCTTGGTGAGAATACCAGGTCATGGCTATGAAATTATTGTATTGTTAGCGGTTTTTAATACGTGTACAAAATTGTAAACAATTCGGACATCTGGAAGTGGGTGAAAATTAGTTTCAAAGATTCCGTCACCTACATTCATACATACATACAGCTGAAGCTAATAAAGCGTGTATAACATGGGTCCACATCCATCATACCTTCTATAGGAAAAATATTTCAACTTGTTCTAAAAAACAACTTCACCTCAAGAATAATAATTCAATCCTTCACTAATGTATGATCCAAAGAGGGGGGTATTGTGACACCCGAACGTTATCCTCTTCACTAACGTATGATCCAAAGAGGGGGGTATAGTGACACCTGAACTTTATCCTCTTCACTAACGTATGATCCAAAGAGGGGGTATAGTGACACCTGAACTTTACCCTCTTCACTAATGTATGATCCCAAAAAGGGTATTGTGACACCTGAACTTACCCTCTTCACTAATGTATGATCCAAAGAGGGTATTGTGAACACCTGAACTTTACCCTCTTCACTAATGTATGATCCAAAGAGGGGGGTATTGTGACATCTGTACTTTACCCTCTTCACTAATGTATGATCCAAAGAGGGGGTGACACCTGTACTTTCACTAATGTATCAAAAAATTTGTGACACCTGTACTTCAACTATTCTTTTTTTCATCACCTAGTAGTTTATTATGATTATGTCAGACTAGACAGTGATAAATTGATGAAAAAACGCGAAAGTGGTACTTATTCAAAAATAAAACTGAAAAAACACTCTTATACAATGAGGACTAAACAGTTGAAAATAATAAGAATAAAGTCCTTGACCAAAAAATTCATTTTTATGTAAAGAAAGTCTGAGGTGCTTGACATTTATCATTATGAAAAGGGCACCCCAGGCTTCTCAGGCCAAGGACTTTATTCTAATTATTTTAACTTTCTAGTCCTCATCAAGCATTTTTTTTTACTAATGTTTAATTATAATTTTATTTTTTACGATTTAGGCTTGACTAAAAAAACTACGGGAGAAAAACTCTCTGATTTATTCATCCACATTTGATGGAAGTTTCACGAACTTTTGGTGAATGAGATGCATGCTGAATTGGTGAGTCGGCACAATCGCCATATCTTTGATATGTAAATATTATTTTTTTATTGGTGCCCCTTTTTACCCATTTAAAGCACGCCTCAGCGTGTTTAAATCGAACTTTAAAAAACGCGCGTTTTTTAAAGGTAACCATGACAACATCAACAAATCGAGAAACGTGAAGTCTAAATGACAAATTCATTATTGATCTGACAGGAGTACCTTGTAACGTTAAATAAAATATTACTCACAATTCGTTCATTTATATGTGCTCCTCCATCCATTTGATGAACTTTTCATATTCTTTTTTATATATATCACTGGATTTTCGCGGTATTAACCGCGATTCTGCCTCACTATTCAAAAAATCGATATTAGAATCATTCATTTTTGAGCTCTGGTGACAACAAATATTGATCTTTGGTAACAAATTGCAAATGAATGTTTTTCTATTTCACTGACAACGAAAGGTATACTGATGTCACATCACAAATTCAACCTTCTTGCATTATTAGTTCTTATTTCTATTTTTGTAGTAATAATACCAGTATATATGATTTCAAAGTGCACCAATAAAAAAAAATAACGTAAAGTATTCGTGGATAACTGGTCTTAAAAACACTTGCTCTATTTCGAGCACTCCGGCTGCGCCGTCGTGCTCGAAAAATCGCGCGTGTTTTAAAGCCCTTTTTATCCACTTATACTTTAATATACTATTTATCTGACGATCTTGGTGAGAATACCAGGTCATGGCTATGAAATTATTGTATTTTTAGCGGTTTTTAATACGTGTACAAAATTGTAAACAATTCGGACATCTGGAAGTGGGTGAAAATTAGTTTCAAAGATTCCGTCACCTACATTCATACATACATACAGCTGAAGCTAATAAAGCGTGTATAACATGGGTCCACATCCATCATACCTTCTATAGGAAAAATATTTCAACTTGTTCTAAAAAACAACTTCACCTCAAGAATAATAATTCAATCCTTCACTAATGTATGATCCAAAGAGGGGGGTATTGTGACACCTGAACTTTATCCTCTTCACTAACGTATGATCCAAAGAGGGGGGTATAGTGACACCTGAACTTTACCCTCTTCACTAACGTATGATCCAAAGAGGGGGGTATAGTGACACCTGAACTTTACCCTCTTCACTAATGTATGATCCAAAGAGGGGGGTATTGTGACACCCGAACTTTATCCTCTTCACTAACGTATGATCCAAAGAGGGGGGTATTGTGACACCTGAACTTTACCCTCTTCACTAATGTATGATCCAAAGAGGGGGGTATTGTGACAACTGAACTTTACCCTCTTCACTAATGTATGATTGTGACACCTGTACTTTCACTATTGTATCAAAAAATTTGTTTTGAATTTTTCATCTTGTTTTTGGGTAGTTGATTATGTTTATGTCAGACTAGACAGTGATAAATTGATGAAAAAACGCGAAAGTGGTACTTATTCAAAAATAAAACTGAAAAAACACTCTTATACAATGAGGACTAAACAGTTGAAAATAATAAGAATAAAGTCCTTGACCAAAAAATTCATTTTTATGTAAAGAAAGTCTGAGGTGCTTGACATTTATCATTATGAAAAGGAAATGAAGGGCACCCCAGGCTTCTCAGGCCAAGGACTTTATTCTAATTATTTTTAACTTTCTAGTCCTCATCAAGCATTTTTTTTTACTAATGTTTAATTATAATTTTATTTTTTACGATTTAGGCTTGACTAAAAAAACTACGGGAGAAAAACTCTCTGATTTATTCATCCACATTTGATGGAAGTTTCACGAACTTTTGGTGAATGAGATGCATGCTGAATTGGTGAGTCGGCACAATCGCCATATCTTTGATATGTAAATATTATTTTTTTATTGGTGCCCCTTTTTACCCATTTAAAGCACGCCTCAGCGTGTTTAAATCGAACTTTAAAAAACGCGCGTTTTTTAAAGGTAACCATGACAACATCAACAAATCGAGAAACGTGAAGTCTAAATGACAAATTTTTTATTATTGATCTGACAGGAGTACCTTGTAACGTTAAATAAAATATTACTCACAATTCGTTCATTTATATGTGCTCCTCCATCCATTTGATGAACTTTTCATATTCTTTTTTATATATATCACTGGATTTTCGCGGTATTAACCGCGATTCTGCCTCACTATTCAAAAAATCGATATTAGAATCATTCATTTTTGAGCTCTGGTGACAACAAATATTGATCTTTGGTAACAAATTGCAAATGAATGTTTTTCTCATTTCCATGACAACGAAAGGTATACTGATGTCACATCACAAATTCAACCTTCTTGCATTATTAGTTCTTATTTCTATTTTTTGTAGTAATAATACCAGTATATATGATTTCAAAGTGCACCAATAAAAAAAAATAACGTAAAGTATTCGTGGATAACTGGTCTTAAAAACACTTGCTCTATTTCGAGCACTCCGGCTGCGCCGTCGTGCTCGAAAAATCGCGCGTGTTTTAAAGCCCTTTTTATCCACTTATACTTTAATATACTATTTATCTGACGATCTTGGTGAGAATACCAGGTCATGGCTATGAAATTATTGTATTGTTAGCGGTTTTTAATACGTGTACAAAATTGTAAACAATTCGGACATCTGGAAGTGGGTGAAAATTAGTTTCAAAGATTCCGTCACCTACATTCATACATACATACAGCTGAAGCTAATAAAGCGTGTATAACATGGGTCCACATCCATCATACCTTCTATAGGAAAAATATTTCAACTTGTTCTAAAAAACAACTTCACCTCAAGAATAATAATTCAATCCTTTCAGGCCAAAAATTTGTTCACCAATGACGCTGTTCTCAAACTCACTGAATACATCAATCATGGTTTTGAAAATAGTGATTACATCTGTATTACCTTTCTAGATTTCTCGAAAGCGTTCGACTGCATTACTTATAATACCCTTCTAGGAAAACCGAAGATCTTTAATGTGGTGTTTGAGGTATCAAAATCATTGAGTCGTACCCCACAAACCGCAGTCAGTATGTTCAGATTAACAATACTATCCCCTGTTGCGAGGAAATGCAATATGGAGTACCGCAAGGGTCGGTTATAGAACCTGTGTTGTTTCTATCATTTGTAAATTATCTTTCGACAGCCTAACCCTCTTCAAATTGTATCCTTTATGCGGACGACATCTCAGTTATTCACACCATACTCTTATCTTGTTAACGACGAAAATAGATCCATTGAATAATGGTTTTTGGCTAATAAAGTGAAACTCAACTCTTCTAAATCGAAAAAAATTATAATTGAGACCTCCTCAAGTATCATTCTCGACTGCAATTGATTTCCTAGGTGGAACGGTCGACTGAAAATTGACCTGGCAAGAACATTGTATGAAAGTTGCTAGAAAGGCTTCCAGTAACACTTTCCTACTGAGAAACCTCTCGAATGTAATATCTCGAAAGACGATCATAACTGCCTTTTACAGTCTCATACACTCACTTGTATCTTAGGAAATCATCGCATAAGGACATTTCTGTCAAGTCGAAGAGGTATTCAAAATTCAATGAAGGGCAAATAGCAGGACTCAGATACAAAGAACACTGCAAACCAGGATTTGTGAATCTCAGAATAATGTCTGTGCCTTGTATATTCATATGCAGGTGCCTACTTCGTCTGAAAGAAAACGTACCAGTATGCTTAATCCATAGACAAGGATTTCTCATAACTGTTACCTAGCACATCCGAGATTGCTGGGAACTAGGGTTGCTGTATCATCATGTACCAAAATTTTACAATTCTCTTCTAGAATGGGTCAGGAAAAAAAATCATAACTATTGCTAGAAGCTAATTTTTTGTGAAGGAATATTAATTCTTGACACATTTTCTGGGACTAATTTCGTATTTACCTAAATTGTGGAAGGTTATAATCCCAAAAAATGTGTCAAGAAAAAATCATACCTCTTTTAGGCGATACATAAAAAAAATTACTATTCAACCCTCCACTTTATAAATACGAAGATTCTTTCTTCTGAGATTTCCCAACCGCATTACCTAGTTGAATTCATTGCCCTCTTGTATTTTATATTATTTTGTAGGTCAATTTAAACTATATTTTCTGTACCTATTTTAACATATGGATATTTGAATTTAAGTGTGAACATTTTTGTATCATAACACTAATAATGATTGATTGATTTATACAGAAAATGAAGAAAACGACAAGGATGTTGGTAAGGTCATAGCTAGAAGTGTGTTGACTTTTTATAAATGTAACAATTAAACATTCAATATAATAATTGTAACGAATAAAGACAAATTTAGTTTATGTTTTGTTCAGTTGAATATGTGTTATATTTAGTTATTTTATATCGAATAAAGAATATAATCCATCACTTTCAACCCTATTCAAAGAATCACATTTATGAAGTAATCATCTCAAAATGCCAGTTGATCTTTTGTAGTCTAAAATTTGACCTAAAAGGATCTTTCTTGGATCACAGATAACAGTTTGGTTTTTGTTGTTTTTTGAAGGAGGTAATCCTTAAAAATTGACGAAGAGGATATCAATAATACGAACATTGTTACTTACGAAATCTCTCCTTTTTTTTCTCCAGATACAATCGTTAATTATTTCATTTTTAAATCATTATTGTCGATTAAGAAAAAATTACGAATATTGATAGAACAATCACTCTCTTTGAAAGTAAATAATTGAATTTACATTTTCCAACTATAATAAAGTATGGATGAAATGAAGTGTTGAATAAATTCCCATTATTTCGCATTAGGAAATGAAAAGAATGAGATTTACCGCACCAATGAGAACATTATAAATAACATTAACAAACAAACTAATTTAAGGGTATTGAACTCAAAAATAATGGCACGGCCACTCAAAAAGTAGATTTTATAATTTATTGCTGACAAAAATAGGTGACCTTGACTTCGCTTTCAATAATTAATTAACACTAGAAATATAGACTTGTTCATCTGTAAGCGGCATTCCCCAGATTCTGATATGTTACGTCAGTAAAAAGATACAAACTGTTGTCGAATTAACGAATTTTATATATATATATATATATATATATATATATATATATATATAAAATTCGTTAATTCGACAACAGTTTGTATCTTTTTACTGACGTAACATATCAGAATATATATATATATATATATATATATATATATATATATATATATATATATATATATATATATATATATATATATATATATATTTTCAGATAAATTTATCTGAAAATCAATTGATGAAACTACAAAGTTAACTCCAATATGGCCAATTTTTTCAGACGTTCGCAATCGGCGCTTTTCCTTTGAAATTTATCTAAAAATCAATTAACGAATCTACAAAGTCAACCAATATGGCATAGATTTAGCTGAATTATCTTTATTGGAGTCTACATAGTATGTGTTTTTTAATATTCAGTAGCATTTGTGATTACTTAAAAAAAATATTTACGAATTCACGAGAAATAACGAATTATGTTGGGAAGGAAAACATTCTCAATTGAGATATTTTTCTGAAAATTGAAAAATCTGCGACAATAATGAAGTTATTTTTTGTAATATCACAGAAAACAACTACTTCCCCGGCTAAAGCCACGCGGTACACATTTACATATATTATACATTGTGCCACACTAGTTTATTCTCATAGTATAAAATCACTTGTCTTTTCTTGAAAGCATTTTCTTACAACGACTGAATACATAATATCGCAGTGATTGAGTATTCATGTACAACAGAATAGATTCTACATAAGACCTTGCCTTAACCTTGTCAAGGAACGAAAATAAATCACCATACAACACACGTAACACAAACGATTTATATCAAATACAAGAATGAGTAATAAAGACAAAAAGTCCGAACATACGAGAGAACTTGATGAATCTCCGGGGGCATAATTCATTTTTGTCAAGGTTAAAAGCCATCTTAATTCCCCAGTCGGAAAAGTTCTCGGAGCATTCCATTACCAGCTTCTTCGCAGCCACAGCCATTTGTCAATTCGGTGAACGGTGGTCTTGGATACCATACTGCGAAAACTAGCATGATTCAGATGTACTGACTAACCTATGAGACATAACATTCCGAAAGGACTATATCGTAAGTATATCTATATATAATAAAAATGAATCTCGATTCTTTGTAAGCGCAAAACGTGAGAACGGCTAGACCGATTTGGCTAAAAAATTTAGGAAAGTTCAGATATATAAGAAATTTTTCGAAGAACTAGTAAAATGCTCCTTGGGAAGTTAAATGCTATCTGACCGGTAGACGTTGTGAATAATATCAATCGTCAAAGACATTTCTCGTTTTTCAGGCGAACCAATCTAACCACAAACATACCTACCCTGACCTAGTATACAATTTACTATATTTGGTCGAGAATAATGAGTAGGCACTGATTTGATCGCGCTAACTCCGGTAGCGTTCGAGAAATGAAAAAAAAAAAAAAGTTGAGAGGTGTCAAGGGACACCCGGATGAAACGGAATTCCTTTCGATTAATTATTGAAGGAATTGTAATAATTTTTTTTAAGTTATACTAATATTTTTTTTATCATTAACAAATATAATGTAATATAAACTTAATCAGTAGGCTCAATTTTAGTATTCCTTTCGATTAATTATTGAAGGAATTGTAATAATTTTTTTTAAGTTATACTAATATTTTTTTTATCATTAACAAATATAATGTAATATAAACTTAATCAGTAGGCTCAATTTTAGTACATACGCATTGATATTGTAATATTAAAATATAATTTGCTTTAAAATTTATTAAAGTTATGACGCGTACACTTGCTAAACACACAATGATGGAGAGATTATAACGCGTATGACTTGGTTAGCACAATAGTAAAGAGAGGTTATAATGCGTACTTGCTAAAAATACATAAGCATTTATTATTGTCTGTATAAAATCTCTACTTACCTAACTCCATCAGCAATATCCGGAACTTGTGCAGAAACACTGTCAGGATTCATTATTGTTATTATTTTTTATTATTTATTATGTACAAAAAACCTGTATACACTCAATAAAAATAATCGTCGCGACACCACACTGTTCAATGCGAAATAGAAAGACGAAACGAAAATAACTGGCTTACTTTCTATGAGAGAGAGAGAGAGAGAGACAGACAGAGAAACACGCGCACGCCGCACGGCTTACAACTACAGCAAAAAGTGTCGTTACAACTTTTGGTCTTAATTTATTCCGTCTGGCCCCCTTTCGCAACGCGCGATAAGGAACTTCGTTCCAAAAACTATCGAGTCATTTATTACCAAACGAGGAAATAGCTCAGCGGTTACTAGGAAAAACGGGATAACTGGAAAATGGTACTATAACGGGAAACAGGAAAACGGAATAACGGGATGAAGCAATAACAGGATAACGAGATAATGGAAAAACGGGATAAGGGAACGGAAAAATGGGATAACGGGAAAACGGAAATAACGGAAAAAAAGCAGAAGACCACAGGAACAATCTAGAGGGAAAAAAAAGGGAAAAAAACAACTTCTGGACCGATTTGGCTAATTGTTCTCTGGAAAGCTCGTTATACTCCGAATGAGATTTTCAGGAAAAGAAAGGATTTTTAGAAAAGTTATTGGAAATTTCTTGTTCTGGAAAAGTTTTCAGGTATATATAATGAAAATGAATATATGTTTGTGTTGGTAAACTCATAACATGAGAACGGCTCGACCGATTTGTCTAATTTTTTTCGGGAAAACGGGATAACGAACGGAAAAACGGGATATCGGAATAACGGGTTAACGGGAAAACAGGATAATGGAAAAACGGGATAACGGGAGAAAGCCATAACGGAAAAACGAGATAATTGAAAAACGGAATAATTGAAAAACGGGATAACGAAAAAACGGGATAATTGAAAAAACGGGATAACGAAAAAACGGGATAACGGAAAATGGAATGATAACGGGAACCAGGAAAACAGAATAATGGGATAAAAAAGGATAACGGAAAGGGATAAGAAAAACGGGATAACGGAAAACGGGATAACAGGGAAAGGGATAACGAAAAAACGAGATAACTGAAAAAACGAGATAACTGAAAAATGGGATAACGGAAAAACGGGATAACCAAGTAGAAGGTCACAGGAACGAATCTCAGTCAGGGTAACATTTTTTTTATTTTATAAAAAAAAAGGCTGGACGGATTTGGATAATTGTTTTTTGGAAAGCTCGTAATACTCCGAAAGCGATAACGGGATAACGAAATAATTGGAAAACGGGAAAGCGGGATAATTGGAAAACGGGATAACAGAAAAACGGAATAAATGCAAAATGGGATAACGGGGAAACATAATGATGGGATAACAAAAAAACGAGATAATTGAAAAACGGAATAACGGAAAAACGAGATAACTGGAAAATGGGATGATAACAGGAAACAGGAAAACGGAATAACGGGATGATGGGATAACGGGATAAAGCGATAACAGGATAACGGGATGATGGAAAAACGGGATAACGGTAAAACGGGATAACGGAAAAAGGGATAACGAAAAAGAGATAACGAAAAGGGATAACGGGAAAACGGGATAACCAAGCAGAAGGTCACAGGAACGAATCTCAGTCGAGGTAACATTTTTTTTATTTCATAAAAAGAACGGCTGGACGGATTTGGATAATTGTTTATTGGAAAGCTCGTAATACTCCGAATAAGATTTCTAGGAAAAATAAAAATTAATATATGTTTGTGTTGGTAAGCTCATAACTCGACTGATTTGACTAATTTTTTTCGGGAAAATGGGATAACGAACGGAAAAACGAGATAACGGAATAATAAAAAAACGGGATAACAGGAAAATGGAAGAACGGAATAACGTGAAAACGGGATAACAGGAAAACGGAATAATGGGATAACAAGATAACAGGAGAAAGCGATAACGGGATAACGAGATAATTGGAAAACGGGAAAGCGGGATAATTGGAAAACGGGATAACAGAAAACAAAAAAAAAAAGGGAAAAAGGAAAGGAATAGCGGGATAATGTGATAACGGAATCAAGCAATAACAGGACAACGGGATAATGGAAAAACGGTATAACGGTAAAACGGGATAAAAAGGTAAAGGGATAACGAAAAAACGAGATAACTGAGGAATGGGATAACGGGAAAACGGGATAACCAAGCAGAAGGTCACAGGAACGAATCTCAGTCAGGGTAACATTTTTTTTATTTTATAAAAATAATGGCTGGACCTATTTGAATAATTGTTTTTTGCAAAGCTCGAATACTCCAAATAAGATTTTTAGGAAAGATAATAAAAATGAATATATGTTTGTGTTGGTGAGCTCATAACTCGACTGATTTGTCTAATTGTTTTCGGGAAAATGGGATAACGAACGGAAAAACGAGATAACGCAATAATGAAAAAACGGGATAACTGCAAAATGGGATAACGGGAAAACGAAATAATGGGATAACGGGAAAACGGTATAATTGAAAAACGGGATAACGGAAAAACGAGATAACTGGAAAACGGGATGATAACGGGAAACAGGAAAACGGAATAACGACAAAATGGGATAACGGGATAAAACGATAACAGGATAACGGGATAATGGACGGCAGAACGGTAAAACGGGATAACAGGAAAAAGGAATTACGACAAAACGAGATAACTGAAGAATGGTATAACGGGAAAACGGGATAACCAAGCAGAAGGTCACAGGAACGAATCTCAGGCAGGGTAACATTTTTCTTATTTTATAAAAACAACGGCTGGACCGATTTGGCTAATTGTTTTTTGGAAAGCTCGTAATACTCCGAATAAGATTTTTAGGGAAAGAAAAGATTTTTAGAAAAGTTATTGGAAATTTCTTTGTTCTGGAAAAGTTTTCAGGTATATATATATATATATATATATATATATATATATATATATAATAAAAATTAATATATCTGTTTGTGTAGTTGAGCTCATAACTTGAGAAGGGCTGGACCGAATTGGCAAATTTTTTCGAGAAAACGGGATATCGAACGGAAAAACGGGATAACGGGAAAACGGAATAACAGGAAAATGGGAGAAAGGAAAAAAGGAATGAGGTGAAAACAGGAGAACGGGATAACGGGAAAACGAGTTAACGGGAGAAAGCAATAACGAAAAAACGGGAAAGCGGGATAATTAATGGGATGATAACGGGAAACAGGAAAACGGAATAAAGGGATAATGGGATAAAGGGTTAAAGCGATAACAGGATAACAGAATAATGGAAGAACGGGATAACGCGTTTCAACGTTATCCCATTTTTCCATTATAACAGTAAAAAAAGATAACAAAAAAACTGAAAAATGGTATAACGGGAAAACATGATAACCAAGCAGAAGGTCACAAGAACGAATCTGTCAGGGAAAAAAAAATTTTTATGAAAACAACGGTTGGACCGATTTGGATAATTGTTTTTTGGAAAGCTCGTAATACTCCGAATAAGATTCATAGAGAAAGAGGATTTTTAGAAAAGTTATTGGAAATTTCTTTGCTCTAGGTATATATAATAAAAATTAATATATCTGTTTGTGTAGGTAAGCTCATAACTTGAGAACGGCTGGACCGTTTTGTCTAATCTTTTTCGAGAAAACGGGATAACGAACGAAAAAACGGAATAACCGGAAAATGAGAGCACGGGAAAATGGGACAACGAGAAAACGGAATAACGTGAGAACGGGATAACGGGAAAACGAGATAACGGAAAAAATGGGAAAGGGAAATTGGAAAACAGGATAATGGAAAAACAGGATAAGGAAAATAGTATAATGGGATAACGAAAAAACGGGATAACTGGAAAATGGGATGATAACGGGAAAACAGGAAAACGGAATAACGGGATAACGGGATAAAGCCATAACAGGATGAAGGTATAACGGGAAAACGGGATAACAGGCAAACGGGAAAACGAAAAAACGGGAAATCGGGATAACGGGAAGCGGACAGAGTTAGAGGCATAACCTAGATGCAATAACACAAAAAAAACATAGGAAACAATAAACTCTACGCGGACGAGAGTTTTCAGGAAAAAAATTAAGGAATATAAAAATTTGGACAGGACAACGTCTGTCGCGTCAGCTAGCAGAAATAAATGTTACCCATCTTCACAGAACAATTCTAATGGAACCGAATATTTTTTCCAGTTTTCTGCAGAACCTTGGGGAAATTTGATCATAACTTTTTGGCACCCAATTCAAAGAATGCGCTACATTAAGCCCAGTGTGATTTTGAGGTGCAACAGGTTATTGTCGTGTAGCATCAAGGCGCATTATGCAGTCTCATCATAGATGTATGTTAATATGAGTTTTTTCAGTTTGAAAAACTTCCGCAGTTCAGACAAAAAAGCTATAATAATCAATAATTGAATGGTATATGCACGTCTCATGCATATTAAAAATACGGATGAAAAAAATCGAGAGGATCTTTTTTGGATAGCCAGCGAAGAAAGGAGGTTAATGAACGGTTTTGTGGACATTTATATTATACAAGCCATATATCTTCTACGGTATCCAATGCCATTCACGTTGTCATTTGACTGCGAAGATTAATTGATAATGCAGAAAAATACTCCCAATACATTCGACTATGCTTTCTTATTGCATATTAAATTCTAGTAAAAAACTGAAATGGTTGCCGGACTCCCAGACCTCATTTTCAAAGATACCAAATTTGCATTGAAAACGTTTTTGTTTAAGGCAAAATCTATAAAATCCGAAGGAAATGTCAAAACATATTCAGATTAGGTGACTTTATATACAATAAACTTGTAGTGTTGTGTTTATATATGGACAAGGAATCGCGACCGAGCAAAAAACTCGTTTCTCAAGATATGAATCAATGGACAAAATATGAAATTTGCTTTGGGTGTTGACCTGAGTTTTACATGAAAAGTCAACAGATACATAATTATCGAACTGTCAATATTGTCAATATATTTGGTACACTAGTCACTTAATTGTTTTGGAGATTCTTTTTCAACTTATTTAATAAACTGTGTCCGAGTAGCAGATGGGATTTTGACGTATTTCTGCAATAAGATGATGATGACTTTCAAAGTATCTTTGATCACTTCGGAATTGCGAAAAATGAAGGTGAAAAAAATTAGATTTATAAAAAATCCATATCGGTTCAAAATTGCGTGCCTGGAGGAGTGTACTAGCAGGTTAAATATTCAAGAATTAATCAAGGCCCACGAAACGCAATATATGACCTACAAATTCGATCAGTTTACGGCTGCCTCCATATCACCTGGATTAAAATCCAATCGAAAAAAATGGGGGAATAGCGAAAGGCGATATAGCAAAACACAACATGACATTTAATTCGATGATGCCAAAACTTCAACTGAAAATTCTTCTGCAAAAGTGACCCAAGAAACTTGGAAAAAGTATTATTTATTCGACAAATGAAATACTTTCTTTGATCATTTGCTTCAGCTCTACAATGAAATAAACAATGTCATAATGTTGGTACTTTGTTCATGTTAAAAGGGGAAATCAACATGAGAAAAACAGAGTTCAGTGTTGAAATGAAAATCATACATGATATTGGGACTCATGGTTTTTGTGGAATTTATATGATCAAAATTCATCATGCAATTTTTGGGAGTACTTAATTTTTTGGAAGTTCCTTCACGCGGCTCGCGGTAGGTGTTGACTGGTAGAAATCGTCACGTAAGAAAAAACGTTATGTCCTCTCTATGCTACTTTCTCTCTCTCTCTCTCTCTTATATACTAGTCAGTGTGACAAGCGTCTAGCACTCGATACGATTCTGAAGGTGTACGAAACCATCCGATCTGCTGTTCTGCTTGCGGGAAATTCAAAATGATACATAAGTGGTAGGATATCTATGCGAATACAAGTCGGATATTATCGTTGAGTGGTAAAAAACAAATGAAATTAGTCTTCAGAGAAAACACCAACATTCTTCTAACTCATTAGAATTAGACATTCTTGTTAAACTATTGATAATTTCGAAATAAAAGCAATATCGACATTGTGATATATTTTACAATGCACTCATCATTAATCACCGATTCGAACAATTAGAATAATAAAAGTCAAAATAATACCCCAATCAATCAACAATCATATCGACATTCAGAACACAACACGTTTTATATTTACTCATTATCGACATTGTATTTCTCAATGAAAAAATTTAATACTAATCGATCAAATTACATTTGAAGGAACTCAAATGTTTTTGATTGTGACAGCTGACTCCAGACTGATCTGCATTGGCTGTTGTAACTAAAACCTCCTGTAGAAATGGCGGAAATATGTTCTTCGAACTGGTGCTGAGATTAGTTGCAGGTGAATAATAACGTGCTTCATTGTTATATGGAAATTTTTTCGATAATTGGGACAACTACCTTACGTTGGAAAACATTTTCTGAAAATTCCTGGAGATTCCATACTTTTTCATCAATCATGCCTGAAAAACTAGTACACTGTCATTTATGGTTCACATCGCCATCGGATTGACAATCAGAGATAATTACATAGTAGAAGAAAAACTAGATTCTACTTCGGGCTATTTCAATGGGAAGAACAAGTCGAATTAAAACTGATTGAAGTGATTACTTCAACATTACACAGTAACAGCAACTCTGCGCCAATACAAATGACGGAGAGATGTTAATTTTCGACCGTAAGGAAGCAATCAAGAGTTTATATGAGCCATTGTTTTGTCAAAGGTTTTCACACTGTTGTAGTTGCTCATTTTTGAAGAATTCAGATAATAGCTATTGCTTCAAGTTTGTACCACCAACGACGATACTGACAGAAAAAATTGGTACATGGATATAACACAGCAATGATAAATTCTGGTATATCATTCCATACAATCAGTCCTTAAGTGCAAATTCAATTTTCCTCTCATTGCATCGTGGAAACTATTATCAATTACATCTTCGAATGATCCTGGATGTTATTTCAAATTACCAGGAGTGATAGAATAAATAACGATTCTAGCAGTATGGTGTACTAAAAGGTAAGAACTCCTGGTATAACAGGGTGCCTAGGAGAGGACCTATGCAGCAGAGATTTCATAGAAATATTACCTAAGACTTTCGAAAAATGTTGGAATATCCATGGTCTGGAAAACTCAAAAACACCCTCAATTCTAAAGAGGAAATAACTACACTTACTTTATATGACCTCGCCAAGGCATTCGATTATTCGATATCCTCCCAGAAAGGTTAGGTTTCTATGGAATTCAGAGAATTTCTCTATATCTCATAAAGCCCTATCCGAGTGTCAGTTTGTCAGTTTGAATCATGTCAAATCTGATAACAAAATGGTCAAGTATGGGGTTCCTCAAGGCGCAGCGGTTGAGCCCCTATTATTCGTCATCTATGTAAATGATATCTGTAAGTACTTGAATCACAGCAAATGCATCTTGTTGGCTGATGACACATCATTCATAACCACAGAATATACAGTAAAAAAGTTGACACACTCAGCAGAAGAACTAGAAAACATCGAACAACTTGAAAATAAAGGGAAATAAATCACAGAAATTATTTTTCTCAAGAAAAAACGACTCCTTTTCCTAGCAGTGAATCAGCAAATAGTGCAAAGTTGTTAGGAATAATGGATGACATTTTTCTACAGTCAGGGCCGTATATTTTTCGATGTTACACTACACAATGAGCTATGGAATCATCCTGTGTATACGATGAATATTTTTCGACTACAGAAAAAGGCAATGTGTAAAATTGCGAATGCTGACTATCGTGAACATTGAATAAGGGATATTGCCCCTTCCTCCAGTGTACATTCATCACACGCTCATCGAGACACACAAAAATGTTGACAGCTTCATCCATAAGTATCACACGAGACAGGCTAATTATATTCAAACACCACGCTATAGATTAGTCGAATCCCAAAATATTCCATGAATATCCAGTTATAATACACTGTGACAATTTGAAAACTTACAATAGGCTATATATCACAAACAAAAGATTATATAAAAAAAATCTCAAACCTGTTTGTAGGACAGGAAGGGTGAACTAAAATGATATAAAAGAGAACTCACTCCTATCCAATGGTATAAATAAGAATTGTTCAGGGTGTATCAATAATTACCAAATTAATATTCAACAATTTTAAAAACAAACATACCCCTACTTATGATACAATGTTAAAAACCTTCATTTTCAATGATAAGTGTCCGAAGGTACTTTCTGTTGTTAAATAAAAATTTTAAATTGCCTTTTTTGCAAAACCAGCTGTAAACTGTAAACATTTGGTTTTTGGGTTCTGTCGCAGTCCATAATTTTTTTGTTCATTCGAGACATTCAAATGTCATTAGTGTTCATCATTCGTACGATCGGTACTGTCATTCAGATGTAGTTGTCACGATGGTTTACGGTATATCTGAACGTGTGGAGATAATTTTCATATTTGACTCCCAGATTCAGTGTTATTTACGAACAGCTCAAATATTCAATGAGAGGCTACCGGACAAAAATGTGAGTCACGTGTACATCCGCGATTCAGTTGGAAAATTTAAAGAAACGGCATCAGTGCAAAATAAAAAAAGGGAAAAGACACAAGATTACTGAATGAAGCAAGAAAATGGATGTCCTTGGACAATTTGCAATAGATCCTACTGCATCAACACGTCAAGTATCTGCAATTACAGTACTATCACGTGAGTCGGTGAGGAAGGTGTTGAAATTTCAAGAGTTTCACCCGTACAAAATGCAAATTCTTCAAGAACTAGGAGATGATGATCCATTCTGATGAATTCAGTTATGTGAACTCATGACTGAAAGAATTCGCGCTGAACTTAGACTATTAAAAATATTTGTTTCAGTGATGAATGTACTTTTATGCTGAATGGTAATGTAAATAAACAAAACAGTCGGTACTGGAGTGATGCGAATTACTCAAGCATGTCGCGTCAGAACAACATTTGCCAAGTTCAAGCAGTATTTGGTATTTTTGTTTACAAAACAACGGAAACCACTTTGAACATTTACTTCATCGACATTTTCAACAAATTTGTAGTTCAACAAAAACTTCATTACATTTTCCTTTTAAGGTAAGGTTTCACAATTATTGATTCCTCCTGCACAATTATCACTTATACCATTGGATATCATTTTATTTAAACTTTTTTAGTTGGGTTAGGTGGGGCCTAGGGGGTTGATGGGGATGAGTTCTCTTTTATGTCATTTCCGTTCCCCCTTCCTATCCTACAAACTGTTTTGAGCATTTTTTTATATCATCTTTTGTTTGTGATATATAGCCTATTGTGAGTTTTTAAATTGTCACACTGTATAACGTACTGCCAGTCACAATAGACTCTACGGGAAATAGTGAGTTGAAATGAATTTTGAGAAAATACCTTCGTCACAAATATTTGTTTTTCGTCGAATAATATCTGTCAATAATCGCGGATATAAATGAAAATCGATCACTGGGTTCTGATTTCTCTAGCTTTGTATATTGTTAGTCAAGGAATCTAGGTACCTCTACATTAGGTTTATTTTCACACATTACATAAGCTAAATTTTGTTTTTATACACACTTGTAAATGTTTTGGGACGTTACTAGCCCATGGGAGCGATCATTGACGACAATCTATTTAGCTCGACCGATATGCTGAAAAGCTGATAGATTTTACGATCCTTACTTGCTATTTGCTAGAAGTATTCTCTTGGTAGATATTTCAGAAAGTATACCAACATTTGTTTCTATGACAAAATTCTTGTGTCAGACTCGCCCAAGTTGCACGTCACTGTCTCCATCCAACGGAGTCAAATGGAAAAACAACGCCCAAAGGGTAACGCGATCTTATGTTAATTCATTGTACTCAGGCTGTACGCATATGCATACCTAACGAGTAGTTGGAGTCACCATTTTTCACCGCGGGTTGTAATCATCTCCGACTGAACTAGACTAATTGGGCACTTATCTGGCTGGATACGCAAACCTATCATGATATTTCACTTAATTGTCGGATTCCAGTAGTCCGAATATTGATGAGAACTGCCAACCGATTCGAAATCTTCCAACTATCAGGAAGATAAAGGTTAGTGCATTTCCTCCAAGAAGAATTGCTGTTGTTTCTGATATCTGCAATGTTTCTCTGAAACGGATTATGGTGATTATTTTTCCGACCCAAATATCGACCAATAGAATTGCACCATTCGACGTCACGTGGTACAACCTACATGGTATTATACTGATTATTTTTCCGACCCAAATATCGACCAATAGAATTGCACCATTCGACGTCACGTGGTACAACCTACATGGTATTATACTGATTATTTTTCCGACCCAAATATCGACCAATAGAATTGCACCATTCGACGTCACGTGGTACAACCTACATGGTATTATACTGATTATTTTTCCGACCCAAATATCGACCAATAGAATTGCACCATTCGACGTCACGTGGTACAACCTACATGGTATTATACTGATAATTTTTTGAAAATTTTCTCTGGTAGTTGCTATATATAAAAAACAAAACATGATCCAGTCAAATTAACCACACTTCAAACTGACAGGTTGAATTCAATTGTGACAATTGGAGATTTTGCATGAAAATGAGTCGATTTGGAGTTTGTTCTCTGTCCACCATCGATAAAAAAGTCAAAGGAAATGTTCCCATTAATACGGAGAAGGCAAAAAAAACAGTTTGGAACCAATTTACTACTTTTTTGGGACGGAAAAATAATCCCCCGAATACCACACGAGCTTCAAAATTATCTGGCATTTCCCTCAAGGTTCCCTGCAAACAAATAAAGTCGTCAAGTTTTTCAGGAAAAATCACTCGCGCTTCGCGCTCGTGATTTTTTAACCTGAAAAACTTGACTCCTTAATTTGTTTGCAACGAACCTATCGGGAAATACCCGATAATTTTGAAGCTCTTGTGGTATTATAAGTGATTATTTTTCCGACCCAAATATCGACCAATAGAATTGCACCATTCGACGTCACGTGGTACAACCTACATGGTATTATACTGATAATTTTTTGAAAATTTTCTCTGGTAGTTGCTATATATAAAAAACAAAACATGATCCAGTCAAATTAACCACACTTCAAACTGACAGGTTGAATTCAATTGTGACAATTGGAGATTTTGCATGAAAATGAGTCGATTTGGAGTTTGTTCTCTGTCCACCATCGATAAAAAAGTCAAAGGAAATGTTCCCATTAATACGGAGAAGGCAAAAAACAGTTTGGAACCAATTTACTACTTTTTTGGGACGGAAAAATAATCCCCCGAATACCACACGAGCTTCAAAATTATCTGGCATTTCCCTCAAGGTTCCCTGCAAACAAATAAAGTCGTCAAGTTTTTCAGGAAAAATCACTCGCGCTTCGCGCTCGTGATTTTTTAACCTGAAAACGAACCTATCGGGAAATACCCGATAATTTTGAAGCTCTTGTGGTATTATAAGTGAAAATTTTATACCAGTCATTTTCAACCAATCAGATGCTTTATTTCGACATTGTTACTATGGTAACCAGCAAATTTTCTGAAAATTTTTCATGTACATTAGCATGTAGATGTAAAATTAGAGAGTGGAAATTTTCCGGCACATGACAGCTATCATATAATTAGACAAAAATAATATTGAAATAATATTGACAATATTTTTTATTTACTTACTTTATAAGTTGGAAATTTTACAACAATTTATTAAGGTGTACATTCTATAATATCATTAGTTAATTTTAAATTCTTCAAAAATTCCACTTCTACCTCCTCTTTCCTAAGTGGTGAATAAAACACAGAACCGGTGTTTTTTTTAACGATATGCCTGTGTTTCATAAAATAAAAATAATACTGAGACACCAGTTTATTTCTTTGAGTATTAGATTTGTGTCCAAAAGAAGGCACAATATCTTTAAATAAGTTTTCTTGCTCAGGATTTAATCCAGATTTTTCCACTAGGTATGTTTGATATTTTACATTTTTTAGGTACATTTTAATGTGCTATGACTCTTTGCAAAAGGAACACAATTCATACGATCGAAAGTTCATTTTATTATCACTTTTTTACTAACTTATACAATGTATACAATGTTATGAGGAACTTATAATGCCACAAATAAAATATTGATTGACAAGAGTAGTGAATGTCAAATCCATGGCTAATTTTACAAAATATTTTTTTAACCGGCAACATACGCCAACAACATTCTATTTAGAAAAACAAATTAACACCGCTAATGTTGATTTTTCTTAGAATTAAACCCAAAAGAATATGTAAAAGTATATATGTATAGGTATAGTTATATATTTTTTGCTGAATATCACCTTTGTTTGTAGTCTATATTGACATTTTCCTGAAACCTAGTAGGAAAATTATATAAAATCAATTATTTTTATATAATAACGTATCTGATACCTATTATAAATTTTATTTTACTAGGGCACGGGAAAAATAAAAAAAAATATATCCCGCAATACGAACATCCACTTTCATTTTCAATCAGTATTGACATTTCCCTGAAACCCAGTAGGAAAATTGTATGAAAACAATCAATTTTATATAAAAATTTATCTGATATTATATATTTTATTTTACTAGGGCACAGGTAAAATAAAAAAATATCTCCCGCAATACGAACGTATCCACTTTCCGGTATAAAACTTTCTTACCGAATCCCCCACGTGCTTGAATTAATTACGGGAAATTTGTCTCGTACATGAATTTTTAAAGACTCGTTATAATTTTCAAAAAGATCATGTACTCAAAAAATTTCCGGCAATAATTCATGCTCTAGGGAGATTATAAGTGAAATTTTTTTTACAGAAAATTTCATGATGCATTGCAGGTTTCTTATGTGAACTTTGTTAGGCGGAAAGGATATCCGCAGCTTCCCTCTTATAGACCACTCGAAAAGCAAAAAGAACATTATGTAGCTCCTCCCACCTACGTCAAGATGATAGTCTTGAATTATAATTTCTGCTGCCATACATTTTTTGGTCTCAGAGGATTTTGAGAAGTTTTTATTCAAGTAGCTTCAGATTGATTTGTTGAAAATATGAACAGGATGTTCATAAAATCAGATGTGGAATCATCTGCGACTGAAAGAATAAACTTTAGTCACTATCTTCCATCGTCAAGATAACCTCTTTTCTCAGCTCTCTTTCGACACTCATGTGAATTATTTCAATGTATTCCATTACTGTCGAAGGTTCCTGACATTATTATGTAATAATATGGAAATGTGTCCTCGTGAGGTATACGCAAAAAATTAGGTTATATTCACTTATCTTTCACTGAGCCTCTCTGAGGGTTGACAGTAACACCGTTCTTGCAAATATTTTTTTGAGGTGTTATATTCTGAAAAAGTTTTGTAAGTGTTGATTTGGCGCTAAAGGTCCATCCATTAAGTCGAGTTACTTTGAATTTCTCAGAAACTATTATGCCCAGAGTGAGTGCTCTAAATTTTCTGTGAGCTTTTAGTAACCACGATTTAAGGTTGATTCACTTGAGAAATTGGGGATCAAAGATGAGAAGTTATTACTATTATCGAGTTTGTTGGACGAATGAACTTCCCCTATGCCCCTTCAGCCTACCTAGTGTATCAACATAAGTTACGGCATGGGGAAGATCAAAGATATCAAACTTGTATTATCCATATTTCCCTTAGACATAAGTTTAATTACAATAACTTCAGGTTAGTTTATGTTGCAGTATGCGGGAGATTAATGACCCAGCACACCGTGTGATATAGTGATATCCATGTATAATACGAGTACAAATATGTACACGGTGACCACGTGTTTTGGTTGAGATTAATTCAGTATACAGAAATCATGTGAATATGCTTCCTGCACGTAATGAGCTACAGGGACATTTTCAAGTAGACGAACCATTTGCTATGGAAACTGTGAAAAAAGGAAACCAAAATTGATGGAACTATTTGACCTACTCAGAACGAGGAGAATAAATTGAATAATACCGGTATTCTCTGGTAGCGTTTTCCCCCAAAATGTACAGTTGTGTGCATAAAAAAGTTGTACAGCAGTTATAGGCTATTGTCATAAGTCTATGGCCATAATGGCCTTAAAGGGGGTTGGTAGCTCAGAGGGATTTTGTGATAACCAGATTATGAACTCAGAATCCAAAAAAACAAACATACAATATTTATTACTATCATGAATATATACAAAAATATACTTACACCTAAGGACTATATATACAATGCTGCCAGAACGGCAGCTCAAAAATAGAAACTACATTTCGTTGGCTTCCAGCTCTTTCACTCAGGGGAGGGCACTTCCCGACTCTGGACTACTTGTGTCACACACCAAGACCTGACAACTACTAACTCCCCTATCTTTCCCTGCTTACCTCGAAACCTAATTGTTTTTATTCATCAACTGGATCGAGGTTAGCAATTCAGCAATTCTGCTTTGTTATATTTTAATTTGGGATTTCTAGGTCGCTAAAACTGTCCACAAATGTTTTGGATTGTCGGCCTAGTTTTTGTTATTGAATGTTTTGATTCGGATGTTATGGAAAGGTGATATGATTTATTAATTTTGAATAATGAACTGGAAATTTGGGAAAGTAAAAAATGATTTTCCCTAACTTGTGACACTATTGTGAGATAGGCTTGTCAATCTTAATTAAACTTCTTATCGACTTTGACAGGTAGTGTCAAAATTGAAACTATTGTGTAGGTATACTACTTTTTTATAAAATCTGGAACATCATAGGCAGGTTTACACCATACAAACCTTGTACGACTTTTTTATGTACACAACTGTACTTTCTTGCCGAAAATGATGAACTACCAGATTTGAGATGAAACAGATATGTGATTATCACACCGGTTCATTGGCATCCTTCCATTTTTAACCGACGAAATCAAAAAGGATGAGGTTCTCTAGTCGACGCGTATATATTTTTTTTTATGTATGATCACGCATAACTTTTCACAGAGCAGTTCGATTCCGATGGTTCTTTTTTCATTGAATAGGGTGTACTTCGAAGTTGGTCCCAGGGTAGCGAAATGGAGGAAATTGATCGATCACCCTCTGAATTTTGGTCAGTTAACCGATTCTATCAGGCATAACTTTGTAGTGGGTTTTCCGATTTGGATGATTCTTTTTATTAGATAGGGTATACCTCATAGTTGATCATATTTCAATTTGGAATGGAATAATGCACCCCTATGGGTAAAAAAATAGGGGATCATTGATTTTTCACTTGTGAACATTGGCACACATATGTAGTTGACATTGACAGATCCTACATCCGTCACAATAATGACATTCTATGAAAGGATAGAATTATATACAAAGTGATGAAATCAACTGAGCCGAACTTTCAAAAATTATTTAAATTATATAGCAATAAATAGTTAAAGTAAGATAATCATATATTTAACAGTTACTAGTTGAAGTAAGCTAGGTAAGTATATTTTGGAAGTAATCAAATATTGAGTAGGTGGTAATCAGTAGATTTCAGCCACAAAAAATTGAAAAATAAAAACTTTTCAACCAAAAATTAAACCTACGAAAAAATCAACTGAAAAGCAAAACATTATATAAACCTCCTTAGTCTTAGGCCCGATTTCACCACAAGACAGATGAACGGCGTTTTCATAAACTCCGTTCTCACTAAACTCAGATTTCAATCTTGATAAACCTCGATCCAGTTTCACCGACACAAACAGACGAAAGCTAAACCGAGTTTATTGAAACTTAGTTCGAAGACAGTCAAAAGCTGGCAACATTGTAAAATATTTACGTTTCTGTCATTTTTGCATAGATTTCGTTGTTTTGTAGAGGAGCCAAAGCCAAGTGACAATATAACCTAAAAATTCAAAACCTTTGGGGATGGTATGGCTATTCCACTATAACCTGTGTAAATAATATAATAAAGGAGATTCACCTCCTAACCACGGCCGAGGACTGTTGGCGTTCTTAGGTTTGGAGTCAAGTGAATGTGAAATGTGAATGTCCTGCCGTAGACAAACGTGCATTCTAAAAATATCATTATTTATGTGTAGTGAACTAAATGTTTGTGAAGAGAACAGGTTCCTTCTTCTCTACGCCAGTAACCAGGCTGGATGACAACGGATTTGTCGGAAGAAGGGGTCTTTAATTGTATAATCAAAGGACATTTGAAACGTCATATTGCCGATTAACGTGCATTTTATTGGATAGCCGTCCCAGGTGCATCGAAAAATTATACATTTTATGTTGTGAAAGTATTGGGCATTCGTTGTATCACTTCGAGTGAGACTATCCCGGTGCTCCCCGAAGGGAAATCGAAGCCGACTGAATACGTTCTTAGGTAATGTGGATTTCCGTCAGCTGCCCGATTATCTGGAATGGATAGGGCCATGAAAAAAAAGCAAGCAAGCCGATAACTTTCGTATTTGGCTCATGTCTTGTGATATTTTTGTGGGTGTTCGGTGTTCAAAGTTTAGTTTTTGAAGAAGCTTGATAAAAGTGACAATGTCTTGCTCAGATTTTAGCTAAGTTGCAATAGGCACTTTTGTAGAGCATGTAATCCTGAGCAAATCGCGTTCATTTAATATGTCCAAGGGCAAATTATTGCCTTGGTCTGTCATATTTCTATTTTTTCATAGCATATTTCATTGTTTTGATGTCTGATTTGATTTAGAAGTTTGTTTAATATGTAGAGAATACAAATTCAGTAAGCCGAAACCTAGTCACAAAATCGTTATCGTCCAGACTATGGAAATTATCTTCTCTGTCTCTTATTCAGCGAGCTCGACGAGCCACGTACTCATCTTCACTATCACTGTCTTCAAGAGCTAACAAATACGCCCGCCTCATTTTTGCAAATTTCAATTTAAACCATAAACAAATATATCATAACCACAAAACCAAAAACTATCTTAACCTCACTTTTTAAAACGAACTTAAACGTCGTTTAACTTCGTAACTGGCCAAACTCAGCCCGTTTTAAGCGGAAACGCCGTTTAGAACTGAACGCGGTTTATAGTTCCTGGTGAAATCCAATTTGACGTATTTGATCTTAGTTTAATTTGAACAAAACGCGCTTGAAGAGGTTGGGGAAATCGGACCTTAATGCTAATTGAGCTCCTAAACTAATGTGATTTACTAATTTTGAGTCGGCGCCAAACAAACTAGCAATTGAATTAGGTAAAGCGTAAAATAATGGCAGCGAGATGCACAGCGGCGTTTTGATTACTCCTTCAAAGTAATATAATGATCTTCGATAATTGTTTGTTTGGCGCCGACTCAAAATTGGTTACTCACATTAGTTTAGGAGCTCAATTATCATTAAGACTAAGAAGGTTCATTTTATTTTTTGCTTTTCAGTTGATTTTTTCGTCTGTTTAATTTTTGGTTAAAAAGTTTCAATCAACCGACGAAATAAAAAAAAGAGTTGGTTTTCTAGTCGACGCGTATTTTTTTTATTATAATTTTTTTATGTATGATCACGCATAACTTTCCATAGAGCAGTTCGATTTCGATGATGATGATGATGATGATTCTTTTTTTATTGCATAGGGTATCCTTCAAAGTTGGTCCAATTCGAATTTGAAAAAAAATTTTACCCTTAAGGGTAGAAAAATAGAGGATATTTGTCGTTCATCCACTGAATTTTTACCCGTTAACCGATTCTACCACTCATAACATAACATAACAGAGTTTGTCATTTTCGGATTTGGAAAGGAATAATCCACCCCTAAGGGTAGAAAAATAGGGCATTATTAATTTTTCATCTATGAACCGATTCTGTTGGAACTTATATAGGTAGTTCTGATGATACTACAACATAATGGATACCTGGAGTCAATTGAGTAGATAGTTATTAGTCGATTTTAGCCACAAAAAAGTAAAAAATAAAAACTTTTTAACAAAAACCGACGAAAAAATCAACTTAAAAAAAAACAAAAAATTGAATAAACCTTTTTGTCTCAATGATAATTGAGATCCTGAACTAATGTGAGTAACTTATTTTGAGTCGGCGCCAAACAAACAATTAACAAAGATCATTCCGAGTGGTTAAAATATTTTCGTTATTTCGTCAAAGCTACCCCTGATGATCCTGTCATGCTCATTTTAGATAACCACACCTCACATTCTACTTTGCAGTCCTACAGTATTACTTTGAGTAATAAAAATGCCGCCGTGCATCCTATCCCATCATTTTACGCTTTTCCTAATTGAATTGCTGGTTTGTTTGGCGCCGACTCAAAATTAGTTACTAACATTAGTTTAGGAGCTAAATTATCATCAAGACTGAGGTTTATTCTATTTTTTGCTTTCCAGTTGATTTTTTCGTCGGTTTACTTTTTTGTTAAATTTTTTTTATATTCAGATTAGCTCGTAAAAAGACTGAAGTTAATTTTTTTGTATTACTTCGTGTGATAGCACGAATACTAATAACATGATTGATAATACAACAAAACAAAAATCTTACTCGAAGAACATCTCCAAAGATTCTCGAACTTGAGAAATCTGAATATATCCAATTATGTGGCGAGGACTGCATACCAATAAAAACGTTTTAACATGAAACTAAATCGACGAAAAAAAAAATGGAAAGCGAAAACTAAAATAAACCATTTAAGTCTTAATAACTGAGCTCCTAAGCTGATTCAAGTTTCCAATTTTGAGTCGGCGCCAAACAAACAAACGAACAAATTAATAACGTAAAGCGGAAAGTGCGACAGTGGCGCGTTCCTTACCCGGAAATTGCGGAGAGTTCCCGAAGTTAATGTTCTTCGTTGATTGTTTGTTTAGCGCCGACACAAAATTAGTTACTTACATTAATTTAGGAGCTCAGTTATCGAGACTAAAAAGATTTATTTGGTTTTTCGCTTTTCAGTTTACTTTTCGTCGGTATATTTATTTGTTGAAAAGTTTGTATTGTATTTTTTAATTTACCTACTTAATTTTTTATTACTTTCAAAATACTCACTTTCCCACCTTACTTACGTATATCTAGCTGTTTTCCTGGTTTTCTGGAACTACACGCTCTTTTACTGAAACTGAAGGTATGATTCACCTTTCGATAAATATTTTTGAATGTATTTTCTGACGATGTAGGACGATTTGGATACAACACACTATATGCCCTTTTTGCTGCACGTTTGTTTTTGTTAATTTGTATATAACAAGTATATATTTGAACTTTTCACCAGTTTGATTATTCCATTGAAGAAATGTCACTAAACAAACATAATATGGTTGTCATTTTCATAGCTTACTTTAAAAATGTTAACTTTCATAGGATAGGTATTTACAGTAACAAATAGTCTAACTAATTGAATATTGAATAGAAATATTTTTCTGTGAATTGAAAAATCACAATGAAAATTGAGTTATTTTTTGTGAATGTAACATCCTGTTACAGTAACACCAGTCTAATTAAGTTATTCGACTCAAAAAAGGTGTAAGATAGGGGTAACATATGGTATATTTGTGAAATCGGAAAAAAATATCATTCTAAAAATTGAATAATATTCAGGATACCCCATTAAAAAAATATCCCCTGAAATCTGCACGCTACTGTATTTTTGATAGCATGTTATCAAAATTCAGTCCCAACCAAACAACTTTTACATTCAACTTTTTTTTCTATAGGTAATAATAACGAAATAAATAAAGAAATTTATAGCGAACTAGCGGACCCGACAGACGCTGTCCTGTCCAAATTTCTATGTTCCCTGATTTTTTTTTTTTTATTTAAATAAATTGCATCAACCTAGAAGGTTATTAGCGAGCGTAACTTGATAGTATTACATTTCATTAAGAGATCGGTTACAGGTTTTTGGCAATGTCTATAGTGTTTATAAATAGTATGATGTCACTAAATACACATTGTGGGCCAGTTCCCTAAAATGTTTTTCCCGAAAACTCTCGTCCGCGTAGAATTTCTTTTTTTCTATGTTTTCCTTTATGTTGTTCCATCTAGACTATGCTTTTGACTCCTTTCTCTTCCTGTTGTCCCGTAATCTTTTCCGTTATTCCATTTCCCATATCCCATTATCCCATTATCCCTTCCCGTTTTCCTGTTATCCCATTTTTTCTTCATCCCGTTATCCCGTTTTGTCCTTATCCCCTTATCCTGTCATCCCGTTTTTCCGTTTTTTCGTTATCGCGTTATCCCGTTTTTATTTATCCCGTTATTCCGTTGTTCCGTCTTCCCGTTATTCCCTTATCCTGTCTCCGTTATTCCGTTTTCCCGTTTTTTATTATCCCGTTATCCCGTTATCCAGTTATCCCGTTATCCCGTTTTCCTGTTATCCCATTTTTTCTTTATCCCGTTATCCCATTTTCTTCTTATCCCCTTATCCTGTCATCCCGTTTTCCCGTTTTTTCGTTATTCCGTTATTCCGTTATTCCCGTTATCCTGTTTTCCTGTTATCCCGTTTTTTCTATAAAATAAAAAAAAATAAAAAATAGGGGTTGATCGTAGAAGGGTGAAAATTAAGAGTAATATGAATGAATGACAAAATTAAAATAAAAATCTTGCCAAAAAAATAGGGGTTGATCGTAGAAGGGTGAAAATTTAGGGTTGTATGTATTTCTGAATGCGTATCATAAAAATAAAAAATAAAATAAAATCAAGGGGTGGACCATCCTCAACATTTAGGGGGATGATTTGTGAATCTGAACCATCCAGGGCGCCACCCAAGCTCATACAAAAAAATTCATTCAAATCGGTCCAGCCGTTTATGATACCGACTGCAGCGCCATCTGCCGGGCTGATTTGTAAATCACAACCATCCAGGGCGCCACCCAAACGCATACAAAAAAAATCGTTCGAATCGGTCCAGGCGTTTAGGAGGAGTTCAGTGCCACACACGTACAGTAGAATTATATATATAAAGATAATCAGAGCATGAAAACTGTTACTGATTCTCTTACATTAGTGTTTATAAAGAATTTGCCTAAATTATCATTAGTTTTGAATGCATTACTGATGTTATTTTGATGTAAAGTAGAAGTGGACGTTTTTCCATAGGTTAGCCTAAATATGTGATAACTAGACAATTGTGTTTTTCATTATTATATTATTGAGTAGGAAACATTTCTTAAAGAACTTTTTTTCATTTATGTTCAAAATAATATCATACATGAATTTTTAAGACATAGTATCCCACATTTTGGCGAGGAGCCCATTAACTTAATCAAAAAGTATTCCAAAAAATCTTTAATACAAATTGCGAAACAAAGTACTGATGAATCAATATTATTTTTGTGCTGTCAGTTTCTTCAGGTGCCATCAGGCTAGTAGTTTGTCATAGAGAATAAATGTCCGGTAGCGACTGATTTTATATTCCCAAATTTATACTCAGAAAAATAGTTGTGATTTAAATTATTATTGGGAATTTGAAATCTTGTCAAACCTATTGAGCCTATGATTTGATGATTAGAACAAAAGCCCTTCCATATTTATATTTCATTTTCAAAAAGGGAGTGAAGTTTGTAAAATGTTGTTATTTCTACGGAACTATTTGAACATTCACTCAGTTTCAAATACCATTATTGTGTATTCATTGAAATGAATCGTGTTCGTATGTTGTGTGTTGTGTGGTCAGTCACAGGCTGTCGATTTTTTGCTGCACCAATGCAGGTAGTGAAATTGCTATAATAACAACATATTTTAAACGTTTATGAAATGTGGGAGAGTTTCTCTCCAATAATTTTCCATAACGGATTCTGCTGTTGTGTTTGCAATTCAACTGAATAAACGACATTGGTTAGAATGTGTTTTTACTTTTTCATCATTTTCTAACTAACTGTTTAATCCATCTAGAGTTCAAATCGAACCCTGGCTCTGAAAGTTTCGGTTGTAAAATATTTACAGTTTAATTTTTGGGTAAATTTATAGTCTTCAACAATTTTTACCATTTTGGGGTACCTACTTGCTCATTTTTTCACTGCGCTCCCAATTACTTCAGGAGATACGACGACCTCTCCAATGTCAATAAAGGTATTTTTTCCAGCTTAAAAGTAATGACTGACGACCAACTTTAACGTTCAAAGTCATATGATCCTGGACACCAATACCGATGTGTCTTCCAACTTATTGTTATGAATAAAATATAACTTAAACTTAAATGAATAAAATATAACTTAAACCTCATTGTTCCTTCAAAATAAATGTATGAAATCAGAAATTATTTCATTTCTCATCATATCCCGAAGAAAGGAGAGAGAACTGTGTCTCTGAATGTAATTGAGAGCGCCAGTTTAGGTTTCAGAAGAACACCCAGGCAAAAGTACGAAAATACCGTGGAAAAAATTATCGAAATATTAACCCCCGAAAAGCACCTCATATTGATTATATTCTATTAAAGATGAGAAAGAGCATGGGAGATGGATTGGATCTGTTGGCAAACAGATGGCTGTTACTGCGGATTGTTGTGCTCGATTCTTTTTTCCTAGTTTTTGACTTGGCTCTACGAGACTCTTGAAAGGACCGCACCAACTTATGTAAGTATATATATATTTCTTTAACAACTCTCAAACTCAAGTCTGAAAACAAAATGAAAATGAAAAATTTGGCCAAAACAGTTCACTTTCTTTTTTCAGGATAACACATATTCATCACGAAGATCATCAGTGAATTTCTCTAGGAACTTAATTTCCTTTGAGCTGACTCCTATATCATAAATTCCAGCATCACTATTATTAAGTGGGACATTTATACCAATTTAGTCTGGTTGAGCTTTCAATCCACCTGTTGATATATTTTTCAAGGTGAATATTTTAAAACCCCACATTTATACCAAGAGAGTTGCAATTTCGACATTTTTTCTAGTACTCATTGAACATCAATCGACAAATACCTGTAATGAAGTCAAGAATTTTTTTATCCAAAACACAATGTTCGAGCGTACCGATATTATCTGATGAAATTTATAGTATATTATATTCATTGTGTTTATCGATAATTTAGCGTCGTCAACTCCATTTAAATTCAGGTCTCAGTGGACTTAACGACCTGCATAGTTATTCTCCTATTGCTCCTAACTCGATCATAAAAAGGCTCACGCATGTATTACATGATTGTTATGGTAATGGGTTTGAGATATATAGGGTGATGTCGCAAATTCGTGCTGGATTTTGGAAATATTTCGAAATTATATTTTCAATGGCAAACTGACATTCTTTTCCAGCATTTTCTAATGTGACATTTTATTGAGAAGTTTGAAATTTTTGGATAAGTCAATAATGAATATTTTATTATGATAAAGATTCAGTTTTTGCTTACTCATTCATTTTGAGCTGAATTATTTGAGTTAATGCAGGGCATATCACAAATGATCCAATTTGTCATTTGAACTATCCAATTTAAATGGAGCATAATTTTTCATCATCGAAACATTGTTAAATTGACTGTTTTTATTTTCTCGTATACTATAATATGACCTTGAAGATTCATTTGCACTCCTATTACTTCAGCAAGTGAGAGTACACTTTTGGGTCAATTATTTTTCCAGAAAAGGAATGAACATTAATTCTAACTTGGAATAGTGAGAGCTGGGTTCCAATAAACCTGGCCATTATTCCAAAATTAGAAATTTTATTCAGAAATGGATATAAAAGTTATGAAATAGTATGCACTTCTATAATAAGGCTACATGGTGGCTCAAAACGATGAGTATGCTCAATATATACTTAAAAAGATATACTTAAATTCTTGATTTCTATAGCAAAGTATTGAAACTGCATTATCTGAAAACTTTTATTAATACCATTTTTTATTAATACCATTTCGATATTTGTTTATGTATTTTTACGAAATGTAATGATTTGATGTGATTCCCCAGATGTCCAGAAGGAATACGATATGAAAATGATGACAAACTGAAATAAAAAAACATTTTGTCCTACCTGCAACATATTTCTAATGTTTGTCATGCTGAAAGAGGAAACATTCTCAATTGAATATTGATAGAAAGGTTTTTCTATGAATTGAAAAATCCACGATTAAAATGTCGCAGATGATTCCACATCTGATTTTATGAACATTCTGTTTATATTTTCAACAAATCAATTTGACATGCTGTTTCATCAGAATTGGTCTGATAGTTTTTGCATTCTCCAATATCTCAAACTAACGACATAGAAAAAAGCCCTCATATTTCGATACATTGTTTCTCAAGAATGTTTGATCTTGTCGATTTACTAATAAGCATCAACCCCGATATCTCAAATAACAAAAAAAGATCAGTTATCGAATTCCCAATTCCAAATATCCTAGGATCACCTTGTAATCTACAAAAATCATAATACTCTTCAGGATCCATTTTGGGCGCCAGAATATTCCAATTAGAATAATAATAGTGATAGTAGTGTTATGCGGGACGGTATATTAACACAGAGATAAATGATTACCATAGATAATGATATATTTGATGATGATCAATGATTTTGAAACAGTTTTCCACGCCGATAATATCGCTATTAGTCGAAACTCGTTCTAATGGTGGAAACGAGAGTATCATTGAGTATGAAAAAAAACGAGATGTACTCAATAAGAAAATTGTTGTTGATTTTGGAGCATCTTATTTTCTGTTGCATTAACCACTTTGATAGTATTCTGGTTGTATTCGATGTGAGAAACTTGTCCCTAGTATTCAATTCAGTCTAGTTTAGAACAACCAGATATAACAGAAAAGTTTATTCGAAAAGGCTCTGATTTCAAATTTGACCGTTTATCCCAGGGTCTTGTTATAATTAATATATTCCTTGATCTTGAAGGGAAAATAGAGTGTCCTTTCCATAAGCCGACTAGTTTTCATAGGGTTCTACGGAAAGTGAGCCCAAATAGTTTATGTCTGGTAGTCGACTATAAGAAATATCAGAGCCTTGGTTGATGATGGAAATACCATTCAGAGAAAAACCATATAAATCTGATAGTTAAAAATAACCATTCCTTCGATAGTTCCTCCTCCTCTCCCAAACCTGAGTCATTTAAAAGACCATAAGGGTAGCAATTAGGACTCTAAGAGAGCATTAAAGTGAAGATAAAATCCCTACTCTTCAACTGTAACGTGATGTAGTTCCTAAGATTCAAGTTCAGTGCCACATTGCGATGTCTCAATAATATTCCTCTGCTAATTTAATATCTAGAATTGAGAAACACACACACACTTCGATGATTAAACTGAAGAGGTTAATATCAATTTCGGAAGTAGCAAAAGCAAATACTTTCCTAATACAAATATTGAATACAAAATTCGAAGAAAATATGTGTTATAAAGTAATTTGAATCAACTCGCTATACATAGAAGAGAGATTTCCGTAATTGTCAGAACTCAATTTTAGTAAGTTATCATACAATAATGTGAATAATCCATCGCTAAATTATAGAGAAATGATCAAACTGAGAAGGTTTACAATGTTACTATCTATAATCGTCATGGATCTAAGCTCAACCAACCCCAATAATTCTCTACTGTGCAAACAAAAAGATTCCGGCGGGGTACTAGGCCATTGGTAATAGACAACCCTTCGGTTGTGGTGGTTAAATGTACTGGAGAGTCTTTTCTCTCAATTGGCGATGCTAGATTTTAGAATACAGTCGCGAAATGTCCCGGTGATATATTTTTTGGAATTACCAGAAGAAAGCAATACATATATATTCGTGGGACGTGGCGGTTTTGTCCAAAGTTAATGACAAAATTAGAAGTTTTCATGGTTCCACAACTTTCCAAAATAAAATGGACTTACATAATTTCTGATGATAATATTGCCTTGTAAATGAATTCTGAGATTTGAATTGTTGAATTTGAAACAAGTTTGAGATTTTGATTCTTGGTTTCAATGTATGCACTATTCGTCTTCTATTTCTCTTCAGCTGAGCATAACTCTGTATCCAGAAGAACGTTAGCAGAAAAAAATTACAAAAAGTGGGAAAATTGAGGGTCTCTACTTCCGGACATGAAAAATGCTAACTTCGGAGAGTAGAGGTATTTCATAACCTCCACCAGATGCTGCTATCTGAGAAGTAGTGCGGGCTGACTAAACGATCACAAAAAAGATGAAAATCAACTAGAAATTATATTAACTATTTACACAAGGAAGCTGAACTCGATATATTAAGTTCACATCCGTATATTAAGCTCACTTTTGTCACATGAATGGTTACTCAATAGATGTATTGAAGAAACAAGGTCATATAGCTTGAAGTATAACTAGGATAATGGACAAACAATTATGTTGACCCTGATATGAGATAAATACATACTCATACATATACTCTCTCGAATCGGCATCTAATCAAATCACGTCTTAGAGACATATTTTTCCTTAAAAGCAGATTTGCTTTGACCGAAAATGTTTAAAACACGTCATTTATATTGCCGAGGCATATTTTCCAGGAGTACGCTGTATAAATCGTTGGCCAAGGCTATAAACCGCTCTTATATGGAGAATTTCTCAACATGGCTTTAAAAACTGGCTTAAATTATTCCCAGGGGCGAAATAATTAGAAGATGCAATAATTCTTGCGCTTATCTTCGGTGTGTATCATACTACTTGTTCGTGCATTATATTGAAATGTTTCTCTCGTAAAAACGCGATGGAGAAACATGAATCGAAAGAGCTAGAAATGCAAATCATATAATGGAAAATAAAAGAAACCGAAGGAGTGCCCGCTTACTGAAAATCATGCGCAATAAATATTTGAAAGATTCGCTTTAATCAACAGGAAACCCTTTACTGAATGGTTATCCTGGAGAAAATTTATGATAATGTGTGAGGTGGGAAAATCATAAATTTGGATGTTTTGATCCAAAGACTAAAATAAAATGTAAACAGCTTGAAGATTTTAACGAAAAAACAAGACGAAATAGATTCAAGAAAAAACAATTTGTTTCTATTTTTATCGAATAATTATGGATTTTTTTTAAATATCACGATAACAGAAAGAAAAATTCCGCCATGCTTTTCTCGTTTTCTTCCATATTTCTCATGACATTGTTTGTCATCTGGGTGTAGTTTTGAGCATTTAAACTTTCTTTCGTAGAGAAAAATCCCTAGATAAATTAGTTATACTATACTGCACCCACCAAATCGTGGGTACGGTAGGATTTATTTTTATGTCTCCACATCAGAAACCTGGAACTCACTAATTTTTATAAAAAAGCGTTCGAAACAAATATGCGTATATTAAGTTAACTGAGAGTTGAGAGTTTTTCGGGATACTTTTTTATATTTGCCAATATTTGAGATGCTCTACCATGGGAAGTTCCAAGTACAGAATCTGCCACTTTTGGGTGACCTTCATATTTTTCCAAAAATCCATAGTGTCCATAATACTCCAATTACAGTTGGTGAAAATGGAATTCATCTGAGAAAGTAATTAAACATTTTCTCCCCTTTGAAAATGTTCAGTTGTAATACCACAAGAGAGTGAGAATAAAGTGAAAATAATTCGACAGATTTTCGAAAACTTGTTGCCAGGCAAGTGACAAGTTTGAGAAATAAATCTGGAGAATTATTTTCTACTTTATCGAACTCTCGTGTGGTTGATTTGTTTGAAAATATGAACAAAAATGTATTGAAAACCTAGTAAATGCGGTCATCGCGTCATTGTTACAAATAATTTCTGGTGAGTACTCTCTTTCATGGGGGTTGTGTTAAAACATTTCTCCGGGTTTGTAACTGTATATTTAGGAAGCGTATCATATCATGAACATTGTTTTATGATATAGTATCTGCGTTGTGGTTATATCTGGCTGAATTATGTAGTTATTATTGACAATAAATTTATAATGACATACATACCTGGCACAGTGAGGAAATCTGTTCATAAAATATTAACACATCAACCTCAAGAACTATACACGATGCTGTCATCACTCAATCCCAGTGTGTCCATTCAATCATTCGAATGGAACCCAGAATCACTCACGATTTTCTTATCATGCGTGTATCATTTGATAGCCGGAAGACTAAAGAGTTCTTAAAAATAAATATCTGTCAGTCATTAGATATTACCTTTTCTCTAAGAACTAGAGCCGCTGGACATCTTTTGTTTGGACGGCATTTTCCTATCGCACTCAGAGATCTAGCTAGTGACTTCCAAACCATGGCCACGGATAACAAACTAGTCAGTCTGTCTTTCGTGAGACTCGCGGTCCTCGAGTTATTCCACAGTGTGACTCCATTAAGTGCCCGAATTTGCACAGTACGTGGGTTCTTATCAACAGCCTATTGTTACAGATGTCCAAGTAGGCACATTCCGAGAATTTCAACACAACTGAAGTTTGAAAATGAATACGTATTGAAGTTATATCAACAGCTATTCTTCCCTCATCTTCACGATCAGTTATAAATTTATATTCCCTTTTGTATAATAATAATAATATACTTATGCTGATGATCTAAAACTATACTGCCTTGTGGGGAACAAAGGTGATTGCGAGAACATCTCAGCAAATTTGAGACGTGTTGTAGAATGGTGCTATCGAAATAACTTGGCACTAAATCCGAATAAATGTACAGTTTGAAAACGAATATCCTAATCTTTGATTACTCAACAGAAAACGCCCTTGAGAGACCAGAAACATTTACTGATCTTGGCGTCACGTTTGTTACTGCACTATCATTTAATAAGCATATTGATAATGTTGTATCCTCCTCCTGTCGTATGTACGGATTAATTGCACGTAACAGTAGTGATTTCAAAGAAACCTCGACCTTAAAAACTCTATTCTATTCTTTCATAAGATCAAAGTTAGAATATGTTTCAGTTGTGTGGAGTCCCATTTATCATTATCATATAGATCGAATAAAAGCAATTCAAAGACGATTTCTAAAACTGCTGAGCCTAAAAACTGATGGCATTTATCCACCAATAGGCCAACTCACTTTGATTTACTACAAAAAACATAACTTTTTCAGTCTTGAAAGGAGGCGTGAGTATAGTGTAGTAGTAACCTATAATAGTTATTTATGTAATAAGGATCATAAAGACGATCATTATGGTACCGATAACACGACGTGTGCCATAATGATTGTTTATGATTCGTATTACATACAAAATTTTATCTGATGGCATTTATATTAATACATTTTCGAAAAATTAAAAACTGCATTTTTGACATGTCACAATGACAACTATTTTTAAAGGAGTAAGTATATGTGTAGTTTCAAATATTAGTAGGTTAGTGAGCTGTGCTTTGCCATTTCCTTGACAACGTCAGGTTGTAACGGCAATATTTATTTATCTGCTGTCAAACACAATTATCACGTAGAATTGAATATAATTTGAATAATAATGAGTGATTCTGAAACTGGTAGTTTACCTTCTGATTTGGAAGAAATGATGCGAAATATCGTGGACTCCCTTTTGCCGGAATAATAATGGAGTGTATATGTAATAGCGTTCAATCGGTACGAAGAATGATGTTCTACTGAGAAAAACAAGAATATCACATGTTTTTCATATATAATTTCATTATGGTACTTAGTACCATAATGGATTCATTATGGGACTAAGTATCATAATGAGCTTTCTTATGTCATCAAAATTGAGTGACATAACGTTGTCATTATGACATACCATCAGATAAAATTATTAAAAGTATTGCTGACTGCTTAACATTATTGGAAAAGTTTAATATTTGCATTCCCAGAATCTCTTCCAGACACCCGAGTACTTTTATATAAATAGATCTCGCACGAATGTTCTGGAGAATTATCCTCTCCATGCCATGTGTAAAGTGACAAATTCTATTAGCGATGATCTAGATGTATTTAGTTGCAAGTTGTCAGATATAAAATCCCACTTTCTACAATAATCATTTTGTTACCTCTTATGAAATATAAAATGTGTATGTGCTTACTATTCATATAAAAATCTGTGATGTATTCATTATATTCTGTTAATTCCTTGTCTGTAATTGGGTTTTGTCCTGTAGAGTATTGTATTACCAATAAATAAATGAATAAATAAATAAATAAAACGCTATAACGGCTTGAGAACAGGTGAATCTGTATTCCTGTCAGGTTACTTTTAAACTAGATGTCTTTAAGCTAGAATGCTTCTCACATGTAGCACGCATTCAATAGAACAACCAGAAAACTGATAGTAACATCAGCAGTAACATTATAGGTTTAGAAACCATAAAATGGGAACTACGTTATCGGTTAATTTTGAATATGGAGAATCTGACTATTGAATATCAATAAACATTGTCAAAAAATAATATATCGTTTGTGGTAAAACTACTATAGTGGTTAGCACTGAAAATCTGCCGGTTCGGTTGAGCAATCACTCCTAAAAATGAATATCTGTCAGTCATTAGATATTGCCTTTTCATGAATAACCGCGTGACATCTTTTGTTCGGATTATCTCTATCGATGATCTATTTCTCGAAAGAATAGCAAGCTTGTCCCAAGTCACCGTACATTCCGCACCTGTCTCTTTCGAAATGGACGAACGATGTTCGACCGGTGAACCTGATGCACCTGTCAGAGTTGATGGAGATGGAACCATTATGGTATATTTGGATTGAAAAGAGCTTGGAATCCAATGATAATGGCATTTTTTAGTTTTTTTGATGAGGTCGTTTGTAATACACTCCGGACATTTTGAGTACAAAATGATTACCAGGAAGCGACGGCCACCCGATTTTTTTCGTCATCTTCACAAAAACATCATTGGAAGGCTTAATATTTTTTTCAAAATTAGGATTTCAAATTCGAATTTACTGCAGGTTTCGAAAACTCCACTTCTGATTTCTTAACACGTCCTTTAAGACACGTATACAATTCACTCGGAAAATAGCTATACACTATTACAGCTTTCTTTTTGGCCATGTACGTAGCACCGGGGCACGAAACACAGACGCCGACCCGTTCTTTTTAGGTCGTGTTTGAGGGGGGGGGGGGGGCAAATGTCCCTGGGCCCGAGAGGACAGGGGCCTGGAGTCCTCTGTGAAACATTAAAAAAATTCTTTTTCAACGCCTATACCTAATACCCAAGTGAGGCCAGGCAGCCACTGTTTATATCTATTGAGATCCATTAACCTTGCCTATACCTAATACCCAAGTGAGGCCAGGCAGCCACTGTTTATATCTATTGAGATCCATTAACCTTCATTTTTACGAATCGCGACGCTTCTATATATTCGGAGGACGTTACCATCGATCTCAGTGAAGAATTTGATCTTTCAAAACTCCTCAGTCCGCAAACTTTCAAGACAACATGCAGTCCTTGGAACTACTCAATATAATTTTTAAACAAAGAGTACAGAACATGTTTCCAATTGTTTGTGAGGCAATTAGGATATTTTGTTCGATATCAGTGACCGTAGCCGAAGCAGAGAGATCATTCAGTACTCTGGCCAGAATGAAAGATCACTTGCGTTCGACTATGGGACAGACACGACTTATAGACCAGGGCTGAAGCCTTTAAAAATGGTAAAAAGTGATAAAAAACTATAGTAGGATGAAACCCACTGAAAAAGGAAGATAATATAATAAAAATGAAAGGAAAAATAATTTACGGGCGATCTGAGGTCGGGAAGTGGAAGGGGGTGAGTTTTTAAGGGTAAAAAACGGTTAATCTCGATTTCCGGCAAATTTACGAGTCCTATGGTAAAAAGTTGAATGGTAATAAAAAAATCTACAACTTTTGTATTAACACTTTTTTCACATAACCTCAAAATTTATGTGAAAAATTGAAATAACCAAGTTTTTGGTTTTTTATTTTTATCTTTTATAAAAAAATTTTTTTTTCACAAAATTTGGTGGAAACTTACCTTTTTATGTCCCAAACACACTGTAATTTATTTGATTTTAAATATTAATTTTATCATCTTATTTTGACTTAATATCGAAATACCCGGGCCCGGTATTTTCACCTCCGGTTATCCTAGGAATAAATTAACCAATGGTTAGAATGCGCTTTTGCTTTATCAATAAACGTTATACAAAGGCATATTCTAACCGTTGGTTAATTTATTCCTAGGATAACCGGAGGTGAAAATACCGGGCCTGATTTTCAATCGGAAATTCTCGCGTCAAAATATCAGCTTTTTTCAAAAAGTCGGTGGGCTTTTTATTTGTTGCAATCTCTACTTTCTGATGGTGAAAAAAAATACATTACTATGGTAAATGTTCTCAGAAAATGCAAAGAAATAACAGGTAGTAAGGCCCAGACCCTCCTAGCCTCTTCCCCACTTCTCTATGATATACCTTTTGATGGGCTAAAATTTTCCGTAGGTCACTCAGGTATATGAGTTATCTTGAAATAGCAATGGATAGGCATCTACGCATATAATTTAAAGAAGATTCTACAATTTTCTCAAAATATTGTAGATGTGATTTGTTGAAAATATAAACAGGATGTTGTGAGATTGCTTCTTGAAAATGTGTTTCCCATTTCTGCCGGTCTTCCTGATGATCGTGGAAGCGTGAAATAGATTTTCGTCGACAAAAATGTATTGAAGACCTAGTGAATGCGATGTCTCTCCTGCGTCAATGTTACGAATGATTTCTGGTGAGTACTCTCTTTTGGAAAACATTATTCTTTGCCTCATTCATCTTTATGAGTTCTTAATTAAGACTGGAATAGAAAATCAAATAACTTCTGAATGAAAATGCAAATTTTCAATTTCAGATTTTTTCTTTCGAGTTAGGGCCTTTTCAGAATATCTATCAGATGTAGTTCAATGTCCAGCGTGGCTTTAGCTGGGGAAGTAGTTGTTTTCTGTTAGACGTTCACAAAAAAATAACTTCATTTTAATCGTGGATTTTTCAATTCACAGAAAAATCTTTCTATCAATATTCAATTGAGAATGTTTCCCTTTTCAATTGTAGATGTCTTATTAAAGTCGGATTCGAGTTTTTTTCGTTTCTTTGCATTTTCTGAGAACATTTAATATAGTAATGTATTTTTTTTTTTCACCGTCAGAAAGTAGAGATTTCAACGAATAAAAAGCCCAAAGACTTTTTAAAAAAAGCTGATATTTTGACGCGAGAATTTTCGATTGAAAATTAGGGTGGTTTTTCGATATCAAGTCAAAATAAGGTGAAAAAATAAATATTTCAAATCAAATCAATTACAGTGTGTTTGGGACATGAAAAAGTTAGTTTTCACCAGATTTCGTGGAATTTTTTTTTATAAAAGATAAAAATAAAAAACCAAAAACTTGGTTATTTCAATTTTTCACATAAATTTTGAGGTTATGTGAAAAGAGTGTGGATACAAAAGTTGTAGATCTTTTTATTACCTACAACTTTGCCATAGCATTCGGAGTTTTGCCGGAAATCGAGATTAACCGTTTTTTACCCTTAAAAACTCACCCCCTTCCACTTCCCGACCTCCGATCGCCCGTAAATTATTTTTCCTTTCACTTTTGTTATATTCTCTTCCTTTTTCAAAACGTTTCATCCTACCATTATTTTTTTTGGTTTCAAAAATTATCGACCCTGGTCTATTGATAGTTTGGCAAGACTCTCAATCGAGTCACAATTAGCTAGGCAGCTGAATAAAAACACTTTACAGAAAATATTTTTTGTACCAATTGCATCAAGCTTCAAACAGTGTAGATAATAAATCTTCGAAAATTGTGTCGCATTGCACACGCAGTTTGATTCATATCTATTTACTTACCTACACGCAGTATTTATTGTATTCAGAAAAAAGGGTCAGTTCATATTATTAATGAATATTCATTCCAGTACCAAGCCAAAGCCTTCCGCTGGATTCTATTCGAAGAAACTGATGGTATAAATATAAAATAATGAAAAAACTTTTTATAAGACAAACTTTTATTCAAATGCACTAAAAAGTAAAAAATAATTGCTTTGGATGTGTGACGTAGGTTATTCCGTGAATTATAGATTCAAAAGCTTGTCGCGCAAAGTTTTCAGTTCGAATACAAAAGCGACAAGCTTTTGAATCTATAACTCACGGAATAACCTACGTCACACATCCAAAGCAATTATTTTTAACGTTTTAGTGCATTTGAATAAAAGTTTATCTTTAAAAAGGTTTTTTAATAATGATTTTATTTTGAGCTATTTAGTACTTAAGTATAGTCCATCCAATATCAATTGCAGAAGCTGTTTCTATAGGGAGCAAATAAAAACTCACTTCGCTAACACGAGCGTATATGCGAAGAAACGGAACGAAAAATAATCTGTACTACTTGTATACAGTCTCCGTCGGCACAAAGAGCCCTCTGGTCAACGTGGACTTGAGTGACTGCTGTCTGTTCTACAACCGATTCGTCTGGGCCAATCAAGTCGGACATCAATGCTGACAGGTGTGTCTATACGATGGGAGGTCATGAATCACGCGTTATATTTGTGTTTTAATAGCTCTGAAAGATTAAAAACCAGTAGCGTCTGTGGTCTTGGTGTGTGACGATCGAAATACGTTTTAGGATATTAAAATATCTAAATAAAATTAGTTATCTCCGCCACTGCTGCTCACAGGATTTCGCCGCAAGACTTTTTTATGCTTCTGCAATTGATATTGGGAAAACTATACCTAAGTACGCCTTAATCTATGCCTTTTTGTCAAAACATCGTTATTATGATGCCTTTTTTCTGTAAGTCCTGAACTATCTAGTCCTTCAACGGGCAGAGCATCTAAATATTAACTCACCCGCTATCTTGGAGTTGGCATCTTCAATTTATGAATTTGAATTGAAAATCAATAATCTGTGACTGAATTCATAATCTCCGACCGCAAAAACTCCGACATACCAATTTTGAATCGAATCGGGCCATAACTACAAAATTTGTCCGCCATCTTGAATTTGTGAATTTCATAATCTCCGTCCCCGAAATCCCCCCACATACCAATTTTGAATAGAATCGGACCATAAACACAGAGATCATCGACCATCTTGGAGCTGCCATTGTGATTTCATGAATTTTGAGGGAAAATCCATACTTCGACCCTGAAAACCCCCACATACCAATTTCGGACCATAAACCTAAATCTCGTCCGCCATCTTGGAGCGACATTTTTTTTCTATAACAAAAATTCCATGAACCGCCATTTCAATTTCATAAATTTTGCCAAAAAAATAATAATTTCCGACTCCGAAAAGCCCCACAAACAAATTTTGACCATTATCACAAAACTTCTGCGTCATTTTGGAGCAGCCATCTTGAATTTATGAATTTTTAATTGCTGAAGTAAAACCGCCCAAATGTTTGTTTTCGAAATATTCTTTTTTGTTCCAGCAGCGTAACAGATAAATTTTGGTGGGATATTGTGGAAATATCGAAATCGGACAATTCGAAAAATAACCTAGAATGCGATTTTGTGTTGTAATTCAATTCAATTCAAAATGTACTTTATTGTGAAAATAATCTTACTGACAGCATGAATATGTGTTAAATTCAAAATGTATAATAAAGTAAAATGGGGCAAACAAAGTATAAAGGTTACAGAACAGTTTAAGACTCGACAGATGTGTTAAAATAAATAAATAAGTAAATACATTGTATATATTAAATAATTTATAAATCAGTCAATTTCAACTCACAGGTTCAGGTACTCAAAATCTGTCTTCAAAATATTCTTCCAAGCTGTAGTGTGCTTTCGAAAGTGAAAGTTCTTTCACACATTTTCGAAATGCTTTTAAGTCTGTCATAATTTTCATTGCAGCTGGCAGATGATTAAAGATCTTCCGACTCTCAAAGATTATGGAATTTTTGGTCAATGTTGAAGTTGGTTTTGGCAGAGGTATATTGGCATTTTGCCGGGTGTTATATATCCCTTCGGAGGGAAAATTGTCTTTTCGTTTTTGAATAAGACATAATATTTCTAAAATGAAGATGCAATAGATTGTTGGTATTTCATTTTTAATGAACAGTGGTCCAAACGCTTAGCTCTAGATATATATTTTACCGCCCTTTTTTGTAGGATAAATACTGATTGTATCAACTGCTTGCTACAGAAACCCCAAAAAGCGTTACATGCATCAGGAATATAAATGTGAAATTTATAATATAGAAAGTTCATTAGATATTCATGTATTTTTTCTATATGGTGTCTCCTAGCACTGAAATATTTCCAGTCTTTTTAATTTTGTTGTTGTAGCCGACTTTCTCCGTCCCCGAAAACCCCCACGTACCAATTTTGAATCAAATCGGACCATAATCACAAAACTTCTCCGCTATCATGGAGCCGCCATCTTGAATTTTTGAATTTTGACACGATTTTGAATCGAATCGTACCATAATCACAGAACTCGTCCGCCATCTTGGAGGCGCCATTTTGTTTTTCCGCTAACAAAAATTTCATAATGCATTTCCACCGGAATTATGAACACCTGCCAAATTTCAGCTAAATCGGATGTCGGCAAGTGCTCCAAAAATGGATTGAAAATTTTGAACCAGAAGGAATGACAAAATGACATACGAACGAAGCAAGTTGAATAAAATCTTAAAAAAGAAAAGGAGGTATAGGGGCCCGGCTGCATATTCTGCCCTAGGCCCAATGCTGGCTCTCTCTGGCCCTGCTTGAATTCCCCGAGCAACACCAAAAACATTTCCCTGCCCCCTCTCGCACCTACCAAGAACTTGGTGCAACAAGCCCTTTTGGGTTATGTATAACTAGTATGCACATATTGCAACAACTAATGTTATAATCTCTGGTAGAATCACTTACAAAATAAAATGCATGATGTGACTGAAAATAAAGAGTTACAAATCTAGTATGTATGATATTTTCCATAGCAAAGAGGATTATGATCGGGCTCAGGTGTGACCAAAATTCATTGTCTGGAATTTTATAAAATTTTTTTCACCAATCAACAAATATCGAAATAAATATTTATCAATTATTAAGATTTATTAAATTCTTCGAAATAAATGCAAACTCCTGAACGAAATGAAACCTCGTGCACATGTGCAAACACTCCTTAAAATGCGTTTCATTTGGGAGTAGCTCAGATGCAACAAACACGGTACAGGGACACAGTTTTAACGTGCACCCCTTATTATTTATTATACAAGGTACTTTGCAAATGTTTGTTGTGAAATGGATCAATATTAACCCCTTCAGGCTGACCACCTGTAGACCGGTTTCGGGGTATTTGCCCCTCATCAGTACAGGGCGAGCCAAGCAGACAAAGATTAATGTCTGCGTTACCTGATTGAATGAATGTCAATCCATTTCAAAGTATTTGCAGGGATCGAATTAACAGAATGGAGCTAACGCCATCTCAACTCGCATGTCATTCATCGTCCGAGGCATTAGCCAGGGAAGTAGTTGTTTTTATAGATATGCCACCAACTATTGTATAGGTTTTTGTAGTCAGAGCGTTTTGAGGGATACGTCATTTTTAATTTTTAATGACATTATGTCTGGCTATCAAGAATGTTACAGATTTCTGTATTGCAGACATAATATAGTTGTCATTTTCATAGCGTACTTTAAAAATGTTAACTTTCATATGATAGGTATTTATAGTAACAACTGGTCTAACTAACTAAGTGATTCGACTTTCAATAACTCAAAAACGGTATAAGATAGGGGCAACATGGAATATTCTTGAAATCAGGAAAAAAAGATCATTTTAAAAATTCCACAATATACAGGGTATCCCCAAAAAAAATACAAAAATGTATCCCCTGATTTTTTTTTAAATAAATTTGAGTCATAACCACACAACTTTTACATTCAACTTTTTTTTCTATAAGCATTACCTACTGATGGAGGATAGACTGATACTCCCCACATTTCTAAATTTTTCAGTCATTTTATGGAAATGAAGATATTGAGTACAATGAAAATAATGAATAAAAGTACATGTTTATTAAAAAATAAACAACTTTTCTAGATAATATTTTTCTGAATTAGAGTACTTTACTCTAATACAATTTTTATATTTTTTGATCTACCCTGTGTGCAGTTTGACTTGCAACGATTGCAAGTGCACCTAATATGAATATCGTACAAGCACCAACTTTCGGCTCTATTTGTATTTTGGTTGTGGAATTAATTTGAAAAATTCCCATAAATTGCACACTCAAATGACCACACTGTATATAGTAATAATAATAATAAATTTATTTCCTTCCAACATTTACACAACATATCAATATGTAATGGTAATGATAATTATAATATAATATAAATATGTAATATAATTTCTTTTCCAATAAAAATAACCAACTGAAATCATTGCTGATTCGGGCGTAGTACTGCAATACATCTAAGAGAATTTTCGGCTTGTCCTGATTATTCTAAGAAAATTAGTTTTTTACATAATCCAAACCTAATATAAAAAATGCACAAAAACACAAATTAATCATAACTATCAAATTACGAGGACAAATTTTTGTTCGAGCATTAAAATGTAATATAGGAGCTAATGTACGTATTTTCAAATCCGTACCTGGAATCCCCCTATCCATTTTCACACCTCGAACAATAGGCCATGATTACGGTATCGGATTACCATTTATAATGAGTCTCTTAGATGTCTGGTAATAGTATACCTCATGGACCTCATAAGATCATTTTGCACATCTGCTTAGTTAAATGAAATCAATTCTTATTATCACTAGCAGCTCCAGCACATTTGCTAGCGCATTGGCACGCATTCGACGATGGAATTCGAGAATGCGCGCGTTATCCTGAAAACATTGTTTTTCAGCCAAAGCAGCGTGGGAATTGTCACGCTCCTATATCAAACCAGTAGTCATGCTACGACGAGCATAGTGTTCCTTTTCCCAATCTCTAGTAGAGCTTGTGAGTTGTAATTACATAGGAACGATACGCGGTACTTCATATTCGTGGTAATGTAATGAGTGCCACGGTTAATGGGCTTGTCGTTTTTGCACGGAGACAATATTCGGTGTGTTCAAAGTTCAAACATGCTGTGAGGTCTGTTCGGGCTTTGTTCTTCGAAATACAATAATTAGGCGGGCGATACCCTCCGAATAATACGATTTCTGGAAGCCCTCAAATTAGGCCTCGGTTATAGCGATGACTCCCTCATTCGACAAAAATATTTTGCCAATGTCTTACTCCCTTTTTATTTTTACAAGCTTTTATTTAGTTTCACTTGTTAGTTAGTTCGTTCGTTCGTTTGTTAGTTCGAGTCAAATCTTGCAAGTGAATTTTGACGGACTCCTAGTCGTCCGATTAATTTGAAATTTGGCAGGTGTTCATAATTCCGGTGTCGATGCATTATGGAATTTTTGTCAGATGAAAAACAAAATAGCGGCTCCAAAATGGTGGACGAGATTTGTAATTATAGTCCGCTTTGATTCAAAAATAGTGTGTAAGGGATTTTTGGCTCGGAGATTATGAAATTTTTGTCAAAATTCATAAATTTAAGATGGCGGCTCCAAGATGGCGGACGAGTTTTGTGGTTATGGTCAAATTCGATTCAAAATTGGTATGTGTGGGGTTTTCGGGGTCGAAAATCATGAAATTTTTGTCAAAATTCATAAATTCAGGATGGCGGCCCCAAGATGGAGGACAAGTTTTCTGATTATAGTCATATTTGATTCAAAATTAGCATGTGAGGGTTAACAAGTTCAGAGATTATGAAATTTTTGTCAAAATCTATAAATTTAATATGGCGACTTCAGGATAACGGACAAGGTTTGTGATTATGGTCAGATTCTATTCAAAATTAGTGTGCGGGAGTTTTTGGGGTCGGTGATCAAGATTTCTTCCAGCAAATGGCGGCTCCAAAATGGTGGGCGAGATTTGTAATTATAGTCCGATTTGATTCAAAATTGGTGTGTGGTGGTTTTTGGGTTCTGAGATTATGAAATTTTTTTCAAAATTCATAAATTCGAGATGGCGGCTCCAAGATGGCGGACGAATTTTGTGATTATGGTCAGATTCTTCAAAATTGGTGTGTGGTGGTTTTTGGGTTCTGAGATTATGAAATTTTTTTGTCAAAATTCATAAATTCGAGATGGCGGCCCCAAGATGGGGACGAATTTGTGATTATGGTCCGATTCGATTCAAAATTGGTATGCGGTGTTTTCGCGGTCGAAAATTTAAGGTTTTTGTCAAAATTCAAAATTAAAGATGGCGGCCCCAAGACGGAGGACGAGTTTTCTGATTTTGGTCATATTACATTCAAAATTGGTATGTGGGGGTTAACAGGTTCGGAGATTCGGAAATTTATGTCAAAATATATAAATTCAAGATGGCGGCTTCAGGATAGCGGACGAGTTTTGTGATTATGGTCAGATTATATTCAAAATTGGTGTGTGGGAGTTGTTGGGGTCAAAGATCAAGATTTCTTGCAGCCAAAATAAAATCATGGTACAGCGTCTGTACAATGGAAACGTGTGTATTGGACAGCCATGTCAATTTCTCATATTGTAGGCAGTGGTTCAGCTGGAATTCCTTATCACGAGTATCAGGTGACAATTTATTTTGTGTTTTAGTGTAGAGCCGGATTCAGATTATCCAAAGCTAGTTTTATGCATTGCCAGAATACTTCTATAAATTCCATTTAGATTATTATAGTCCGTTTTAAAATTATCACAGTCCGTTTTTAAATTGACGCAGTTGTTGTTGTTATTGATATGTGCCATTTCTAGAAACAGTCGTTTTTTAATGAGTTATCTCTATCTACGATGGTTGTAGAATTGAAATCAAAATTGTGATTGGATATGAAATGATGGTTGCTAAGGGAGGTTATGTTGTTTTTATTTTTGCTTCTCTCCTCGCAATCGTTTTGGTGTTCTTTTATTCTACATTTTAAGTATTGCTTAGTTTGTCCAATGTATGTTTGTTCGCAATCTTCTTTTTATGTACCTTTCTTCTTTTCTCAGTGAACTCTGTATTTATACAACAAAAATGAAATTTATATTAATTGGAGCCTTGGCATTAAAACTGTAGTCTGTCCGACTGCTCGTGAAAACTGTAACAAAATAAAATTAATACTTTACCACTATTACGTCGGGCAAGCAAGCAAATTTGATTTAAAAAAATGTTTTTAATATTATTTTCGATTACTTTGGAAACTCGCCTAACTTGATTTATTGAAGGGCAAAATGAAAACTTCTAATTATGCTGGAGGACGAAATGAAACTTCTCGTTATGTTGGAAAACAAAATGAAACTTCGACAGCTACTTACCAACCAATTATTGTCCAATTAAATTAATTGTTACCTAACAGGTGAATACTTTGTAAAAATTGAAAACTCTGACAAGTTCTTACTTACCAACCAATCACTGCCCAATCAAAATAATTGGTATAATACCTACTTTTATGAACACATCGCGCGACAATCTTTTTGAAACCAAATAATTCAACAAATAATAATTAAGTCATTGTCAGCGACGACTTAAATTTATTCAATACGTTTTATTACAAGGCTCAAATAAAAGCTTGCCTTTAACAAGTTTTTTAATTAGTTATTTTATTGAATAATTGACATGGGTAGCCAATACACACGTTTCCATGGTACAGACGTTGAACCATGATCTTATTGTTTTGAACAAAGACACAACCTGTATTTCAATTTACTCTTTAAACAATTTTGGTGAATTCTAAGGAAAAATCTCCCTTACATTTTCCTGACAATAATACTCATATTACTTTTGGGGTGAGTAGACTCAACAGTGTATAGTGTGTTACTAAAATTGTTCCTAAATATATTTTTTCGGATGTGATGTGGGAAAACAAACCTTCAGTTCCTTGTTCTATTTCCTTGTAGTTGGTTATCTCATGTTGTAATGCCATTTTAATGCCATTTCTCAGTGAATTCTGTATTAGCCCTGAAGAAGGCGAAATCACTCGCCGAAACGTTGCCATTAAAACTGTAATGATAGTAGTGCATTTGTCCGACTACTCGTGAAAACTATAACAACATAAAGAACTGCTGGACGTGAGAACACAACATATTCATTTTATTACGATTCGCGCGACAAGCAATTCAACAAAAAATAATTGAATCATTGTCAGCGATGACTTGAACTTTTTTTATACGTTTTAGTACACGGCTTCAATGAAAGCTTGTCTTTAAAAAGTTTTTTTTATTAGTTATTCTATTGAATAATTGTATGGGGTGGTTAATCAAGTTAGGATCGTAACCGTTATTGTGAGCCATTTGTTACAAAATATGTTTTTATTGTATTCAAAAAGGCATAATGTGGTAAAAGCCGGCGAAGAATGTAAACATAGCAATTGAAAGCCGCCATTTTATGCTGATGTGGATGGTTAGAGCAGATGTATGACATAATCTGTCTGAGTTGGATTTCTTTCTAAATTGCTGTTATTGTTATTTATTGTGATGTTCAAAGAGTTAAGTTTATCCTCTAATTCGATCGCCATTGTGAAAGAGATGTTAGGATGTATTTCATTGTTTCTGTTTGTATGGCAGGGACGCCCGTACTTTCTGAGCCGACAAAAATGAAGAACCAATAGAAGTTAGTAAAATGAGTTTGTTGGTCAATAGTCATGAAAATCATGACAGTTCTCAGTCTATTCATTAACCGCATTTATACTTGTTATTTACAATAACCAAACCAAACCAAACCGAAAACATATTTCTATAGTATTTCTATAAGAAATGAAATTCTTCAACAAATAAGTTATCCTGTACAAGTTTTCTCAATCCTACCTAGATCAAATCCATGATGATCGCTATATAATATATAATATAATAACATGGTGAAGGATGATATGATGATTTCCTTAGTCTTCCATCTTGAAATCGAAAAAAGTGATTAATAATGTCTTCCAGAAGTACTCTGCAGATCTTAAAAACACCATTCATCCATCAATATTACCTAATTAGAAAATAATAAATGACAGAACGATCTATGTTATTCACCTTTGGCAAACATCTATAATTACTCATTACCTCTTCCTTTATCAAACATAACATCAAGGTAATATTAATGGACATCTACATACGGCAACCGGTATCACAATTTATGTAAATTAGTCCGTCTGAGTACTTTCTTGGAACTGCCTGAGTTGATGCAAGGATGCATTCGTGCAAACACTTCACTTGTTCAAAGGAAACATAATATTCGTTCGATAAATGCCTCAAAGATTTCTGAAACCTTTTTCTGATTCCATTGTCTGCAGATGGTAGATAGGACGTTATAGACCAGGAAAAAACATACCCCTTTCTTTTAATTGAGTTGGAAATAAGTCGACCGCGCATCAACTTCTATACCGTTCAACTAAAATGTCTAAAAACCCTGGTGAATGAACTGATTCGATATTGTTTAGATTTTCGAGGGGACACCACCTGTTACTTCAACAGAGCTTCTCTCTGTGGTAGTCTGTGGTAGATGGCGCCGTACAAAAATGTTTGTTTATATTCTCGCTTTATGTCAGAACTTAATTTCTGACATCTGCAGCATCTTATATGAAATTATTTTCAGTGTTTTGTCGGTATCTATGCGTTTTCCATCTCTTTGATATCTTGCTTAGCTTATTCCAGAGTTTGTTCTTTAAAAAATCACTCGTTCATTAGTGCGTGAGGAATTGTTTATTTTCAGGTAGACACTAAGGATACTTTTTGTATAATGGGCCACATTTGTATTTTGTGTGGACAGTTGAAAAGCCGCAGATTCGAATATTCACCTGTATTCAGTATCAAAAGCAAGTACAAATCTTGACGAATTGACTAATAATGATATTTTCATTTCATATTTTTTCATACTGTATGCATTGAATTTCATATTTTCTGCAATTTGATGACAATTTCATTTCCAATTCTCCGTCTGGCAAAATGCAGTTAACCTCAAATTCAGATGGTACAAAATACGAAAAACAACACGACAGTGCTTTCTTTGTGCAATGTTCGGGGGCTTCTAATTCTAGCTTTGCTATTGGTGAAGTTTGACAGATGTCTCTTTTCAACCAATAGCAAAGCTAGAATTAGAACCGGCGAACAATTCACCTCAATAAGAAAGCTGAGGTAATAAATATACCCTGAATTGAAACTAAAACGAAATTGGCGCCATCTGACACGCTAGTTATCTCTATTATCAAGTAGGCCAAGTGTCGCCGAGTCGATCCCAAACTTATACAGTGACCGGCAGAAAGTACGCATCATATGGGAAATTATTTTATTAATAAATTTTGACGAATATCGATATGTGCAATCGCTTCTGCATCAAAAGCAACCCCAAAAGACGTTGTACAGTGCCATTCGTCTTTTCGTGTTTGGAGGGAAATTAAAAAAAATAAAAATTATGTTTCAAAACACACTTAGTTGGGAAAATATCGAAAAATGTTATTCGAAAAAGTTGTTCAGAACGTTATTTTATAGCTATGTATAAGTTTTGAAAAAAATCAGAATCAATTTTTTGCCATAATAAAAATTTCAATTTGGAAAAATACATTTTAGACAAAGAAACTCATTAGTAAGGCCAACAGTAATATTTTAAATGATATTTTGTAAATATTCGCAAGCTACTTCTATTTTATTCGGAAAAAAAATTAAATCTATGGATTTGCCATGTATTCAGCTGCTTCATAAGAGGTCACTGAAATATCTCCAGGACATTATAATCCCGATGCTGTCCATTATTAATAAAGGTCCTTGTATCTACATAATTTCAAATTGAATTTTTTATTCATACAAAAAATAAATTGATTACAAACTTTCGAGTATGCATTAAATTGTTTGGTTTATAATTATTTCAGCTTCTAATTTTATTATAAAATGTAATTATGTAAAAAATTGAATCAATTTTTTGTTCTAATGAAAAATTCATATTAAAATTCTGTAGATACATGGTTCTTTGTCAATAATAAACAGTATCGGGATCATAATGTCCTGAAGATATTTCTGTGACCTCTTATGAAGCAGCTGAACACATGGCAAATCCACAGATTTAAAATTTTCTTCGAATAAAATAGAAGTAGCTGGTGAATCTTTACAAAATATTATTCAAAATATTACTCTTGGGCTTTACTAATGAGTTTTTTGTCAGAAATGTATTTTTCCAAATTGAAATTTTTTTTATGGCAAAAATTGATTTTTATTTTCATCTCAGATTTTTTTCCAAACTCGTATATAGCTATAAAATGTCGTTCTGAACAACTTTTCCAAATAACATTTTTTAATATTTTCCCAAATAAGTGTTTTGAGAAATAATTTTAATTTTTTTTAAATTTCCCGCCAAACAAGAAAAGACGAACGGCCCTGTACAACATCTTTTGGGGTTTCTTTTGATGCAGAAGCGATTGCATGTATCGACATTAGTCAAAATATTATATTAAAAAAAATTCCCATATGATGCGTACTTTCTGCCGGTCACTGTACAGGCAAACCAGGGTTTTTAGACATCTTGCGTTCAACTCATCGCCATGAGAATTGGTATACACAGATATTTGAACACGGATAATATTTTGGCATTTCTGCTCGAATGTGTTTACATTTTGGAATTTAATAATTTGTCTGCAATGCCACAATTTCCTTCCTACTTCTTTATACAGGGTGTTATGTAATAAGTAATATTTTACGGGACCATTGCGCAGTTATTTATAAGGTGAAAAGTTCATACAAGCATGGGTCCGCAAGGTCTTCATTTTTGATATACAAGGTGTTGAAAATTTATTTTTATTTTGGTTTTTCTTGAATAATTTTTAAAATAATGTCGACATTCAGACGAAAATTGATATTTGGTAATTTTTTAATATGAGAAATTCAAATTTGATCTTAGATTGGCCCTTAATTGTGGGGGGCGCCACCTACAGGTCTTTGTCTCTTTTGGGGAGTCACAGCTTTGTCGTGCATTTATGTATCACATTTCCTAGAAGAAAAATCGATTCCCCTGTCATTGTCACGTGAAAAAGGTACGCTTTTCAAAAGTCGCTACAAGCAGCCGTTTTCGAGATATTTTGATTTGAATTAATCGATACATGTATTCAAACGCAATTTTCTTTTTAATTTATTAAAATGTACAAAGAAATTAAAAGTACCAAAAGCTGCTAAAACAGTTAAACGTTCGATCAACAATACACAAATTATTGAATGTACAAAAACTTGGACACTTACAAAAACGTCGAATTAGGGAGACTAACAAAAACGTCAGCTTATTTGACAACTATCCAGAGGCGGAGCTTGAATTTGGAATTTTAGTATTAACTGATTTAATTCATCACAGCCTTGCGTTTTTTAAAAGCGAGTTGGCAAAACTGCCATAAACACAAACAAAATTAGTATCATTGAATATGTTCCTTCGATACCTTTTGATAGAGGTGTCGCTTGCCGTAGGGTTCTATTCAAAATTATTGGTCACAATGGCCTTGTGACGTCATCTTTGACGATATCCAATATGGCGTACGAGTTTCGTGATTATGGTCCGATTCGCTTCTTTTTTAAAAAAAAAATTCCGGCTCCAAAATGGCGGACGAGTTTTGTGATTATGGTCAATTCTATTCAAAATTGGTATGTGGTGGTTTTTGTGTCCAATATTATATGATTCTTTTGTAAAACTGAGAAATTCTATATGTCGGCTCCAAAATGGCGGACGAGTTTTGTGATTATGGTACAATTCTATTCAAAATTGGTATGTGGGGGTTTTTGGGTCCAATATTATATGATTCTTTTGTAAAAACTGAGAAATTCTAAATGTCGGTTCCAAAATGGCGGACGAGTTTTGTGATTATGGTCCAATTCTATTCAAAATTGGTATGTGGGGGTTTTTGGGGTCGGAGATTATGATTATTTTGTCAACATTGAAGGATTTGAAATGGCGGCTCTAAAATGGCGGATGAGTGTTGTGATTATGGTCCGATTCTATTCAAAATTGGAGAATAATAGTTAAAAAAATTAAATAATAATAATAATAGTTTGAAAAACTGAAAAACACGCTCTAATAGAGAACAAAACTGAAAAAATGAAAATAAATGATAGTTTAAAAACTAAAGAACACGCTTTAATAGAAAACTAAACTAAAAAGTAGAAAATAATTCCAAATGAGTTTGAAATAAGAATATAGTGATTTACTACAAATTTATTCCATCGTAAAAAAGCATGGGGTGCTTTTTAAGATATTTTCATAATGATTCTACTTTTACCAATATCTGTCCATGAAATATTAACAACAATTGACATCAAGCACCCCACGATTTTTAACGATGAAATAAATTTGTTGTTAATCACTGTATTCTTATTTCAAACTCATTTGAAATTATTTTCTACTTTTTAGTTTAGTTTTCTATTAAAGCGTGTTCTTTAGTTTTTAAACTATCATTTATATGATATAATATTCTGCTAAAATGCATTCAATGATTTCAAATCATATTTACAGTGCCTCTATATTGGGAGATCAAGTTATGAATCTTTCTGACATCTCCAAACATCGTCAAACTCTTTTATTTATTACACCTGTTGGAAAAACTCATAAAGCAATAGAATATTTGAGAAGGCATGATCACGGGTTCAGAGAACAGTAGGAAGGTAAACAGTAATATTGACGAAACAGTCAGTAAACATTATTTTTATTGCCTTCAAATTCTACACCTTTTATTTACCTCGGCCGTGGCCACTCGGATGCCTTTATTGACAGACTACTTATTGAAAACGTTCCCATCTTACATTTATGTATAGACATCAAATATAGTCCAGGAAATATTGAAAATATACTATCTTGTTAACGTGATATCAACACAAGCAGTGTTGTTTCAAGATTCATATGAGTTAATAGTTTGGTTCAGAAACCAAACGGTTGAATACCTATGTTTTTCTATGACCATTGAAAAAAGCGTCATTTATATGTCATATTATATGATGAGTAAAGAACTCTAGTTTCGTCCCCGAGTAGGTAATGATCCATTACTCAACAGGTTCGAACCAATCACAGATGAGCATATTCATTACTGTGCACTTGTGTTCGAATTGTTTCCATTCGCAAGTACGCCTTGAGAATTTAACAACTTCAAACTTGTTCACAAACATCATAATCATTGAATTGACAGTTCGATTTGTAAAATATTATAGTTTCTAACGAAAAACAAGAAGAAAAAGATGGATTTGGAAAGTGACAACATCTTCAAATCTATTACCAAATAAATCCAGAAAAAAATATGAGTCGATATATGCAATTTTCATGGATTGGCGAAAGAAAAATAATGTGAATTCGTTTTCGGAAAATGTACTTCTAGCATATTTTTCCCAATTAGCTGAAAAATATAAATCGTCCTCGCTTTGGACACAATATTCAATATTAAGAAGTACCATTCTAATCAACCACGACGTCAACATAGAACGTTATTCAAAATTACGTGCGTTTTTGAAACGCAAATCCGATGGTTATATACCGAGAAAGGCTCAAACATTCACCCCAGATGAAATAAATCCATTCATAAACAAAACACCTGACGAAATATATCTTGCGACAAAGGTAAAAAATTGAAATGTTTTCAAAAGTTCACTTAATAAAATGAGAGAACCTAGTTGGGAACTTGAATAGCTTCATATCACTTTAATTTGCAAGCACCTCGGTAGCACATAGCTTAAGCTCTGGACTTTCAATCCAGTGATCGTGAGTTCGAATCACAACGGTGAGGTTTTTTTTCCAATACTGATTTTAACAATTATCAAACTGTTTGAAATTGGAAATATTTTTTATGTATCTTTTTTTTAGGTTGAACTTATCATGGGAATCATGGGAGCCTATCGTGCGAATGAAATGCACTCTATGAAAATAGGGAACTTGGAAGATCTTGGATCGGCTATATTAGTTAGCATACCAAACACCAAAACGAAAATATATCACGCTACGACCGAGTAATATATTCATTTTTTTTGAATTATCAGAAAGGTAAATGCACCTATCAAAGAATTGGAATAAATAAATTCGGAGCCATGGGAAAACAAATCGCAACATTTTTGAAACTTCCAAATCCAGAACTATATACTGGGCATACCTTTCGTAGATCATCTGCCACCCTGCTAGTGGATGCGGGTGGAGACATCACTTCTTTGAAGAGGTATGGAGGGTGAAAGTCAACATCTGTGGCGGAAGGATACATAGATGATTCGATGAAAAATAAAATGAATACTGCAGAAAAAATCTTGGGTTTACTGAAACCGTCTACCAGTACCAGCAACATCTTACAATCATTTATTGCACAGAACACTTCGGAAATGAAAAATGGAAATGTGAATTTGGATATAGAATCCTCGATATCTTCAGTAATGATTTCCAACTGTTCCAATTTTACTATTGATTTCATGAACAAAAAATTATTTTGTTTATGTTATGAAATTTCTCGAAATATAATTATAAATTTTTCATTCAATAAAAACTTCCTATTATGCAATTAAATGAAAAACACTCTTTCAGGAGTTCCTTCACGAATGAATCTTATTCTCGAATAGTCCTGATATAAGTCACAGAAAAAGTATAGTATTCTGTTGCGAGAAATAGCCATTACTTGCTCGAATGATTTACGACGCTCGCCTCGACAAAATTCATCCTCACGAGTAATGGCCACATTTCTCGCTCGTTGAATAATATACCATTATTCTACGCTTGTCTCCTGGCAGTAATGAAATTTTGTGCGGAGAAATCAATGTAACGATTCAACCCCAATTCTGTAGTGAATGCATTGTCGTCATTAAATATCAGTTGATCGGTATTAAATGTAAAAAAAGAGAACACACTCTACCTCAACTTGGCAAACATAGCTATTCAAGTTGTTCGTTATCCAATAACAGTTCAATCCCAAAAATGAGAACGCGCCTTTTTATGTTACTCAAATTGTGATTCTAAGGAATTTCCTGTAAACTTTAAGTGGGTAGCTAGAATCTTTTTTTTAGCTTTGAGGTTCTTTAGATGAAGGTGGATAATTCCTTTAATATTCACAATATTACATGTTTCAGAAATCCCATCTACCGGTGCTACGTCATTGGTAAGTAGCGCTCCAAACCGCACTGAAATTGATTTGTTCAGCCTGTAATATTCCATGAATTTAATTTCGTCACTGATCAAATGTCTGTTTATGCTAGTAATGACACTTCAATTACTTTTTGAAGGTACATATTATGAGGCGCGATAGTAAACTGGCCGCTTAACGGAAAATGTGCTAATACCACAGGCAAACTCGGCCTGCTAGAAATTGTCTGCCTAAATCTTCATAGATAAATTTGGGCGTAAGATACCTATGCCCATGTGAACAATTAAAAATATCAGCAATCTGCTTTCTGAAATGATTAGTATTAAACCCTTTCATTGGTTGTTTTACATTATGAAGCGTATAACTTTATTTCTTTTCTTCAAACTTGCCCAACAAATTATTATTTATAAAGCTACAGTTGATACGTACAATGCATATTCGACATGTGACATTCAAAGACACGTGATTACAAGTGCAGCAAAACGTAAAGCTATGGAGGATATTGGCAGTCAACCAAGTAAAATTTCGCGTCCCGTCAAGTATTACAGCAACATACAGTGCTTTTCTTTAATGTCCCCCACCTTTTTTGAACGGGTCAACTCAAAAAATTGAAACTTGGGATAATGAAATTGATGCATGAATACTATATTTTGGAGTAAAATTGACAAATGAAACTTTCAAGATGGCGACTGGGCGCCATCTGGAGAAAAAAAATAATTGAAAGGGGGGTCTTGTGACACATCCTTTTGAAGCTTCTGACGGATACTTCACAACCCTAGAATATAAACGCAATATCTTCACCTACTACAAAATGGCGGAACATTTAATAATTGCCTGAATACATCGACGTTTAACTTCATAATTTGAGGAAAGAAGCTGAGTTCAGTCCAGAAGATGCTCGAAATGGTTGCCTTGAACTGCTTGACATAAGAACAGCCTATCCGATATTTCACGCCGAACATTTTCCAACACAGTAATAAATATTTCTACAAATATTTATTATTCTCTGCCGATTATCCAATATTGAAGCAAGTTAAGTATTCGGAACTGGAAATTAATTTTTAAAAAAACACAAGTTTGGAAAATTGAGCAAACATACAGCTTGGTGTCTCTATGTGAACTGATTAATTTTCATCATTCGAATACATTGGAAAGAAGCACACCTGCTTATCTTAAAAGTAACATTCAGCAGTTTATACATTCTGCGCTACAAATGAACAGATATGATTCATCTTGAATAGCATTATTGTTCCTATAACTAGCAGGTTCAGTTTCGTACACCTTTTGCTTCAAATAGCCCCATAAAAAAAGTCTACAGGTGTCAAATCTGGCGAGCGGGCTGGCCATTCCGTAGGACCTCGACGGCCTATCCAACGACCAGGGAAAGTATTATCCAAATAGTTTCTTACTTGTTCGTAGTAATGTGGTGGTGCTCCATCTTGTTGGAATACAATATCCATATCGAAGTCATTAGGATTCGCTTCGACGATTTCGGTGATTAGAGGGCCAACAGTTCCCCTGTTAAATTTTGTTCAATGAATAGAGGTCCTACAATATGGTTTCCCAATATTCCTGCCCAGACGTTAATTTTTTCTGGATATTGAGTATGAGTTTCCTGGAAAATGTGAGGGTTACCATTTTGATTTTGTATGGATGATTATAATTCCTCTTCAAAAGTCTCCACACAGTAGAAGGACACCCCTCACAAACATTCGCGACGGAGGAAGTAGACTGTTGAGGATTTACTATCATCTCACCAATTATTTGAACTTGCTGTTCTTCCGGAATGGACGGATAACCTGGGCGCTTTTCGTTCTGTACACTACCGGTAGTTGTAAATTTGGTTACAAGTTCCCTTAAATATTTTCTATTCGGTTTCGTGAAAGTTACGCGTCGCACCGTAAATAAAAATCGCTTCGATTTTTTCTTCCAATGGACGAGAATTTACCATTTCAGAGATAGTTCACGTGAACAATGATGTTCGTTGTTCTACTGACATTTCTTGTCACTTTTTGTTTAAACAAAAAATAACCTATCAAACCTTATTGGGCGGTTGGGATTGCCATATGGCAGAGAAAAACAAATATTTCTAGATGTATCGATATTAATGTGTTTGTAAGCAGGTAATTATTAAATGTTCTGCCATTTTGTAGTAGGTGAAGATATTGACTTTATATTCTAGGGTTGTGAAGTATTCGTCAGGAGCTTCAAAAGGATGTATGACAAGACCCCCCCTTTCAATTTAATTTTTGAGTTGACCCGTTCAAAAAATAAAAGGGGGGAACATTAAAGAAAAGCACTGTATATTTCCTATATAAGGGAGAATATGTATAACGCAAGAAGAAAATTGGAATAAGTGTTTTGTGTGCAAGAGCAAGAGTAAAATACAAAAAGTGTTTCGAATTTGTGACTGAAAAGTGTAGTGAATATTCACTGTTGTTTTGTGGCAGATTTGGAGTTGGCTGTCCATAATGCAGCAAAAATTGTTTGGCCACAAATAAAAATAACTGGATGCAGATTCCGTATGATTCTCCACTTTTTATGAATTCGTGATACCATAAGTGTCCCATTTTTTTTTTTCAAATGGTCTTTTCCTTTAAGTTAAACAGAACTTTTAGTCCAAATGAAATGACATTGAGAAATATAAAATGTGTGAAACAACTATATGAAATATTGGGGCAACGAATGCTTCTGATACCACCAATTTAAGTTTTATTCTACATCAAAATAGGGATTAGCATAATTTAATAAGCTGTCGGGGGAATAAGATAAGGTCGTGGCTTTAATAAAGCCCGTATAATAATTTTTATTTCTACCATTGTACTACTCGATATCCACTAGAGCAAAACGATTTAGTGAAAGTGTTCTCACTAGAGATATAACAATAAACGAGGGCTCGACTGGTTTATTCAGTAGTCAAAATATTATAATTATTGAAACTGTGGTTACTGTGTTGTATCACGTCTGACAGACTTCAAGGAATTTCCAACGCTGGCAGCATTATATTATAATTCATTGGAAATTTACATGCACATCACTCACGTGTTTAGTTTGAACTACAGGCGTACAAGCTACAAAACACGTTAAATTCGAGAAGTAATTTGAATGATGAATGTTTGCAGTGTTGCCAATCATAATTTGTACTCTTTGCTCTTTCTTGAAAGCCTCACTTCTGTAGTCGCTAAAAATTACCGTTGTATCCCTTTTCACTAGAGAATTGATAAAAATGATTTTTGAGTTCTCATATCGGATATGACGAAATGTGTAGACAAACTGTAGGCCACATTTTTCAACCGAGAGGATAAGCCAAATCATTAGCGTATATTTGAATAACAGCTGTCGAATATTTGAAAAAATATATTTATACCAATTTGGCAGACTATATGTCGCTTGATAGAGATTTTGGTGTTACCTCAACTTTTATTTGATATACAGAAAAACAGAAAATCCCTCTAAATTCCTCTTGATCTTTCTCAATGAATTCATAATTTTTGTTTGCCCTGTATAAATGCTATTTGACAATGGTTTGTCTTCCCCCTGACACACATAATTCATCACCCAACTAACATTATAGAATAATTATAGCAAGCACAGAGGCAAAATGTCTCCAAGAAGATCCAATTTCGAATTTGTAGACATTTTATAGATATTTTATTGATAAAAACCCATATATACTGGCAACTAACATTCAGAGAGTTCAGTTTGTACGTAGAGAATTGTCACTTATAATTGCACGAGAGGTTTGTATTTTATCGGGTGAATTTGGGTTGTTTAATGAGAAACTATTGCCTAGTAATTAGACGAGAAAAACTGTCAACTATTGAAAACGCGACACCGAAGGGATTTGGTGTAAGAAATACTTTGTCCAATGTTATAAAAGTGTCTCGTTATTCCATTAACTTTTTAAATAAACGTATTGGCAAATATCTTCCTCTAAAATATTAGGCACAATCCATTTGCTGTCACATAATTTATTGTTACCGCCTTGTCTCGTTTCCGAAAATAGAGGATTGTACTCGATACGTCCAGTTTCTTTTCCATTATTTTCAATTTCAGATACGACATAAATTGTTTTGCAGTAAGCTGCTTCTCCTCCGTGCCAAGCGAATTCAAACGTCAAAATGTGATATAATTTTTTTTGAAGTCCTTCCGGTTCATTTTCGACATATAATCTGGCCATTGCAAAAACTTCAGTTTTATTAAGAGCTGATGCACTAGATTTTCTCTTTTCGGGTTGTGCTTGTAGGATTTTACGTTTAGCATTACGTGCAGCTCGTGATGAATTAAACTGAACGTCGGTGAAAGGGTTAAATACAATATTAAAATCGTTATAATATTTACTTGATAGTATTTTAGCGATGGTGTTCTAAATTGTTTTAACTACCGCTTCTTTGTAGTCTTCTCCGTAGTAGTAGTAGTCTTCTCCGTAGTAGTCTTTCGCAAATTAAATGCCCAATCTTGCAATATTGAATTCAATTTCTCGATAGAAGTATATGGCTCAAATTTATATCTTTTTGCATCGCAAATCGTAGGAAATTGTCGACAGATTGATGTTTGCATCGCAACTGTATTAGTAGGCACACAGGTATCAACAATTTGACTAATTTCGGCGTTCATAGACTCACCGAATCGATTCATTGTTAGTGCTTAGAAATTCAAAAAGTTGTTGAACAAACATGTCAAACTATTTATTTTGGCAACCAACACCGCGATCATTGATTAACAAATGAATAAGTGGAAAAACCACTAGTGCATTTGTCGCTGTAAAAGTTGCAGCTAACTTTTGCCGCTTCAAACTGACAATTGCACTGTGGCTTATGCAATTTTTTATACATGAGTTGAATTGTCATTGAAAAATTATGAAAAAAGTTGGCAGAGCTGCTCCTGATGATATAATAAGCTAGTAATAAGATCAGCTGTGAACGGGGAAAATTGAATACCACTGAAAGAGTAAGCAGTAAAAGATATATTACCCTATTAGGGATATTTACGAATAGTAAGCAAAAATCATGCATGTTTCTATCACATATTTTTTATAGTTCCTTGGATGAAGGACATTATTTACCCATCGGCAACATCGTTTATTCGTTGGTTGTCTCCCAGACGGTTTGTGGGAACCTTGAATTTGGCCCAAACAAAAGCGTAACTAATTGTTTTTATCAGAGTCGGCATCTGATCTTGTCAGTTATTTCCCTGTACCACAACGTGATTCGATATATGATATAATGAAGAAATTTTCCCCCATGTGAAAGTACCGACATCAGCTAATTTCTATTGTGTTTTTTTTCCACTTGGCATGATAGACATATTCTTGTTGTTCTGAAATGGAAACATACATAAATGAATATTAATATACCATTCTCTATATGGATGCCAAATATTTTTCAGCAAATTTGTTGATATCCAATAGTTACGGGCGTGAAAAGATAGTGTCGAAATTTATTGGAATTTTTCTCCGCTTATTTATGTTATCAGTATAAAATTGTGCATCAATTAGAGTGTAGTTGTTTATGTGACTATATGCTATCTGTCCATACTCACTTTCTTGAAAATTCACTACAAAAACATGTACCACTCATCAAAGAGCGAAGAAATGGGATTATTATAATTTACTAATAAAATACTCTACGCTTAATATAGAAAAGACTTATGTACTTGTTACAGGTTGAAGAGGAATCACAACTTTTATAATCAAATCTAGAAACAGCTGAATTTAACGGGAAAAAATATTGTTAATTCATTTTATATGGTTCGGTAGATGCCCCTTTCGAAAGAATAGAAAAATATGGGGATTTTTGGAAGAATACCATGTTAGGTGGTGTTCGGTTTCGTTCATAAATCATGTATTTCTCCAAATATTCTAGATCCTAGCATTCCTAGAGGAAGCAACGGAGTAACACCTTTTATCAAGTCTATTTCAACTTTTTTATCTCATAATACATGATAGTCACGAATGTAAAGTCTCTTCATGGCATGTTTATTATTATTACAAAACTCGATGTTTAAAAATCCCTATCATTTTATTTCAGGAAAAAAAAATGGCGAGGAGTAATCATTTTGCTTGTAGCCGGGCCACAAGAAATCGTTACACGTCTGTTTATGCCTTCATCATTCCTGTGTGAAAGTGTTTACATTCAACATTCATTTCCCATTCAACATAAAATTCTCAACATTTCACTTTCTACATTTTATTCAGAACATTCTATTCAGAACAACTTTGCAGTAGGTAGTATTTAGAAATGTTATTGTTTTTGAAACGCGAATTAATCTTCTTATGGGACTACATTTGTAAAAATCTCTTGAAACAGCCACCCGGTATATTCACCTGAATACGGGGCCTTCATGTATTCATTATATTTTCTGTTCATCTACAAGGTATTTTGTTGGGAGTGAATTTTAATTTCAAATTTTCCCTGTTCCTCTTCTTGTGAAAGAGAGTTATTGAAAAATATTTTTTTAAGCTGAGTTACAATCTTCAATGCCAATTCAAAATTATAAGAGATTCAACAATATTAAAGTACATATCGAAAACTATAAACTTCAAGTTAACAATATTGCCGATTGTAGAAATCCATTTCTCACCTGGATTTGATAAAGTAATTGGACGTTGCTAGTTAAAGAATCGTGATAACATAATGAATCATTGAAGTGATGTCTTAGTAAAGACTGCCATATATAAAAAATAAATTTAAATGTTGACATCTCCGGGCTTCCAAACGCTCGCACTGTATATTATTTCTGTTGGCAGTCTTGCGGTAGTATGATTTGCAGAAGGATTAGCTGACTAAACGTACAGGTTTCGTTATGATCCAATTAGACATTCTGCTTCTTATATAATAAGAAATCCAATAGGAATCACGTTACAAGTAAACCGATGGACTTCAATGGGACAATGAACTTGAAACCAAACAAATCTGTTGTTTTTAGAAGGGCAGCCAAAAAAAATGAATAGCTGCACAGTGATTTGACGTGATATTTCAATATAAAACAAAGAAAAGCACAAATTTGACGTTATTATTTGAGATTCTGTTTAATCCAAAGAACCACGCACACATCTCATGGTATAAAGTCTTTCGGTGAAAATGGCCGGGGCCATCCTGAGTAGAAGTCTCTATTGACCCAACTCGATCGTGTGACCAGATTCAGCGCTAGAGGGCACCAAATCATGAATCTTGTGCCTAAACAAAAACCAATACTGTCACGACCAAACTATTTCCACTTCAAGAAAGAAGCCACTGTGAAAAAAAATTAGATGTTTTGAACAAAAAATATTTTTGGAACCAATCATAATTACCTATGCCTGGTCTGCAAATATATCCATTGCATGAATTGTTTTCAGCTGTTGTCCTCTGTTCGAAGGATCATGTATTCTATTAAGAAGTTGCGAACTAGGATATCTGATATTAGCCTCATATCTCGCAAATCCGAGGAACCACAACACACTAGCTAAGTGTGCACATGATCCCAGAGTCCTAGAGCCTTGCTTGCAGTAATATCCATAGATCAAATAATTCCAACTCAGTTCCTGAGTTCCCTTAGTAATTTCAAGTTTTTTTGTCCAACTCGTCAAGATGTTTGGCTTTCTTTGTCGGTGGGCTCAGAGCTTTTTCGCTTGTCTTTGAGGGGTTTAAGAGCCTAAAAATAGGTCCGGTACTCCCACTCCAGTTTTTTCGTCCATATTGGATCCATCAGTATACCAAACTGATACATTCCTTTCTAGTTGATGCCTGTTTGTTGCATATATAAAGGTTATTTATACCCATACTTTGAAGTAGTGCCCAGCTGACGTGAAATCTGATGGTTTGTACCGAGATTCTAGATTTTTTGGCACAATATCCGTTTAGGAAGAAATGGTGTGAAATGGATATGGATATTTTTTTTTAACACAAAAAATGTTTCATACTGTGACTATCTGCAAAATCACCATAATACAACAGAATAGAAGAATGAGTTGTCGACTTCAGTAAGCATGGGAAGAACTGAATAAATTGATTATTTCAGAGAATAACATGGGTCAAAGAATTAAAGAAATTAATTTTCCTTTTTAGTGCATTTGTATAAAGCTTCTTTTTTTAATAAGTTTTTTGGACATAACGTTGTGCTGGTTACGCTGAATATCAATTCCATACTGTGTGTAAGGTGACGTTAAAAAAATTAAATGCATTATCTCCCATAAATTGTTATCCAAAGAATTATTGTGGATTTTTTGTGAAAAATCTTACCTTCCAGCTTTCAATTGAGAATGTTTCCATTTTCAGTTGCAGATGATTCCATATCTATTTCACTAATAAACTATTAGTATATTCAGTATAAGTACATTAAAATAATCAGGTTATACATCGATAACTTGTTGCATAATTACAAAGAGTGTCAGTTTGACAGTTTAAATAATGCGATCGCGAAGCGGGAGGATTGTTCTGGCAAACTGACACGATTTGTAATTATGCAGGAAGTTTGAGATGTATAAACGTATTTATTTTAAAGAACGTATTGTATTTGACACGATTATTTTTTGAGTGAATTAAGTAAATATAAACAATTTATTAATTTGAATACAAATTGGTACAATGAAAATTACAATTATTATATACTACGTTTTTTTTTAACTGAGTTATTTTCTAAGCTGGAAACTTGGGTACTGATCATTGAAGTGCTGGAAATACCGATTACCGAATACTTGAACCTGAAGCGTTTTTAAAATTGGATCTCATCTTATTTATTATGTTTTGGTGATGTTCATCTAACTTTAGGTAGGGTTTGATAGAATTGCTATTACCGTGTCCTGTTATTTTAATAAGTTCTTGTTCCGATACACCTGCTTTTGCCAATTATGAAACAGCAGTGGCTCGGTGAGAATGATTTGAAAATGTTTTGTTTGTCATATTTAAATTTGCCAATTCTGCAGACTTTTTGGTCCATTTACTAATTTCATGCACTCCAATTGGCATATTTTTGTACCAGCCAAGGGTTTTTGTTTTCTCCAGTTAGGATTTGCTGTCAGAAATAACCTATCTGTTTTAATATTGATGTTTTCGCTTCTATGTATAATTAGTTTATCTAGAAGTCTCACTGGACAACGACTTACTTCATTAGGGTTGGGTACAACCCATTTATTATTAGCACACGGTTTTGCTCCTCCCTGTGTGGTTTTGGTAGAAATAGGATTATATTGTATTCTACCAGTCGGAGTATCATCCTTCTGAAAACATGACGCTCCTTCACTTTTTCTCCACGCAAGTTCTACAGAAGCAATTAAGGATTTTTTTATTTGTAACCCTTTCGGTGTATTTAAATCCCACGCTTGTATACTTGCTATGTACTCGGTATCTTTAAATACTGATGCACTAACCTTCCTCTTGTCCGGTAACATTTGAAGTTCCCTTCTTTTTGAATTTCTTGCGTTTCGTGCGGCTAAAAATATGGGACTAGAGAATGGAACAATTACTCTATTAAACTCCTTCATATATTTTTCTTGTATTCATTTTTCCGTTACGTTCCACATCGTTTTGACCACGTTTTTTTCATAATTTTCTCCATTACCTTTTCGCATACTGAGAGCCCAATCTTTCAAAATTGATGCTATCATTTCAGTGGAAATTGATTAATTTACTACAAACTACTACAAATAAGAAATTGTTTCCATAAATAATTTTTTGTTTTCACTGTATTATGAGGCTCAGTATTTTGTAATATTTCATCTATTGCATTTTAAGATAAATATCCGAATCGACTCATTTTTGAACAATTATTGATAAACGTCAAAATATGACGGTCCTGGTAGTTTGTGTATTGATGTCGATGTGTTTACTACGGAAATGAAATTATTGTAAAATTTTCGATTGGTGGAGCTACTCTATGTATAATCAGGTATTATCGAAATTATACAAGGTAACTTAACTAAATTGAACATTCTGATTGGTTGAAAATTACACGAAAAAAATAATCGTAGAGAAATTCTATTATTTGAATGTGCTTATTGGATGGGTCTTCTTCTTCTTCTTCTTGAGAATTTCAGAAAACTTTTGATAGTGTGAGAAATGAATCAGGAAAACATTCCAATCATAGAGATCACGTTTTGAACCGGCATAGTTTAGATAATTTCGGAGCAATTTATCGTCAATTAGAGAGAAAAAAATCAAACGCGCAGTAAGCATTCCGGCATTTCCTAAGCTTCCCCCCGCTGTGAACTTTCCCTTTGGATATCTATTAGTCGGTTGTTGGATACCTTTGGAAATACTCAGGACCATACGGAATGCTTCAGAATTAGAATTCGGTCGAGGTTCGAGGGCTAATAAACTCGAAACACGGCATTCGAACAATGCGAGGATGGGAATTTCAGGAGTCTTGGTCGGTTTCTAAGTTCTAGTCTTGTCGATGATGGGGGCCATTTAGATAAGTGGTGGTGGAACAAAATCGTTGAAAACCAGTGGCGTCCCATTCCTGATGACGATTACATTTTCAATGAATAAATGTATACAGGTTATCAATTGATTACGTGGAGTAATAATAATTATGTTTATTGTTCGTTCAAAATAACGAAGTTAACAATTGGAATATGAAGACAACAATAAACTCGGGAACCCATTAAAAACTTCATCAGCTGCGCATGGGCTCTAGTACATTTTCATTTACATTTCTTGATAATCGGAACATTAAAACATGTCTAACATTATTTGGCTTCTAGAAAAGTGGTAAGTTAAGGATTAAAATTAGTATATATATATATATATATATATATATATATATATATATATATATATATATATTAGAGAAAAAGAACTTGAAGTCTCTTCACAAAATTCAATGTAAATTGAAACAAGTGGTAGACCACAAGCAGAAAACAACTACTTCCCTGGCAAATACTACGCAGAACATTGAACATCTGCCTGAAAATCTATGCAAACTTCTTACTTGCAACGCATTGTTCTGATTCACAAAATAAAATAGCACCGACGCATCGACACCAGGATTATTTATCCTCCGATTCTTGAAGGAGAGTTTGTGAATATCCGTTTTTTTTGCTCCACTAAGTTTTTATGAAAATAACTTTGATGCCTCGTAGTCTGTATCCGAGTCCAGTAGTTGAAACAAAGAAAAATACAACAGTTGGTTGAGTTCTGGGAAATCGCCAAACGAAAACAACTGTCGAGAAATATAAAATCATTGGAAAAATTGAATTATTACCAGATGGGCTTAGAACAAGGAGTGGCGTGAAGTATTAAAGTTGGGGTCAGTTCGAACGTAAAACTCAGGGAATAACCAAGTGGAACATATATGTTTGAGAGTAACAAGGGTTTAATTCGGAAGGAAAAAGTTAATTGTCACAACCTAGAAAAATCACTTTCTGAATCCTCACCGTAACGTGATTATAGCAAATCTTGTTTTAAGAATTCGAAAGATATCGATAACCAGTAACCCAAAATTACAGGATTAATTTTGGTAATCTCAGAATATTATATTGTGGTAATACCAATTTACCAGCAGTGTAAATATTAGTATTAACTTTTGGTACTATAAGGATAGTATTGTGGTATTTATTACTCGCAGTATAAATATTTATAGTGGGATTATACATAAGTTAGGCTGCTAGGCCGAGAACCTTGTTCTGTAAACAAAAATATATCTATAAAACATTGTGAGACATTACCATAACCACGTTTGAATATAGCAGTGAATTTAATATTTTTTACACGCTGTATTTGCTGTGTAAAGCACCTTCCCGTTTCAGGCATATAAATCATAGACACAGAAGAGTCACGAGACATAGTTTCAAAGGAAGTGTAAAGACAGCTCTGTCTGTCTGCTAGTGTGAAGACGGCTCTGTCTATTAGTCTCTCTGTGGACATAAATGCAACCGGTGTCCAGTATCAAATATTGTGATTAAAGCCTATAGTCTCTTGAAGAGTACAACGAGTGTCAAAATAACAGACCCCTGGACATACCATATCTCCATCTGTTGCTACCCTAGTGCGTGGAATAAACCACTATAATATCTGGCGCCCGAGATTCAAAGTTGAGATAGGAATATATTTCCTGTATAGTACTTTGGCGTCATGAGTAACGTACTCTTCTAGGGACCGTTTTAGCCATAGAATATCAGACTCTATAAAAACGCGTTGCAGTGTAATGCAACTCCCAAACATTCATGGAGACCGCTCTTTGTCACTCAGAAAATACTCACACGATCGTGTTTATTCATGTTAGAAAGCGTATGCTTAATTTATGAAAAAATTAGCAAATCCTCAGGTATATCATAGTACACGGAGGACAAATAATCTCAATCTACCTCTACCTAAACCGTCCTCAAATTTGGTCAGGAAATCAATTATATATGAAAGAATAAAAATATACAATCACCTACCCATGCATACGTTTTTCTTAGATAACAAAGTATATTTCTATTTATCCCTATATATAATACCTCTATACAAACGTATACACTCAGTTCATTCATATTGAACTAATAAAAACAACAAAGTAATTTTTTTTAGGATAGCGCATTTCGCAGAACTGGCTTTGCTTGTATCCCATCAGGTGTTCAACAACTGACATTGCTCAATTGTAACAACGTCCTTTAGGAACGGAATAATCACCTACGCCACTGTGCCTTCCGTCACAACTGACTTACTAGCTAGCTCATCACCCGTGCTTTTGTCTGAGAACAGGAACTTTTTCGAGAAAATTGTGGTCTGAAAGGGCTGTTGCATTGAGTGGATGCCTTCGAAAAGGGCGGAGGGCGTTCACTTCTCGTAGCAGAATTGCTCCTCTTTAAAAGTCAATTAACTTTACTGCGTCTTGATGGTTTATTTTTTCCACTGACAGGCGTAGGCATGTGAATTTGTATTGTGAAGCAGAGTTCTTGTTCGGAATTCAATTGTTGATTTGAGGAAGGCGAGGAAAACAACCACAAAGGAAAAATTTCAAAACACTAAAGGTTTTCAATTTAATACTCACCACGGCTATTGAAGGAATGGCTGATGATAAATGAACACTTACCTGAAACAATAAAAAATATATTAGAAAATAATATCGAAAATAAATATTATAAAAATGAATCTAGTATAATGAATTATTATAATTCACAAGTAACATTGGTGCAGTTCCGAGGATTGTTTTTCTGTTGTAGACAATGAAAAGATCAAGTAAATTGCAAACAATAAAGGAAATATTCCAGTCTGCTTGGCAACATTTTCCTTCAGATGTATACTCTCGCCACAGATCTAAGAGACTCATTATAAATGTTAATCCTAGAATGTAATAATGGCCTATTGTTCGGGGTGCGATATATCATAGGAAATTGAAATTTGTCAACATAATTTGATAATTATGACTAATTTGATTGATTTTTACTTCTTTTTATTAGGTTTGGATTATGTTTTCAACTAATTTTCTTAAAATAATTATGACATGCCCAAGTTTCCATGCTGATTTGTGGTTTTAAAACTCAGTTAGCAGTTTGTATTTGTTTGGATTTGAGTAGAAAACACTTCTATTATAGCTTTTTGAGATGGTTTTCTTGAAAAAATATTATTCATAAGATTTGGACTATAACCGATATTGAAAGCAATTTGTTTTATTATTTTCAATTCTTTATTGAAATTTTCTTCTGAAAGCGGAATATTAATTAATCTATGCGTACAATACACAGTCATCGACGCATCCATACCAATATAAATTAGCCGCATATAACAGTATGATACATAGATTAAGTAATATTCCGCTTTCAGAAGAAAATTTCAATAAAGAATTAAATATAATTGAACAAATTGCTATTAATAAACGGTTATAGTCCAAACCTTATGGATAATATTCCTTCAAAAAAACTTTATAAAAAAGCTATAATAGAAGTGTTTCCTACTCAAAACGATATAAACATAATTTCAAATTCAAAATTTAAACCATCATACCGAATAAATTTCTATGTTTTTGCGTAAAAATAACATCAATATCGCATATGAAACAGATAATAATTTAAGTAAATTTGTTAAGAACAATAAAGATGAAACTGAGAAACCTGATAAATCTGGAGTATTTAAATTAACGTGTACATGTAATTTATTTTTCAAGTTGAAAAGTGTTAATCGTGATGGAGCAAGTGCTTGCAACTGGGTTTTTACTCATTACAAGCCACATTGTTTTCGAGAATCAGTGTGTAAAAAAAGCAGCAGCATTGGTGCGATCAGGTCACGTGTGTCAGGTGCGGGAAGTAAAAAAATTGTTTATTTCAGCATACATGCGGAAATGATTAAGCAAGCAGCAGCGACAACAATATACATATTTTCATCACCAATTGATAAAATTTATTAAAAACTAGCATGTCTACTGTTTCAGTAAATTACACTATAACAAACTATTATAGAAATATGAATAGATGTGAAAGAAATTTAAAAAAATATTTCGAAAATATTGTTTTTTTTACATACATACATATTGTTCGTTTACTGTTAGAATTTGAAGAAAAATTATATTCTTGAACGTGTATGGAAAAATTCAATTCTCCATATCAATGTGAAAATACATTCTAATACATTAACGTTTTTCAATCCGAAAAAATTATGAATTGACTTCGAAAATTTACAAGTATATACCGTAAAAAGTAAATACCAATACTGCATTTATTGCAATTTGTCAATAATTTCCCTATTGGTCACGTTTATAGTTTTTCAGTACACCGTAGAAAAATTATAAACAAACGGGTATTTGTGCACTCTACAATACAGCAGTGGTCACCCGGATTTTTTTTTACTTTTTACTTTTACGTCATTTACATTTGATTCGAGGTTATTTGCAGCAAACTCGTTCATTGTCATTCATTTATTATACGCGCACTTTCGAGACTGGGCCTCTCTTTGAAACGAACCTTTTTTTTACCTGCCGAATCACAAAAAAAATGCCGCTTTGACATTTGCGGCCGAAAAACTTTCGCACCATGTTGACACCCTTTTTATCACAGCGGTTAATGGGGATACGTGATACTCTCTGGACCAGTTTGTCCGATTCCGCCACTGCGGCGCTGCACATTAAACTCCTCCCCCATTATTCTATTAGCAAAACACCAGTTACTGAAACAGTTGTATATTTTGCTGACTTTATTTTCAAGTTGGTATCAACTTTTACTACGAAATGCATACAGTACTAAGCAGTCAGTATCCATATGTTCAGGTAGATCATTGATACACATCAAGAATATGAATAGATATGAACTTTGTTAAGAAATACACCTGAAAGTCAAATGATAACTTGTTTTATTAGTCGAAGAGAAATTCGGGCAGAACTTCAGAACTCATCATTTTATCACGTTCTGCTACAATAATTCGGAACGTACGCATATCCCGCCTCTCCAGAGTTCTTCACGTCGTATGTCGATGCCATTACGCAAATAAAAATAGAATTTTCAATATCCTGCTAAATTACAACAATTTCGCCAGTAGTTTCTCCGCTGCATGTACCTCGGAATATAAAAATCGCAAATTACATAGAACGTGGTTGGTTTATAAGAGAGAACATTATAGGCGTATCTGGCGAAATTCCATGAAAATTATAAGCAATTCTCTAAATGATACAGAAGCCCAAACGGAAAAAAAGGTCTAGGAAGTGAAGTTCTCCCGAGATTGATTTTCTCATTTAATTTGCTGCATTTTGAAGTCGATTCGCACTTTAATAAAGATTCACGTGAAAACGTGACCTGAGCGTAATCATTCTGAAATTTGCAGTTAGGAAAATTGTCGGTCTCATGATATGAAATGGGAAAACAAATCGAGCATAACTGGTAAAGCACTAACCTAGTTCATCCAATTAACTGGATACAATTTCTGAAAAGGAACTTAATACAGGAAGTGTGATTCGTGCGAAACCTTATAAACTACAGATTAGTATGAACAGACATGTTACTCACTCAAGTCATCAAGCGTAGCAATGAGCAAACTATAAAATCATTTCTGTGCCAATCTCGACATAATATTATGCATCAATTGGTCAAGTAAAGAACCATATTAAGAAACTTCTACCACAAGCCAAAATATTTGAGCTTAGTCTGTATGTATGTTACTTTACTATAAAAGCTTCAATTGATCGTGATCGTTCCCTTCTTTATTTATGTTCCTCTCTTCAGGTGTTTCCAGAAAATTATGGTATACATACATATATATGTGTATATATTTGTGTATGAGTATATACAGTGCTCGTCTAAAGTCCGTTCCCCTCCTACTAATTTTTGAACCACCTAATATATCGCAACGAAATTAGGAGGGCTTAAATGGGAGATAAAAACCTACTTCATCATGAAAAAATCACAGCTAAAAGTTTTAACACCCCCTATATTATTTTATTTTCGAAATCTGCTCATAATTCTCAACAGTTTTCTCCAATACACTTCACTCCTGGATTCAATTGTTTTCGAAATATTAACGTTTGAAAAGTGACATTCCTGTTTTAAATGAAGTATGGATTTTGGTCACTTCCGGTAAAACATTTTGCTAACTAAACATTGTTATTAATTTGTAGTTAAATATCTTGATGAATTCGACTAATAAAAGGCGTAAACAGAGTTTAATGAGGATAAACAGTACTCCTTACCGGAAAATCATGACAATAAAGTGCCCTATTATAAATAGCTTCTCTCACGTTGATGAAAGTCTGTCCATCTATTTCTTCACATGTATCTGTTATTCTGCGTTCCACCTCTTCTATTGTTTGGCATTCAGTGGCGTAGATTTTTGACTTCAGATACCCGCAAAGGAAAAGATCTAGAGGTGTAAGATCCGGAGATCTTGGTGGCCATTCTGTACTTCCCCTGCGACCTATCCATCGCCCAGGAAAGTTTGTATCGAGAAACTCTCTAGCCATGCGATCGAAATGGGAAGGTGCCCCATCCTGCTAAAATATGATTTCACGATTTTCAAACTCTTCCTGATTGTTTAATACAATTTGTCTTATTCGAGGTTCAATTTCAGTTTCTAAAGGATTTCTGTAAAGAAGTCCTGTAAGATTGCCTCTGATGAAAATCGGTCCATCACCACGATTTCCCAAAATCCCCGCCCAAACTTCACCTTTTTAGGAAACTGGGTATGCCCCTCTCTAAAAATAAGCGGATCAGTATCGCTCCAGTATCGTACATTCTGTTTTTTGACTTTTCCATTAAGAAAAAACGTGAATTTGTCTGCGAAACATACACGTTTTAGGAAGCCCCGTTCTCCTTCAATTGTTCTTGTTAACCACTCACAAAATTCCCTTCGGTCTGGATCATCCTCCGTGAGAGCATGCAGGATTTTCATTTTATAGGGATGAAACTTTTCTATTTTTAGGACTCTTTGGGCACTTTTTGAACTCACTCCACAGGATTCAGCAACTGCAGACGTCGACTGAGACGGATTGATTACCATTTCAGCAACAATTTCTACCGTTTTTTCTTCTGAAAGAGGCGGTCTTCCTGATCTTGGAGCATCTTTCAGCGTACCAGTTGCTTGGAGCTTATTTAAAAGTTTGCGCAAATATGACCTCGAAATAGGGTTCTCGGGAAATCTATCATTAAACATACGGACTGCTAGATGATAATTTCTTCCAGCTTCTCCAAATATCAAAACTGCTTCAAATGTATCGTCTAAACTACGAGCCATGATCATACTTTTCATAAAAGGATTCAGGCGCTCAAAGGACTAGTTGACATTTAGCAGTTCAGTTTGACAGTAAACAAGATGTTACCGCGACAACTATTTTTTACAATGCAAACTTGATTGAAAGCAACATTAGTGTTTTTGGATGGGTTTGAAATGTCACTTTTCAAACGTTAATATTTCGAAAACAATTGGATTTAGGAGTAAAGTGTATTAGAGAAGACTGTTGAGAATTATGAGCAGATTTCAAAAATGGAATAATATGGGGGTGTTCTAAAAAAAAAATATTGAAAATGGTGCTCAGCCGCCGTTTTAAAACTTTTGGCTGTGATTTTTCCATAAAAAAGTAGGTTTTTATCTTCTATTTAAGCCCTCCAAATTTCGTTGCGATATACCGAAATATCAAAAATTAGTAGGGGGGGAACGGACTTTAGACGAGCACTGTATGTACATGTCTATGTATATAAAACTCTAAACTTCTTGTTATTGGGATTTATTCCTGTTTAGAAATTCAACCCCTTCTTTTTATGAACTGAAAAAGGAAGAAGAAAAAGGAAGCAAAGAGAAGAAAGCAAAAAGAAATACAGGAAAATGGAAGAGGGAGAAAGAGAGAGAGAGAGAGACGAGGACAAGAGAGATGATCAATGGTACTCTGAATTACATGATTTTAGGAACATTCCGACGGTGAAAGTTAATCCTGTGAAAACGAATTATTCTTATTGCAAGTTCTTCATGATATTCTGCTATTTGAGTGATTTTTGTGAAGTTTTGTAAGACTCACGGAAATCGATTGTTACAAACATTTATTTAACTTCACTCTGTATGTATGTATGAATTTTGACCCACTCCCAGCATTCGATTACCTTGAAATTTGGCAGGTGTTGATAATTCCGTTGACAATGCATTATTAAATTTTTGCTAGAGAAAAAACACAATGACGGCTCCAATATGGTAAACGAGTTTCGTGATTATTGTTCGATTATATTCGAAATTGGTATGTGGGGGTTTTCGAGGAAAGATATCACGAATTTGTTTGTCAAAAATAAAAAATTCGAGATGGCTGCTCCAAGATGGCGACGAGTTTTGTGATTATAGCCCGATTCCATTGAAAATTGGTGTGTGGGGGATTTTGGGGTCGGACCTCATGATGTTCTTGTCCAAATTCATGAAATGATGGCGGTTCCGAGATGGCGACGTGTTTTGTTATTATGGTCCGATTTCATTCAAAACTGGAATGAGCTTTGTTGGGGTAGGAGATTATCAATTTCTGTTAGAATTGAAAAAGATAACAGAATTCATGAATTACTAAAAATAATTGAATGAAAATGATTTAATTTTTTTTTTCAAGACAAGCTGTTATACAAATGCACTGAAAAAGAAAAACAAACTATTTGACATAAAATATAAAATAGGTATTCTTACGCGGCAAGCTTTTGAATCTGCTACTCACAGATGTATTTGAATATATTTTGGTGTATTCAACGTATTTTAATGAAATGTATTATAATCAACGATCTACTGAAAAATGGAGTTATCCTCTTCCATCTAGACCGCAGCTGAAGAGATTCAACTTTGCAAAATATTTCCACTTTTCATTTCAGGTACTTGTTTGTTATTCTTCAATACTGTACAATTTCGGAAGTAAAGATCCGTTTCAACTGAAGCAAAGAAACTTCCCGATGCAAAAACTTGTCTCTCTCACAATGTAGGTAGCAGTTATTGAACTCCACTCGGTATATGCAACTCGAGTGCAACAATTTATATGGTTATAGCTCACCTCATATAATTTATAGACAAAGCTTGTAAAATTCATTTTGCTAATGGTGAACCGTTCCACTTTCCGGCTAATGATCGTCATAACTTCTACGCAACGTTTTTTCCTTTTTTGCCCTCCGGCCTTCTATAACGTGGACAATGTGAAATAATTTTATAATGAAGTGGGATCATTTTTACGGCTACCAAGGAAGACACATTTACATTCAATGCAGGCATTGAGAACATGCACTTGTATTTGTTATTGTCGGAGTTGGTAAATAATTCATAAGAAATTCCATATGGCTTCGAGTTGACTGTGCCGTACAGGGTTTCTCACGACGCTAGTAAGTTTCATATTATTATCTGGCAAATGCTGAATAATGGCCTCTGAGTTTGAATGGTTATGAATTGTATTGAATTTCAATTTCACCAACAATTTAAGCATGAGATACATGCATTACTTGAAAATGTAAGAAAATTTCTAAAAACTCTTTTTATTACTATCTAGCTTAATATACTAAGATTCAAGTGCTTTATTACACTTAAAAATGTGAGAATTATACGTTAAGTTAGGTAATTTTCACCTTTGATTCCAAATATTATTTTACATAGAAATCCAAGTCATTTTAAATGAGATGTGGTGTACAGAAGTTTCACATTGTGAAGTTCACTTGAGAAATAAATGAATCCTCATAACTTGCTCTGTAATTTCCTCCACTTGTCTTGTAACATCCGTGAGTTGCTGTGTACGATGATATTCACATAGGATATAAAGCGTATTCACATGACATGAAATTATGTCTATCTCTTATAACCTCCCTGATTAATTTTATTCTTCGCATAATATCGAAGTATGTTTCCATAACCAAGGGAGACTCTAACAAATCACTCAGTATTAGTTCGAAACGAAAATATGTTCTCCCAAAACTTCGACAAATTCAGAGTTTACAGATAAACCACCACTACCACTACCCAAATAATTTGTATGGACAATTAAAGAGCGTATTTCCGGTCACAGAGAACAGTGTTATAATACAGTCAAAATAGGATACAATATTTCACATAAAATTATTTTTGTTCACCGGCAGATATGAGGAAAAGTTATTTTATCGTCTTGAAATCACATTTCATATATGCAAATGATGGTTTATAAAGTTTTTCCTGTGATAATAAAAATAAGATCAGAAAATATTGTGAATTATAAGAGTAGCGTGGAAGTATTTTTTCCAAGCAAATGGATGGTTTTAACTTTCATGCTCATAAGTAATAGAATATTGAAGTTTCAATTCAAAAGTTGATGATTTAGTTGTCATTGCTGACTTGAATAATCCTCGAAATTATTTGCCAAAAGGACGCATAATTGCAGTACATCCCGGTCAAGATGGAAGAGTCAGAGTAGTCGACGTTCAAACAGCCTCAGGAACATACAGGCGACCAGTTTCCAAATTATGTAGACTTAGTTAACACTTTTTGGGGTTAAGAATGTTATATATTTTATTTGAATTGGATTAATTCATTGAATCTTACTGTATATTATTTTTGATATAGATGTTTCCATGAAAATAAAATGTTTTGAAAGTTGACAAGGGTTTATTTTGATTTCATTAGAATTGGGATATTTCTTGATGAACATAAAAGAAATATAGAAAGAAGAAAGGAATATCTGTGGTTAGGAAAAATAATTGTTTAAAAAATATCGTAGATCGTAGATAGGAATATATCCGAAATCACTGAGCCATTGGTGGTATACGTTCATAAGTTTTATTACTGGAAGATTCTTCCTCCTAAAAATGACCTGACCATGCTTGTATCAGGAATCCGAATAATGTTTCACATATGTTTGGTTCATGGGTAAACGAGACAGTTAGGATATTCATGGAGTGATCGGAGAAACCAGTTCAGTTCGAAGTCTTAGACGATACACACCTCCCTCATGGTATTAATTTGTTTTTAGTGATGTAGGTCTTGCCAGCCTGATTTTAAGTTACTCAAAATTTCTCATCATTCAAATAAGTAGTAGTCCGATTTACGATTTAAATGCTAAGATTTTCCCTATGGATATCCTGTCTGTTATTTTATTAGTTATATTAGAGACCAAGCCACATATAACTCATTCAACTGAGCTAAATGGAGTTATTATCTGTTTCAATGCTCAATGAGTTTTTATTCGAATGAATGAGAGAAGGAAATCTAGAAGTCATTCAATATAAAAAAATTCAGTTCAAAAGAATCAATGAGACTCTCAGAAATTGAGAACTTGAAAGTTATAATCAGTGCTAGTGCCAAGTATCCAAATGTCTTTCAGTCACGAGATGGTCCAGAGACTTCAAAGACAGGATCTTAGGTAAGGAAATTATTTGGTGATTCTTTAACAAATATTATATCGCTTTTTCGAATCCAGGCCAGGACAACTCCTTCGAAGAGAATTTGGTTTCGCAACCGTTCGGCGATAAGAAATTCAGTAAAAATTTCAAGAACTATGCGGGATCTAGTGCATCTCCACCTGCGCTAGAATCCGCTTAGCATATCTACTGACCTTATTCTCTCAAATACCCCGGTAGTCATTTTACCAGCGCAACCTATTCCAACTTCAATTGAATCTGTTGATATCAAATACCCCAATAATCATGTTCTATCACCAATATCTCAACAACTTCTCGATGTAACCTCCTCATTGTTTCACTGACCGGCTGCTATACTAGTCTTTTATGATCAGTATTATTCAATTTATGAACTAGTATACAGGCTAGCCTGCATGAGTGTAGTTGAATATTCTGCGGTTCGAATAATCACACCAACCTATTCAATCTATAACCGACCCGATTTCGAATCCTGATCACGAATTACGCAATCACCGAAGTACCTTCGTGAAAATATCCGCCGAAGAAATATTCCAAAACAAGTTGTAGTTGTCTTCACGGCATTCGCGATCGTGTTCGTTTCTTTACTGAACAATTCGACCCGCTAACCTTCTCTTGTTCGTTCAGATAGGAACTCCAAATCCGAAATGCCATTCTGACATCGGAATGAACGAAATAAATTAATGCCCCCTAGTGGCATCTTGTTAATATCCCGAAGTACAAGAATCAGAATGGTGTGCATGGAGTTTAAATTATAGCTCATTGAAATGGAATAAATATTTATCATTGCCAATTAACATGATGAATTGTATTGAATTGAATATGGGTGATTTAGAGAAAAAAAAAATACAATCGAACCTGCTGATTCACGGTGATTTTTTTCTTGTTTTAATATCTCAATATTTATATTCTCATGAAAGAAGAACAATATTCCATAATCAAAATGGAACTAATTTTTGTAATGACTTATCTTTCCTACTTTCCAAGAGGTTACCGTGAACGTTGAAAGATCGTGGTTTATGTTTACCTTTCAGTCGCAGATGGTTCCTCATCTGATTTTATGAGCATCCTGTTCATATTTCCAAATAGATATGCCGCATTCTCATATATTGGAATTTTTTCATGTTTTTCATGTTTCTGCGAGTGGATCGAAATACTATTTTTGATAATATTTTGTAGCAATTCATTTCTTTCCAATATTTTTATAGATTTTGGAAAATGATTATGACATATAAAATTAACCTTTTGACAGGTATATTCTCGAAAAAACATCAACTCGAACGAAAAATGTTCGCCAAACAAACAAATTAATCAGATAGATAGATAGATTTTATTAATCCATTTTGCTACATATTATGAAGATGGGACAAGTCATAGTTGCATAGTTTCATACGTACATACAAAATATACTCCAATCTAGATAAAATGTGATTAAAAAACATTTGACAATAAAAATTATTAAATCAACACGTTATAAAAAACAATATAAAATACACCAAGTCTAGATAAAATGTGATTAAAAGACATTTCACAATAAAAATAATGAAATCAACAACGCGTCATTTACAAAAAATGTATAAATTTGAAAACACTGTACCGAGACAAGAACATTTAGAAATGAAACAGGATCGCCATTGCTCACTTCGAATGTGAATTCATCTACCGTGAAAAACATTTTTCTGATGAAAAAACATTAAATTTTTTTTTTGGAGGTGAGAAAGTCTTCATATCATTTGGTTGCGAATACCAACAAATTTAGCAGATTTTTCATATTTTGCGTGATGATATTTTCGAGTTGTGATCATATTCTTACTCCTCATATTATAATTATGCATTTCTGCTCTCATTTGTAGCATACCCTTTATTTTCATTTATATATGTTAATGTTTCCAAAATCAACAAACTTGTAACTGTCAATATTTTGTTTTGTCGGAATGTCTCTCTACAGGAAGTTCTATATTCCAGATTGAATATCAATCTCAGCAGTGCTTTTTGCTTTATGAAAATCCTGTCTGATCCAGTAGCTAGTCCCCAGACAGCAATATTATGATATATAATCGAGTGAAATTTGACATAATGAACTGATATCAGTGATGTTGTATCTAACTTGAGAGATTTTATCAAGTAGTATGATTGATTCAATTTCTTACATGTGAAATAGATATGTTCTTGCCATGTGAAGACTGAGTCAATCATTGTTCCCAAGAAGTTTGTCGAACTGGCCAAATCTGAAGATTTGTTTTGGAAACTGAGATTGAGGTTATGTGGACTTCTAGATGAATTCGCAAATTGCATGTATACTGTTTTGTTTAGGTTCACCAGTCATTAAATTCAATTAGAACTGTATTCACTAATTGTGTCATATCGTCAGATGTTTTACTAGGAAGAATGATAGACGTGTCATCTGCATAAAGGAATATTTATCCATAACTTATGTTATCAGGAAGATCGTTTACATATAATGAAAAAATTAGTGGTCCAAGAACGCTCCCTTGAGGGGTGCCCGTTGTCAGGAAATTTGTCTGACATAACGTTTTTCTGCTAAATCTGGAAACATCTGTTCGTCAAAAAAGACACAAGTAACTGGTTTATATTACCTCGAATTCCTAAGTTAAAGAGTTTTTCTGCTATAAATTCAGTGTTCAAAGTGTCGAAGGCCATGCTTAAGTCATAGAAAATTCCTTCAACAATATTTTTCTCGTCTATTAAATCATGTATATGTTGTGTGAAATTGAGCGTTGAGGTTTCTGTCGAATGGTTTTTTCTGAATCCATGTTGGCACTCTGTCATCAGATGACATAAGTTTTTCAAAAATGTTTGAGAGTACACTGATGAAGAGATATAGGACGATAATTCTCGATATTTTTAATGTCACCATTTTTCAGTAAGGGGACTAGAATGGCAATTTTGAGAAGATCAGGATATTCTCCATAAGAGATACACAAATTCATTATATGCTTTATTACGTCTGATAATATATCTTCACATTCTTTAACAATTTTTGAGGAGACCTCATCATGTCCTATGCTTTTTTATTGGGTAATGAGAGTATAGCTTTTTCTACTTCGTCTGTTGTAACGGGTTTGAAAAACATCGTTGTATTAACATCCGCCATTGTCGTACAACTGCCCGAATGATTATCCGGGAAATGAGTGTGGATTTTTTTGTCAATCATTGTTGAGAAGTATTCCCCAAATGTTTTCGCCATATCTACTTCATTACGACCTATGTAAAGTGTAAAATTAGTTAGTTTCATTAGTTTAGGAGCTTAGTTATTAACAAAAAGGTTTATTTTATTTTTTCGTCGGTTTAATTTTTTCTTAAAAAGTTTTCATTTTTCATTTTTTCTTGGCAAAATCTACCAATTACTACCCCTTTAATAAACTCCAAGTCTCCATATGTTGTACAAGAAATACATATGTGTGCCAAGTTTCAACATAATCGATTCACAAGTGAAAAATAGATCATCCCCCATTTTTCTACCCAGGGATAGATTTTTTCAAATTCAAAAAGGACCAGCTTCGAAGCATACCCTATCTGAGAAAGAAGGAATCATCAAAATCAGACTACTCTGTAAAAAGTTATGGGTGGTCATACAGAAAAAAAAACCTCCTTCTTTCGTCGGTTGAAAATGTAATTCTTTGTGTAACATAAGATCAATCACCCTATAGTGAGAACCAATGTCATGACCTGTCAGAGAGAGACTGCCTTTTCAACGACTGATTAAACCATATTCGTCTTCAGTACTCTTGCATATTACACTTTGTTTAGTAATGAATATAATTCACACTGGGGGACACATTTTTTAACGAAATTAAATCATTTGTATGATTGCTCTGCTCTGCATTTATATTAAATTCTTATTTTCCGGAAATACTTGGGTTGCTCTCCATAGAAAAACCCGGAAATACTTGGGTTGCTCTCAATACGAACTGTAAAATTTCCTCTCCATAATTGGAATAATAAATGTATGAATATTTTATTAGTATGTTGGATTAATGCTGATATTAAAATAACATCGAACATCGTTCAATGTTACTTTTATATCAGCATTATTCTCGAATTCGTTCAATGTTACTTTTATATCAGCATTATTCTCAAAATTATTCTCACTAATTAAATATTCATACATTTATTATTCCAATTATGGAGAGGAATTTCACAGTTCGTATTGTTGCGATGTATGAACAATTATTCACTTCCAACTATTCTTTCTTTCAACCTATTGTATAATAATATTTAGTTTCTCTAGTATTCAACAAAAATTGTTAAATTCAATCGAGTTTTATTCGTGTGATTAATGGAGTCGAAAACTAGACAGTCTATGAAAATAGTATTTTTGACCTATGTGAAAAGTGTTTGCCTAAGTGTGTTTCATATAATACTTATATGAAATAAATGAGGCTTGGTTATTTTGTTGAAATCGTTACGAATCTTCTAATAACAGTCATTTCCTTTGATATATTTTTGTTCAGGGAACAGGGAGCTTATAATTAGAGATAAACATTTCTCATTAGCCATAATTATTGAAAAAAAAAAATAAACACGCACACTCCCATCATCATCATGGATTCTTCGTCTGTGTGGACACCATTATTAATAAAACAGCATGTGCAAAAGGAATCACAATAATAACGGAAATTTACGCATGCAGTTGTGAAAAAATATCCATTTACATTCATGATGGGTTAGCGTCCGACTCATGATCGAAAGGTCGTGAGTTCGATTCTCGGCCAGGGCAGAAATTTTTCTATTTAATTTGAGAGAATTAAATGTTAAATTTTGTAGCCGGGCCGAGGATGGTCCTCGACGATTCGCTGTTGCGTTCAAATTAACAGTGCTGCTCCTAGGTGGCGTATGGAGTTAGTAACAAGGCCTACCCAGAACACTATGAAATGATACATAAAAAAAATACTCAACTTGTGACTGGCCGAATGACAAAATGTCAAAGCCATTAAAAAAAAAAAAAAAAAAAATACATTCATGATGAAGAAATGGGGTCCAAGAACTAAAATATCGACTCGAAGATTGAGGGAATCTTTGGTTCTCGTTGTACAAATCATAATAGATTTGAAAGGGAATTTTATGAATTCTCAATAAAAATGAATGCCCGTGAAAAATTCTAGGACAAACACTTACCGACTACCGGTTGATTCTGTAAATCATTCATCGACCTTCAATATGCAAAGGAGAAATTGACCCAGATGACCGTCGATATTTTCTCACTAGGCTCTACTGAAACAAGACAATAAACTAGAGAGAATAAATATACATTTGCATATATACTTTCGAATCATTGAAAAACATGCAGTTTGTTTTAAGTTCATCTACATTAATATATATATATATATATATATATATATATATATATATATATATATATATATATACAGGGTGTAAATAAATAAGTGTAAAACATTTAAGGAGGTGATTCCCCATAAAAAAAGATAGGATCTTTATATAAAGAAACTTATTGCCCATATATACAGGGTGTAACTGAATAAGTGTAAAACATTTAAGGAGGTGATTCCCCACTGTTACAATTGAAATTAACCTGACGTTTTGTACTACCAAAAGACACTTGGCCAGTAATTTATTTGGTTTACCCATGGTTGTAAGGTGAAAACGCAACCCCTAAAATTTATTTCCAATGTAACTTTTGTCTTATTATTTGTTTACCATTTCCGATAGCCTGTTTCATTCTAAACAAAAAATGTCTCTTGGGTTTTTTGCCCAAAATAAACCAGTAAGCAGCAAAACATTATTTTACGAACAACTACAGAGATACATCGTCATAAATGCGAACTGGATTTATTGTTATTTTGTAGTTAGTACCTGCATTAAACGATTAAAGGGTAATAAACAAAACTAAGTTATTAATAACAAAACACACAACATGTAGAAATCATAGTGAATGTTCAATATGTCTACCTTCAAACATTACGCATGCGTCTAGACGTCGGCGCATTGAGCCACGTATTCGCTCAAATATTCCTGAGTCTCTCTGATTACCCTGCACGCATCGATGATGCGGTTTCTTAAGTCCTCTACATCGCGAACAGGAGTACGATATACCAAATGCTGTGAATGGCCCCAAATAGAGAAATCGAGAGGATTGAGATCCGGGATCGAGCGGGCCATTTATGTGGTCCTCCTCGACCTATCCACTGATTTGCATATGTTTCAGTTAAATGCTGACGTGCTACTTGACTAAAATGGGCGGGAGCCCCATCATGCATAAAAACATATCCCTTCTGACGCCCAAAGGAACTTCCTCCAGCAGTACTGGATGCACTTCTCTTAAAAATTGAACGTATGCCTCACCATTTAATCGAGGAGGTAGAAAATGAGGCCCAATTAAATCATCCCCAATAACTCCGAGCCACACGTTAAGAGAAAACTGTTCTTGATGGCTAGTTTCGACAATAGCGTGAGGGTTTTCATCAGCCCATATGTGGTAATTATGAAAATTAATAATCTTGTCCCGAGAAAACTACATTCGTCTGTGAATTCTATCGTCTTCAGAAAGTCACAATTTCTTCTAATCATTTCCAGCATCCAATTGCAAAATTCAAGACGGTTCGAAAGTCTCGCGGTAACAGTGCCTGTACTCGTTGCAGATGGTAAGGGTATAAGAGTTGTTCCTTTAAAATTCGAAATACCGTCATATGATCAACATTTAGCTGGAAAGCAATCTTTCTAGTACTGGTAGTAGGTTGTTCTTCAATCAAATTAAGTACTGCTTCCTCAAGCTGTGGTGTTCGTATTTCTCGATGGCGACCACAATCCTGCGTTCTTTGTCGAATGAACCATATTCTCGTAATCGTTGATGAAGTCGAGCAAATATTCTATGTGAAGGATGCTGCCGTTGAGGATACATTTCAGCATATCTTCTAGAAGCTTCTAACCCATTCCCCTGCGACAGACCGTAAACGTAATGCATATCAGCCATTTCCTCATTTGTGTATGCCATTTTATTAACAAGTGAATTATTAAAGTAACAAATTAAGAACAGAACAACAACACACAATTAGTATTAATTCAATTTCGAAAATTCCAAACTGACAGCGTCATACCAATTTAATTGCCACTATCGCTAATAGCGACCTACTAGATAGATTAGTTTCGTATTTTCGCATTTATGACGATGTATCTCTGTAGTTGTTCGTAAACTAATGTTTTGCTGCTTACTGGTTTATTTTGGGCAAAAAACCCAAGAGACATTTTTTGTTTAGAATGAAACAGGCTATCGGAAATAAATGGTAAACAAATAATAAGACAAAAGTTACATTGGAAATAAATTTTAGGGGTTGCGTTTTTCACCCTTACAACCATGGGGTAAACCAAATAAATTACTGGCTAAGTGTCTTTTGGTAGTACAAAACGTCAGGTTAATTTCAATATTGTAACTTTTCAGTGCTTGTGAAAAAAATCGTTATACAAATTTTATGTACCCCCTTTAAGGGGCTGTATCTTAACACGGGATGCTACCAATGAAGTTTCTTTATATGAAAGATCCTATCTTTTTTTCGATGAGGAATCACCTCCTTAAATGTTTTACACTTATTCAGTTACACCCTGTATATATATATAATATATATATATATTTGTAATAGTTTTCTTGAATCCTTCCTGTATATTTTTCTGTTGTTGATTCAATTATTGATAGTGATAAAGAGTTTCGTCCGGCTGGATTCTTCAGTTTATTTATTCATATTTTTCTGAGTGATGTAGCGGTCATTTATATTAAGAGTTTCTATTTTGATTTTTCACATATGAGTTCACATGCTTGTTCTATAAGGAGGTCGGTAGTCGCGACTACCGACCTCCTTATAGAACAAGAAACATGTTGATAGGACTCCATTATGTGGAAAAATTCCAAAAATAGGAAAACTCTTTTAATATAAATTGACCGCTACACATCACTCAGAGAATTATGAAATAAATAAAACTGAAGAAGTCCCAGGCCCGGGACGAAACGTCTTTTAACAAATACACGTATCAATAATTGTGGAATCCAATAACCCAAGAAACTAGGGAAAAAAATATATATATATATATATATATATATATATAAATACATATATATATATAAATAATATATATTATATATATATATATATATATATATATATATATATATAAATATATATATTATATATATATATATATATATATAATACTATAACGTTTATTTTTCAAAGAATATAAATGTGTACATTGAGATAATAAATATCAAATAAACGTGTTTGGTCACGAAAGAATCGCTTGAATGTGATGTGTAGTTAAATTTAAAATTAAGGAAGGTCTCACATAGATGTGATATTTTGAATAAATTTATCTATATTATATAAATTAAGCTAATTCAATGAATGAATTACCCACAAAGGCATTGCCGGGGCGTGGTACTTCTTGGATTGAGTATTGAGTATTATGAACAAAATAGAATGGAATAATAATTTCGGTATTGCATTTGAGGTGTAGGATCTAGATTAAAATGTATATATGTTTTCACACAAAGACACGTATACACACGCATATGTATATACAAACCGATAGACTCATATAGAAATATACACATACACATAATGTATAACTGTACAATTAAAAGATAATATGGTGCAGCGCCAATGATTGGGGTTATAAGGAATACATGATGAGATGGCAACAAGATATTTCAGTACGAAATATATTCAGTACCTATTTTATAATTGATGTTGAAGGTTACATACAATATTAAATATTATGGATATGAACTTATTTCATCATGAGATGTAATTGACTATTGTGGTGGGAGTTTGGGTAAGTATAGCAGGTATATTATGCTACTATTATTTACAAATATATTTAATGCGAACGAGGGATCAATTAATCGATGTACGACAACTCTATCTGATTCTGAAATGAGACATTCAACTTGTTTTACAAATGAAAATATTGTTGGTGCAGTTCTGGTTTCCAAGGGTAAGTAATTGTAAAGCCGGTTAGCAAGATGAATATATGTTCTCTGGACGATTGTTTTCGTTGAGCGTTACATAGTTAAGATTTTTATATAGTTCAATAACGATTTTTAGGAAGTATAGTTGTCTGAGGTCGAGCATACTTGATTCTTTGAACAGAATTTCTGATGGGTATTGTAATGGTTTGTTGAGGAGTATTTTCAAGAATGTTTTCTGTAATACATCTAGTTTTTTCAGATGTGATATTGCCACTCCACCCCAGCCACTATTCCATATGTAAGACGAGACTCTATAATTGCACAATAAATTGTTTTCATTCGGGAGGTGTCTGATATATTTCATAAATACTTGAATCTATGAAGAGTGCTTCTCAATGTTTTAGTCATTTGGTCAACATGGAAGTTCCATCTCAGGTGTCTATCAAGTACCACTCCCAAATATTTGATTTTTTCTGCTGATCGAATTATTATATTGTTTTCGATATTCAATGTGTCATATATTGGGGTAGTAAATTGGCATAGCACGAGAATGGTAAGAAAAATACTTTTTCGCAATTTATTGATAGTTTTTTAGGTCGTTTCAGCTGTCAGCACTCTACAATATTGCTGTATCATCAGCGAAATAAACAAGGCTGCCACAAGTATCGTGACGCAATGTACCATAATGTATATTATGGAATGGATTAGCCCCAGAGCTGTTCCTTGGGGTACTCCGCATTCCACGATCCTTTTTTCACTGAAAATGTTATCAATTTTCACATATTGTTCTCTTTCTTTGAGATAACTCTCCATGAGACTAAATGTGTTTTCTCTGAAACACATGTCTTTTAAGGTCATCAACAGTTGTGAGTGGTTCACGGCCTTCGCAAGATCCAAGAAGACACATGGACTTGGTTTACTTTTTTCCAGGTTCTCTGATATTTTGGACGTGAGGAAACGAATAGCATCTTGGGTAGAAACTCCTTCTTTGAATCCATATTGATTTTCAGAAATGATTTTATATTTGTCAAGGTAAGAGACCATTCTTGTTTTAGTTATTTTTTCAAATATTTTTGTCATGTTTGAAATGAGTGTAATCGGTCTGTTGTTTATGACTTCATTTTTGTTTCCTTTTCTATAGACTGGGAATATAGAAGCCCAGTAGTTAAATTATGTATTTTAGATGTTCACTGATATTTTTATTTCAAGGGGGGAGAATGTTGTTGTCTTTAATTATTGTACACTCTATATAGAACGTTTCGAATAGACTTGTCAGATATTTTCTAATGTCAAGATATATAAAAAATAAAAGATGGTCCAACAAGTCAATAACTGTCAGTCATTACAGTAAAAAAAGGTTTTACTTGAGAAAAACCAACATATTTCAATAAAACGAAACACGGTTTAATAACCCCTAATTTGAGTTCTTTGGGAAACCTTCCTGTATCTATCATTTTATTTAAAATGTTGATTAGGGAAAATGCTATTTCTGTTTTCATTTCTTTCCAGGATGCAGCTCTGATTTCATCCATACCGGGTGTTTTATAAATTTTTAGAGATAATATCGTTTCAATAATTTCTTCTGTTGTGGGTTTCATGAATATAGAATGCGCAGACGATACTTTATATATATACAGTGCTTCTCGAAAGTCCTCTCCCTCCCTCATATTTTTTGAACGATTATACATAAACAAGGGAAATTTGGAAACTGAATATTAAAGGTTGTAAACTTCCCTACTAGTGATGATAGATGACGAAATTGTCAAAGATGACGTCACAAGACCATTGTGACCAATAATTTTGAATGGAACCCTACGGCAAGCGACACCTCTTTTAAAAGGTATCGAAAAAACCTATTCAATGATACTAATTTTGTTTGTGTTTATGGCAGTTTTGACAACTCGCTTTTAAAAAACGCAAAGCTGTGATGCATTAAATCAGTTAATACTAAAATTCCAGATTCAAGCTACGCCTCTGGATAGTTGTCAAATGAGCTGACGTTTTTCTTAGTCTCCCTAATTCGACGTTTTTGTAATTGTCCAAGTTTTTGTACATTCAATGATTTGTGCATTGTTGATCGAACGTTAAACTGTTTTAGCAGCTTTTGGTACTTTTAATATTTTTGTACATTTTAATAATTTGTTAAACTGTTGAGAGCCGAACGTTTAAGTGCTTCAAGAAGCGAAATGGTACGTGCTTTAGGTGTTAAAGTAGCAGCGATCCTAATTCTTGGTGAAACTGGACAAAATATTCATGCAGCAGAACGCATTTTTGATGAGAGGTTTCCCGATCGCCCCGTTTCGAGGACTTGGTAGTATTAATGATGCGAAACGATCGAGCAGACCACAAATTTCTGATGAGAAAAAAATTGATATACTGGCAGAAGTAATAGGTAATCCTACTTCTTCAACAACTCACGTTGCATCTACCTGTGAAGTCAGTCGAAGTACAGTATACAGGGTGTTGAAAAAAAAAACAAATTTCATCCATACAAATTAAAAATGGTTCATCAACCGAAGACTAGAATTTTGTGAAAATATGGAAACTAAAATTAATCAACAGCCAGACTATGTCAAAACAATTTGTTTTAGTGACGAAAGTACTTTCTATCTAAATGGAAATGTAAATACACAGAATGTGAGGTATTGGAGTGACGCAAATCCTCACCTGTTTCGTGAAACACATACCCAATTTCCCCGGAAGGTGAATGTTTGGGCAGGTATCCTGGGAAACCACATCGTTGGGCCTCTTTTTCTAAATACTAATCTGATTGGTGAGGTTTATCTGTAGCTGTTGCAAAACGCAATAGAACCGTTAATCCTTGAAATCTTGGAAGATAATCCAGATAAATTCGGCAATTTGGAAATAACATTCCAACAGGATGGTGCTTTTCCACACTATTACGGTGCAGTAAGACGGTATTTATATGGGGAGTATCGTGGTAGATGGATTGGACGACGAGGTTCAACGGAATGGCCAGCTCGATCACCGGACCTCACACCTTTGGATTTTTTCTGTGGGGGTACCTTAAATCGAAGGTTCACGCCACTGAACCTGACAATATTGACGTTTTAAAACAACGTATTGTTGCAGAATGTGAGGCTGTTTCCGCAGACACATTTGCAAAAGTACGGGAAGAGTTGAAAATAGCATATATCACTGTCAGGAAGTAAATGGAGGTCACTTCGAGCAATTTCTCTAAGTAGATATTGATTCTTGAATCTGTAATTAATATCATACTGAATGGAATTTAAATTTTATTGTTTACTAATGAGCCATCAAAACTGCCATAAACACAAACAAAATTAGTATCATTGAATAGGTTTTTTCGATACCTTTTAAAAGAGGTGTCGCTTGCCGTAGGGTTCCATTCAAAATTATTGGTCACAATGGCCTTGTGGGGGAGAGGACTTTTGAGAAGCACAGTGTGTCTCACATCTCATGGAAACACCCCTGTATCTTCCGCAATTATTGGAGAAAAATTCTGAAATTTACACGATAGTTAGATATATCGAAAATGAGTCTGAATGGTTTCTGGGGCTGACCTGAGTGACATACAGTGCGCGCCAGGGGCGATGGATAGAATAATTCTTGCGAAAAATAATATTAGGTTGCAACATAGGCTCAAAATTCTTACGGATTCGAGATCAATACATCAAATTCGATAAAAAACCATATTTTCGCGAGAAAAATTTCATTTCTAAAAAATCCGAATTTGTCTCACTTCTCATGGAAACATGAGTAGAATTCTGTTATTTTCATGATGGTTAGATATATCGAGGATGAGTCTAAATATCTTCTGTGGTTAACCTGAGTGACATATACTGCGCGACAGGAGCGATGGATAGAACGATTTTGGAGAAAAATAATATTAGGGGGCAATATCAGGGGGCGTTTGCAGGGGATGTAAGACAAATTCGGATTTTTCAGAACTGAAAATTTTTCATCGAAAATATTGATTGTTACCAAAGTTGATGTGCTGATCACGAATCCGTAAGAATTTCGAGCCTATCATGCCCCCTAATATCATTTTTCGCAAAAATCAGTATATTCATCGCCCCTGGCGCGCAGTGTATATAACCCCAGAAGAGATTTAGACTCATCTTCGGTCTAACTAATGATCGTGACAATTTCAGAATTCTACCACAATAATTACGGAAGATACGGGGGTGTTTCCATAAGAAGTGAGACACACGGTATATTACAACTTTCGTCAGAAGCGAGAGTCAAAAAAATGGATAGGCGTCATTGTTTTGATCTTTTTCTATCATACCACTTTCCATCATGGCAAAATTCATGTGATTTTCCTTCCCTTCCCTGCACCTCAGCAAGAGTTTATACTTTTGGTAGAAGATCACTCTATCTATCCCATGACTGGTGATGTTTTGACTTACTGACTGAGACTGGCTCATCAAAGAGCTGTAAAAATTAGTGAAGCTGGAAAATACTGGGGAAATATTTTTAACACACTACATATATTTTTGCGATACGCCATGATGTATTTGTTTCTGTTGAAACTGTTGCTGAAACAAATGCAATTGGAATAGCAATTTTCGAGAAGATAAAAACAAAGAATCCACGGTAAACGACATTCCAATGACGTGCATTCCACTCAGAAGATAACTTAAAAACTTTCTAACAAAAAAATAAACCGACGAAATACGGAACTGAAAAGTAAAAAATAAAATAAACCTTAGTCTCAATAACTGAGCTCCTAAACTAATGTAAGTAACTAATTTTGAGTCGGCGCCAAACAAACAAGCAAATGAATCAGGTAAGGCGTAAAATGATGGCATTGAGTTGGGCGGTGACATTCTGATAATTTTTTTGAAGTTATTCAATGATCTTCGTTGATTGGTTGTTTGGCGCCGACTCAAAATTAGTTTTTATTTTTAAATTTTTTGTGGCTCCAATCTACTAATTACTAACTACTTGTTTTTTATTACTTCCAAAATACTTACTCACCCACCTTACTTCAACTATTACCAGTTAAATAATATGATTATCTACTTTCACTATTTGTTGTAATATAAATTATTTTTGTTGTTCTGGTTAGTTTATTTCATTACTTTGTATATCATTCCATCCTCTCATAGAATATAATGATTGTGACGGATGTAGAACAAAAATAATGACACTAGCGATCTGTCATTGTCAACTACATATGTGTGCCAATGTTCACAAGTGAAAAATCAATTATCCCCTATTTTTCTACCCGTAAGGGTGGATAATTCCATTAGAAATCCAAATATGATCAACTATGGGGTATACCCTATCTGATGAAGAAAGAATCATCCAAATCGAAGATCCCAGTACAAAGTTATGCCTGATAGAATCGGTTAACGGGCCAGAATTCAGAGGGTGAGTGATCAATATCCTTCATTTTGCTACCCTTAGGGGTGGATGTAATCTTTTAAATTCAAATGGGACCAACTTTGAAGTACACCCTATCCACTGAAAAGAGAATTATCGGAATCGGACGTCTCAGTAAAAAGTTATGTGTGATCATACATAAAAAAAAATAAAAAAATATACACGTCGACTAGAGAATCTCCTCCTTTTTGGTTTCGTAGGTTAAAAAGAAAAGTTGGTTGAGGGATCAACTCGAATTTCCGCACTCAGAGTATAAAATCAATAATTTATTGCAGAGTTCACTCGGATTCTTTGAAAAACAAACATTTCTCTAGATATTTTGTTGCAGTATATTATAAAAGAACTGATTGTGTCGTTAAAAAAAATGTGGTACCATTTCTTTGCATCTTACCGCAGTCAACCACAGGAATATTTCAGAAAAAAATTAAAACTGCATATTCCAACCACCTACCTTTGAAAATCCCATTCAAACACGAATGCACTTTTACACTGTCTCAATGAGTGTGAGACCAGCTGGAACCAAGCTTCGCGTTCGTTCTCAACAATAGGCATTCCAGCATATTCATCCATCACCAATGAATATGGTATTAATCATTTTATTTATTACGGGTCATACGTTAATGTTTCGAACTTTTAGTACCTTCCTGCATGAAATACGCGGAATGTATAGCAAACAATACCGGCCGCGCTGTGGTTGGTTCAGTTGGATACAGAAAATATAATTCCAACTTATAATTTTAGTCTTCCATTTCCCTATTTCAGGGATGAACTACGCAAATAGAGGGCATGTGATTATACAGTGTCATCCTCAAAGTATGCACCATATGGGAATCTTATTTATTAAGGGTTTTTCGACAAAAAATTATTCCTGGTAAAAGTTTGTGAATCCCCTAAAATTAAACATTCACCCACAAAATATAGTAAAACACACGTAATATACGAGGAGCCTTGAAAAATTTGATTTTGAGACAGGAGTAAAGTACCCTCATTTTGAAAAAATCTCGGGAAATGTTATTCAGAAATGTTGTTCAGCATTGAAAAATACATCAAGATTTGAAGTCATGGCCATCTAAGTGAAGTTTTATTTTTTACCCATTTTTATAAAATGGGGACTACGAAAAAAATAATTCCGATAAATAGACAACATTCTGTATACGACGGTTTATTTAAAAAGCCAGTAATATTACAAATTACACAACTATTGCGTCCATTTTTTTGAAGAATAAAATAAGTTTTTGGTGCACTTATTATTTTTTTTGTTAACACCGAAAATTGCTCAAAATTTTACAGTATTGCAACAAAAACTTAATATTCAATAATATCAAATCACAAAACATCAAAATAAAATAAGTATTTCGGCACAAACTCATTGATTTTCTGGAGATTTTCTGGTCCAGAATAATTCTTATATTCGCTTTGAAAACAAAAGCATGTTTCCGAAAGAAGTATTTTACATCTCAGTATGATGTCAATCCCGCAACATGCACAGTTCGGTTCTTCTTACACAATCGTTGACTGCATTCGTAATGTGCTCCGGTTGTACACACAATTAGTAATAACAGTTTTTAAATGTTCTCTATCCCTAAAAGGACGATGTTTGTAAAGTTCGTTCTTCAATGAACCCTATAAAAAGAAATCCATTGGGGTTAAATCTGGTGAGCGCGCTGGCATTGGATACTCTGAGTAACGTCCTATCCATTTTCCATTAAATGTTTCATTTAAAAATTGTCGTATTGCTACACTACAGTGAACACTTGCTCCATCTAACTGATATCAAATTTTGTCTCTTTGTCTACGCAGCATTTGATTTAACATTGGTGATAGATCTTGTTGTAAAAATTGCAAATATCGAATGGCATTAAGGTTTTTATCAATGGAGAAGGGACCAATCACAGTATTGTTCAACAGTCCACATAAGACATTTACCTTAAATGAGTATTGGTCCTTGCACTCTATAGTGAAATGAGGGTTTTCTGTAGCCCACCACCTATAGTTCTGTGAACTTACTGTTCCATTAGTTGTGAATGTTGCTTCATCAGTCCATAAAATATTTTTTGGGAAACGTGTTTTCTTCGTATTCTCCCTGATACCATGCGGAAAACTCAAATCTTGGAATAAAATTTTCTTTTAACGTATTCATAAATTTTGGTTTAAAAGCTTTGAATTATTTTTTTCTTAAATTTGTTTGAACAGTAGTACAAGGTACATTAAGGATGTCGATATTTGTTTGATTGATGTCTTACCATTTTCGGTAACTTTTAAATACACTCCCTTTTCCACTTCTATAGATACATTTGCAGCTGTGTGAAGTTTTTTGAAATTGTTATTAATACTGCCTGTTTCCTTAAATTTATTTAAAATACGGGTTAATGTAGTGTGATTTACATTGCGATTATGATGCCTGGCATTAAAAATGTCTGTAACTTGTCTGCTTGGAGTATTTTCCCCACATAACAATATAATCTCAACTTTTCCTTCTTTTGCAAGCATCTTAATATTATTTGAATAGTACTTATTATCAAATGTTAACAAAATAACTACGTAATAAATATTTAGCAAATATGTCAAGTACTTAATGTCAAACATTCTTTTGTTTTCAAAGCCAACTTAAAACAATTATTTTCGACAAGAAAAACTCCACAAAATAAATGAAATTAGTTTGTGCCAAAATACTTATTTCATTTTGATGTTTTGTGATTTGATATTATTAAATATTAAGTTCTTGTTACAATATTGTATAATTTTAAGGAATTTTTGGTGTTAACAAAAAATCAAAATATATTTGCACCAAAAACTTCAGAAAAATTTACCGTGGTTAACACAATAGTTGCGTAATTTGTAATATTACAGGCTTTTTTAATAAATCGTCGTATACAAGATGTTGTATTTATCGTTTTAGCTATTTTTTTTTCGTAAAATAAAAATAAAATGGGTAAAAAAATAAAACGCCACTTGGATGGCCCTGACTCCAAATCTAGATGTATTTTTCAATGCTTAACAACTTTTCTAAATAACATTTCCCGAGATTTTTCAAAATAAAGGTATTTGTCTTGTCTTAAAATAAAATTTTTGAAGACTCCTCGTATATTAAGTGTGTTTTACTATATTTTGTTGGTGCTTGTTTGGTTTTAGGGGATGCAAAAACTTTTACAAAAAAAACTTTTTGTCGAAAAGCCCTTAATAAATAAGTTTCCCATATGGAACATACTTTGAGGCTGACACTGTATATTGAGGTTTTTTTTATTTTAAACTCGCTACCGAGTAATACCTTTGTTTCGAAGATGATGGGTGGATGATGGAATTATGTTAACCAATTTATGGATTTTTAGTTTTTTGGCCTCTCAGGAGTTAGAAAGAAGCAAACAGATTTGGAGAATCTATTAACTTCTTTCGGATCACATTCAACCATTTCTGATTTCACGAGAATAAGTCCTGTCAGTGCCACGTGCATCGACAATATTATCACTTATTTTGACATTGACCTTTGTGAGTCAACTATTCTGGATCCCTGGTTATCTGATAATGTGTTTCGACTTCGTTTCAAAACCAGTCAACAACATTCTCTACATTAAAAAAATATTCCAGGCAGATTTAGAAGATCTCAGATGTGGTCTGGGCAATTTAAATTTTATTCTCCCAACACCGTAACTGATCTCCTTTTTGATATGTTGAGTAGCCTTATCAAACAGATTTTTCCATAGAAATTTTTCAAAAAGTCTGCATTGAACTGAGAAAGCTTATACCTTCATTTTATGATATGCTATTTCTTCCTTCCCATGTTCTCCGCATGTTCTATCATACAATGGTCAATTCAGTCATTATGTACAGCATATCTATCTGAGGTACTACATATGAAAGACACATCAGAAGTATAACCACCCTACAAAAAACTTTTGTGCGACTTTTACTAATTGATTTCTCCATGAGGCCAACTCATTAAACAAATAACTCATTAAGCAGTAATTGAAATTAGTAATTGGTGGACCAACCTGGATAACTGTGGCAATATATTCCAATTGCAAACAACATTTTTTAATAGTTTTTTTCGATATTTTCTATAGTAATGCCACTGATAATAATGGCTATGCGCGTATATAGTCAAATTGAATGCACCAATTTTTATGAAAAATGAAATTTTCTGAGAAACTATTAATAAATAAAATTTTTTTTTTATAATTCTAACCCATGTAGATCATATATTTTTATAATGACAAAACAGGCGTTCAAAAGATATTTCATTTCAATAATAGATATATATATATATATATATATATATATATATATATATATATAATTATAGCCTCTTATTACAGGATGAGGGTTGTTCAAAGTCTCCAAAGACCAGCAAGGATTGGTATAATAAACGGGAACGGAGTCTTTTTTTCAAGGCATAATCAAGTGTATTTAAATCCCTCCGTCTACTCTGATAGGAAATGAAGAATCGTATGCTTCTTGTCCCACAAAGGGAAATAGATTAACTTTCATAGATGTTAAAAAAAAATCGATTTCAAAAATCCATTCACATCAAAATCTCGATTCATCTATTCAAGATTTCTACGAGATGATGAGTCCGTATTTCCCGTACAAAAGGTAGTCTTCGAATTTTCGGGTATTATTTTCATGCTTGGTGGAAACCACATCAACACTGACTTCAGTTACCACATGACTTTTCTGATGATGGTATTATTTATCATACCAATGAAAAGTTCTGCGAAGAACTGGGCTAATGAGGGTCATAAATAACATTCACTCAATGAATCAACTGCATCGGAGTTGTTGTATATGGGCTCTCTTGAATTCTATGCAGTGCTATGATTGATTGTACAGGTATTTATGAACCTTACTTACGTGGGTGTTGAGAAATGACATTGAAAGAAACCCTTCAAGTATGAAATTGTTAAGTACTTGAACATATGCCGTTGCGTGACCCCCAAACCTTTGACGTATTTGCTTTTCATTTCTGTGTGAGGGCTTCACATGCTTATTTCGAATATATCAAGAAGTTGAAATTGGGAAATTGAAAATATTTTGTTCCTAGAGCAGAGATCGTGGAATGGAAAATTGGTTTGGTTGTTTTCAAATAGTAGAAACGCGCTTACGAATAATAATCGAATAAATAGATACAAAAGTTCCCCACAATCTAACAAAAATTAAAAAACAGCTGAGATTCTGGTTTTAGGTAGGTAAATGTAAGAAGTATCTATTTAGCAATTTTTTACCATGTCACGGCCCTAATAATCCATTATTTTTTTTAATTTTCTTATTTTAAGTTGTTCAAAATAAAAGTTGTAGTTTGTAATATATATATATATATATATATACATAATGAAAAAGGGATCTTTATTTTGGGTATGCAGTCATAGGGATGAAGTGAGTATACTCTTTTTTCTATTCGAGCTTTCGAGACTTCATTGACTCTTAAAGGTTAATTAAAAAACAGGAAAATATTAACGATAAACATACAACTAATGTACAATGTATAAATATGAGAATTTAAACATTTTCTTAAATGTGTTCCATGTATTTACAAGTTTTGCTCGAAGTTAACCTCACTTTCGTAAGTAATTTTTTTAAGAAAATGTTCAAATTCTCACACATTTTAATTTATCATTGTAGAGTTCCTGATGAAGAGTCAATAAAGTCTCGAAAGCTCGAATAGAAAAAAGAGTATACTCACTTCATCCCTACGACTGCATACCCAAAATAAAGATCCCTTTTTCATTAATATAGACAGTCGACAAACCTCAACTTCTATATATATATATATATATATATTACGCGCGTAAAGTATGGAATCATGAAGATATCTTTGATACAATAACAAAATTTTGGTTATGTATATTAGAAGGACCAGCGATTTTAAATTTTATATTTTCGACGTTGCAGAATGTACAGTTGCTGAGATATACGAACAATATGTTTATTTTAAATGGGACAATCCGCATATTTTACAATTTTCTGTTACAGTTTTTTATTGCCGATGCAACATTCAAACTGATAATGGCCAATATTGACCATTAATTTTAAGAAATTAGGAAAAATATTTTTATTGCAACCGTTGATATTAACATAAAAAAAAATGGGCCACTTGGTATTTGTTGAAGTTTAAAAAAATCTTTGCTGTTTTTGCACTGATAAACATGATATGAATATCGGTTTCATTTCGTTAAATCAAGTAGGTTTTACTGTCAGTAGGTACGTCGTGATTTACTGTCAGTAGGTAGGTCGTGATAGTTTTTCGAAAATAGGCTTACCAGCGATGAAAATCAGAGTGAAATACAATGGTTCAATTAACAGAGCATCAGAGAATTGAAATTTTAATACAAAAAGGATGTGGTGACAGGTAATGCCATAATATATATTATGATATTTGATGAAGTTTTATTTGCGACATTATTTGTAGGACACGAACACACGAAGAGGTATGTGAAATATTTAATAACAAGTATGAAGACAGAACTCCTATAGCACGCAGTACTGTATCTAAAATTATTCATACATTTGAGGAAAGTGGACATGTACGAGAACTCCCAAAAAGTGGTCTCCCTGCTATTCCAGAGCAACCAAAAACTGACATTATTTGTCGATGGTTGAAGACCCTCATAAGGCTACTAGAGTTGTTGCAACCGAAAATCATATCAGTCAAACAACTGTTCGTAAATATAAAAAAATAAAAATGGCATCCCTATACAATTGTTAGAGGAACTGAATGAAGAATGGAGTTCTGTGAAACAATGTTAAATAGATTTGACACTGATCCTAATTTCTTCAATAAAATCCTTTTTTCTGATGACGCTACTTTCCAGTTAAATGGCACGGTCAATAAACAAAAATGCAGGTACTGGTCCGATGAAAATCCTCATTGGATGGTGGAGGCACATACGCAGTATCCACAGAAGATCAATGTGTGGGCAGGAATTATTAATAATACCATTATTGGACCTTATTTTTGAAATAGAACCATGACAGGTGAAGAATACTGAACATTTTTAGAATTAGAGTTAATTCCAGAATTAGCCAGACTCTTTCCTGATGACATAAATCCTCATATCGTGAATAGATCAATTTGGATTCAGCAAAATGGAGCGCCTCCTCATTATCTTTGAGGCGTTCGTGAGTTCCTCGACATTACATTTCCAAATCGTTGGATTGAAAGAAGAGGAGCTATCGAGATTATTTTTTGTGGGGTTATTCGAAAAGCGAACTGTATGTGAATAGACCACAGACTATCCAAGGACTGAAAGACAGAATTACAGAGGAGATAGCACTAATTTCTCCGGAAAATTAGAAAAGTCTTGGATGAATTTTCATTCAGAATGGATTTCTGTTTCCAAAGACAAGGAGGTCATATTGAACATCTCCTTAATTTTTTTTTCTTTAGGTATTGTTTCCTGTTTATACTGCAATAATGATTACAAAATAAAAATGGTTTTTCCTAATTTCTTAAAATTAATTGTCAATATTGGCCATTAATTGCATCGGCAATGAAAAACTGAAAATTGTAAAATATACGGGTTGTCCCATTTAAGAATAAACATATTGTTCGTATATCCCGGAAACTGTACATTTAGCAAAGTCGAAAATATAAAATTTAAAATCGCTGGCCCATCTAATATACATAACCAAAATTTTGTTATTGTATCTTACGGGGTTCAAAGATATCTTCATGTTCATATATATTTATTTCAAAGTTATAGACATAATACAATTGGTACTTTCCCACAATACAAAAATTCGTAATTTTTATGTCTATAAAGTATGTATTTCTATGTATTTTGCCTTGGTTAACTAGAACATACTTTTTTCTTTGATATTTGATCCAAGCACGACTCAAAAATCGGTCTTTTTTGAACTAAGAGTGTTGAATTTGGTAAGGATGGATGCATCTCAGGTTTAACAGGAAAAAGATTTAGCAAATGTGGCCGAAAATTCCGGGAAAATCTTCAGTAACTCACCATTATCTCGCAACAGGCGATTTTAATTTTTCGTGCAGTGGAACGAGGAGGAATAGGGGTAAGTTGTGAAAAGAGATGGGGATCAGATAATTCAAATTACAAAATTCTGTATTAGTTATCATAGAGCGAAAGTTTCTTGAGACGCTCCCTCTAATTGTAGTTTTGTAACAATACTCGTTTCCATGATTTTAACACAACTGAAAACAAACGATTATTGCTCATAGAAAATGGGTCTTACTCCCTCTCACGGTAAAATTAGACCCATACCTCTGTACATTTTATAATATTGGCCACGTTAAATTTCAATATCCAATAGGCAGTAGAAACGAAAAAGTGAACAAAACCTGTGTCAAATTACTGAACAAGTAGACATTTTTACCGGAGGTATCTATCTTCAAAGATGGGTTTTTTGCCCGCTAGAAAATGTAACAACGCTAACCGCTAGCATACGACCATGTGGAAGGAAAATATATTTTTAGAACAGGAGGAATACGCGTGTTTCGGAGCAGTGGCGTAAGACTGCCAGCCGCCGCTCACTGATTTTATACCTGAGTTCACCGGCTTTTTCTTTTTTCCTGTAACATTAGCCCCATCCCCATGGTATACAATCGTTTCCATACATTTTTACATGAGGATCCTCGAAAACACCAAGGTGAAATATTCAGAAACGAAAAAGTACAGAACATATTCTCAGGAATTTAAAATAATACAATACGTATTCAAAAAAATGTTATGTCATTTGAGAGGCCATATTTTAATGTATTTATAAGCCAGCCGATTATTTTTCTATGGGGCTTTATTGATTATACCATCGAATGTACATCAGAATTCAAGGTTTTTTTTTTTTTTTTTTTATGTTCTGGTTCCCACGAAAAGGGATATCCTGTAATGTTCAGAGAACATCGTGGGAACCTAGGGAAAGAAGGTAGGAGTTGGTGTTCTTCTTAAATTTCTGAAGGTTGTATGCCTCGGGGAACACCTCCCTAGGCAATGAGTTCCAAAGCCTCGCTGTTCGTTGGATGAACGAGTCTTTGGAAAGTGATGTTCTGCAGGTTTCCAAAGTGACCACGAAGGGGTGTGATGACTGAACTTGACGGGTTAATCTCGAAGAGACTGCCAAAGCAGGAACGATTGTTGATATTTCAGAAGAGCATCGCCCATGAAAATATCTATAAAATAGAGACAAATCGCCAACTTTTCTACGGTGTTCCAGACAAGTGAGCGAGTTTGTAAGCGAGGCATCACCGACGAGACGAATTGCCCTTTTTTGAACAGAATCCAATAGCCTCAGGATATGTTTAGGTGCCGCACTCCAAATATGGGAACAGTATTCCAGGACAGGTCGGATCTGTGCCTTATAGATCATAAGCAGCTGACTGGGGGTGAAATAGCTCTTGGCACGAAACAGAAAACCAAGTTTTGGGATGCACTTTTGGCAATGGACCTCACGTGATTTTCCCAGGAAAGGTTATTGCTGATAGTAATACCAAGCATCGATATGGATGGCTTCAGTGGTATGGTTACTCCTGACAAAGTTATGTTAGGCACAGTGAGATCGGCTTTTCTAGAGAAAAGACATGCTTGTGTTTTGTTTGCATTGAATTCTACCAAGTTATTAGATCCCCATTCGAGAATTGTTGCCAAGTCCATATTTATATTATTAACATTTCTTCCTCGTTCATTTCTGGTTTCACGGGCTGATATAGGGGCCCTGGAAGAAAGCGGTATGGAGGGTACTATCATCGGCAAAGCTGTGTACTGGACATGAAGTTGCTTTCAACAGGTCGTTGATGTGAAGTAGAAATAGTGTTGGTGCGAGAATGGATCCTTGCGGAACACCAGCATTTATGAGTAGAGTGTCAGATGAAACTCCATCGACCACTACATGGAGAGACCTGTTTGAGAGAAAACTAGCAAGCAGAGAACACAGCTGAGGGGGCAAGCCATAAGACGGAAGCTTGGCGAGGAGTCCCTGGTGCCAAACTCGATCGAACGCCTTGGAGATATCTAATGCCACAGCTAAAGTTTCTCCATGCTTTTCAATAGATAGCTGCCATATATGTGAGACGTAAGCGAGCAGGTCACCAGTTGATCTCTGATGGCGGAAGCCATATTGCCTATCGTTGACAATTCCTGAGTCTTCCAGATATTTCATGAGCTCGATGTTGATGGCTTTTTCCATGACCTTTGAAATAATAGATAGAGTGCGATAGGTCTGAGTTGGGGGTGGGCTATTTCAATTCGACTCAAAATGTAGCGGTGTTACGGCTTTCATAGACTGGCTGTACTCTTGCAATTTTCCAATTGGACGGAAATCCCCCAAATTGTAAGAGTGGTTGAACAACTTGCAAAGAACAGGTGTTAGTTCGGGGGCACATTTCTTGAGAACAATCGGCGGGATTCCGTCAGATCCACAGGCTTTGTTGGTGTTGAGACCCAGCAAAATCTTTCTGATAGTACGTTGGCGAAAGGTGATCTCGGGCATGTGACTGTCAATAGGTGTAATGTTCGGGAGTTGTTTTCCCGATGAATCCAGAGTGGAATTTCCAGCAAATAGGTGCGCAAAGATATTGGCTTTTTCCTGGGCAGTCGTTGCTAGTGTTCCATCGTCTTTGGTTAGGGGAGGAAATGAGCTGGAAGTGAAATTTCTTCCCACAGCTTTGGCGAAAGACCAAAATGAACGGATCCGTTAGGACATTCAGCAAGTTTTGATCTTATTTTGGCTTTGTGGGCATCTTTTGAGCATTCTATTGTCTCTTTACATATGCCTCTAGCCTCGACATATGCTGCTCTGGTCTCAGGGCCCGGATTTTTTAGCCATCGATGGTATGCTGCCTGTTTGGAAGCCACAGCTCTAGAGCAGTTTCTGTTAAACCAGGTCTTATCGGATGATGTTCTTCTTTCGGTATTCGGTATGTAAGTTTGCATCCCCAACATGATGATTTCAGAAATTGTCTCAGCACATCGTGTTGGATCTACTGAAGAGAAACAAACTCTCTTCCATGGAAACGCTGAGAAAAACATACGAAGACCTTCCCAGTCGGCCGAATTGTAATGCCACATGAGACGGGGTGGTATTGTGCAGCTCAATGGTAAATGGAAAGAGCATGTTGTGGAGATGAGGGTGTGGTCAGAGTTACTCTTTATCAAGAAAAATACCCCCGAATTACATCTTAAAATACTTTCTTCCAACAAAACCGAGATAAATCCGCTTGAACAGTGCTACTCAGTCACAGACATTTAATGGGAAATCCGCAAACACTCTTTTTACTTGATTTATCTCAGAATTTATAGGAAACATTTTTAAAGAAAAAATGAAAGCTTTAACTTTTTTACATATCTCTATTACTTCTGGAGTTGTAGCTCAAAATATGAATATTCGGAGATTTTATTTTTATATTCAGCACCGTGGCATAGTGAAAAATTGCTTGATGGATACTTCATACTTTCGAATTTCTGAATCCACAAATCCAGCTGTTTTGAAATTTTTGTTTGGTCAATATTTCCATTGATTGGATTATATATGGTGAAAGATTTGAAATAAATACAATAACTTTTGTCAAACAACAAAATCCTATTTGAATTAATATATAGTTTCGACCATCATATCTACATAGAAAAAATGTGTTTCGAATCGATATTCAAAATTTAAATATTAAATTCAGAGGAACACGCTAACTCCACCTTCTTTCAAAACTGATTTTTTTCTAAAAAGCTTCAGCTACCAGATTTGCCACATTGACAACAATGTTCCTCATGAACTAAATTCAACAATTTATTCAGTAATTCAAATCGAATATTGTTACAAAATGTTGAACTTTTTTTTTTATCTCAATAAAAACGAACCCTATATATTTCAATTTTTATTTTATCCACATCAATTATTTTTTCAGGCTATCCATCAAGCTAACATTTGTTTTTCAATCTTTCTATTTGTTACATAACTTCACAATAATTCCTTTTTTTTTCTTGCACACATTGTAGGGTAGAAGCAATTCAGTGGAAGAATTCATACAGAAACTGTCGAAGTAAACGGATCCACTAGAAGCTCTCAACACATTGAGATTTTTCCAAATTGATTATTCAATGTAACCGCCTTTTCTCGAGAATAAAAGATTCTCGTGCAACTAGCACAAAAGATCTGAAAGATAATGATAATCAGTGAATGAATAACAATTGCTCTCAGCCAATTATGGAAGCGACATGATCCAATTAATGGAATTTTTCTATCGGCCAGAACGATCTGGAACTCTCATTTCGTTTCGAAACTCTTTCAATATTTTATTATCATAAAAAGCTCCTACGAGTGATTAAGCAATTCATCACAATAATTTAATATGGCCTCCAGTTCATCGGTTCCATAACGGAATTTAAAGGGATCGAAACAATGGCTATAACAAAGTGATGGTTCTATTGTTGTTGGAGCAACTTTTGAGATTTGGGTTTGGGTTCTTTATTATCTATGGGAGAAAGTTAATATCGAAGAAATTGGTTCAATGGTCAAGAGAGAATATTTGATGAATAGACACAAATAAAAAACAGATTTTTCAGTGGGATTTAATTCTAAAAATACCGAATGAATATATTTAGTGAAAAATTTTCCCACAGTCAATCAAGTACTTAAATCATTCCTTCAACCATTTTTCCTTACTTTACCTATTCATTTCCTGTTAAGTTTATTAGGTCACCTGAACTTGCACAATGCATTAGAAATGATTGTTTTTCACCTAGTTAAGTTGTAAAAAAAAGACACGACCAGATATCGTGTTAATACTGCCTTCGAATTAGTAAGATCGCGTGCAAGCAGCTAGTGTTATGTGGCCACACTAACGGATAACTTTAAAGAATATAAAAACAAATACTTCTACCGCATACTCGATTCCGGGTAAAGTAGAACATAGCATGTTTCGTTCATTCTTTGATTCATCATAAAAACATTTCGTTTCTTCTAGAGTGATGCAAAACATCTCTTGATATAGAAGAGGAATGTGCCACATCACTTATAGCAAAAATAATCTCAACATATCCAGTTAAAGATAGAGATAGCAAAAATATATAAATTTATAAATTGAAAGGAGAGAAGGATTTTTTCCTTGAAGAACAGGGAAAGGAACAGAGCGCACATTGAGGACTTTTTTATTCAAGCAGTAAGTCCATCAATAAAAGTCATGTTGCAATAGTTGAATATACGAAACATGGATGAATTTTCCATATTGAACTATGTCAATGGCTCTTGAAATCTTTTAGTCATAAAATATTTCCAGTTAATATCCACTCATATTGGAGGTATATGTTTCAATATCCATATTTTATTTTTCTAGTACTCAAACGAACCAATTTCATCGACTCATTATTAGAATTACAATGTCATTTGTTACTCGAAACTCAATCCTTCAATGTGAATATATCAATCTCAAACGAATTTCTGATTGACGTTCAAAAGATAGCTGTTATTTGATCGTAATATTAATATCAACGTCTATGGAAATCAATTAATCTCTCTCGAACTAAATTGATATGTCTCATGATGTTAACGGTTTCCTCAAGATCAGTGCACAGATCATATCATATATCCAAATCCGTTGATTCTGGAAGACATAGGTAGACACATTTTCGACGAGAAACATAACAAGATGGAGTTTTTTTTTTCTGTCGATGAGAAAAGCTGACAATATATATAAGTAAATGGCTCTTAATATCAATAAAAAAGGATCTGTTGTAAAAAGACTCAAAAACATTAAAAAAAACTTTCAAATCAGAACCACAATGAAAATAACCAAAGAACTTCACAATCCCGAATATATTGGTAAATTAGATTATATAAATATGAAGAGCAAGCATACTTTTGAATAATACTTTCACTTATATTCTCCTGTGTTTTCAATGTTAGCATCACTATAAATATTCTTGTACATTATCATGATTTTGAAATATAGGTTCCCTTCCAAAGATCATATATTATGAAATAATATGCAGATGAATTTCGTACATTTCGGCCTGTGATAGGAGATTTCATTGAATATATATATTATATATACTGTTAATTAGAGTTCCTGAAGAAGAATCAAATATAGTTTCGAAAGCTTGAACAAATTTTTTTTTTAAATACGACTGCAAATACATTTGCTTTTCATAATCCAGTCGAAGAAAAAAAATTTACGATCAAAACAGCTCATTAGATTTATAATAATCATAATATTCAAACGTCAATCGGATAACATAATAAGAATTCTTAGAGGCTCATATACAATAATAATATAAATCTAGAGATATGAAAATCTGATGTCTGGTATAACTATTGTGTGTAGAAATATTCCCAGGGCTCTTTCAAAAGAGTTTTGAATATTAATGAAGGTACACACTATATCAACAGAATACCCGTAGTTCTTTACTTTTATATTTGGTGTTTAAATCCAACACATTTGAAAACATCGTAAAACAGTTCATCTCAGATGAGGTCAGTTTTACCCAATATCATTTCAAACTGTAGCGTTGAAAATATAGATAGTTACAGATTTATTATTTATTTGGCTTGCTGATAAACAGATGATATGCACTGAACAATAACTTTCAACTAGTTGCAACCCTAGTGTGATTGAATGATCACGATGAAAATAATAATATTCATTCACAACAAACTAGTTTTCAAATGTGGATGAATAATATATAATATATATGTTAATGAATATGAGCCCATAGAAGGTTAATACCTAGTTCATGAGGATTGAATGATAATGATGCTGATACAAGTGCAATATCGTTTAACTAGGTTATAGATTGCCATTTTCAAGGTATCACTATAAATTTAATTATGGAAAAAAAGGAAAGAAGAATAATATAGGTATTTCGTATTTAAGTGTAGATGAATTTGCATTATTGTTTGTTGTTTTATATACAATTTCAGTTTTTTCTTTAATAATGGAGTAGAACTAGGAATCAATTGTGAGTTTTTGGACCTAGAAAATGGAATGATTTCTGCACCACATTTTTCAAGGTTTAGTAACGTACGGAACTGGTTTTATGTATATTTGTGGTATATTTTATTGAGTTCACTAGGATGCATTGTTAGCTCAGTTCAATCTAGTAATAACAAATTTGTATGATGTCGAGTAAATCGATTTTTTTGAATAAATCATTTGTATTGCAAATGGCTTTTTGAAAATATATCTGAATTATTTTCAATAGTTTCAAGTGATTTCCGTTGGCATGTCCCCATATAATAATACCGTAATAGAGTGCACTTTCAATCAGAGAATAATACAGGATTTCAAGATATCCGATTCAGAGTATTTTATGCAAGTAATCGAATTTATATGATAGGTAACAAAGTGGTTTCGTCAAATGCTTGATATGTCTATTCCATTTGAGGTGTTGGTCGACATATATTCCAAAGTATTTGACACTGTCAGAAGATTGAATTTTTAGTAAACCTTTTCAGTTCATTGAATTCAAAGATATTTCTTGAAAGACGTGAATGGTATGGATTGTTTCATCGAAATTAACTGTGAGTAGACGTCTGTCGTACTAGTCGATTATCGAAATCTTCCTTTGTTGCCGATTTCAGTAGACCCCACGTTTTTCTCGATAATTTGCTGTATCATCAGCAAAACTGTTTATATCTCCTTTCGAGCAAAGTTTATACAAATCATTCAAATTTATATTGAGGAGAGTTGGCCCCATAAGTGTATCTTGTGGAACACCAAAGAATCCCGCACGAAAACATATGGGAAATTGGCTCTCGGTCGAATTGGCTGAAATTTTATTATGTTATAGTAGGATGTGTCATTAGAAAGAAGTGTGAGTTTAAATGATTTTGTATGTTTAGTTTCTGAGATATAATCGGCCAAAGTTCATAAAAACGTCGTATTGGGGTATGATTGACAAAGAAAAAAACGGTTTTTTTAGTCGAAATAAAACAAAGTAAGGATGGAAATGTATTGATTGGAACTCATAAACATGTTCAATTATAATCTTATTGATGATAGTTCATTAGGGTGTATACGGAGCCTAATCAAAAAAATCGTTTTTCCGGATTTTTTCCAGCACTATTTCAAAACCAACAAGTTATATTTTGTTAGGATATCATAGTTTCAGTCTAATGTAGGCAAAAAAATATAAAATATAGGGTAACATTCTGATGAACTCAATTGTTCAATTGTTCAATATTACCTTTTAGATAAAGGGTGCGTTACATTTTTTTAGGTCATTTACAATGTTTTTATTGAATATCTAGAAAACTATTCACGTTCATTCGGACCATATTTTACTCACAATATTTTGAAAATGTTGACTATCATATACGTTAGTTTTATCAACTTTGTATGTTGTGTTTCTAAGATATGCATTTTTGAAGTTTACGGTAACCTATCGATTTAACAAAATTTTATGGAGCCTTTCGACACATTCAATTCTATTATAAAACTTTTCGAAATCAATTATTTGATACTATTAACAACACAAACCACACCTCAGCAACAATTTGGAACACAACATTATAGACTCAAAAAAAACCGAATTATAAATAACGACTTCTAACATAAAAAGTCAATTAATATTATGGAAATTATAATATAACAAATCGACATGAACCTGATGAAGCTATTGTATAGCGAAACACGCGTCGTGCTTTAGTGAACCCTTCAGTAGTCAAAATCTTGTAGTGTATTGTAGTAGTGAACTCTAAATCGAAATTGAAACTAATTAGTTATAAAGAACATAAACAACAATTTACGTAATTGAACTCTCAAAAAACAAACAATAAACCAAACCTAAATAAAAATAATATCATTAATATTGTTATTTATTGGTCTATTTGCGCAATCTAAAACATTGTTCAATAGTTCATGGCTAGGGTACTTTATTGTTTCTTGATGACGAGCATATCCTAGGTACCAAAGTACGCTGCAAATATGGGAACAGCATCCCACTGTTCTTGCTCCACTTTTGCAGGTACAGTAGTAGCCTAGAATACGTTCATTTGCAGGTGCATCAGGAATAATACTAAAGGATATCCACAGTTGATACTTTATAGCATTCCTAAATATACGCTATGCGGCAGCGTAATAGTCCAGGTTCAGGATTACGCATATCAATTTCAAGTAGAAACAATAAAGTACCCTAGGCATAAACTATTGAGAAATGTTTTAGATTGTGCAAATATTGTGCATAATTTTATTTGAATTAGGGTTTTGGTTATTGTTTGTTTTTTGAGAGTTTCATTATGAAAATTGTTGATTATGTTGTTTATAACTAATTAGTTTCAATTTCGATTTGTTATGTTATAATTGTCATAATATTGATTGACTTTTCATCTTAGAAGTTTTTTTTTTTAGTCTATCTGTTGAGTTCCAAATTGTTGTTGAGTGTGGTTTGTGTTTTTATAGTACCAAATAATTGATTTCGAAAAGTTTTATAATAGAATTGAATGTATCGAAAGGTTCCATAAAATTTTGTTAAATCGATAGGTTACCCCATATATCGTAATACCGTAAACTTCAAAAATGCATATATTAATGTTGACATTTTCAAAATATTGTGAGTAAAATATGGTCCAAATTAACGGAACAGTTTTCTAGATATTCAATATAAACATTGTGAATGACCTAAAAAAAATATAACGCACCTTTTATCTAAACGAAAGGTAATATTGAACAACTGAGTTCGTCAGAATGTTACCCTAGCTTTTATCCAATGGGCAGTAGCAATTAATTCTTTTTTTTTTTGTAATAAAAAACGATCTGTCAATTGTTTCCAGTATAGTATACTCGAAAATTAAAAATATTTCAAACAGAGAGAGTCATCAAGAAACAAAACACGTTTTTTCACCTACAATAGACTGAAACTATGATATCTTAACAAAATATAACTTGTTGGTTTTGAAATAGTGCTGGAAAAAAAATCCGGAAAAACGATTTTTTTGACTATGCCCCGTATACACCCTAATGTACTATCATCAATAAGATTATAATTGAACATGTTTAAGAGTTCCGATCAATACATTCTCATCCTTACTTTGTCTTATTTCGACTAAAAAAAGTTTTTTTATTTGTCAATCCTACCCCCATACGACGTTTTTACGAACTTTGGCCGCTTATATCTCAGAAACTAAACATACAAAATCATTTGAACTCACTTTTTTCTAATGACCCATCCTACTATAACAATTCGACCGACAGCCAATTTCCCAAATGTTCTCGTGCGGGGTTCTTTATATTGAGGAGAGTTGGCCCCATAAGTGTCTCTTGTGGAACACCAAATTTAACCGGCCTACTTTTTCTGATCACATCACTCATTTTGACAATATGTTTCCTGTTTCTTCTCTTTCAAACAGTTCGAACGAAGATCCGAAGCCCATTCTATCCAAAATGAATGTAACTTAGTGATAAATCAGGGGATCTCGCCTTCCAGTCCATATCCCTCTGAACTGGTCATTTAAAAATTGACCCACAGGTGCAACAAAATGTGGAGGGGCTCCATCTTGAGCTGACCTTCATGTGTGAGTGAGTTGGTTGTGAGTTCATTTATAGCATCCTGTGTAGATATACTCGAAAACTGAACTTTTGATCGGAAAGAATATAATATTATTTCATACAGCTCACTATTCATTTCATGAGAATTTTTTCAAAAACTTTAATGATATTCGAAATCTCAGATATGTAGCGGTGAAAAGTTCTTCCTTTCTTGTTTTCTATTTTGAATATTGGCCTGATTATGGTGGTTTTAAAAACCGTGGCACATTTTCCAGACTGAAATATCCAATTGATCATTTTTGTAGTTTCCGCTGGAAATACATAATATTGTTTTGTAGAAAAACGCCTATACGGATTTGTTCGAATGTTGAATGATGCTTACAAAAATAGTGGTTGGGTATATGTTTTTATGAATTTTTTTTTTACAACCTCTCAATTTCGATCGGTAAAATAATTTACTTGAAATTGGGGTAGTTTTGGTAAGCTATTCTCAAGTAGTTTAGGTATTGCTATCATAGAAATATAATAATTCCGAAATGATTTTGTTCCTCCAACCATGAAGCAGCATTCTCCTAATTGTAATTTATGACCAAAGGTCAGTCAGGTGGAGCCGTACAATAAATTGATTCAGATAAGTCCGCGTATCCATGGATTTCCATAGCTTACTTGGTAATCACAGTGTTGTAACTCATTAACCGCGGTGGTATAATTAAGTGTGGTGGATGAAACAGAAAGTGTACGATAGGAGTAATAAATTTTGAGGCCGAATCGAATTGATAGTTGGGCTTAATAGGAGACCGTAGTGGATTTATTAATATGTACAATCCGGTAGGGATTGACATTCGTTGAATTTATGTTTGCAATGGAAATTTAACTATTTAATTCGCTTAATTGGCGGATATGACTGTGAAACTTCAATTACCTGAGAAGAAAATGCATACAAGATAATTATCCATGATATTTATATATATATATATATATATATATATATATATATATATATATAATACCACAAGAGCTAAAATTACTTTTGGATCTGTCCTGAGGTAATTATTTTATTGAAAATTTGTGAAATGTCCTAGGAAAGAGTAGATTCCAAGAAAATTTCGGCAATAACTAGTTGAAGAAATTCCTCAATCTTTGAGGATGTCGACCGTTAGGAAAATTTAGCTTTGAGTGACATGTCTTAACCGAATATATTCACAAAATTAGTTTAGAAATATTACATAATATCGTAAAATTTTGTTTAGTAAAGTTTGTTTTCCATTTTAGGAAAGACTAATAATGATTGAAGAGAACCGATAGAGTACTTTTAATGAAAAAACAATTTCTCTATTGCTTGGCACAAGTATAATCATGTTTTCTGCTTCCTCATTTACACCAACGGTAGATTATGAAATATGCATAACCACCTGCTAATAAAAAACCAATTATCCAACTCATTATAAAAACCGATAACAGACCTTCATCTGAGCCCACGTTAGCTTTGATTTAACCTTCGAACCCAGACAGAACAATAAGAACATTTGTTAGGCAACTCCATTAATCATAATCTCATATTGACAAGAGAAACAATCGTATGTTATCAGCTATTCCGTTAAAAAACAATGTTTATTCCCCGATACGTTAAAAATGGCATAGCTTATATATACTGATTTTCCGAATTGAATGAGTCTTCATATTCTCAAACGATTCACTGGAAACGATGATTCTGCGATCTGGGCTTCCCAATGCAAACTACAAATCCTGGAACCAAATTTGTTTCAGACTAAACTTGCACAAAATAAGTTTGGAAAAACTACATGATAAATTCACTGATTATTCCGTAAAAGTTCAACTTTGAATTCGAAAAATGTTAACATCCGAATTACCGACAAATGGATGAAGTACTGGCGAATAAATAACGATCTGACCTGACATATACAGTGCTTCTCAAAAGTCCCTCCCCCCTCTTATTTTTAGAACGATTATACATAAACAAGTGAAATTTGGAAACTGAATATTAAAGGTTGTAAACTACCCTACTAGTGATGATAGATGACGAAATCGTCAAAGATGACGTCACGAGGCCATTGTGACCAATAATTTTAAATAGAACCCTACGGCAAGCGACACCTCTTTTGAAAGGTATCGAAAAAACCTATTCAATGATACTAATTTTGTTTGTGTTTATGGCAGTTCTGGCAACTCGCTTTCGAAAAACGCAAAGCTGTGATGAATTAAATCAGTTAATACTAAAATTCCAAATTCAAGCTCCGCCTCTGGATAGTTGTCAAATAAGCTGACATTTTTGTTAGTCTCCCTAATTCGACGTTTTTGTAATTGTCCAAGTTTTTGTATATTTAATAATTTGTGTATTGTTGATAGAACGTTTAACTGTTTCAGCAGCTTTTGGTACTTTTGATATTTTTGTACATTTTAAAAGTTTGTTAAACTGTTGTGAGCCGAACGTTTAAGTGCTTCAAGAAGCGAAATGGTACGTGTTTTAGGTGATAAAGTAGCAGCGATCCTGATTCTTGGTGGAACTGGACAAAATATTCATGCAGCAGAACGAATTTTCCCGATCGCCCCGTTTCGAGGACTTAATCCAGGGAGCTTCTTCGTAAGTTTGAAACAACGGGTAGTATTAATGATGCTAAACGATCTGGCAGACCACAAATTTCTGATGGGAAAAAAATTAATATACTGGCAAAAGTAATAGTTAATCCTACTTCTTCAACAACTCACGTTGCATCTACCTGTGAAGTCAGTCGAAGTACAGTACACAGGGTGTTGAAAAAAAACAAATTTCATACATACAAATTAAAAATGGTTCATCAACTCTCAGACGACGACCCAGACCGAAGACTAGAATTTTGTGAAAATATGGAAACTAAAATTAACCAACAGCCAGACTATGTCAAAACAATTTTTTTTAGTGACGAAAGTACTTTCTATCTAAATGGAAATGTAAATACACATAATGTGAGGTATTGGAGTGACGCAAATCCTCACCTGTTTCGTGAAACACATACCCAATTTCCCCAGAAGGTGAATGTTTGGGCAGGTATCCTGGGAACATCGTTGGACCTCTTTTTTTAAATACTTATTTAACTGGTGAGGTTTATCTGGAGCTGTTGCAAAACGCAATAGAACCGTTAATCCTTGAACTTTTGGAAGATAATCCAGATGAATTCGGCAATTTGGAAATAACATTCCAACAGGATGGTGCTCCTTCACACTATTACGGTGCAGTGAGACGGTATTTGGATGAGGAGTATTGTCGTAGATGGATTGGACGACGAGGTTCAACGGAATGGCCAGCTTGATCACCGGACACCTTTGGATATTTTTCTGTGGGGGTACTTCAAATCGAAGGTTTACGCCACTGAATCTGACAATATTGACGTTTTAAAACAACGTATTGTTGCAGAATGTGAGGCTGTTTCCGCAGACACATTTGCAAAAGTACGAGAAGAGTTTAATATAGGATATTTCACTGTCAGGAAGTAAATGGAGGTCACTTCGAGCAATTTCTTCAAGTAGAAACTGATTCTTACATCTGTAATTAATATCATAATGAATGGAATTTAAATTTTAATGTTTACTAATGAGCCATTAAAACTGCCATAAACACAAACAAAATAAGTATCATTGAATAGGTTTTTTCGATACCATTTAAAAGAGGTGTCGCTTGCCGTAGGGTTCCATTTAAAAATTGGTCACAATGGCCTTGTGACGTCATCTTTGACGATTTCGTCATCTATCATCACTGGTAGGGAAGTTTACAACCTTTAATATTCAGTTTCCAAATTTCACTTGTTTATGTATAATCGTTCCAAAAATAACAGGGGGGGAGGGGACTTTTGAGAAGCACTGTATAGGTTGTTTGTTTTCTACAGAATAGTTGTTCTATGATTTTTTTCTAAACGACTATTTTTTTCGCTCCCAACAGAAAATTTCGTTGGGAATGCCCAAAAAAGAATTCCCTGAAAATATTAGCCCTTAATATTAACATTAAGGACTTTCCCAGAGCGTGGAAAGATTTCCCATTTAAAATACTTGTTAACTTTTTTTTGTTTTTTTAAATATATATAAACGACTATTTTTTTCGCTCCCAACAGAAAATTTCGTTGGGAATGCCCAAAAAAGAATTCCCTGAAAATATTAGCCCTTAATATTAACATTAAGGACTTTCCCAGAGCGTGGAAAGATTTCCCATTTAAAATACTTGTTAACTTTTTTTTGTTTTTTTAAATATATATAACTCCGCGGGATGCTATCATATCGTTTCATCGCTCGATTCACTCAGGATTTCATGCTCTACAAAAGTGCCCATTACGACATGGCTGTAATCTGAACCTGTAAGATTGTACGGGTCACTAAAGCTGATTTTTGTGTGAAATTCTAATTTTTTTACATTATTTCTTGAATGACTGTATTTATGTTTTTTCAATAAATCGAATCATTTATGGAATAACGTCAAAAAAATAAAAAAAATCTACGAAAATCAGATTTAGTGACCCGTAGAATATTACAGGTGCAGATTACAGCTACGTCACAATAGACACTTTTGTAGAGCATGTAATCCTAAGTGAATCGCGCTTTGTTCGTTGAAGTTGATTAATAACTTAGCTATTCCGAAGGTATCCTGTGTCAATTTCTGATTTCCTAACGTAGTAAATTTTGCAGAAAATATCGTTTCTGTTTCTGGGAACAGAAAATCTATAAGAAAGTTTCCATTCAGATAATTTTCCAGAAATGTCTGTTCCTAACAGAATGCATATCTATTAGATTTCATTGACCCCTTTCAAGGATTTTCTCCTCGTAATATCTGCACGCAGCTATCTTCATCCGCCCTGGCAACGGCACGAAATTAATTGCCACTAATCTATAGATGCAGATATAGATGAACACCGCCCGTGTGTGAGTAAATTCAGTTTGATGACAGTTCGTTTCATTCAGGTTCCCATGCTTACAAGGTTAATTTCATGTTGAGCATTTCGTTCGCATAATTCCCACAATAAATGCTGCTGCTTCTTCTGTTGTTTCATCGGTATATGCTCCTCCTACCCACACGGCAGATCTCCCATTGTTCTCATTAATCGTGTGCGATTTATAGCTAGAAATGTATTATGTAAAACAGGAAGTGTTACCATAATATTTGCAACGTATATTTCTTAGTTCGCCGTAATGAAGAAACGATAATTTGTTGTGTTGAAGAAACCGCTATAATATCTTCCACTCAACGGAATATCATGTTATGGCATTCCTCGATGATTCATTCTTCAGCGTTCTCTTATCAAATAACCATCTATAATAATTGTAGATCTTCCTCTGTCCGGGTTCAGGGACGAGTCTGTCTTAGCCCTAAGAATTTTAACTTCAAGGCTTGGCCCATGTGGACAGAAACTAATTGAGTGAAATGTCTTGACTGTCTTTTTGATTTCACAAGAATTTTTTCCGAAAAAAACTGTTCATTACTTCAAGAGTTACAGCACTTTCTTCCATTAAACTGGCCAATTTCGAATAAAAGTATATAAGACGACCAACCACAGAGGATTGTATCACTTCTTGCCAAGGGGTCGTTCTTGGCATTTTTTGGACCTCAAGGTGGACCTAAGTTAATATAGATATATAACACAATATGAAAGTCATTCAAGGTACCGCAATCAACAAAAAAAAATACACATTAATTTTAGTTTCAAAAACAAAAAGAAAACTATCAAAAATTATTTTATTTGATGATAATACTTTTTTCACTGTTTCGATTAGAGTGTCTTTGTCTCGCAATATTGAATATATACAGGGTGTTTATTAACCATACGGCAAAAATTAGAGGGGTTACTCCCCAGATATTCTAGAATATGTTGTCCTTTGATGATTTTTTAAAAGCCGCTTTGTTTCGAATATACAGGGCGAGAAAATTATCAATGTAGCCTGAATAAAAGTATGGCGTACCGAGTATAAAATGAGTATGGGCTTACCAAGTATATTTTTTTTAAATTGGGTCGTGCAGACACTGAAAAGAAAATAAGTTTGGAAGTGGATTTCATTTGAATACGTCTCGTGATTGATCATTTTGTATGTGTCGAATTTGTTGAGACTGATTGACGTTTGGTTGTTTGACGTGTATTTTCTGTCTTTAACACTTAATGTTTCGTTTGTGAAGTCTTCTATCATGAATCGCTATACGAACGCCGAGATGACTGACATGCATTTCATTTACGGACTTTCTGATGGCAATTAATTTCAAGCTAGGCGGTTGAACATGTTCCTGATAGTATTTGTCAACGTCTTCATGAAACAGGCACATTGAAACGAAGTAGAAGACAAGTGAGGCCAATGACAGTAAGAACGGTAGAAGTAGAAGATAATGTGGTGGACACGAAGATCCAGGTACTTCTACACGAAAAATTGCAAATACTTTGAATGTAAGTAATCGGACTGTTTGGAAAACCCTTAGGGACAATTTGTTATTACCACAGACAACACGTTCAGGCACTTCTTCTTGCTGATTTTCCTCGACGTATTGCATTCTGTCAATGGCTTTTGCACAATTGGTTTAAATCTTTCGTCTACTGACGCTGATTCTGTTCACCGATGAAGCGAATTTCTCAAGAAATGCAATGATAAATTTTCACAATAACCATGTGTGAGCTGAAGGAAATCCACATGAGGTACGTAAAGATCGTTTTCAACATCAGTTCTCGTTGAACGTTTGGGTTGGAATTGTGGGTGACTGGCTAATTGGACCGTTATTTCTACCAACAAGACTTAACGGCGAGACGCATCGCATTTTTTTGGAATAGACGCTACCTCAGTTTCTGGAGGATGTACCATTGACAACAAGGAATACAATGTGGTTTATGCGCGATGGTGCACCAGTGCATTTTAGTGCGGTTGCTCGTGTAATATACGGAGATCGCTGGATTGGTCGAGGTGGACCTCACTTATGGCTTGCTCGATCCCCGGACTTAAACTCCCTGGATTATTTCATATAGGACCACCTGAAGTCATTAGCTTATTCTACTCCAGTGGAACATTTGGAAGACTCAAGAAATCGGATAATTGCTGGGCTTAACTCAATAAGAAATGACCCTGGTGTTTTTGAAAGAGTTCGGCAGTAAATGAGGAGAAGATTGGATTCTTGGATCCTAGATGGAGGTAGTTATTTCGAACAGTTCTTGTAGATTGATAAAGTTTACATGTAATTTTTGGTGGTGAAATGTTGTTATTGTCGAAAAAATTTCTCGCCCTCTATCTTCGAAACAAAGCGGCTTTTCAAAAATCATCAAAAGAAAAAATATTCTCATAATAGTCCAGAGAATAACCACTCGAACATGTAGATAGGACCATTTGTTGTTCGATTTCTTTATGGAGGATTTCATCCGAAATTAAAGCTATGGGGGTTCCGGAATATACGCTTCCTCTTGCCAGTTGATTATTTTTTTCATTATATGCGATTTATGTATATGCTCCCACCCATATAAATATATAGAAGAAATTACTTTGCCTCTATAGGTAACTGCGTACACTAAATTATTTTTCACGGATGGAAAAATATTCAATTAATCAGTTATTTGTCGTATTCTGAGTATTGCTTGTCAGAAAAAATATTGAATTAATCAAAAGATACTTTATATACACTATAGATGGAAGGCGAGGACCAATAGAATGACCTGCAAGATCTCCTGATTTATCACCATTAGACTTGTTTTGGGGACATTTGAAATCGAAAGTTCATATCACACACTCCAATTCCCTTGATGATCTACGCAGAAGAATTGTAGATGACTGTCGTGCAGTGACTCCAGAAATGTTGAGAAATGTGCGAAGACATTTCGGATATCGCTTGTATGCATTAAAAAATTCAGATTGCAATTATGCCAAAGCGAATAATCCAACAGTGCCTGAGTTTTTCACACTTAAAGTACATACTATGTCGTGGAGAGCTTGCTATAAAACTAGAAAAATTGCGGTATTTTTCTGGTTTTTCTCCGTTACTAATAATCCGATCAAGTCGTGTTAGGGCTCATTTTCTTTGAATATCTATATTGCTCCATTAGTTTTCATGTGACAAGCAAAAAACAGAACAAAATCAGATATTTTGCATTTAAATGTTTATAACAAATTGAGCAATGACAGTTTCGAACAGAATTTAACTACTGATCATGTTCCGTATGATGGCACAGTTGGTTTCCTGGTAGTACTTTTGTCACGAAAAAATCTCTATTGATTGATCTGAAACTCAAGTCGACAAATTTAGATATAGAGTTGTTGAAAAATATGACGACTATCTATTAAACGACGATTGTAGTATCACGAGAGGTGAATACGATAATTATTGTTATAATCAGACAAAATAAATATTTATGCTATTCTGGACAGTTGTGTGCATAATGGCGTATTTATAGTTAGAATGAATGGCCATTCCTCTAATTTACGACCCGTTGTTCGCTTCATTCCGTCCACAAAGTATGTGCGGTATGTGCACTATGCGCTCACTCAGAGGTTCGTTCATTTCCGTGACAAACGAACAATACAAGTAATGTTGCATAGGTGTCCGAATATTTTCAGTAAAAAAGGCCAACAACGTAGGAAAGTAAGAATGCCCGAAATAGACAAAGTGACACTCAACTTCTCTATACACTTGAATGTTTTGGCTTCAGGGGTAAATCAAGAGATTTGATGAGGAGTAACCTTCGGGAAAAGAAGCAAATGGTAATGTGGAAGACTCAATGAAAGCATTCCACGGGGAACTGTATTGGGCCCAATCTCATTCAATATTTACATAACGATCTTCACAATCTGTCAGAGTGTGGTAGTATATCAAGTTTTGCAGACGATACACCAATCATATATCAAGACAATGATTGGAACATATTCAAAGTAATATCAACTGAAAAGGAAAAAAGAAAATAAACCTTCTTACTCTTTATGGTAATTGAACTAATGTGAGTAACTAATTTTGAGTCGGCGCCAAACACGCTTTACCTAATTTATTTGCTAGTTTGTTTGGCGCCGACTCAAAATTAGTTACTCACATATTAGTTTAGGAGCTCAATTATCATTGAGAGTGAGAAGTTTTATTTTATTATTTTCTTTTCAGTTGATTTTTTCGTCGGTTTGATTTTTAGTTGAAAAGTGTTTATTTTTAATTTTTTTCTTGCTGAAATCTACTGATTACTACGTTCTTAATTTTTGATTACTTCCAAAATACTTACTTACCCAGCTTACTTCAACTATTAACTGTTAGATAATATGATTATCTACTTTAACTATTTATTGTTATATAATATAAATTGCTTTTTGAAAGTTCTGGTTAGTTGATATCATCACTTCGTATATAATTCCATCCTTTCATAGAATGTAATTGTTGTGACGAATGTAGGAGGATCTGTCAATGTCAACTACATATGTGTGCCAATGTTCGCAAGTAAAAAATCAATCGTCCCTTATTTTCCTACCCATAGAGGTGGATGATTCCATTCCAAATTGAAAAATGATGAACTATGAGGTATTCCCTATCTAATAAAAAAAGAGTCATCCAAATCGGAAAACCCACTACAAAGTTATGCGTGATAGAATCGGTTAACGGACCAAAATTCAGAGGGTAAACGATTAATTTTGCTACCCTTAGGAATGGATTTTTTTTGTTCAAATTCAAATGGGACCAACTTTGAAGTACACCCTATTCAATTAAAAAAACATCAATGGAATCGAACTGCTCTGTAAAAAGTTAGGCGTGATCATACATAAAAAAAATATACGCGTCGTCTAGAGAACCTTCTCCTTTTTGGTTTCTTCGGTTAAAAAACGGAATATTTTTCGAGCATATTCACACGATTTAGAAAAAAAATTAACTATACGACACTTCATACTATTCTTTTCATACGTATCAATTTCACCCAGCTTTCAAAAGCTGAACATCTGCATTCAAAACGAAATGGTGGGAATTTTCAGTGTATCTAGCATCAAATATCTAGAAATGTTTGTTGAAAATCACTTGAAATGGGACCAACATTTACAATTACAGAAGCTTCTTATAAAAATGCAGCAACTTTATCACATCTTAGAAATCAATCAAATGAAAACCATGTATCACTCTTGTAGAGCCACACTTAAACTACGGTATCATAGCTTGAGGAGGGGCAGAAAACACACACTTACTAAATTTAGAACTAGTGCAGAAGCGGATATTGAAAATAGTCTATGAAAAACCAACACGATTTCTCTTTAGTGAAACCCAAATGATGGATATTCGACAGTTATTTGTGAAAAATATTATCCAAAGGCAACACGGAGATTAACGTGAATGTTGATCTCTTTTATGTTTCTCAAGTTATATCCAAATTCCAATAGAATCAAATAAAACCCTGTCTAAAAAACTCTTTTATCCTTTATTATTAAAGTTGGATTTAACGGTAATTAGGACCAGGGAGTAAAACAATGATAATATTCACGTATATATTGAAAAAAGAACATATCTATGACCCACCTTCAAAACTAAGTTTTTCCTGCTCATGGATTCAACCAAAAAACTGTTGAGTAGTCGATAGAAACTCGATGAGAGCACATTGACACAAATTACCATTAAAAACTTTAAAATTGTATAAAATCAAATACAGACACGTTGAAATGAAACAACACACAACCTTGTATGGTGAACATGCAACTGATCGTCCCACCTGAAATATTCCAGCGATACATAGATAAAACAAAAAACAAATCTTTTGTGTATCATTCAGAAATCTATTTTTCTTTTGAACCTTTCTAGGATATGGGTGCAGGTTATTGTCAGGTTTTGTGTATCCTTTTGGTTTACACAATTATCATGAAGATTGATTTGAATCATTTCTTTAAACAATCTCTTTGAATAAGTCATCTCTTTTTTCCAAATTTTTGACTGAATCGAAATCAAAATTGCACGACGATTCAAAATGATGTGCAGCAAGTGCTGTTTTTATTTTTTATTTCTATTCTTTTCATACCAGTTATATTTGTGTTGATATATTCTGGTTTTTAGGTATCGTTTAGTTTGCTCTATATAACATATCCCACATTCTCAGGGAATACTATATGTTACACATGAATCTGATATAGCTGGAATCTCATCTTTTGACTGCGTGAATAACTTGTGAGAATCAGTTGATAACATTTTTGTTTTTATATGAGAGCCATCTAGATATGGAAATTTAAATAGTAACACATTTCTTTCGGAAACGTATCCTGCCTATCTGTTCTTTGACGTTTATTAATGATACTATTGATCAACTTCGTGGGGTTGTTGTTGTTTTTCAAGTTCTTCGCCTTAAATGAATTTTTCGAATGGAAACAATTATCGCTAAGTATTATTAGAGGCTGTATTAACCTTTTGGCTGAAAGAGTATTCTGATAAGTAATTCAAAATTCTCTCCGAATTGGTAGGTATCATGAACCAAAGCTTGTCTTTAAAAGGTTTCTTATTAATTATTTTATTTGGATCCACATGCAAATTAAATTTCTCATTCTTTTTTCCATTGTTTAATCGAGTTCGAATCTGATTCTAGAATGTGTTTGTTATTCAGTGGATGACTAGTTTTAGCATAAAGAACATGTGGTGATTTGATGAGGTGGAGAAGTGTAGGCTAAAGAACTCCATGATGAAAAGTCTTGCAATAGTAATATCTTGAAAGTGTCACTCTAAAACTGTACTGGTTGAATTGAAACGAGCACCTCAGCGATCATTGTCAAACAACTTACTGGTTTTCGAATAATACTTTCAATTCTAACGATTATTTTTTCAACACAGGAAAATGATTTGATACACATCCACTGAACCGTGTTATATTTCATTTACAATTCTTTGTGGTATTGGTTTCTCGTTCCCGTCCATCACTTTATTTTCTCTCACGAATACGAGACAACTGATTTATTTTCTACATTTATTGTAGTGGATAGAAACGTTGCTTTAGATTCAATCACGTCGCATTTGATGTCAATCGAGTCGGTGAAGCTTGACATGTTCCGGGAATCGACAAATATCATATAGTTCAGGGAAATTGTGCACGTGAAGTCCAAATAATATCCAGTAGATTTTGCAAACTGATGACTTCAGAATAAAAATACAAACTTGTAGCAGTCGATTGAAGTTTTGGGTACACTTTCTTTGGTGTATCAATTGACATTTCCGAGTTATGCGATTTCAAGGTAGAATGAACGAGAAATAAGGAATTGAGTTCTCACGTCGAGAAATATTACGAATAATGGGAGATGCTCAACACAAAATATATTATACAAATAGATAAAAAACTATTAAAAAACATCTGTATGAAAGCTTTTAATCAAACCAATTCTTACTAAACGCATAAAATAATTTAAACATTTGTGTTGATTGAATTATTTTTGTTGAATTATTTGGTTTCAAAAGTTGTCGCGAAGTGTCTCATAAAGTAGGTACCAATTAATTTCATTGGACAATGTTGGTGAGTAACAACTTGTCGAAGTGTTAATTTATTACAATTCTTCGATCAACTCATGAACCAAATAATTCAACAACAATGAATAATTAAATCATTAGTCAGTGAGCTTATATCCTTTTATATTTTGTGAAGGCTTAATAAAGTTTGTCTTAAAATTTTTTATTATTATTTTTATTTTTTTTTTTTTTTTTTTTTTTTTTTTTTTTTTTTTTTTTTTTTTTTTTTTTTTTTTTTTTTTTTTTTTTTTTTTTTTTTTTTTTTTTTTTTTTTTTTTTTTTTTTTTTTTTTTTTTTTTTTGCTTTTAGTTAGTTCACCAATAATGTTCATTTACTAAATAGAGCATCGTCCTGAAGTTCAGTTATCTTCTGTGAGTTTGATTTGAAAAAATCATGATCTCGACACCGAAAACTCCTACTACCAATTTGAATAGAATATGACCATAATCAAAAACTCGTTCCGTCTGATCCTTTGAAATAGCCTTAGGAATTGATAGAATTTTGTCAAAAATTCATAATTTCATTGCAAACTAGACAAACCCCCACACCAATTTTGGATGAAATATGACCATAATCAGAAATCTCGTGCTCCATCTTGGGGCCGCCATCTTGAATCTATAAATTTTGACAAAAAATTCATACCAATTTTGAATCGAATTGGATCATTATCACAAAACTCGTCCTCCATCTTGGGGCCACCATCTCGAATTTATGAAATTTGACAAAAATTTCATAATCGCCGACCCCGAAATCCCCCACTTACCAATGTTGAATCAAATCGAACCATAAGCACAGAACTCGTCCGTCATCTTGGAGCCGCCATCTTGAATTTATACATTTTTATGAAAAATTCGTACTTTCCGACCCCGAAAACCCCCACATACCAATTTTGAATCAAATCGGACTATGATTACAAATCTCCTCCGCCATCTTGGAGCCGTCATTCTGTTTTTTTCTCTAACAAAAACTTTATAATGCATTGTCACCGGAATTATGGACATCTGCCAAATTTCAAATCAATCGGACGACCTAGAAGTTTGTCAGAATTCACTTGCAAGATTTGACTCTAACGAACGAACGAACTAACAAATTAAACTGAATAAAAGCTTTTAAAAAGTCTCAAACTAGTACTAATTCTAAACTGGAAATCAATGGTCAGAAAAATTAGAAAGTATGCATTTAATCCTGTACGTTTATTTAGTAAAAATTGTTAGAAATACATCATTATTGTAGTTTGTCTCCAGGAAACAGAAAAAACATGAAAATATGTGATTCAATCATTAGATACCTTCTGTATTGAATTGAATACATCGATTCATGATATCATTAAAAGATGGTGATAACATAGGGTCACGCGGGGGGTCAACCGGCTGGTTGTAGATGAATGATATTGACTAATTTAAATACGAGAAACAAATGAGGCTTGAATATTTTTATGATTATCATATAAAAAGCAAACTAAATCATCTATTCCAATAATAATGACTTCATCAAGTCGGTTTATAATATCACATCGAGTATTCAATAATCGTTATAAGAAGTTAGCTAAATAACAAAGATTGCAGTTCAACCGGAAATAAAAAGCGAGATTGAATAAAATACTGACAGAATGTAAACGTAAGGCTCAAATCGACATAAAGTGAAAGTTGAGGAGAGCAGAGATCCTCAGAGGCAGACAATAACCAACATGGCAATCACAGCTTAGTAAGAGTATTTTTGTAATTATATTTGGCAAGTATGTTATTTATTAATAATGACGATGTGATATGTCAGATGTTAATTATAATGGTTTCTATTGGCAATTGACATAGTTCAGACTTATTATATTTTATTGAATTATAAATTTAAGAATAAATAAAAAAATTCAATAGTGGACAATTGAGATACTACATGAATTGTATAACCCATCCGTTTTTTTCAGAATTGGATAGAAATATTTCAAATTGATAATGAGGAAACCCCTATTTGAATAAATAAATTATAAAATTAGCTTCACGGGTGGATTTAAGTCGTAGTAAGTAACATAACTTTGAAACACAAATATTGTGAAGAAAAGAGCCGTTTCCTAGGGAAATTTATTTAGAGGACTATTTATTCTCATGATACTATATGTCGCCCGTACATTTCTTTGTGTGAATGAATCCCTAAAGCTGCCATTCCCAATAATATTTGTAATTTTCCTGGCACAAGAGAATTTCTGCTCGAGATAAAATCACGTCGGGATGTCAATCGAGTCAGTGAAGCTTGACCCGATAGAGGAAACGGCAAATATTATACTCATAATGGCCATAATGATGATAATCGAGAAAAAAACCGTAGCAAAGCGACGAGTTTCTGTAGTTGACATCCAATGTTCGATAAACCGACTGTACGATATATCGAATCGAATTACATCTCGTATCTTTTCAGTCGTGATGGTATGAATAACGGATAAATTTGTTATTGTAAATACCATATGGAAATGAACGATCCATGCGGGGCAGATGATTTAATCTTCTTGAATTCTGAAGACATTTATAAAGGACACATCAATACAATTACCTAAAATCATTTTACAAACTACAAAAATGTTTCCAAGACTGTTACTGTCACTGTTACATATTCCGGTAGTTTTTTCGAAGCTAGAAATTGTGACCCGAGGGTGGATCTTAGCGACCTATATATTCCATGAGAAAACTCATTTTGGGAAAACTTTTCAACTAAAATCAAACGATAAAGTATCCTGATCAAAATTAAATAAACTTATTTTGATGATGAGTCTACTATGTGAACAATTTTGATTTGGCGCCAAACAAACAATTATCGAAGATCATTATATTACTTTGAAGAAGTCATTTCACGCTTTACCTAATTCAATGCAAGTTTGTTTGGCCACTCAAATAAGTTACTCGCATTAGTTTAGGAGCCTCAATATCATAAAGACTAAGAAGGTTTATTTTATTTGCTTTCAGTTGATTTTGTCGGTTTAATTGTTTAAGTTTTTTCGTTGCTGAAATACAATACTACCTACTTAATTTGATTACTTCCAAATTACTTGACATTACTAGCTTACTCAACTATTAACTGTTAAATAATATGATTATCCACTTTAACTATTATTATTATATAATATAAATTATTTTTAAAGTTCTGGTTAGTTGATTCCATCCTTCGTATATAATTCCATCCTTTCATTGAAGTAATATTGTGACGGATGTGGAGGATCTGTCAATGTCAACACTACATATGTGTGCCAATGTTCACAAGTGAAAATCAATCATCCCCTATTTGTCTACCCATAGGGGTGCATAATTTCATTCGAAATTAGAATATGATCAACTATGAGGTATACCCTATCTAATAAAAAAAGAATCATCCAAATCGGAAAACCCACTACAAAGTTTTGCCTGATAGAATCGGTTAACTGACCAAAATTCAGAGGGTGAACGATCAATATCCCCCATTTTGCTACCCTTAGGGATGGATTTTTCTGTTCAAATTCAAATGAGACCAATTTCGAAGTGCACTCTATCCAATGAAAAAAGAATCATCGGAATCGAACTGCTCTGTGAAAAGTTATGCGTGGTCATAAATAAAAAAAAATATACGCGTCGACCAGAGAACCTCCTCCTTTTTGGTTTCGTCGGTTAAAAAATAGTCCATGCTATCTGATCAGGTAGATATGTGAACGTTCAATCATATCTGCATATCTGTTTTTATGTATTGTATCCTATGAGGATTAGAAAACATATATTCGAGGAGAGTATCAGATGGCTGACACTGACACTAACACTGGAGTTATTCTGAAAGATCTGCTGAAAAAAAAAATGTTGAAACGTTCCCTTCTATACAAAGATATTTCAAGGTAAGTCAAAAGAATACAAAAAATAAAGAATTACCGGACAAAACTGCAATTAACAATATATTCGTTGTTTCAATGGAGGAAAAGTATTGAAAAAATAATAATTGCGATAATAACAACTAATTGATTTTTTAAATATTTATATTCTAAATTGGATAGAAAATATGTTTTTCAAAAGATCTTGATAGCCAAATAAGTATTGGATACTAAAGGATTTTGTCCAGAAAAAGAATTCCCTCTAAACAGAAGAGAAGAGTCGATAAAAAATTCAGTACATACGTAGAAATGGTTGTTGCACGAAAATTTTATTTCAAACTAACATTCAGAATAAACTGTACCTACACAAATGAAACGACAAAACTGACTATTTTAGAATTTCAAAATATATGGATAAGTTTTACAGAAGTAAAATGTTCATCAACTTCTCCAGTTGCTAATCTGTACTGATCCATATAAAAAATTAAATCGGAATACATGGACATAATTCACAGTTGAGCTTTTTTTTTTTTGAAATATAGCTTTCAATCCACCATAAAGACTTGAAAAACTTACTCATCTAATCCTCTGCTGATCTCCAAAGAATTGATCCCCGGTGAACTATTCCTCCCATGACTAGGCGAAGGTAACCTGATTTCCTCGATACTTGAACTATCATTCACAGGCGACGTTTCGGTCCTTTGTTCACCAACAACACCAGTGTTCTCGTAAAAATTCTGGAAATCGGCGAAACTCTTCTTGCCGTCCGAAATGACTTTGCCGAAGTTTTCCGCCGACTTTTTTCCGTAAAGTTGGCGGTAGTATTTTTCCTGGTCGCCGTACATCCAACACACTTTCCACCATTGTTTGCACATAAGAACGTTAGCTGACGCACTAGTATTCTCGCGTTTGAAGGCGTTGTTAGACATCGTGGCACTCTGCATTCTTCTTTCAGAATCTTATTTTATAAACCACCTGGGAATTCAAGATTTATTAATATCGAAAGAAACCAGATCATAGCGACAGGTGCTTCGAAACTCCATTCACAAAATAACGTATGCAACAAAAATCTAATTTATTTAGGAATATAAGAACTTCTGATGATAATATTCTGCCTTCTTTTCGTGCAAGAAATGAGAATTGAGATTCTGGAAATCCCTTTTGATGTAGAAATTACAAATATTTCATTCAGTTTAAAAACGGCATTCAAATCATATTTTGTCTTTAATTGAAGCTTATCACCAAAGTAGTTGAAAGACTCAATAACCGATATTTGGTAATAACCTTCAATAAAGGACAAAATGTAAACGAATTTTAAGTATTTTATAAAGTTCCCTTATACCAAATAACCATTAACAGAATTCCTTTTTTATATTTCCATGGTTATATGCTCTATAATTTTTGGACAATTTGTGGACTCTTCCAGTATTGCCGATGAGTCAAAAGAAATTTTTCATGATGAAATACATCTTTAATTGACTTCCTTACGGAAGTGTATTGAAGGCTCTAGGCAAAAACGTAGTAGCGGTGTTTATCAATGACGTGTTCCCTAAATACTTAGTAATTGATGTTCCTGAAATAGGCATTCCAAAAGAATATTCCGAGGAAAAGGTATGCTGTCACTACAAAATACAAAGATACACAAGATAATCTGACAATCCTGCATTGAACAAAATTTTTAAGAATTTCTTCATAGTACATTACCTATTTTATCAACTCGCTAGAGTTATTGTTCTGATAACCACAGCTTGATGCTGTATAAACTGTCTTGTATTGAGGATTTACTAGAATCAAGAGAAAGTTCCTCTCCACAGTGGTTACTCAAATTCGACCCCCTGGTGTGCATTATATTAGCTATTATCCCTTTCAAATAATTTCTTTTTACTTTCGAAAATGTCCATGATTGATCAGCAAATTATGGTATGGTTGAATATTGTAACAACTTGTACAATTTTCTATGAACTTATACAAACACCGTTATACTACAATAACGTATATATTTGTGACGTATCATGGCATTTTAGAACAAAAACCCAACTACATTTCTCTTAGGAGACATAAATTGTTGAAAGTGATAACAGCTTCAGATCATGCACAACTGCTGCGCCGTATTTGAAGATAGCCACTACGAACACAGAAACTCTCTTAACCTAGTGAAGGAACATTCCAGAATGGTGTTGCTTTAACAAATTCACTGTTGTCGTCCCCATGAAATCAGACCATTGTGAAAAATGTATATTAGTGAAATATTCTTGACATCACTTCAAAAACCATAGCTCTCTACATATTTATGAAAACTCGAGTTTTGAAAAGAATTGTATACTAAACAAATTTGAATTTTACAATTTAACCACACAATTTCACAAAAATAATAATATCACAATTTTCACAAACCGTATTCGGAGAAAAAATTATACTTTGTAGTTTTTCCCCTATAGGGACTTATTTATCATTGAATTCATATCATTTTGTTTATATAATTACTGTTTTCTCTTTTCCAATGGAAATATTCTACTCTGATGAAATAAAAAATCATATTCGTTTTCGAAATATATATATACAGTGTCCGCCAAAAAGTATGTACCATATGGGAAAAAAGTTTGTTATTGCAGTTTTGGAAAAAATATTCTGGGGAAAAGTTTGTGCATGTCCGATTACCTGAAAATCGATTTTGACACATGTCACGTGATCGCTAGTATGGCGGCAAATAAATGCTGGTGTTCCGCAAGGATCCATTCTCGCACCAACACTATTTCTACTTCACATCAACGACCTGTTGAAAGCAACTTCATGTCCAGTACACAGCTTTGCCGATGATAGTACCCTCCATACCGCTCTCTCTTCCAGGGCCCCTATATCAGCCCGTGAAACCAGAAATGAACGAGGAAGAAATGTTAATAATATAAATATGGACTTGGCAACAATTCTCGAATGGGGATCTAATAACTTGGTAGAATTCAATGCAAACAAAACACAAGCATGTCTTTTCTCTAGAAAAGCCGATCTCACTGTGCCTAACATAACTTTGTCAGGAGTAACCATACCACTGAAGCCATCCATATCGATGCTTGGTATTACTATCAGCAATAACCTTTCCTGGGAAAATCACGTGAGGTCCATTGCCAAAAGTGCATCCCAAAAACTTGGTTTTCTGTTTCGTGCCAAGAGCTATTTCACCCCCAGTCAGCTGCTTATGATCTATAAGGCACAGATCCGACCTGTCCTGGAATACTGTTCCCATATTTGGAGTGCGGCACCTAAACATATCCTGAGGCGTTGGATTCTGTCCAAAAAGGGCAATTCGTCTCGTCGGTGATGCCTCGCTTACAAACTCGCTCACTTGTCTGGAACACCGTAGAAAAGTTGGCGATTTGTCTCTATTTTATAGATATTTTCATGGGCGATGCTCTTCTGAAATATCAACAATCGTTCCTGCTTTGGCAGTCTCTTCGAGATTAACCCGTCAAGTTCAGTCATCACACCCCTTCGTGGTCACTTTGGAAACCTGCAGAACATCACTTTCCAAAGACTCGTTCATCCAACGAACAGCGAGGCTTTGGAACTCATTGCCTAGGGAGGTGTTCCCGAGGCATACAACCTTCAGAAATTTAAGAAGAACACCAACTCCTACCTTCTTTCCCTAGGTTCCCACGATGTTCTCTGAACATTACAGGATATCCCTTTTCGTGGGAACCAGAACATAAAAAAAAAAAAAAAATGGAAAAAAATTGCTATGAAAAGGCGAAAAGTGGGGTAAGATAGCAAAATATCAAAAAAAGTTATTTGAAAAGGGTTCTGACAAAATCCTATTTTTCAAATATAGTGCCCTCTGGTGAGGAGAAAATGGGAAAGTTCTGTCATTATCATTGGAATGCAAATGTTTGAATATAGTCAAGCTATTCATAAGAAAAAAATTGATATTTTTAAATAGATGAGAAAATATTCAAAAAAATAGCTATTTCCAATTTTTTCCAATCATCTCTTGGAACTTCGTTTATGTGCGTGGAATTAAAATTGAATTCTAAGTAAATTTTTCAAGTAACTTTTTTTGATATCTTGCCATCTTACCCCCCTTTTCGCCTTTTCATAGCAATTTTTATCAATTTGCCGCCATACTGGCGATCACGTGACATGTGTCAAAATCGATTTTTAGGTCACCGGACATGCACAAACTTTTCCCCAGAATATTTTTTCCAATACTCCAATAATAAACTTTTTTCCCATATGGTACATACTTTTTGGCGGACACTGTATATCATATATATATATATATATATATATATATATATATATATATATATATTCTGATCCACAGGTGATTTTTTTCGATTAACCACACTTGATCATTCCTAGAAAATCACCACGAGATACCTACTGGCTCATCTCCATGAAGTAGATATCCGGTAAAATTTATGAAAATGAAAATACGAATATTCCAATATATTTGAACGAACATTTACATAAGAACAGTCCACAAAACTCGAGAATCCATTATAACGTTTGTCACTATGGTTTTTGCTGCAAATCACGAGAATAAGTATCATCCTAAGGCAGAGATTCAGTTACCGTTTCTGTAAGATGTAAATAAAACTCGTTTTGCAATGCTCTCTTACATGAAATCAATATAAATAAAATTTAATGTTATTGCCTGCAGTTCTGTTTTCGTTTCTCAAGCGGAATATTCAAGAAAGCTGTTCAAGAAGACATAAATTCCATTTCATGGTTTTCTATCGATTATGGGACTATTACTACCTATCTTTACCGATGTTTCAACATCGATTGTAGATAGCATGGAATAAAGCGGCAATTCTGAGAAATATTTCAGTCACGTCATCTTTATTATCAGCTTTCATCGTATTCATGAATGAAATACAGAAAGAGCTAAAGATATTCATATATAACTTCAAAGTTCAGTTGTTTCAAGTTGAATCTCTAAATTTCGTCAATTGAGGATCCGAGATTGATCCCTGATGAAAATTGTGACCCAACTTAATCCAATCAGAAGTTCAGTTTACTATGATAACAAAAATATAGCACTCAAGGAGATTATAATTTGGTGAGTCTCATCTGATAGTTTTGTTACGTCCCATAATTCTATTGTGAATACCCAACAAATTTCAGTAAATACCATTGAAAAAGTCCATAACAATAAATTAACGGAGTCTCTTTCTAGTCATCAAAACAAAACAGATTCTGAACGCATACATAAGATTTGCTAACTCACGAATCTACCAGAAAATATCTAAATTCTATTTTTGTTACTGCACTAATACATATTATATCCAATGGGTTTCATCAACACTGTATGGAAACTGATCACATTTCTCAGGAACATGGAGTAGGAATGAAATTTTTGGAGATGGTAATAATTCTCTTTTCAGTATCAGTTTCAGGGTTGGTCTTATAACAGCACACCATTAGAGAAACCGGCAGGGTTGGTAAGTGGATTTTGAATTCCCCAAAATTGAATAGACGATGAAGAAATCCTCTTCGATGATTCATTGCGCAGCCTTTGTTATGATGAATCAGTGAATAATCGCATATCCATAAAATATACAGTGTCATCCTCAAAGTATGCACCATATGGGAAACTTATTTATTAAAGGTTTTTCGACAAAAAGTTATTCCTGGTAAAAGTTTGTGCATCCCCTAAAACTGAACATGCACCAATGAAATATAGTAATACACACATAATATACGAGGAGTCTTCAAAAAATTGATTTTGAGACGAAAGTAACTACCCTTATTTTGAAAAATCTCGAGGAATGTTATTTAGAAAAGTTGTTCAGCATTGAAAAAAAAAATATATATTTGAAGTCATGGCCATCTAACTGGAGTTTTATTTTTTTAATAATTTTTTTAAAATGGGGACTACGAAAAATAATTTGCTAAAACGATAAATAGACATCATCCTTTAAAAATTATTGCAATCACACAACTATTGTGTTAATCACGATCAATTTTTTCGAAGACTAAAATATTTTTCAAAGTTTTTGGTGCAAAGTTATTTTTATTTTTTGTTGACACGGAAAATTGCTCAAAATTATACAGTATTGTAACAAGAACTTAATATTCAATAATACCAAATTACAAAACATCAAAATAAAATAAGTACATTTATTTTGTGGAGTTTTTCTTGTCCAAAATAATTGTTTCAAGTTGGCTTTGAAAACAAACGAATGTTTGATATTAAGTACTTGACATATTTGCTAAATATTCATTACGTAGTTATTGTTATTGCTTATTTTGTTTACGTTTGATAATGAGTACTATTTAAATAATATTAAGATGCTTACAAAAAAAGAAAAAGTTGAGATTATATTGTTGTGTGGGGAAAATAATCCAAAAAGACAAGTTACAGACATTTTTAATGCCAGGCATACTAATCGCAATGTAAATCACACTTCAGTAACCCGTATTTCAAGTAAATTTAAGGAATCAGGCTATTGATAACAATTTCAAAAAATTTCACACAGCTGCAAAAGTATATATAGAAGAGGAAGTGTGTTTAAAAGATCGAATCGAATCGAAAATGGTAAGACATCAATTAAACAAATATCGACATCTCTCGATGTAACTTTTACTACTGGACACATTTTTAAAGGAAAAAATAAATTTAAAGCTTTTAAATCAAAATTCATAAATTATTCAAAAGAAAGGGATTTTATTCCAAGATTTGAGTTTTCCGCATGGTATCAGGGAGAATACGAAGAAAATACACGGTTCCCAATGAATATTTTATTGACTGATGAAGCAACATTTACAACTAATGGAACAGTAAGTTCACAAATCTGGCTGTTGACAATTTTAAATGAAACATTCACTGGAAATTGGATAGGACGTTACTCAGAGAATCCAATGCCAGCGGGCTCACCAGAATTAACCCCAACGGATTTCTTCGTTTGGGGTTTATTGAAGAACGAAGTTTACAAACATCGTTCTTTTAGGGATAGAGATACTGAGATGCAAAATACTTCTTTCGGAAACATGCTTTTGTTTTCAAAGCGAATATCAGAATTATTTTGGACAAGAAAATCTCCAGAAAATCAATTAGTTTGTGCCGAAATACTAATTTTATTTTCATACTTGTGATTTCATATTATTGAATATTAAGTTATTGTTACAATACTGTATAATTTTGAGCAATTTTTGGTATTAACAAAAAATAAAAATAACTTTGCACCAAAAACTTTTACACTTCAATTTTTTTTACCGTGGTTACCACAATAGTTGTGTGATTTGTAATGTTACAGGCTTTTTAAATGAACCGTCGTTTACAGGATGTTGTCTATTTATCGTTTAGGCGATTTTTTTTTGTCGTAGACCATATTAAAAAAAAATAGGTAAAAAATAAAAGTTCACTTAAATGGCCATGACTTCAAATTTAGACGTATTTTTCAATGCTGAACAACTTTTCAGAAAAACATTTCCCGAGATTTTTCAAAATAAGGATACTATACTCTTGTCTGAAAATCTAATTTTTGAAGGCTCCTCGTATATTACGTATGTTTTGCCATATTTTGGTGGTGCATGTTCAGTTTTAGGGGATGCACAAACTTTTACCAAGAATAACTTTTTGTCGAAAAACCCTTAATAAATAAGTTTCCCATATGGTGCATACTATGAGGATGACACTGTAGATCAAATAGTAGGTGATAACAATTGACAGATGCAGCTCATAGAATCATTTCCTTATTTACCTCGTCCAATCATTGACGTGAACATTGAAAATTTGAGACTTACTTTGAGTACTCAGCAAAAAATACAAGTTCAGAATTCCGATGGCTAATTCAATTTGTATTTCCCAATTGATAATATAAAAAAATAATTCTGAACGTCTAAAGTTTTTGAAACGGTGTTTTTATCAATAACTAGGAGTTCATAAGGAACAAATATGTCCGATGGAAATATTGTAGGATCTCAGTATGAGTTCCAGCGAACTTTAGCCAAAAACAAGGACCAGCTCTAATGTCACCAACATGAATCCAAGCATAAGAAAGAAACGAGAGACAAAACATAAAACAAACAGAAATAATAATTTTCAGTAGAATTTATTACCCTTCGAACACAATCATTAAAACTGAATATATAAAAGGTATAAACACACATGCCGTGTGAATGGAAAATTCAGTATCGTTTCGAGTCATCTGATTATTGCACTGTTGAAAAAATAAATGATAATGATATCTCTAAACTCGACATTACTACACATTCGACATTTAATGAGGTGGTCTAGATGTTATCTGCTTCTCGCCAACAGACGAAATCGCCAAATATAACCAAGAGCAGGTAGCTAAATTGTGACGTTACATAGTGGACGGTTTTGCGAAGTAACGTAACGTGTAATTTGACCTGGTGGTTCGGATGGTCAGTTCTTGATTCATGGTTCGATAATGCCCAGGTTAGGTTGCCAAGAAAAACAAAAATATCTGATTATATCGCGAAGCGTATGGATTCAGTAGCATGTAGAGGCGAAAGATCATATATCGTCATGATTGTACCCAATTCTTTATCACTTCGTAAACTCCTGCTAAAGACTTTTATCATTATTTACCACAGGAAGATTGAGCGGATCATGTTTGAAATGGAGTTGATTCTGAATTCAAATCATTTTCACTCAATACGTTCAAGAAAAACTGAAAAAATATTTAATCGAAAACAGCTTCCCGTATATTGAAATATGATATAAAACGAACTTGAATTGGCACACCCCTGTTTTCAACTATAACTATATTTTTGTTCTTTTTTTATTTTTATTCTTTTTATATTCTTTTATTTTTGTAATGAATATTTTGAAATTAAGCATGATCATGAATATATTTTGATGTTTGGATGGAAGCTCTGCAATGATGTTTCATGCGCAGATATTGAATCCTGCCTTTTGTTAAGTTCTATGTACAGAGTATGTAACCTTTCAATAAAAGCATTCATTATTATAATTATTATCATAACTGGAATGTAAGGACAATAATATATTTATTATAATTTCAATTTTCTTATATGTAAAATATTAAAGTTTTCAGCCTAATTATACAGCACCATGGCCAACATTCCGAACATGGAACTCATATTCTTGATTTTCATAGTGACCTAGCAGAAAATATTAAGATCTGAAACTTATTTACGATGACTCATGAATTGAAGACGATGAAGATTGCTCATGAAGTCACATGATAAGATTGACTGATGCTCCAGTTATCATCTGCATATGAGTATATACATATACATATGAATAAAGGCGCTTTATTATTATTACTATATTATATAATATAATTTTTTGATTTATTTTTATATTGATTGAATGCATGATCTGGAAATCAATTCTGATCATAAATTTATTTTTGTCTGTATATAGCAAGGCGAATGCTAGGAATTGTGAAATACAAGATAGTTCATCAAGCGGTTCAGAAAACGTCCTTGGTGTATTTGTATCACTGAAGAGAGATTGGTTTCTCTGTTCTGATTTGTTGTACTGCCTTTGAATAATCGACATTTTGTTACTATCTCATTTATATATACTACATAAGATTTCATATTCTTTAACAGATGACAACTCTACATGTGAACTCTGGTTATGAAACTATTAAATATTTTGATAATAATGAAAATAATATTATTCTTGAAGCACCCTCATTTGTAATATTTCTGTGAATGGATATTCACCGGTTAGAAGTAAACTGATATCCATATATCTAAGCATGCCTTCATTACCGATGATTTTTCAATATTTCCAGCCAGATTTCATCTCATTTACTTTGCGATATTGAGATTTCTGATTGAGTTGATAGAGCCAAAGTAATGTCCTTAAAGGGTCATGTACTCTTTCTCTAGGAAAAAAATGTGGAAAATACGTTGAGTTTTGCAGTTTTGAGATTTCACACAGAAAATTGCGCACATCTTTTCATAACAGTATAGTTGGGATTCCAGAAAATAGTCTCTTTTCTCTCAGATCAATATCATTTTTGTTGGAGCTATAAAAAAATCAGTGTTCCATTACAGGTCTCGGTCGAACAGTCGGAATTCGTTTAAACTCGGTATGCGGCTTTTTAAGTAGTTCTTGAATTTTTGACAACAGCAATAATAAACCGAGTTGAATAGGTGCTCAACTTTTATTCTGGAATGCAAGCAAATTGGGTAATTTGAATTTTAGAACAACCCAAATGAGGCATATGTGCGAAAAGCGCTCATGTAACGAATTTAATGGTTAACAATTCTTGTTCCCAATGATTTTGGACGGCATTATGGAAGGCAATGTTTACGGTATATGTAGGATATTTAACATAAAATCGTTGGTTATATTGTGATTATCGGAGCTACTACCACTAAATTTATTTGGTTGATTTGGTTCGTGATTCTTGACGACAGAACTGGTCATTCGACAAAATTAGATAAGAATAAATATCCAGAATGCCTGAAGGTATTGAAATACCTGTTCTCATATCTTATTCATATGAAATTACTTTTACCGAAGTAATGTGAATATATTTGAAACTTCCAGAAATAAGATATTGTATTGTAGTCTGCAGGAAAGTAGGTGATTCAGTTATTAGATGGTTTTTGCATCAAAAATTCAATGAATAGATACATGATATCACTGGAAGATAGTAAGAGCTTAGAGTCAACGTGGAGTTAACCTGCCCATGGTGGATAAATGACACTAACTATCCAACGTAGGCGAGCCATCTCATACAGTGGAGGAGACATTACTAGGTAGGTGAGAAATCATAGTCTAACTCCACCAAAAAATTTTAATACCGATGTGGCACGAAGATTAATCCTTCATCATCAACAAAATGGAAGGGGTTACAAGCAGATCTAAAGGGGAAGTAAAATGTTACAATTACAAGGGGCAAAAACATTAAGAGAAAAATAACCTACCATTGTATGGTGGAAAAAATTATGAAAAAATTACACAAAAAATATAACTACAATAACATTATTGTGTCCGTATCTAGTGCGAGTTCACTAGTGTTAGGGACCGTGGTTAGTCCTAACAAACATTTTCAAATTGCAAAGGACTTATAAAATCATCAAATAACATGGATGGAAATAGAAAATAGGTTAATGGTTGACATATGACAAAGAATTTTGACCTATGGAACATCAAATTTGAAAGAGACAGAGAAATGTTTGTGACTGTGACATGGAATCGAGAAAAAGAAGTAGCTGAGTGTGGTGTAGAGATGTGTTATGAAATTTGATCTAGAAATGGGAAATCAAAATAATAAGGAGTTAAAAAGTTTTAGGATATCAAAATGAATTTGTTCATTGATACAATGTAAATTGGAACTTTTGATTGCCTTGTTAATTTCAAGAGTTTCAAGGAGATTGAGTTTTTTACCTTTATCGCAAATATGTGAAATTTCTAGTTCAGAGTTGGGATCAAAATTATGCTTTTCGTTTATAATATTGTTAGAAAAAACTGAATTAGAGTCAATAAGTTCTTTTTCAGAGTTAGAATCTATCAATCGAACGTGTTCAGAGGGTCGTGTTCTGATCTTGCGGCCTGTTTGATCAATATAACATGTTTTACAATTAGGAATAGAATAATTTCGTTTATAAACACCAGATTTATCCAACAATGGAATTTTATCTTTAGAATTTACCAAAAAATCTTTCAGGTTGTTAGAAGTTTTGAAAGAGATAGAAAAATTTGAATCAATATTGGCGTTGAGTTTATTAAACAAGATATTCTTGAGTTTAAGAGATAGAGGACCAAAATAGGACAAAGAAAAATGTTTATTTGGTGAATTAGTTTGTGTGGATTGGGAAGCCGTTGTTATAAGCAATTTGTTTGATGATGTTAAGTTCTGTTGAGAAATTGGAATCATTGAGAGGTATAGTAGAAAGGCAGTGAAAAGTAAATAAAAGTATGAAAATTTCTGATTGTACAGATGGTAAGAGTAAAAAGGTATGATATTATCAGTGTTGGTAGGTTTTCCATATAGAGAACTCAAGGGTATCTGATTTGTGAATCATTAGATCAAAAAAAGGTAATTCATTATTAGATTCCATTCCCATGGTAAACTGTATTCTTGGGTTGGAAGAAAAAAACTTCTAAGAACCTGAAAGATTTTTTGGTAAACTCTGAAGATAAAATTCCATTGGTGGATAAATCTGTGTTTATAAACGGAATTGTTCTATCCCTAATTGTAAAACATGTTATATTGGTCAAACAGGCCGCAAGATCAGAACACGACTAGCTGAACACGTTCGATTGATAGATTCTAACTCTGAAAAAGAACTTGTTTACTCTCATTCTGTTTTTTCTAACCATATTATAAATGAAAAGCACAATTTTGATCCCAACTCTGACCAATTTTACATATTTGCGATAAAGGTAAAAAACTCAATCTCCTTGAAACTTTTGAAATTAACAAGGCAATCAAAAATTCTAATTTACATTGTATCAATAAACAAATTCATTTTGATAGCCTGAAACTTTTTAACTCCTTATTATTTGGATTTTCCATCTCTAGATCGAATTTCATAACACATCTGTACACCACACTCAACTACTTCTTTTTCTCGATTCCATGTCACATTCACAAATATTTCTCTGTCACTTTGAAACTTGATATTCCATAGATCAAAAGTCTTTGTCATATGTCAACCATTAACCTATTTTCTATTTCCATCCATGTATATTTGTTGATTTTATTAATCCTTAGCAATTTGAAAATGTTTGTTAGGACTAACCACGGTCCCTAACTTTAGTGAACCCGCACTAGATGCGGACATAATAATGTTATTGTAGTTATATGTTTTGTGTCATTTTTTCATAATTTTTTTCACCATACAATGGTAGATTATTTTTCTCTTAATGTTTGCCCCTTGTAATTGTAATATTTTACTTCCCCTTTAGATCTGCTTGTGACCCCTCCCATTTTGCTGATGATGAAGGATTAATCCTTCGAAACATATCCAGTTCCTGATGTGAATCTTCGTGCCACATTGGTATCAAAATTATTTTTTGGTGGAGTTAGACTGTATGATTTCTCACCTACCTAGTGATACTAACTAATTAAAATACCAATTTCAAATTTAGTTTTTGTGTTGATCCTATAATCTCCATCATATATGAGTATATTGTGAATTTATGAAGTAGTGCATTGCTCAAAGGTGAGAATATACTTTATAGGAATAAGAAGGCTCAAAGTCTATCCCAGACTCATTTTCAGTCTGGTAACTAAAATTGTACAATTACATATATAAATTCAGAACACTATGGCAGAAAACTACTCACTTATGATGGATAGTTCTGTCGTATTAGTTGATATAACGAAATTATGTAAAAAAAGTTCAATGACGCCATTATCATGGTGGAAAAAACAGAGTATGGTTAGCGCAGACTCAAATAGTATATTGCTCACGATATTTTCGGTTTTCTCTTCCCCTGGAAGGAAAATGTAAGATAAATTCTCCAAAAAATATAATTCACAGAATTTGCCCCGGTACGTTACTGTGTTATGGTATTCTGAAGTACAAAAAAAACTTCATGATTTCCTGCATCCTTCTTAAACTTTTTATTTCTTTTGTCTGGTTGCTCTTTTTTTTACTTTGGTTTCAAAAATGTTAAGCCGACAAATTCACTCGAATTCCATTAATTCAAACTCAGTCGTTTGTTTCATATATCTTTAGTTCTATATGATCCTCAGATATAAATGAAAAGACTTCAATAATCTAACTTTTTTCTCCAAAAATCATCTGAAGATTTGCTGATTTATAAACAAAGTTACTTATCAGTAAAAATGATTTTCTTTCAATTTCAAGTCCTTCCGAAAATCCAATCAACTGATGCTTCACATGTAACAGATACGAATAACATGGAATTTCTTTTTGATCGATGAATCCAAAGCGGAAACGAAACAAAAAAAGGCGGCATTTTTCATCGTCCCGACTCATTTACCTGCCAAACAATTTGCATGAAACAATGTTTTTAAAGCCATCGTTGGCTGTTTCATTTATGTTCCAGCCACGTTCCATAAAGGCGGTTTTAATCACCTCCATTGACTGATTCTCCACTGTAAATTTTTCATGAATAACAAATGCGAATGGACACGACCGATGTGGTCCATTGGCCGAGAACATTGGATGGAACTGAGTGGATTGTTGTCGGTTATGGATTTGGAGAAATACGTGATGGTTGGAGTTCCAATTGTCATTTATCGTTATTGGAATTCAGATTACTGTGGTGGATAAATAGCGCCTGAAAAGATGAATGAATTGCCAGAGAGTTTGCAACAAAGTTGATACTAGAAAGAAATCATGTGACAGGTATTAAAAAAAAACTAAAAGATTTGCAATATGGGACGACACTCAGAATTTTATTTTTTCCTGAAATGTTTTCTATGATCTAAGGTATTTTCATTTTATCATGTTTCAGACACATCTTTTGTGAAACCATCAAGGAGTACCAAAAAATTACATACGATATGGAGATACAAAATGTAAATGCTCGAGGATTTCATCGATTTGCCTCAAATCTGTGATATTTCTGACACTTCTGACAAATTCCTTTCGTAATAGTCATGTTATGAAAGATCAATGATGTCGAGATCCACCAAAATGGGTTCTTCAGATTGAAATTTCCAAATTTTCCAGCATTACCTACTGCTTCGATAAGGGGTATTTTTCTTGATGAATGGGAAAAAAGAAGGGTTGTTATACAGTGCGGCTTTTAATAGTCCCTCTCCCTGTTAACTTTGGAACGGTTAAACAATAAAAAAAACGTTTTGAATAATATCACCGATACTACTTTTTGAAATGAAAGACATTGTGATTGCCCGATAGATGGCGCGGGGACACATCAACTTAAAAATTTCAAATAGCATGGGGGGTCAACTTGAAAACTCAAATATCTTCTCAACAATCTGTTTTTTTTTCAATTTCGTTGATACTTTTTTTTACAATATGCACCTGAAATGTCAAGTATAACAAAATTTCAAATGCATTTTGTGAAAAAACAATCACAATGTCTTTCTTTTACAATCACAATGTCTTTCATTTCAATAAATAATAGTTTAAAAAAAGTAAAAAACACGCTGTTATAGAAAACCAGACTAAAAAAATAGAAAATAAGAAAAAAATGTATTTTATTTAAAAAAAAGCGTGGGGTGCATGGTATCCCCTTGGCCAACAATTATCTGTGATCTGAGACATTTCTTACTTTACTGCCCTAGGTGTGTAATGTACTATATAATTATTGATACCATGCACCCCACGCTTTTTTTTAAATAAAATAAATTTTTTTCTTATTTTCTATTTTTTTAGTTTGGTTTTCTATAAAAGCGTGTTTTTAGTTTTTTAAACTATTATTTATTTCCTACTTTTTAGTGTGGTTTATTTATAAAAGCGTGTGTTTTATTTTTTATAACTATTATTTTAATTATTTTTTTGCAAATTAGAAAATGGAATTATCTTATCAAATTAGGTTATCATAATCTATGACCCCAAAAACCCCCACATACCAATTTTGAATAGAATCAGACCATAATCACAAAACTGGCCGCCATTTTTGAGCCGCCATCTTGAATTTTCCAATTTTACAGAAGAATCATAATATTCGACCCCAAAAACCCCCACATACCAATTTTGGATAGAATCAGACCATAATCACAAAACTCGGCCGCCATTTTGAAACCGCCATCTTGAATTCTTCAATTTTCACAAATGAATCATAATATTTGATCCCGAAAACTCCCACATACCAATTTTGAATAGAATCAGACCATAATCACAAAACTCGTCCACCATTTTGAAGCCGCCATTTTGAATTTTATCCAATTTTGACAGGAGAATCATAATCTCCGACCATGAAAACCCTCAGATACCAGTATTGAAGCGAATCGGACCATAATCACAAAACTCGTACGCCATATTGGAGCCGCCATTTTGTTTTTTTTCACACAAAAATTTCTTAATGCATTGTCTCCGGAATTATGTACGCCTGCCAAATTTCAAATCAATCGGACGTCTGGAAGTGGGTCAAAATCGCGCCCAAAGGAGTCGGTTACAAACAAACATACAAACATACAAGTGAAGCTAATATAAAGCGTGTAAAAAGTAGTATCGGTGATATCATTCAATAGATTTTTGTTTCATTGTTCTACATCGAACGGTTCAAAAGTTAACAGACTATTGAAAGCCGTACTGTATATCATAACGTAGTGATGACTAGCAAAAACCGATCACAACTTTTGAACAACTGGCTTAAGGTTTGAAAACTGAAATTGAATTCTACTCAAACAAAATGTATGATCATCGGCAATAGATATAATTGTAAATTATTCAATAACAAAGTCTAAATACTAAAAGTAGAAATTTTAGAAACAGTTAACAGCATTAAATACTAAGGGGGACAGTAGGGATCCATTTTTGAGCTTAACTCGTTCGCTGCCACTGTCGCCTTATGGCGACGCGCTCGTGTGCCACCGCCATTTGGCGACACAACTATGCTGCAATTCATTCTGCCAGGCATTGCGGGATCATGGTGTTGAATGCATAGGCACTTGAGAAAGGAATTTTGCGATTTTTGTTTGATGAGCTGTGAAATGGCGGATGATGGCGTGTGGCAGGTCTTTCACAAGCTGAGAAAGTGTGCAAAGAAATTGACCGATGCAGAGCTGTTAGAAATATTACAAGACATCGATTTTGAGTTTGAGTCAGTGATGCGGGTCGAGTTATATCGTGAAATGAAGACGATGGGTGGGGTTCGTCCATTAGTGAAGAAGAAGCAGAGGAAGATGATTATGTTGAATATTGCTCATTTATATATTTTACATTAGTATTATTATTATATGCTAGCAATAAGACTTATGTTTGTTTAGTTAAAATTTTTTTCAAATTGTTTTAATTTATATTTTATAATTATTATTTTTGAGAAATAAAACTTCAATTTCACTTTATATTCAACTAATTTCGAAGTAAAAATTTACGTATGCGCTTTGTGAAACTTAAAACAAATTGAACGCCATATGGCGACGCCTAGCGCGTCACAACGAAGTCTTGCGCGAGGCACTGTTGCCATTAATAATTCCAAAAAACATAGTTGGCCAGTGGCGAAGTCTAGCTCGAATTGGATGGCAGCGAACGTGTTAAGGCAGCATGTAGACTATATATGCAAAAAAATAGGAAGGAAAATTTGTGCAATAAGAGACAGAAATCTGTAACATTCTTGATAGCCAGCCATGATTTCATTACAAGACAGCTGACTACAAAACCTATACAATAGGTGTATGTTGGTACCACAAATCAATGATTTTGTCAAACACTGATCCAAAGGACGAAAACCAGCTTTCAGTTCTACCTGAGAATATATAGATTTAGTTTTGTTATGAGTTTGGACTACACTTCAAAAATGGTCACATACTTATTGGTTATAATATCCTGCGTTTCCAAATAAATAGTATATCAGTACAAATCACCCTTTGAATGTCACATGAAACAAATGTAGAATCACAGTCATATAGCGAATTTATAGTCAGGAGATCATCCAATATTAATTCATGTGTTGGTCAACAAAATTTCAAATCCAAGCATTTCCCATTTCTAGAAGCCAAATCAATACTTGCGTTCTGGGTAACGTAAAATTATACTGCACTGAAACCTTATGTGTTACTTATCGCCATGCCTCGAAATTGGGAGTTTTTATGTGTGACATTTAATGAAATAAATGTAAAATTACAGTTATATAGTGAATATATAGTAGGCAGATTATCCAGTTCGTTTTCATGTTTGTGTCAACTCCAAACATTTCCCCTTTCTAGCCACATTAATTCTTACGTTCTGGGTAATGTAAAATTACAATCATGATGATGTAATAGAAATATTCAATAGTCCCCATGCCTCAAATTCGAGAGATTTTTCAGATCATATATTCATCTTTTGTTGTCGATGTCTTGTACCCTTCGAACAAAAACGAACATAACGCTTTACGACCTAAGACCTCCATTGTACCGCTCAATCTTTTATTTTTCAAATCACTGTTCCAACAACAATACGACTTCAAATGAAGGCAATTACATCGGCGGCTTTAATTGCGAACAGAATATAAAGCCTATGTAACCGAAGTTGTTTATGATTCAGTCCTAGAGAGCCGGTTACAGTTAATTAAGGCAGAAAGAGTATGTCTCTCGTTCTCTCGATGCGAAAATATGTGATGTGTCGACGATAATCAGTCGATATACAATGAGAACGTGTTTGACAATTGCGACTGTGTAGATATACTGCCAGTTTCCGATAACGAAGAGCTTTGCCGACGACGTACAAAATACGACACCTTCTCTTTCAACTGTTGTGGAATTTATTGACATTTTGTTCGGCTACGCACACGATGTACCATCTTGTATGAGGTGTTGCTCAGATAAGGAGAATGGACATTGAATTCGCATGGGAACTTATCTCTCATAGTACTCGAATCAGGTGGAACGGCCACTAACGTCCCTTGAATCTTAAAATATATGAACAAATTGTTTCTGCGATTCTTACACATATCATAAAATATTCTCAATATTTATATTGATGTAACATTTCCAAAGTATCTTATACTTTGATATTAATGATGTACTGTACTACAAGAGCGCTGCTTCTAGACTTTCAGATGATAAAGCGCCAACTCTGCCTTTTGCCAAAAATATGTTTTTTTGAGCGCGACGGATAATGGCATAAGTGAGATGCAAGAAAGGAGAGGGCTGAAGGAATCCCCTTGTAACACACCTCTGCTGAAGATAACCTGTTCCGTCAATGCATTTCACTATTTATTATTAGGTTTTTTAGACCGTGCCTTTAATCATTCGTCATCGCCAGTAGCTTATGCACGATGGTGCTCCACCTTTATTTCGTTTAGCAGTGCGCAATTATTTAAACTTACGGTTTCCGAATCGGTGGATTGGCAGAGCAGGTGCAATGCCGTGGCCTTCCCGCTCACTAGATTGCAACCCACTGGACTCCTTTTTCTGGTGGTATTTGAAGAGCCCAGTCTATGATGCAGGACCAGTGCCTTCGATTGGAGTACTTCGTCAACGAATCATTGATGGCTTTGACCACATAACAGGGCAGGAGGGCATTTCGAGCACATAGTTTAGAAAAATTATGGTTATAGTAGATTTAATTTTTTGTTTTTTACCGTTAAATAAATCATTTTCAACAATTTGCTGAAAAATTTTCATAATTTATTTAATTTTTTTCTACAAACATTTTTGTAATCAAACCATTTTCTGACCTTTAATTCGTGGAAAGTAAATCGATTATGACATTACGGTTATGAATGCCCCAACGTTGTTTGACATAAAATGTCAGAATCATTTGCAGAAACAAAATAGAATCCATAACCCACAAGTATTTTAGTTTGTTACTTTATAATATTTACAACCGATTTTCTCGAAAACAGTTAGCTAAATTGAAAAAATGGAGGAGGCCACCATTTTTTGTTTTTTCCTGGCTAACTTAATGGCGATGTTTAATTTATTTTGCGGAATTAGAAAATTTGGGCCATAAAAACTGTAGGCAACCCTCATTCACCCCCTTGAATTAGAGTTACCTAATTTTTTAAGCAAGAAATTAATAGAGCGTCCAAAAAACCAGGGGCCTGATATATTTTCCGAACATTCAATGCATATTTGTAGCCACAATTCAAAATTGACGATTTTTTTCGCGCAACTTGGGATGTCTGTATCTTGGAGGGGTGAATTTTAAGACACATGTTTATGGAAAAAAGTCTTATTTTGACCCCAGGAATACGCCCCTCAAAATGTTTGTATTGAATTGAATGAAATTTGCATCCGGAATTCAGCAGATGAACGACTGAAAAGAAATAAACGGTCAAGTTTAAATTTCAATGCACCAAAAAGAAAAAAAATATGACTAGTTTTTTCTATTTTTTTTAGCATATCAGTAAATAAAGTCTGATAAGGATGTCTTCAGATTGGGTAGAAATCAGTTATCCGCTGACATAAGAACAGAAAAAGTTATGTCAGACATCCAACAAAAAAAATTATTTATTCAATACATTCGAAGCAAAGATTAATATTGCTCAATTATCATCAATGCAAATGTGTTATAATTTGATTCTACAACTGGTTTCCATTCGAATATATTTTTCGGTAACACGGCAAGTTATACGGGCCATTTCGCCCATTTTTTGAAAATTCCAACTAAAGTTAATTCCTTGAGTATTTCTATTATTTTTATTACCATTACCATACCAGGTAGCTGCATCACAAAGACAAATGCATCATCTGAATCTTCGTCACGCTTCGAATGAACATTGTCCTATTTAAACGCCCAGCAATCAAACCGAACAGTAAATCTTAACAACGTTCATTTATTTTATAATCGTTGATAATAAAAGCAAAACTTGACGCTCCGTTCCAATAAAGTAACTATTATGACGAGTGGGCGATTTCCTAAGGAGGCGAAACATTATTCCAGATTGCTCTCTATACAATGTTAATTATCACGGAGTTTTCCGTAGTAATTGGATCTAGCGTGGATGAACAAGCTTGTTTTTCATTGTATGTTTAAAATAATTCGAGAAACTGGTGTGATCTAACTGATTATACTTGTTTTTCCAACAATCATGGCTAGAATTGACTTCTTCTCCGCGATGAATAAAATTCCGTGAACTTCGAAAAATATTTCCATGAAATATTCCAAAACTAGTTTGTTTCATTTATTTATTATTTGACGTGTACCCAATACGATGGAATTCCGACTTACTGGGATGAAAATATGTATACTCTTTATCGACATTTCTGAGAATATCAGAATATGATTCACGTGTCACATGGTACATTTTTGACTAAAGTAATTGGCTGGGATAATAAAACAACAGAGTGGTAAGAGGCCATCAAATCGATGATATTGCCATCACCGCATATTACCTGTCAACAATTTCTAATATTTAGTGTCAGTTCGACGTTAGGAAATTGCTTTCTTATTTATTTTTATAAACTTTTATAAGTTACGAGCTTTTGCTGTGAAAATGGGAAAATGTTACAAGAGCTGTAATTGTACAATTGAGAGACCCAAAAATGTCGATAAATACCGAAATTAATAAGGAGTCACCATGGAACCAATTTATGGCATTTTGTGCATCAAAGGTACCTATTGAACTGAATCAAAATACTGCAATTTCTGAAATTCCGTCAATATTGAGAAATGATGCTTGCAACTTTCGAAGAAAAGACGGTCAACAATATAAAGTATAATGTGTTAAAAATTAAAACATCAAGGAACTCTGCGGCAAAAAATATTCAATACATTCACTCACAGTAACCACAGTTTGAATATAACTCAAGTTACGTATTCAATACGAGAAGTGTCGCACCTATCTCATATTCTATAAAGTAGTCTATAAATCTATACACGAGGAAGTGTTCAGCTGTTTAGAAATTAGCTGCTTAGATTGTTATGGTGCTAGAACATTTTCCGATGTAGATTTATTATCGGCACTTCGGTATAATTTGTTGAACTGATCGGGATCGCTGGAAGTGGAGTTTTTCTCTTCTTGATAACTGCGTATTGTACATAATAAGTCAATGAAAATAACTAGAAGAAATATACCGGAAAATATACCGGAAACCACTTGAGATTCTATTCTATAGGACAGGTTGGTTGAATTGTGATTGGGAAAACATTTCATGAGTTAAACATACCTAGTATGACTATCGGTCTAACAGACTCCTTATAAATGGTAATCCTACACCCTGATAATCGCCCATTGTTCGAGGTGTGAAATTCAAAAGAAAAAGGCTTCCAGATCTGGGGATCCAGGTACGGAACTACAAATACTGATTTGTGGTTGTGAAATTTAGTTAGCAGTTCGTATTTGGAAAAAAAAAGTAATTTGCAGTATAAAATGGTTCGTCTCTAAGAAAAATCCTGTACGTCACGTGGCCAAACCAGTAAAGTCAGTGTGGTGTATAGAAGATAAGCCTATTGTAAAAAGAAGAAAAAATAAAGACTCTGGTACTTGGGCTTTTGTGATGTGGATACTATTCATCGAAAAGTATATGCCATGTATAGGAAACAAATGATCCCTACTTTGAAAACCTTGATGCAAAGATTTGAAAAGAGATGACACAGAAATAGAGCTGTTACTGTGAGACACTGAGAAAATGCATTTTACAAAACGAGATTACAATGAAAAAAATAAAATGAAATGCGAATGATTATGAAATTGGCCCGTTTAAAATATGGAATATTTATATAAATACAGAGAAGGTGGGAGGGATATCGTTCATCTGGATGAGACGTGGTTTGAGACTTATGAAGTTCCACATAGAGGTTGAGCAGCTAATTGCTAATTCAGTAATATGCAAAGTTTCGAATGAAAGCTGATGGAATGTAGAAAAAACAATTGAATTTTTTCAACAGTAAACTTGCAAACTTCAAAGTTTTCAAGTAAAAAAAAACATATTTGCTCAGACAAACTATGTTGCATCACCATGTCATTGGGTGTGGAAAATGGGAGTCTGGATTGTTTTGCATAATATTGAAAATGTGATTTGTTGAAAATATTAACAGGATGTTCATAAAATCAGATGTGGAATCATCTGCGACTGAAAGATAAACCTTAGTCACTATCTTCCATCGTCAAGATAACCTCTTGTGGGGTATTCATGTTGAAAAGGGAAACAATCTCAATTGAATATTGATAGAAAGATTTTTTTGTGAATTGAAAAATCCACGATTAAAATGAAGTTATTTTTTGTGAATTTCTAACAGAGAACAACTACTTCCCCGGCTAAAGCCACGCTGGACATTGAACTACATCTGATAGATATTCTGAAAAGGCCCTTGAGAATGTGTTTTCCATTTCTTCCGGTCTTCCTGATGATCGTGGAAGCGTGAAATAGATTTTCGTCGACAAAAATGTATTGAAGACCTAGTGAATGCGATGTCTCTCCTGCGTCAATGTTACGAATGATTTCTGGTGAGTACTCTCTTTTGGAAAACATTCTTCTTTGCCTCATTCATCTTTATGAGTTCTTAATTAAGACTGGAATAGAAAATCAAATAACTATCTGAATGAAAATGCAAATTTTCAATTTCAGATTTTTTCTTGTGAGTTAGGGCCTTTTCAGAATATCTATCAGATGTAGTTCAATGTCCAGCATGGCTTTAGCCGGAGAAGTAGTTGTTTTCTGTTAGACATTCACAAAAAATAACTTCATTTTAATCGTGGATTTTTCAATTCACAAAAAAATCTTTCTATCAATATTCAATTGAGAATGTTTCCCTTTTCAACATTGAAAATGTATTCTTAAGCCACCGAATGATTTGTACCAGTTGATGAGTGATCTTCCCCACATTGATAGATATATTCATTCTACCAAGTAACAAATAAGTTTTTGGCAAGTCATTGGAATTCCAAAATGTAAGTGATATGACATATTAAAAAGCATTTGAGAGTTGAATCAAAATATGATAAGTAGTATAAACAACATATACAAAAAAAATATCGAGATTTATTAAAGAAGTCACAGATTATCACAGAAACATTATACAGTCAGATATTTATTGATGTCATAGAAACTATGATTGAAAATGTCTTTCGAGTTTCAACTCTAAGCAGTTCAAATTGAAAATCCTGTACTATTCAGGCAAAAAATATGTTGTAGTTCATATGAGCATGAAAGAATGAAAAGTAGTTGATAATTTATGATATAGCTGATTTATATGAGACGACCAAGACTGTCAGATATCAAAAACCATGCCGAAAAGTTTAACCCTTTTGCCATTACCTGCATCTTCGATAGTGAAAATGAGTTCTTGGGTTTTCTCGTTGTTTGACTTGAGGTTATCGACACTGGACCAATTCAAAATACAAATATGTAATGTATCGGCGGGAATATGGGGTTGCTGAAAAGTTGTTCCAGATTCAAATCTCAAACTAAAAAATAACTCAGAATTGGTATTTGAATTCTTATTCATAGATTGCATATCAATTTTTAATAATTCCTTGTTGTCCTTATTCGTAATAGCGGTTTTTTGCGAAGTTCGAGCAAGCACTGAACGGGTTATCAGAAGTTATGAATGAAAAAAATAATTAGATTTGCATTCCATCAAAGTTTTATGGTCACTAAAATTATAATTTCTCAACTGATTGTCATAAACTGTTAGATGTTGAATATGTTTTAATTATAAAACTATTTTATTATGTTTGTAACAATGTTTCATGAAATGTGATCGTTCTCTGTTAGTGTGGATAAAATGTTTATACATATTTATTTCTCATTATTGAATAACTTATTTTCATTGTTGAATCATTCTTATATTTTTTTGCTGACGTTTCCATCATTATGTGATCTAAAAGGATTCAATAAAGATTTTATTATTTTTATTTTATTAATAAAAGTTATAATTACTTCAGAGGCTATCTTTGACAGAAATATGTTACGATTGAATGTAAAACCTGCCAATTTTTGCATAGATTATTCACATTCCAGTTATTTGATTTTGTATGTATCACAAGGAATTAAAAAATAGTTGGATTTTGTTCCTACTCATTGCATATGGGAAATATCGATATAGTAGTAGAAAAAGTATGGTGTACAATAAGAATGGAATATCCAGTTCTCATTCGTATAAATTGCGGCACTTGCTTTCAGCACTATTGTCAATCACGTCGACATTTTCTTGCTTTATTAGGGTGTGAGGTAGGTATAACACTCCTTGGCGAGAGATTATGGTAATTATTCGACTTATTTTTCCGCATTGTGTTGCTCGTCGCATATATTGAGAAGACGACTGATTTATTATTTATTTCTGTCGTGTTCCGAAGAAGGAGTGGGTGAAGAAAATGCATTCAAGGCAATTCACAACAAAGGCATATGAAATACATGAGAGTAGGCAGGATCGAACTCTTAAAATCAATCATCATCTGCCAGTGTTTCCATCTGTATTCATTGGAATAACTCAACCTGGGTGCAAAAGTCCTATGAATAGCTCATAAATAATGAGAAAGGAGTAGTTGAGCATGAGAAACGCAGTTTCTGCTGCTCTTGCTATACTGAGTGCTCTACATGATTGGGAAAAGTATTGATGATGTTAAAGAGAATGATGAAATTGATTTGTTTGGGAATATGAACAGGATGATCATAAAATCAGATGTGGAATCATCTGCGACTGAAATATAAACTTTAGTCACTATCTTCCATCGTGGATTTTTCAATTCACAAAAAAATATTTCTATTCAATATTCAATTGAGAATGTTTCCCCTTTTCAGATGAGGTTTGTCTGTTTTCAGATTCAACCGAATTGATATTCCAATGAAATTCGTAAACTGAAAGCGAATCATAAATCATCTGTTATAATTCAGGACAAGAAACGAAATTCAGGATCAATTTTCCTATCGATTAGAAAAGATGCTAGAAAATATATTAATGATTTCCAATCTGAAGACTCCGAATGAAATCAATACACTATAAAAAAATTAAGGTTCTGGAATGCTGTCAACATACAGAATGAAAAACCGGACATGACATTTGTTTATACTTGATAATGAAACCGACTCATTTGAAGCTCTCAATTGATCCAGTTGGAAATTATAAATATGCGTTGGATAGATTTGATAATCATTAGAGAGGAAGCATTATTATTATTATTATTATAGACATATACAAAGGACCAACATATATAAGGCAACGATATAGTATTTCATGTTTAGCCAAATCTACGTTATGTTTATCTTTGCAAAAAGTCTGTATGGCCTTGATTTAAAAGTACAAAAATCATCGGATACTTCGAGAAATTCGAAAACGCATATGAGTAATCAACGCAAGGCTGGATGGTTGCTCCATATATTCATTAACCACGTACATTGATAGCCTATGTGAGGTAAAAACAATTCAACCAAACGTGATAAAAAATGAGTCGTTTATATCATACTTATTCAAAACACAAGTTTTAACTTTTTGTTGAAAATATGACGATATATATTATATATATATATATATATATATATATATATATATATATATATATATATATATATATATATATATATATATAAAGTGAGAGAAGAGAGAGAGAGAAGGGTAGTCTCTTGACTGGACTGGTTGAGTAAACACAGCAAATTTGGAAATACCTTTTGAAAGGATTTTCCTTGGGGTTGCAGCCATGAAAAAACGATCAATGAGATAAGAAACAAACTCTTTTTTCATTCAAGCTTTCGAAAATAGTATATTATGCAATGAGCACAAAATGATGCCCATTTTGCACGAGTATGAAATTTGCAGCACGAGCCGAAGGCAAGTGCTGCAATTCATACGAGTGCAAAATGGCCATTTTGTTGCGTGCATACTATACTTTTTCTATGACAACATATCGTTCACGTTCAATACATGCATACATTGCAAAAACTTTGAAAGAAATAAACTGATGATATTTCATCACTCCGAATTCGCCGCTAATGGGCTTTCTATCAGAATTAAAATATAAATTGAAGAAATATGTAAATATTTTCTTTATTGCTATTTCTAATAGGTACACAGAAATAGAAGCCTATGAATGTATGTATGTATCTAATTGAAGTTGAATGTGCAATTATTGAGTATCATATTTGGAGAACTTGATTGCTGAATACTTCATTCTTTTCGAAATTGATAATTTGTCGACGTTGAAGTAGACGGCTTCTCGCGATTTAACATTTCTAAATTCGTTGGTATGACTGATGGTATGGTTACAGTAAAATTTCGTACTGTTTTGGTTTTACTGTCTGGTATTGTTACTAAAACAGCTGAACCAAGATCATTGAAATGGGTAATTTTCATTTGATGTAATTCATGTCTTCTACATGCACCCATTACTCCCATGAATAATGCAACCTACAATCTAAATTAGTTTGCTTAAACATATTTTTCATCAAATGGAAATATAAAATTTACTTTTTTGCCAAGTATATTTCATCTGGAGCCTGTTCAATGGAATTATCGATGTCATTTGCTGTAAAGATCTTTGACTTTTTGGGTTTGTAGCCGTTAGACTGCCGCTTGAGGAATGCTTTCAGTTTCAAATATTTGGCAATATCTATATCATTATAGATACTAAGAGTCGTTCTCAGCATTGAAAAGTGTGACCACAGAGTGGAACTTTTGAATTTTCTGGCTAAGTTGCCAAAATAAGCCATTAAAACGTTCTCGGAAAACGATTTTGTCTTTTGATCTACCTTCCATTCCAAAAAAGGTTATAAGCGCGTTGATACATACTCTTCGACGTTTGCGGTAATAAATTCAGTGTTGTTACCTTCGCTGCTTCTATTATGTTCGGAGGTGTCAAATCTAAGTCAATATCACTATCAGTTTCCATTTTAATTAATAGTTTTCATAGAAAACAACTATGAAATTACTCGTTACCTACTAAAACTTTGACAGAAACGATCTGCTGACATTTCATCAATTTGTCGCTGGACGTCATAATTTGACAAGCCGTAGTCGTCGTGATTTTAGAGTGAACCTAGACCTAACACGAAATATTCCATTTCGCATTTGTTGCTTAGCAACTTGCCTAGCAACCGATGCAAAAATGAAATTCTGTACAAAATGTGCTTGTTTATGATTGAAGTTACGGTTATAAAATGAACATTTATCGAGGTTGTCGTAGAAAAAAAGATTTCAATTTTCAAGACATCTGTAGAGTAGAAGAACAATGTGATAACGTAAGAACACATGATATTCGTAAAAAAACCTTACTGTTGAGGTTAAAATATAGTGCTAGTGCTAGTGCACTTCATTATGAAGATGTTTCACAATTTCAAAACCAAATTACAGCATATTTGGTTTGTTGAAAAACTTAAAATAGAAACAATTAGGTGAATAACGGTTGAAAACTAACAAAACAAAAACTTGATGTAGTGGCAGGCCACATGATTCAGTCATCACTGACAAGCAGGAGGAAATGGAATAGACATGATGTCATATGTCAAATGCCAATACTCATCTGTCATAGATGAAACATGTGTTCTGTCATCCATATACTTTATGAAGGTTATGGCGATTCATTTGAAACAGTAGAAGAATTTGCAACTGTATTATCATCAAGTTTAAGTAAATCATTATAGATGACACTTAGGTTGGAGATATCAGACCTTTTGTTCAAACTATTCGGTTAATTTTTAATGAAAACTTTTTTATAATTGTTCTCCATTGCTAAAATTATGGGGTTATTGAAATAACTGAAATGATTAGAGTTGATATTATGTTCAGCTAAAGCAAAACTTTTTTGCTGAGGTTACAATCACTCTTATGAGAGGCTATGCGTCTGATTAAGTTCCTGCTGGTTTGGCCTCTTTAAATTTTATTACAGTTCAGCCAAGGGATACTATAGATGACTTCAGAAGTTTCAAATTTGGTTAAGGGCGTTTTAATTTCAGTATATCAACTGGCAATGGTTTTGAATTATTTTTTTTGCAATAAGAAGTTGATAAAATGTGAAAATGTGATAAATTTTGTAGTTAGTTCTCCAATATAAGGGGGTGTTTTATAGACATATAAGATTCTAGGTAGAGTTTGAGAAATAGGAGAGTTTACCTCTGAAATTTGGGAACTTATACTACTATTATTGTTAATGTGGGAATTGAGTTTATGATCTGTGTTAAAAAGTAATTCATTAATAAGTTAGAAATGGCAGGAGTTTTCCTTGAGACTTTTTTTTATTCATTCAAGATGATAGATTGGATGTGACAAGCTGACAACTCTGTTTTTCAGGCCCATGATAAGGTTTGTTTTCATGATCGGCGAGTGGTACAACTGGAAACTTATGAACCGATTGAACACATTGGTTTTCTGTACAATTTTGTACGAAGAATTTTGTAATTACCTCGACATATTCTCCAAGAACGGAACTCTACCTCTGAGGTGAATTGTAAATGGATATCGTAGCTGTTGAAATAGGAATAACAGACATATTGGTGATGAATCGTATAATACATAAAAAAATTGATGTGAAAATTAAATGGGTATTCGTGGTATCACTTCGAGTGACACAACCAGGGTACCCGAGTAGATGGTCATAGTAACCGAGCTCAAAAAGGGAAGAAGAAGAATTGATTGATACGTTGAGTATAACTACTATTTATATTCCATATAGATGAAATCACTCCAAATATTGTAGTTTAACTGTTGTTATTGGAAATGGTATTGAATATTGAAAGTATCTGATAGTCTATTGGAACACAATTAATTTTGTGATTCGTTTTTTGTGTGAGGTATCAATTTCTCATCTCTTACTGACTGTATCGATAAGGCGAGAAAAAACGAGTCGAGCTTTGAACAATTTTTCTCTAATGTCGAGTAATATGTCTTGTATGGTTATGATGCATCGTTAGAAAATCAAATACTTCATTCTGACTTATGACTTCTAATTGTAGGATAGGAGGAAACGTTGAAGTGATTTCATCAAGTCATCGAAGATCCACATATATCGCCTTGTTATTTTCTAACACGCTTTTATTATCTTCACTCGTATGTAATGAATTAATGTATGTATGTAACGAATTATTTGAAATTTTCAACACGTAGTAGGAATCGATTCAAATACAATAAATTCATGGCTATGACCTAATAATCTCAACAAGATCGTCAGAAAAAAAAATAGGAAGATATGGAGAATGCGCTGGCTGGTCTCAGCACATTCATAAAAAATTAGTAAAACCTCCAATCCCATGTGGATGAATCAATCGTAGAGTGTTTCTCCCGTAGTATTTTTTAGCCTCTCGTAGCAAGTTGGACTAAAAAGTTAAAAATAAAATTATAATTTAAAAAAACTCGCTTATATATCAATAGGTATGTACTGGAAAGTTTAAAATAATAAGTATAAAGTCATTGACCAAAAAAATTAATTAACCGAAAAAAATCCTCTTTCTGAAGTCAAGCACCCCAAGATTTTTTACATGAAAAGAAATTTTCTGGTCAATGACTTTATTTTTATTATTTTTAACTTTTTAGTCCATTTTGCTATATAAGCGTTTTTTTTAAACTATAATTATACTTGAATTCATTAGTTGAAGATTTCAACAGATTGCGGATTAACATATCGTTTTTATCCTATTATACACCGGATATTAATGGAGTTATCATTAGATAGCCACTATATGAAAAAACAATCCTAAAATTATATTACTGTTATGGCTCAGATGATTCAAGTTTTCTATCGAAATCACGTAAAACCATAAAATTACCAATTTCCCTAAGAACGCATTATGGGGTTCTTTTTCTAATCGAATATGTTACTGAAATTTCAAGAGTGGTAGATGTGTTCAGCTCGTGAATTAATATCTGGCTAATATAGAAAATTTCAAAAAATGTGTGAGTAGTTTTTATTAAACACGATAAAAACAGTTGAGAATATGGGGCATTCAGACGGGTAGATTTTATAGTTAGGATTTCAGACATTAAAATGTAGAAAGGAAGACTGAGTATGCAAACTTGTGTTGCATAAGTCGTAAAAAAATATTGTAGTTGAAATAATATTTTTAAGAATTATTTGATTGTGATGCTTAACAAATTTCATCATCATTTATCTGCCAAGAGAATAATTTTCGTCACCAGCTATCGACACATTTTGCAGTTTGCAGTCGCAGAATTTTCTGATTTATCTTGCACTCGCAGACTCAGAAATACAAAAAATTATTTCAGCATCAGTCAATAATTATCCCAACAAACACTACAGGTAAAATTTAGGTCATTTCGTGCCCAAAATAGGTCTGCGCCTAATTGGAGTCGATTTAACATAATATTTACGTTAGATTTACCAATATGGGAAAAATATGGAAGTAATCCAGAAGTCTAGAATCGTGACAGTGGTCTTTTTTTCCTATTCATGTCCTATAAAGGATCGAAGTTGAGGTTTGAATTATTTTATCTTAATCTACTATCTGTTACTATAATATCCGTGAGAGCAATGCAAATGATAGTATAAACATGGCATTCAGAAAATAATTGTCAGTTTGAACTAACAAAAAGAGAATGATAAATATAGATGAAGTTACTCGTAGTCATGATAATAGTTACGACACATGAATATGTTAATTATACTCGTGTTAAGCAAATATGCCTCCAAAATATTTGATTTGATGGAAAAAAATCACATGAATTTCCGTTAATTCTGTCAACTTCTTTTATGAAACACTCCAAAACTAATTTGAAAAATAAAGTTCATTCACAAATGTCTTATTTTTTTTAGGGTAATCATTGGGATATTATTGCTTTTTCATTCAATGTTGAAAACAGCGCAAGCCAACAAATATGAAGTCAATTTCGATCGATGAAATGTCTACAAATTCATTTTTGACATACTGGAGGGAAAATAAGTTAAATTGAAAAATGACCTATGGAATGATAGTTATTCCACAATATATTGAAGAGCGCAAACATATTTTCAAAGAATCTTTTAAACAAAGCGTGTTTCCTGATGCATGGAGAGTGGCAAATATATTACTTATTCCGGAAAAAATTCACCCACTTCATTCAATGCTTTAATTAGCAGTCAAATGAAAACTCTTTCAGATATAAATCGAATACTTTCTGAGAGACAAATCAGCGGTTTATTTTCTAGTTATGCACGATCAAAGTAAAACATTTGCTCTAGTTGACTCCCAACTACTCATAAGGAAACTTGAGTTCATTGGATTCGATCAGTAGGGTTGAACTTGGACAAACATTTTTGTGTTCATCATTGACAGAAACCAAATCGGGAGCTCCACAAGGAAGTACGATGGGACCTCTGATGTTCTCAATTTTTATATTCGATTACCCACCCTCCTTATCATCTTTAGGCAGATGACTTTCAGATTGCCGATAAATACAAAATTGCATTACATTTATTAATGAAGATCTACATAATATATTAGTCTACTCTGAGAATCGTGGTTTGAGAAAAAAGTGTGTTTCGAATAACGATGTTAAATCTTATTTGGAGGAGCCCAACATGGGATGCCTCAAGGCTCTATCTTGGGACCGACTTTAATCACTATACAGGGTGTTACCAAATGAGTGCGAAAGTTTTTAGGGGGTGATTTTTTGTCGGAATGTGAAGAGGGTATTTCATGTAAACAAAAGCTCCTAGGCACACCCTTGAAAAGTTAGGCGCTTCCCAAAATTAGAAAAACAAATGTTTTTTTTTTCTTGAAATTACTGAAGAGTTGAAGAAATGGCATTCTGTGGGCATATTCTACCAATAAAGAGGCTACTATATGAATATTTTTTTATTTTGTTGTGATCTTTTAAAGGGGTGAAAGGGGTGAAACATGCAACTCCTATTCCATTTTTTTAGCAGAACATTTAACGAACAAAATTTCTCAATTAAAAAATATGTGTTGAAAAGAACGATCCATTGCAAAACTTTTTTAACTCCTGTGTTGGTCCGTAAAAGCGATAGTTTCCTGATAAAAAAAAAATATGCATGAACGGATCTTCTGTAAATGGAATCGAAAAAATCTAATACGTTATGTCAATAACCTATTGTACTTTTTCAAGACCATCATGCTTCAGACTTTATATTTTTAATACTTTAATTAGTAACGTTTCAATGAATTTTAATGTGTATGATTAGTTGACGATTTAAAGCATGTGTTGCCAACTTCAAATTCAGAACTTATATTTCACCGTACTTTACATGAAGAACATTCATAAACAACACAGAAACTAATCTCAACAAAGATGATCCCTGAAGATGGAAATAAAACATTCCGAAAGCTTGGACAAACTTTGAAGAGTACACTTTTTCTTTTGCTGCATACCCCAATAATCAATTTGTTACACCTAACTAGTCAGCAACGAATATCTTTCACTATATATTATATATATATATATATATATTTTATATATATACATATTTATATAATCTTTATCATCATATTTTGCCAAAAATAATATTTTTTTTGCTGATGTCACAACTTTAATCAATCGTAAGAGTAATGTGAAGGCATTGATTGAATCCGACAAACACACTGTGCAATTAGCAGGTGAATGGTTCTGATAATCTTTTGCCCAACTTAAGAAAAACCAGAATTTCATTATATCTTCTCAAGTGTCAAAAAAAATTATCTGAATACACATTTTCATAACAAGCTACCTGAGGCAATAAGACAATTTCTACAATTTTTAAACCAACATGTTTCTCACTGAAGAACTGACTGTACTCGAAAATGAGTTTCTCATCCATGCATAGGTACACGAAGAAGATTTGTAATAAACACTAACCATTTGGGTTTGATTATTTTATTAAGTTGGATTGTGTTTTGTCTTCCGGTAATAATGTTAACTCGATAATATTTGTCCTACGATTCATTTTATTCAGATTGGATTGAGTTCCATCTTTCAATCATAACGGTAACACGGTAATATTTGTTGTGTCTCTGAGATATAGAAACTAGTAATACATTTCATTTTAAAAGACCTGGTACAAATGTATCCATAAAATTGCAATGTGGTCAATAAAATCTACTATGAGGCTTGGATCCCAACTACAGATATGGATTTTCAAAAAATCATAAACTTTCATTGAATAATGCTGAAACTGAATGGGTTAACTCTGCAAAAAATCTTTGTTATTTGATGACCATCTGAAAATATATTCAAAACACGATTTTTTAAATCAAGGAATGTGGATGAATTGAAGAATCAGCCATAAAAATGAAACTGAGTTTAGTAAAAACTCTTATTCATACTCATATTGATTATTGTTGTTCGGTGTACTCAAATTTCTCACGCCAATATAACAAAAATAACCCAGAGCGTATACAAAGCGTTTCGTTTGTTGCAAAACCTTTGAAGAGATTGTCACTCCATATTTATTGAGAATGGAAGACTTAATTAAATGTCTGGTCTGAAAGTCGATATGTAAGAAGTATATTTTTGTATAGGTTTCTAGGAACTCACACTTTCATGTATCTACACAGTTTGGTCAGTAGAAGGTCTAATTTTCAGTTGGTGAATCTCAGAATTGATCTTTTCAATATTCCTCAGCACCATACCTCAAAATTCGAATTCATATTTGACCCCTTTTTATTTGAATGGTATTTTAGGTATTGAATCTTCCGATACATATATTCAAGAATGAACTGAAATTACAATTTTCTTAGAGGAGATATCAAATTCCTTCCTTATTATTTTCATTTTAGAATCATTTACACATTTGATTTTCAAACTAGATTTAGTAAAACGATATGTTAATTTATGGAATGGGTGGAAAAGAGCGTATGACTACAACCCATTTCACTTTGTGTATGAAATGTATTGTTTCATGCGCAATAAACATCATTATAATTTATTGACATCTTTATCCCCTGACCATATAAAGATATTTGAGGTTATAATTACACAGATTTTCAAATGAAAATTCTACTTGAAAGTTCGAGGACCTTTAATACATTTGGCTAGTGAACTTTAGGTGAAAGTTAATAGTAGCTCTCCACTATGCATTTCTCCTGAGTGGTCGAATGGATTTTGAAGGAGAAGTGTTGCTCTTAACCATAGTTTTTACAACCTGAAATATGACTTTGGAGTTGTGAGGAATTCAAAGTAAATAAATCCGTCAGAAAAAAATGAGTTTGGACTTCTTGAGGACATTTTGTATTTTGGTTTGGCATAATTTTCCTATAATGTCAGTTGAAATGTATTATTGTGGACTGCTCACGATCTACCGGGTGTCCACGGAAGGTGGCTCGCCCCTTTAACTTTTTTGTTTTCGGAGATAATGGAATGAAATTTGGAGGATCTGTTTAATGCATAAAACTGCATTTTTTGACAAGTAACTCAACTTCATGCAAATTCCGGATTCACCTGAAGTGACATAACTTTCGATTTTTGAATGGGACACCTGGTATATTTTCAGTTTTTTTGTCTCCATGTGACATTTAGAATACAACCATATATCATTTGTTACTGTTTGTAACCGTTCTTTTATTTTATTTTTTGAAATAAATTTGTATTCTAGAGGGCTATGGATACGTTCAAATAACTAATTTCAGTCCTAAAATGTTTGTAAAAATACAACTTTACTGTTTTCTATCAAAATGTTTCAGCTATGTGACGTTTGATTTTAAAAAATGTATTACTATTCTTTTTCGAAAGGTAACATGGTGGCTCGTCGGGTTAGAAAAAAAGAGAATTTTATTACGATTAATTTGATACCGCACTCTATTAGGTTGTAAGAAAACTTTCGATAAAAAACTGAAAATACCATAACGTTAGAACTTTTCCAAAATGAAGCACCTGTTGAAAATGAAATAATTATATTGAAACTACCTATTTAAATATATTTAGGGTACCAGATGTTCAAAGGGACCTCCATCTTGTTGCTGATGAAGGCAAACTTTTCTTATTGTTGCTCTTACAACGTTTATCAACTGTCTTGGTGTAATTCTATGAATAGCTGCCCTTACTTGGTCCGCTAATTCATGTCGTGTGGAAGGAGGTACACCATGAACCTCGTTTTCAATAGATCCACATAAAGAAATATCTAGAGGCGTAAGGTCGGGTGACCTGAAAAGTTCTTTTAAAAAGGAATAAATAAATAAAGCTATGAATTGAAAACAACCCTATTTTACCTCGCCGGCCACTTAACTGGACCCATATTTCCAATCCAGTTTCCGTTGTATGGTTCATGCAGATATTCCGTAACTGCCTTCAGGTTGTGTGGTGGAGCACCATCTTGTTGATAAAATAATCCAACTCGATTTATTAATGGAACTTCGTCCAAGAAATGCTCAATTTCCTGCGTGAGGAATCTTAGATATCTAGCCCTTGTCAGGACACCGTCAAAAATTATAGAGCCTTAAATTATGTCCCCTAAAATTTCCTTCCTCCATCAAGTGTAAATTTGTATCGAACCAATATCGCTTATCATTTCTGTTGAAATGTCCCAGATTAGTGTAACGGCTTTCGTCAGTATACAGAATTTTATATGGAAATGTGTCATCCTCCAAGTATTTTCCAAAGAACCAATTGCAATACTCAAGTCTCCTTGCATTATAGTTTTGGTACAGGTGCTGGTGTAGTTGATGATATTTAAATGAATGATATTTATGTTTTTTTCAAAATGTTAGCTGCAGAAGACCTCGAAATGTCACATTCTCTTGCGATCTCCCTGAGTGACGTATTAAAATTTACATGAACGTATGCCAGAACATCTATTTCTTTTTTTTCACTCGCAACAAACGAAGTTTCCATCATTATCATGTTCATTTCGCATTTTTGAACCAGTTTTGGAAAATCAGAATATCTCTGTGCATCGGTTGAATTTTGCCTACACTCTCCAAAAACTAATATCATATCAACTTTTTCAGTTCTTGTATAAATATTGTTATTTTCCATGATTTTCAAACAATGAAGTATACAATAAGTACCTAATTGACTGTAGAAGAGATGTTAAATAGTTTGTCGACAAGTCAATTTTTACTGCAACAATTTAATGATTTTGTTTCAGTTTTGTTAGTCACAGGCTATCGATGATTTTAAATCCTATTTTAATCTCAATAAGATCCTTCATTTAACGAAAGTTCTAACGTTATATTTTCAGTTTTTTATCGAATAGAGTGCGGTATCAAATTAATCGTAATAAAATGCTCTTTTTTCTAACCCGACGGGCCACCATGTTGCCATTTGAAAAAAAAAATAGTGATAAATTTTTTAAAATCAAACGTTATATAGCTGAAACATTTTGATCGAAAACACTAGAGTTGTATTTTTACAAACATTTTAGTACTAAAATTAGTTATTTGAACGTATCCATAGCCCTCTAGAATACAAATTGATTTCGAAAAATAAAAATAAAAAAACGGTTACAAACAGTAGCAGAGAACACATGGTTGTATTCCAGATGTCAAATGGAGACAAAAAAACTGAAAATATACCAGGTGTCCCATTTAAAAATCTAAAGTTTATGTCACTTCCGGTCGATCCAGAATTTGCATGAAGTTGAGTTACTTGTCAAAAAATGCAGTTTCATGCATTAAACAGATCCTCCAAATTTCATTCCGTTATCTCCGAAAACAAAAAAGTTATAGGGGCGAACCACCTTCCATGGACAACCCGGTATAACAGTAAATAGTTCCAGTAATCCAAATTGAGCATGTAGCAATTAGTAGATTTCAGACACAAAAAATGAAAAAACTCAAACTTTTCAACAAAAAATTAAACCGTAGAAAAGAGCAACTGAAAAGCAAAAAATAAAAATAACCTTTTTAGTCTTAATAACTTAGCTCCTAAACTAATGTAAGTAACTAATTTTGATAAGGCGATCATTAAATTACTTTACAGAAATTATCAAAATAAATAAAAATGCAACGTGAAATCTCCAGCAATAAACAATAACATTCCAAGAAGGCTTTCTCTGCACGACCACTCACAACGACGTGTGCCCTCACGTGTGTGCCCGTTCGTGTAGCTGTCTCGCTTATATTGACTTCGAGAACGCTCGGCGAAGGGAACTTAGTTATTAAGACTAAAAAGGTTCCTTTTATTTTTTGCTTTTCAGTTTCTCTTTTTGTCTGTTTAATTTTTTGTTAAAATGTTTTTTATTATACAGGATGTTTCATAATTGAATGCTGATCCTCAAGGGCGATAATCCTCGGTTGATTTTAAGAAAAATTCTTCATATGAAGATAGGTCCGCAACTGCTTTATTTCTGAGATACTGTATGTTGAAATTTAACAAAAAAATCAGTTCTTCCCCAATATATCTGAAACCGCTTTGGATTTTTTTTCAATTTTGTTACATGCAAAGTACGTATAAAAATACATTTATTCCATGACGGAGGATTTCTTAATTTTAATCAGTGGCGTCCCTGTTAACATGCCCTGTCATATTTTTGATAAAAATAATAATACGCCACTGTCTTTTTTTCCAAATAAATATTATTTTCGTAATTGTCCTCTATCTTCTCATAAAAATCATCCCATGTCTTTTTTCGTCCGGCAAACGGTTTTTGAGTTAGAAAATAGAATGCATTCATATGTGAAATGAGACGTTGAAGAGTAGTAGGATTATCTTGTGGTCTAGAAACATCTAGTACGCTATGAACACATTTCGTTGTTTTCAACATTAACAATATTGACAACTCTTTAGCTTTAGCATTAAACAGATCCTCCAAATTTCATTCCGTTATCTCCGAAAACAAAAAAGTTATAGAGGCGAGCCAACTTCCGTGGACACCCAGTGTATCAAAATTTTTTTTTTTTATTGAATTCAACTAGATATACCCAATGGATGTATCAGGGGTTGAAAGAAAAACTCAACTCACTAGAAATGATCCCAAACGAAATACCTCAATGCATACCGAAATTCCGCGCAGATTGTAAACCTTTGTGTATGGCATGTCATTCATACAGAAACCAATGGCAAGAAAACCCCTAGCTATTCAAAAAATGCCGAATTCCAAAAACAAACAACACCAAATATCGACACGGTCGGATCGCAAAAACCAGCACAATAAACAACCGAAATACACGAGATCCACTTTTTGACACTGGCGCTGTGCTGGAATTCCGCACATGTTTCGAAGCACCTGTCGCAGGCTCGGTTTCTCGCACTTTTTTAGCACTCGACAACCTACATTTCACGTGTTAATCCACATCCAGTGGGGTGTTTGGCACCTCACGCTGTTGCTTATTCCCGATCGTCGGGATCGCAGCATCAATTGGTAAGGCACGATTTCCGGGCGCGAACGAATAAATAGCATCAGCCGTGTAACAAATGCCGGTCGAGACTGCGGCAACGGGCCGTTGACAGGCACCGCGCGCTATTCGTGAGACCTCGCTGTCGGTAGGAGTCGAGTTACCTTTTTCAACTAGCATTCAACTCTCTTTTTTGTTTTGTGTTTTAGATCGCTACCCCTCAACGCTACGAGTGTTTCCGTTCTATACTGGCGTTGGAATCTCCTTCTTTCGATTCTCATTTCATACACAACTTCAGGTTTCGTTTTCTGCCTTCCACTGTGGCATTGAAGCCACATGAATTATGGGGAAGTAGTTGTTTTCTGTTAGATATTACAAAAAGTAACTTCATTATTGTCGTAGATTTTTCAATTTCTAGAAAAAACTTTCTGTTCAATATTAAATTGAGAATATTGGTGTGACTTCGCTGTATCTTTTGTTTACGAACGTTGCCCAATATCCAAGTGCGCCTCATACCCAATATCCAAGTTATCATAATATTGAAACTGTCACCACATGTGGTGCTTAGTGGGGAGAGGAAAGGACAAATACCAAAATACCACCCTCTGGGGAAGAGGGATAATAGACTTGAATACACATTGCAACGTATCTCCGTTCTGTACACAGAACCTTTCTTACTGTTTTTTATTGTTTAAGTTTTCATTATTTTACGTCTGTCTTGTACAGAAAATAAAGTCGTTTTGTTCTATATGTGAGTGTATCAATCAACATAACGAATCGACCGCATCGAACGAATCGAACGAATCGAACGAAGAAACAAATCGAGAATAATTTACAAATATTTCCATTTTTAACTACGTATACAGGGTGATTCAAAAGTACTTTGACAAACTTCAGGAGGTGATTCCTCACAATATTCTAATATGAATTGTCCGAATAAAAATATGTCGGGAAACGCTTCGTTTCCAAGATACAGGGTGTTGAATTTTTTTTTAATTTCGTTTTTTTAAAATTCGAAATACTGACCTCGATTAAACGAAAATTGATATTGAGAGGTTTCTTGAGGTGTCGAATTCGAACCAGATGTTATCATTGCTCTTACTCGTAGGGGGCGTCACCTACATGTCTTTTTCTTTTTTGAAGATTCATAACTTTTTTGAGCGTACTTCTAGCACATTTTTCAGTGAAAAAATCAATTCCTCTATCATATCTACGTAAAAAAGCTACCCTAGTTACAAGTCGCTATAAGCAACCGTTTTCTAGATATTCAGACTTGAAAATTTCAAGTCGATTATTTGATAATCGATGCGCGTTATTACCATTATTTTGCATTTTTCACAAGAATGCTTAGGAAATGAATTTGACGTTTGAGTAAGTAGTTTTGGTAATTACATATTATGTGACAGTTAAACTTTGTTGTTTTATTGAAGTTTCTGTAAGTTTTAAAAACTAATTTTGAAAAATGGATTATTTACACAATAATGCTCATTTAGCCGATATCATTTCGTTTATAGCCTTGTGGATGGCAAAGCGCGCGAAGCAAGACGTATTTACCAGGAGCAATTTCCTAATCGAGTACTGCCTTCAGCTCCAACATTTACCAGTCTCCACCGTCGTTTGGCAGAAACAGGTAGCTTTAAGAGGGCAGCTGATATCATTGGAACACCACGAGCAGTCTGAACACCAGATTTGGAAGAAGCTGTTTTGAACGCTCTCGAGGAGAATCCAGAAACAAGTACAAGAATAATTGCTGAAGCTCTCAACTCAGTCCACAGTTTGGAGAATTATCCACGATCAACAATTTTATCCATACCATATTCAAAGGGTACAAGCTCTTTTGCCACGAGACTTTCCTCAACGCATTACTATGTGTCAGTGGTTTTTGAGAAAATAAGCTGGAAATCCTCAATTTTTAAGAGATGTACTCTTCACGGACGAGGCAAACTTCTCCCGAAATGCTATCACAAACTTTCATAACAACCATGTTCGGGCTCTGGAAAATCCGCACGCAGTTAGCGAAAGACATCATCAGTATCAATTTTCTGTAAATGTATGGGCGGCAATAATTGATAATTACTTGATAGCTCCTTTCTTTCTTCCGTTCCGACTGATTGGCGCAACTTACAACGAAGACTTTTTAGAAAATGAATTGCCGGTACTTCAGAATGTATCATTAGAAATTCGTATCCGCATGTGGTTTATGCATGATGGGGCTCCGGCCCATTTGAGCGTTGTAGCCAGGGAATTCCTTAACACTGTCTATCCAAATCGATGGATCGGTAGGGGTGTAGGAGAACCTAACCAGGCGTGGTCCCCAAATCTAAACCCGCTAGATTTTTATTTTAAGGGACAGTTGAAGTTACTAGTTTATAAAACTCCAGTAGCGAACGAGGAAGATCTAGGAAACCGAATAGTAGACGCCTGTGAAACAATAAGAAACACACCAATAATTTTTGAGCGGGTACGAGATTCCTTGACTAGAAGACTGAATGCCTGTATATTCGCTGAAGGTGGACACTTTGAACACATTATTTCAATACAATTTAGTTTCCTTTATTTTATTCTACATATTCAAAATTTCTCGAAATAAAATGTTCGATATTCCTTGGAATTTTTATTAAAACAAATACAGATTTTGCACCCTTGATACAAAAATAACTATTTCAAACGAGTAAAAATAAATAGAATAGGTGGCGCCCCCTACAAAGAACCAAAACTTCTGACTTTAACTTCAAATTCATTGCCTAAGCATTCTTGTGAAAAATGCAAAATAATGGTAATAACCTCAACACGCATCGATTATCAAATAATCGATTTGAAATTTTCAAGTCCAAATATCTAGAAAACAGTTGCTTATAGCGACTTGTAACAAGGGTAGCTTTTTTACGTAGATATGATAGAGGAAGTGATTTTTTTACTGAAAAATGTGCTAGACATACGCTCAAAAAAGTTAGGAATCTTCAAAAAAGAAAAAGACGTGTAGGTGACGCCCCCTCCGAGTAAGATCAATAATAACATCAGGTTCGAATTTGACACCTCAAAAAACCTCTCACTACCAATTTTAGTTCAATTAAAGTCAGTTTTTCAAAAGTTATTTGAAAAAAACGAAAATAAAAATAAAACTTCAACACCCTGTATCTTGGAAACGAAGCGTTTTCGGACATATATTTACTTGGACAACTCATATTAGAATATTGTGAGGAAGTTCATCAAAGTAGTTTTGAATCACCCTGTATATACTTATACACATTTAGCGATGCGGAAAAACTCAAAAAATCCAAAATCAAAGTGCGGAGTATATCGGATTATTGGACCAACATTATATTTCAAATACGAGCAATTAAAAATTCCAAGTGGCAAACTCGGTCGATATGAAAGTAACTTTATTGTAAAAGTGCCTCATTAATTTCTTCAAAAGCTGGATGGCCGTTTTTATTTGAAGGAAAACTATAATCAACATTCGATACATGTGAGTCTTGTTAGGGATACACTGAAAAATTTTAGAATTAAATATGAAAGTAATACATGTGTTCTAGAGTAGTTGCGGCTCTGGATATGGCCTAAGAAATATGCGTTTATCATCAACTCTTGAAGGCTTTGTAATTACTGAGGTTAGTTGTCTCAATTTTTATGGCGCTCCAAATTAACTAAAAAATCGCAAGCAGTAAATGTTAAGAAAGGCCGATTTTTTTAAGAAAATAATCACCTTTATTATTGAAGTTGTTCATACATTATAACATTCAACAACAACAATGATAAAATATAACAAAATACCATATGTCAATACTCTGCAACAGTTTTAAATGAACAAATCAAAATTGCTTTTTCAAATGATAACACTTTCGGAAAACGCTTTTTTTCGAGACAAAAAGAAAAAACTCCTATAGAGTTACAATCCATTGTTATATATAATTTTTTTTGTAATAACTTTGATAAATGCTATGTGGGACAAACTGGTAGGTACCTGAAAAAACGAATGTCTGAACATGAGAGAGACTCAACATAATCAATCCCATCTCTCCAGTTGAACACGCCAGAGAAAATCACCACAACTTTGATTTCACAACCCTGGTTGTTCGTATTGTTCAACCATATCTTTCCAAAAGACGTTTTACTGAAATGATCCGAGTTCTCAAACATGACAGCGTTAGCGCTAGAAGAGACATTGATGGATAAATAGTGCCTTTCTCAATTTGATTAACCACATTCCTAGAAAAATTATCATTACTATCATTATTATTGCCGTCAACACATGTTTTCTTATCGATAAGAAAAACACTGGCATAGTTCCATTATTTATATTTTTTATTCTCAAATCTCTTCCTTATCTTACATTTTTACCTCAGTGTTCAGTTGTCTCGTTAGAATATATATGCTATTGTGCCTGTGGTTTATCTATTGTGAATCAATTACGTCTGACCATGATTTATATTTTTAAGGAATTAAACCCAGAAAGAACTACTTTTATGGAGTACTTTCAAAATATTTCACAAAACCGTTGATTAGAATAATATATCATGGCAAGTAACAACTATTTTTTATAATTTATTATATGAGCATTGAGGATTAATATAATTAAATTCAAAATGTCGGCAAGAAAACAATAGTCTTTTCTTCAACGTATACTGATCTCAATCCCAACTAAACTCCGACAAAAAATTATAAAAAATAAATTACCGACACACATATATCGGAGCAGGAGAGATCACTTGCAAAAGGGATAAAGAAATATGATTCAACAGGGTAATGACTCATTTGATCTCAATGTTCAAAGTGATTTTAAAGGAGAGATAAGAATGAAAGAGAACAGAGGAACAGGAAGCAAGAAGCAAAAAGGGGAAGATGAAAGAAAGGAATAGAAAGAGCAGTATTCATAACCTAGTAATGAGTTCACTGGCCATCAAGTAAATATTATTTAAATGCTGTTCGAGGGCATTCTAGAAATATAAGTTAGGCATTCCTCAATGTATTCGTAATATGTTCTTTGAAACGCATAGATGTGTCTATTATCCAGTCCAAAATTTTGTGTGAAGATTCAATCTCCGATTTGATTATTTGGTAAGTTTGTTTAGAAAATATCATACCCATGGATTTTTTTGGATAAATTTTCTGCTCGGTATTAATACAAGCCAAGAATTTGAATGAGAAATGTAATTGGGTATAATCAGCGTGAAAGTGATAATTACAGTGTTTCAAAACGTTAATAGAATTCGTAGTATACAATAGGAATAAGAAAGGGCCAATGATTTTTTCCTGAGGTACTCCCAAGGCAGTTTCAGTGAATTCCTCATCATTAATTTTTACTATTTGTGTTCTATTATGCAGTTATGAAGCCATTATAGAGCGTGCTGACTTACTGAATCCGAAGTAGTGTGATATTGATAAGAGTATATCATGATCTATTGAATCAAATGCCTTCGAATAGTCAATTAGAATTGATATACTCATTTGATTTATCTAAGATGTCGTCCAACACATCTGAAAAGGCTGTTGTACAGCTGTTCTCTTTTCTGAACCATGATTGTTTGAGTAGTAGGATACAGATTGTCTGTATTCCATTGGTTGACTTAATTTTGGTAAAGGGGAAACTTTAGCAAACTTCTGGAAAAATAGTTTTTCGAGATACATTGATTCATTATATGGGTGATAATAGGTATTATAAAAAGACAATAAAGTCGAATAATTGTTATATTAATATCATCATTTCCAAATGCTTGCGATTTTATATTTACTATTATATCACGAACAGTTTCTTTGGAGACTTGTTTGAAAGCAAAATTGCTTTCAATTCCAGTTTCAATATCATTATGATAATAATTGGTCAGTTCACTTTTTTTAAGTATGCAATTTTTCGTAGACTCAATAAAATATTTATTTATTTCTGGAGATTAAAAAAAAATCCGGAATTTCATAGTTTTAATTTTTTGTGACATTCATTCAATTTTTTGAGTTCATGCATTTTTCGTTGGCTGTAAAATCGCTAAATGTTGAGTGTAGATATGCTTTTTTCAGTTCTGATTGCATTCGTTGTATAATTTCTCATTTGTTTATAATAAGACCAGTAGTGTGGCTGTTGACTATTTTGAAATGTATGAAGTACTTCTTATTTTCTGCATGGTTTTGATAATATCAGTGATCCAAAGTGCATATTTCTTATTTCTAGGAGTGAAAGTTATTTTGCGAGCATGAATGTCGTTATTGAGTATTGTTACTGAGTATGTCCACTTTAATATCAATGTCATTAGTTTCAGTAATATTGAGTTGGATAATATCATCAATATAGAGCAAAAATAGGATGGGTCCGAGTACCAAGCCCTGAGGTATTCCCAAAACAATATCAGCCTTATTTGAGTCAATGCCACAGCGCTTTATTTTACTGCCGTTGTTCAAGTAGAACCTTACCCATTCTAAGCTCGCATTTCGGAATCCATAACGTTCAAGTTTCTGCAGCAGTTTTTCATGATTTACCCCATTGAAGGCTTTCGAGAAATCTCAGAATACCGCAGCAGCGCACTCGCCTGCATTGATATTTCTATATACCTCTGACAAGAAAATAAAACATCACTGGTTCCTTTTCTTTGGCTGGAATCCAAATTGTTCCGTGCACATCATATTATACATTAGCAGAAAGAATATAGAATGCGTTTCTTCCCAGTATTTATTTTCGCTAAACTAGGGATTAGCGATATGGGCCCAGTAGTTGAATGAACCACCTTTATGGATAGAGATACCCAATCACAGAAGTTTTCAGGAAGAGTGGGAAAGTTCCAGTTCGGAAAAAAATTTGATTAGTTTTACTAAGGCTAGTAATGCTACATCAGGAAGACCAAGAATAATATTAACCGATATATCATCTATTCCAGAGCAGTTTTTGTTTTTAATATCTCTCAAGATTTCTTGGAGTTCAGTGAAGTTGGTGTCAGTGAGTTGAAACTAGTTAACCGAACTGATATTTCTCATGTGAGCCAGAAGTGAGTTGAAACTTGAAATATTTTCAGCAAGTTTGTATGCAATTTTGCAGAAGTGACAATTCATCTCGGTATGTATTATTACTTTGTTAATTCGTTATTTTGTATTGTACTGTATTTCTAACTTATATTCCTGTTCTATAGTTAGGTGTTACCTGTAGAACAGTGTATCAATAAATAAATAAATTCAGTTCGTCGGGCTCTATTGATATAGTGTGAATTGTTTTAGTTTTGCCTCTCGATTCGTACATTATCTTTCAGCATTCTTTACTTTCACTAATAAATAAATAACTTTGACTAGCCCCGCCATCAGATTTTTTCGAATTTTAGGTTATTATACCAAAAAATATATTGAAAATGGGTATTACTCTATGAAACATTACTTTTAAATTTTTTATATCATACCGCCAAGAAATAAATAAACCACATATAACTTATATTGATCCCTGTGATTGAATGTGCATGATTTTCGCGAAATAAACATTGATCAGGAAATGATATCATTGAATCGAGTTGAAAAAAATGGATCCAAATAAGTAAGAAAGTATTTCACTTTCCATTCTAGACAACGAAATGATCCATCGGCAATCAACTGTGAATTGTTATTCCCATTCAGTTGATGCGCTTCAATGATTGTCACTGAGATGAATCAAGCGCACACAGAATCAACTTTTTTCAGCTTTCTTCAATATTCCCATTGTATATAAAACATGGACTACAGTTTATTATGAAAGCTTACGTACACAATACCTCCCAACAGACGACGTAAATAATCCTTGTCGGCCATATAAGACACTGATATTTATTGCTTTCCAGATAGAAAATGAAATGAAACAATATCGGGATATTTTTGCGATTAGAACACATCTGGACTTATCTGTCTAGATGTCATGAATCGAATGGGTTTCGGGAACGGTTATTTAGAGGATATTTTGGGGATTGTCAGTTTGTTCCTTTTTTTAATTTAACGTCGGGCTATTTCTGATGCACGCTGAGCACCATTGCCCAACCGAAAATGTTGCCGATTCCTCTGCTGTTTCCAACCTGAAGTAGGGATCTTTGAGCTCATCGAAACCGCCATCTTAGCGTCCCCTTTGAAAGCAGGCAGAGTTATCGCTATATACCTGCCTTCATGGATATACTACTACGCTGTACTTATACCAGATTTTTAATGCGGGTGTTTCCTGGCAGAAGGTTGGTCACCCATCCAAGTACTAACCACGATCGGCAGACAGTTCACTAGAACCATCAACATTCTTGATAAATTAGTGCTTAATTCAGGGTATATTTCCCAGTACCTTTAAAATTGCAAACAATATCTGCACAGAAAAGACAATGTTGAAGAGGTTGGTAACTATCGGCCAATAAATATTATTAATGAATGTAGTTTGTGGCATTCAGAGGAGAAAATGAAAACTAGAACTGAAAAATAAAAATGTGGATAGGCCAGGATTCGAACCTGAGACCTCTCTCTTCCTAGTCGAACGCTCTGCCAACTGAGCCACTAGTCTTTGTTCGGAACCGGCGATTAACACTTTTAAATTCAGTTCTGAGTTAGTAACGAAGATGATGAGGGTTAATGTGATGCATGAACTGAATTCAAAAGTGTGAATCGCCGGTTTCGAACAAGGACTAGTGGCTCAGTTGGCAGAACGTTCGACTAGAAATCGAAAGGACCCAGGTTCGAGTCCTGGTCGATCCACATTTTTATTTTTCAGTTCTAGTTTTTATTTTCTCGTCTGAATGCCACAAACTACTTCCATTGATATTTGATTACAGACGCTATCCACTTCATTATTAATATATATTATTGTTAAGGTAATTGGGATATTACTGAAAGTCAGACTATTGGATCATTTCAAGAACTTTAAACTTTTTCACTGTTTCTAATTTGGATTTCGTAGTAATAGGTCCACAACAAAAGCACTACTTGAGATCCTGGAAAGCATAGTCGAGCATTTGGAAGGTCATGACCATGTGTGACCGCTCAAAGGCCTTCGACTGTGTTTTCCTTGAGATTTTATCAGAAAAACTTGTATTCTATGGCATAAGAGGCATGACACTTGAATGATTCGAATCTCATTCAGAGGGTAGACAATATGTCTGCCTATACAACAATTCCAAATCTGAACTGAAAAACATTCAGCATGGTGTCCCCCAAAAATTTGTCCCGGGGCACTGCTTTTTGTCACATACATTAATGACATATGTTTTCATATGATGACAAAGTGACAACTTGTACTCTTTTCAGATAATTCGTCCTTCCTTAGTCCTAATGCCAATACTTCACTTCTACTTAAACGTGCAGAAACCTTCATATCTGAAGCTGGAACTTGGTTTTATGCAAGTGGTTTTAAAGTTAACTGAGAAAAAACTCAGAATCTAGTAATTTCCACCAAGAACCAAATCACGGCCGGTTATCATTGATAATTGCTTGGGGTTGTTCTAGATGATTGTCCGAATTGGACACACCACGTAGATCCACTTAGTACTAGACTGTCCAGTATTTTATTTATACTTAGGCAACTCAGCCTTTGCTTTAACTCAAATACTTTGAAAAGCATATATTTCGGCCTTTTCCACTCTTTGATCAGCTATGGTACAGTTTTATGATATAATTCAGTTGATTCTTTGAAAATATTAAAATTACAAAAACGAGGAATGAGAATACTGACTGGAAATATAATAAACAGTGCCAACCATTATTCAATAGACTAAAAATATTACTACCACTTTCTTGTAAATACATACTCAATTTTTTTACAGAAATTCATGTCAGGAGGCACAGCACTCCAACAGTTTCTAGACTGCATCATCACAACACACGCTCTGCTACTGCTGATGATTTATTAGTGCCACGTTACAGATAACTAACATATAATTAAATTGGAGAAACATTCCTTGAATTTCAATTTGAGCTTTATAACAAACTACCTTGCCAAATTAGATCCATAAATGAAAAATGTTCAAAACCGAATGTAAAGAAAAATGTTTCTTAAACATTGTTTTATTCCATTATCGAATATAATCAAAAAGCAAGTTTGTAACAATATCATGTCACTCACTGTTTTATTCATCACTTATTATATTTGCCCTCATATTTATGTATTTTACATGGCTATTATGCATATTGTTTTTGATAGCTGTTGTATGTTTTATGTATTGAACAATTTATTCATTGTTGTGTTACACGGACGTGCTAAAGTGCACATGTTTTCGGATGGCGAAGTAGGCAATAAATAATTGGTGAGACGAAATGTATACATTCATTTCATTTCAACAATTTCTGCTTATGGTAATAAAAATGAGGGACAGCCATGTGCGTTGGAAAGATTAGTGTAGTGCAGGTATGTATGATAGAATTAATTGAAAAAATTAACAGAAGTAAATCGGTATTAGAAAATAGGATTATAAGATTATTGAACTTTGATGACTGTATTAAAAATGAAACTATTGTAACGAACCTAGGCCGGACCTGTCGCCTCACATGTTGCCGTCGACAGCGATGAGATCATCCCCGGAGATGTTCGAGAACCATCCAGTGCGCTCTGCCGCGGAAGACAACGGTCAATATTGGAAACAATTGGAACACGCCGGTCGCCAACGGAAAGAATTCGAAACATCGAGAATGCTGTATCGGAGATAAATAGGCAACCCTCAAGTCTCAGAGGGACAGTCTGAACGAGCCCATACCATCGAGCTATACAGTGGCGTAGTAATATAAATTAAGTTGTAGATTAAGTGTTAAATAAATTAGTTAAACCAAGTTAAGTTTATTTACGTTACAATTGGTGTCGGAAGTGAGATTTTGAAAATAAACAAGTGATCGTGGAGTGGATAGTCAGAAAAATAAATTGATAGACCTTTTTGTACGCCCAAAATAGACAGTGGCCCGGTTTTCGCGAAGTGGGCAATTGTGCGTGGGAATATAAACTGATACACTGTTCGCGTGAAACAGAAAATAGACAGTGGCCCGGTTTTCGCGAAGTGGACAATTGTGCGTGGGAATATAAACTGATACACTCTTCGCGTGAAACAGACAATAGACTGGTGGCCCGTGGAAAAGAATTCGCGAAGTGAATTTTCAACAAACTGATAAACTTTTTCGTGTGAAACAGACTGATACTCGTCAAAGACAAAATGTGTTCAAGAAAAGTACTCCAGGAAAGACTTGCAGAAGGACTTATACAAGAAGGTGAGGACCCCGAAACATTTGTATTCGAAGTTCCCGGAGGCGATTTAAGTTTGGTAATGAATAAACTCGAAGAAACTACTAAATCCGTGAAAGAAGAACTGCAACAAAATTCGAGGACTTTGGAAGAAAATGCTAGAAATCTGGAAGAGAAGCTTGAAGAAAATTCGAGAAATCTGGAAGAGAAGCTTCGAGAAAATTCAAGAAGCCTGGAAGAGAATGCTAGAAATCTGGAAGAGAAGCTTCAAGAAAATTCTAGAAATCTGGAAGAGAAACTTCTAGAAAATTCAAGAAGCCTGGAAGAAAATGCAAGAAGCCTGGAAGAGAAGTTCCTGGAAAACACAGAAGGCCTAAAAAAAGAATTGTGTGGTGTGGCTAATTTTCTAGAAGGAAGAATGGGAACCGTTGAGACAGAGATAGATAAAATGAGGGAGCAAATGAACACGGAGGTAGATAAAATAAAGGAAACGATCAGTAAGCTGGAAAAACGAATTAATAGTGCGCCCTCCACAGAGATGGTTAACGAAAATGCAATGCTGGACTTGAGTTTGAACTTGGATAAAGTTCAAGAGGGTATAAAAGATGTCAAGGTCATTTCTGAAATAGGGAAGCTTTCCATGAAGCCGCCTCAATTCGACGGAAAAACTCCATGGGCAAATTACCGCCGACAGTTTGAAGCAGCGGCCAAAGCAAATGGATGGAATGCAGGGGAAAGAGCTGTAGCACTAACACTTGCATTACGTGGAGAAGCGACGAATATTCTACAAACTCTTACCGCCCAAGAACAGGAGGACTATGATCAGCTGATTAAACATCTAGAATTACGATATGGCCAGGCCCATTTGGAACACGTATACCACTCCCAACTGAAAAATCGCTGCCAGAAATCGGGCGAATCCTTACAAGAATTCGAAGCTGACATTGCACGCTTGGTTCGTCTCGCATATCCAGCCACACCGGAAAATGTAATGGAGCGATTAGCGGTTCAGGCATTCTTGGATGGACTCCGCGACCAAGAAACAAGACAAGCGTTGACACTAGCTCGTCCAACACATCTCGTAGACGCACTGGCACGCGCTTTGGAATTCGAGGCAGCGAAACAATCTTGCAAAAGCCAGAGTAAAGTCCGAATGATTGAGGAAGACTCACAGGAGCTGCTAATTGGGAAGCTGCCATAAGGAAAGTGATTAAAGAAGTTTTGCCTGAGAAAAGACAGATAAGATGCTGGAATTGTGGCAAAATTGGACATGTGCGTAGCAAATGTCCAACATTCGAAAACACGACTCCGATGCAGGAAAACTAAGAAGGTCGACGAGAAGGGGCAATCGTCGGCCTGTGTCCAGCAAGCCCCGGTTAACAACGCATATGTCGCTATCCTGAAACGACAGAACAGAGGTGTTTTCGTAGACGGTCTCATCAATAACGAGCCTTGCACCATGCTGCTAGATACAGGTGCGACTAGGACAATTCTCGGACCTTCCTTTGCCAGAACACCGGAACGAATTGAACCGACAACTTGAAGCTACGCACAGCAACAGGGAGCCAGCTACTGTATATGGCGAGCTACCGATTGAACTAATTTTGGGCAGCACTAAAGTGAAACATCAGGCACTCGTAGCGGACATCGAAGACGATGCAATCATCGGAATGGACATCATGAATTCCAGAGGGTTTGAATTGGATTTCAAAGACGGCGTCCTACGTGTCAACGGAGAAGAGCTGGTACTTCATGGGAGAAGTGAAGAGTTGATCCGTGTGCTGTTGGCTGAAGATGTAAGCGTACCTGAGAGGGCTGGAAAACCATCCTGGAGGCTCGCCTGGACGGGAGTGCGAGCAGTGGAGACGTGTTGATTTTCGAGCCCCAGCTTCATGATGAGAATAATTGGACGAGGGGTTGCCCTAGGAAACAACCCTGTTACGTGCTGAAAAATTTGTACCGGTAAGGGTCATGAATGTCAATTACTTTCCAGTGACCTTAAAGAAAGGAACAATTTTAGGGCACTGCTCGTCAGTTTCATCTGTGATCCGGGGCGTACGAGGTACGATTAGCCAACCCAACAACTTGCCCACAGAACTAGAAAAATTAGTTGCCATCTCTTCCAAAGACATAAAACCAGCTCAACAGCCCAAACTAAGAGATTTAGTCAAAAAGTACCAAGACATCTTCGACACCGGACAAGGAAAAGGGGGTCGAACTATATGGTCCAGCACAAGATTGATACTGGGGTGCCCGACCGATCCGGCAATCAGCAAGAAGACTTCCTCTTGCCAAGAAGGAAGAGGCTGACAAAATAGTCAGCGATATGGGAAAAGAAGGAGTTATCGAACCATCTGACAGTCCCTGGTCCTCTCCAGTCGTACTGGTGAAGAAAAAGGATGGATCGACACGCTTTTGTGTAGACTATCGCCAACTTAATAATGTCACGAAGAAGGACAGTTACCCTCTCCCGAGAATAGATGACACCCTAGACACGTTGGCTGGTTCCACGATTTTCTCGACCCTTGATCTGAAGAGTGGATACTGGCAAGTAGAACTCGCTCAGGAAGATCGAGAAAAGACTGCTTTTACCATCGGCTCAGGATTGTGGCAGTTCACCGTTATGCCATTCGGGCTCTGTAATGCTCCCGCCACATTCGAAAGATTGATGGAGACAGTGCTGAAAGGACTCTCATGGAACACGTGTCTAGTGTATCTCGACGACATAATTGTGGTCGGCAGATCGTTTGAGGACCACGTGAAAAACTTGGAGGAAGTATTCCTGCGACTGAGGAACTCCGGATTGAAGCTGAGCCCTAAGAAATGCCATCTGTTCCAAAAAGAAGTACGATACCTCGGCCACGTTGTCTCTGGGGAAGGAGTAGCAGTTGATAACCAGAAGATCAAAGCTGTTAAGGATTGGCCCATCCCAAAAGACATTCACCAACTTCAAAGCTTCCTTGGTTTATGCACATACTATCGCCGATATGTGCTGGGATTCGCCAACATCGCTAAACCACTGACCAAGCTCACGGAAGGCCAAACAAAGTTCCAGTGGTCCGAAGAATGTCAAGACTCATTCAGGAAGCTGAAAGGAGCTTTGATCAACGCACCTATACTGAGCTATCCCCTACCCAAAGGGAAATTCATTTTGGATACGGACGCCAGCAACGTGGGACTTGAGCTGTCCTATCTGAGATCCAGGAGGGACAGGAGAAGGTCATTGGTTATTTCAGCAAGACGCTTAGCAAACCAGAGCGCAATTACTGTGTCACCAGGCGAGAGCTGTTAGCTGTTGTAAAGGAGTGGAACACTTCTACAAGTACGTGTATGGAAGAAGATTCCTGTTGAGAACTGACCATGCAGCTCTCAAATGGCTCTTACAGTTCAAAATGCCTGAGGGTCAAGTAGCACGTTGGATCGAGAGACTCCAAGAATTCGATTTCGAGGTCGAACATCGAGCCGGACCTAGCCATAAGCATGCAGATGCCTTGTCGCGAAGACCATGTCCAGATGATTGCTCACATTGCCGACGAGCAGAAGAGAAAGAAGCCACACTTTGTAGAACCGCGGCAATGGATGACAACTGGAATGACAGCAAGATCCAGAAAGACCAAGAGAAGACCCGACCTTGGCTTAGTCGTCAGCTGGAAGAAGGGCAATCGAAGACCATCATGGCAGGAAGTCGCAGGTTACTCGCCGGCTGTTAAGTCCTATTGGGCACAATGGAACTCTCTTATCCTGGACAATGGGATCCTGAAACGTGTGTTGGAGGCCGATATTGGTGGGGAAGAAGACGCCAAATAATTGTTCCCAGGAACAGAAGAGAGGAAGTGCTGCGGAAATCCATGATGGAGTCGCCGGGGACATCTGGGAGTGACGAAGACCCTGCAGAAAGTGAGGCAACGGTTTTACTGGGCCAATTGCCAAGCTGACGTCCAGGACTGGTGCAGAAAGTGCGCTGTATGCGCTGCTAGCAATGGACCTCGAATACGACCCAAGGCCCCGATGCGTCAGTACAACGTAGGCAGCCCGTTCGAGAGAATCGCCATTGACATCGCCGGCCCGTTTCCCGTATCCGACCACGGGAATAAATACATCCTTGTGGCAATGGACTACTTCAGTAAGTGGGCGGAAGCCTATGCCCTGCCCAACCAGGAAGCCATCACCGTCGCCGACGTCTTGGTGAAAGAATGGATATGTCGATTCGGTATTCCAATGGAGCTGCACTCGGATCAAGGCAGAAATTTCGAATCCAACCTTTCCAAGAAATATGTCTACTGCTGAACATCCGCAAGACAAGAACCACGGCACTACATCCGCAGTCCGATGGAATGGTGGAACGGATGAACAGGACGATCAACCGCCACTTGTCCAAGGTTGTCTCTGACCATCAAAGAGACTGGGACCAGTATCTTCATTTGTTCCTGATGGCCTATCGATCCGCAGTTCACGAGTCAACCGGTCAAACTCCTGCTAGTATTATAATGGGCCGAGAACTGCGACTGCCTTGTGACCTGAAGTTTGGGATACCGCCAGGACAAGACACTGCGGGAGAGGACTACGTCAGCAAACTTCGGCAGAGAATGGACGACATCCACGAACGAGTCCGGTTGAACATCCAGAGTGCCAGCGATAAAATGAAGAAGACCTATGACATCAAGGCCGACGCTGGAGGATTTAAGGTTGATGACCTGGTTTGGCTGAACAACCCCAAACGTCGTCGTGGACTATCACCAAAGTTGCGGAACTCGTGGAAGGCCCGTATAAAATCGTGAAAAGGATAAACGACCTTGTGTACCGAATCCATAAGCCACCCCGAGGGAAACCAAGGGTCGTCCATTTCAACAGGTTGGCCCCTTACGCTGGAAACCATGACCAAGTTCGCACCCTCAAGCCACCGGAGGATGATATGACGTTCGAGAAGTTTATGTCCTTGTATTCAAACGGGCAGAAAGTTCTACATGGGGTTACTAGAGAGGAGTCACGAGACCTTTTCGAGGTGCCTGCTGACTACGCACTAGCGCACTGTGTGGCAGAAGATCTTCGAATGTCCAGGGCATCGCCGTAGTGTTCTCCAAGAAATTTGGTCAACTCCAAACACTGCGGGGCAGAATCCAGAAGTTGGTGGGGTGCTACAGTTGAAGAAAGGCCAGAGAAACATCTACTACCTAGTTACCAAGAGGCATTCCCAAGATAAACCGTCCTATGAAGATGTCTGGAAGAGTCTCACCAAACTAAGAGATACTATGGTGGACCAGAATCTGGTGGATCTAGCAATTCCAAAATTGTCCTGTGGTATTGATGGGTTGGACTGGAGAGTCATAAGAAGTATGCTGGAGGCGATATTCAGATCCAGCGGCGTCAAGATTTTGGTTTGCTGTAACCCTCTTCCACGACCGATCATGAAGACCGTGGAGTGTTACTTCCATCGAACTTCACGGTGCAGATATGGGGAGTCATGCAGATATCGTCACACTCCAAGGATGAAATTTCGGGACGAAATGTCTTTAAGAAGGGGGCAATGTAACGAACCTAGGCCGGACCTGTCGCCTCACATGTTGCCGTCGACAGCGATGAGATCATCCCCGGAGATGTTCGAGAACCATCCAGTGCGCTCTGCCGCGGAAGACAACGGTCAATATTGGAAACAATTGGAACACGCCGGTCGCCAACGGAAAGAATTCGAAACATCGAGAATGCTGTATCGGAGATAAATAGGCAACCCTCAAGTCTCAGAGGGACAGTCTGAACGAGCCCATACCGTCGAGCTATACAGTGGCGTAGTAATATAAATTAAGTTGTAGATTAAGTGTTAAATAAATTAGTTAAACCAAGTTAAGTTTATTTACGTTACACTATATTAGAGTTTTATCAATTACATATTGAAACAAAGTATTCAAAGAATTTCTAGTGGCCTGCGTCTGAAGAATAATTTTCTTCATCGGATGATGGATCTTCATTTAGATTAATTATAATGGGTAAAATATTTGCTCGTTTTCAATTTGTACTAATAAGATTTTCAGTGTCTTCAATACAATCTTCCCAATTTTGCGTAATAACTTTATTCAATTTTTTCCATGTATTCAATGCAGCCTCGTCACTGTAGCCCTTTTGTCCTATATTCTTGTAATAAAATGTTTTGCATTGTGCCCATATAAGTTCAATGGCATCAAACTGCCAGTGGTATGATGGTAGTCGTAGAACAGAATTGCCATTTTATGAATTAATCAGTCGCATATGCTATTTTTTTGGGCTTAATCAGCCATTGTATGATTTCATCCTTGGTCGACTGGGAATTCGGAATTTTTCCCAGAAATCTTCAGTGATACCTTGCATTATCCATGATAATGAATGATGGTTTCTGAAGTCTCATTAACAATTGTTCTGCCATCCACTTTTCGAATAATTCCGAATTAATATTATAATGTTAATCAGCACTTTTGTTTTTAGTTGTAAATATAATACCGTTACCATCAATAAATCCATCTTCATTTCCATCATGAACAATTAAAATATCGTTCGCATTCTGAGCTACTTTTGTTCCGCGCAGATTTTACATCATCGTCATGCCAGGTTTGCAATGTATTACTTCCATGTATGACTTTCCATGTTTCATCAAGGAAAACCACATCTAAGGGACTATCACATGCAGCATTATTCACATATTCTCTTAAAAACATTACCCGTTTTGATGCAATCTCTGGTCTTTCCATTATCTTTTGAGAAACGGAAACCTAGACCTTTTAAAATTATACTTATGGTTAAGGTATAAATAACTATACGTATTGCAGATTTAACTCCTTCAGGCAAATCTCGTGTATTGGAAGCTTTTCTCTTGGCAGGGATCTAATAAAAATAAAATAAAACCATTACATTCAGCACTTGTTGTGTGACAGTGAAAAAACACGTGGGCCTCCGTGCCAATTAAGAACAAAAATGTTTTCAGTGGAAGTCTCTTTTTCATTTTGGAAATACTCCAAAACAGTTAACACAGGTTTCCTACTTTGCTAGTTCAAAACTTTACGGTGAGCCATATTCAAATTTCGTTAGAACTGTATCACAAAATAATCACAACAGAAGAAGCAACACAACATACAAGAACGATCAACACATTCAAAATGAGGTAATTTCCAAGCTAATTTCGAGATTTGTTTTTGATAGGAAGTACATCTTATTGGCCACCCTTCTCTAGTGTAAGTAATTTCTCCCTAACGTTAGTCGTAGCTTATTCAGAGGCATATCTGGGCGTGCCTCATGTATATCTCAAACAAGTGGAAAGGGCTGAGACGTATATGTCAGGTCTCACCAATGATTTATTGCCCACTTCGCCAGCCGGAAACGTTTTAACTTTATAAACCATATTATGTATGTGTCACATAGTCAATAAACGATCTATCTAGCATTTCCAATATATCAAAAGATGTGCTCTTGACAGTAAAAATCAACCTACCGAAGTAATTTTTCTAACCGGTGTGAAGTTAGCCACATCCATAGATATACTCGAAGAAAAAAGTTAGGTCAATACATTTTCAGTTATTACAAAAGGAATAACGCAGAATTTTTCTATAAAATAAAGCAATTCAATCACAATAATATCATCCCAACCCCTTTACTACACCCCTTCTATCGTTTGTCAGGCCTTTAGAGATGATATGGGGATAGTTTCTGGAAAATAATTCAATAACTTTCCTAAACGAGAGAGTACCGCATTCTGCTTCGAGAATGTGTTTCATGGAGGAAAAATGAATCGAATAACATCCCCCCTATAGTTTGTCAGCCCTTCAGAGGGTGGTAGGGGTGGTAATTTCTAGGAAATAATTCAATAACTTTCCCAAATTGAAGAGTACCGCATTCTGCCTTCAGGATGTTTATCTTGAAGGGAAAATGAATCGAATGACATCCTCTCTATAGTTTATCAGCCCTCCAGAGGGGTGGTAGAAGGGGTAGTTTCTGGAAAATAATTCAATAACTTTCCCAAATGGAAGAGTACCGCATTCTGCTTCAGGATGTGTTTCTTGAAGGGAAAATGAATCGAATGACATCCCCCTTTATAGTTTGTCAGCCCTTCAGAGGGGTGTTAGAGGGGGTTGTTTCTGGAAAATATTTATTTTCACCCTCATGAAACAAACGGCTCTTTTTAGGAAAGTAATTGAATTATTTTCAGAAACCACTCCCTCTACCACCCTCTGAAGGGCTGACAAACTATGGGAGATGTCATTCGATTTACTTTCCCTTCATGAAACACATCCTAGAAGCAGGAAAGTTATTGAATTATTTTCCAGAAACTACCCCCTCTACCACCCCTCTGAAGGGCTGACAAACTATAAGGGGGGTGTCATTCGATTTATTTTCCCTTCAAGAAACACATCCTGAAAGCAGAATGCGGTACTCTTTCATTTAGGAAAGTTATTGAATTATTTTCCAGAAACTACCCCCTCTACCACCCCTCTGAAGGGCTGACAAACTATAGGGGGGATGTCATTCGATTTATTTTCCCTTCAAGAAACACATCCTGAAAGCAGAATGCGGTACTCTTTCATTTAGGAAAGTTATTGAATTATTTTCCAGAAACTACCCCCTCTACCACCCCTCTGAAGGGCTGACAAACTATAGGGGGGATGTCATTCGATTTATTTTCCCTTCAAGAAACACATCCTGAAAGCAGAATGCGGTTCTCTTTCATTTAGGAAAGTTATTGAATTATTTTCCAGAAACTACCCCCTCTACCACCCCTCTGAAGGGCTGACACACGATTTATTTTCCCTTCAAGAAACACATCCTAAAGGCAGAATGCGGTACTCTTCAATTTGGGAAAGGTATTGAATTATTTTCCAGAAACTACCCCCTCTACCACCCCTCTGAAGGGCTGACAAACATTCGATTTATTTTCCCTTCAAGAAACACATCCTGAAAGCAGAATGCGGTACTCTTTCATTTAGGAAAGTTATTGAATTCTTTTCCAGAAACTACCCTCATATCATCTCTAAAGGCCTGACAAAAGATAGAAGGGTGTAGTAAAGGGGCTGGGATGATATTATTGTGATTGAATTGCTTTATTTTATGAAAAAAATTCGCGTCATTCCTTTTGTAAAAGCTGAAAATGTATTGACCTCACTTTTTTCTTCGAGTATATCTGTGGATGTGGCTAACTTCACACCGGTATTTTTCTAACGAAAAAAAAATTGAAATTTATCATCAAATTACTTCGATAAAGTAATTACCCTGAATATTCCATTCGATAGTTTCATCTCATTGTTAAACATTGTATACAAGATTCCTTCGATCATAATCTACCTATTCATCTCGTCGAAGTGGTCCTTGCATGACGATAAACGCCGAGGGCTCAGAAGAGGATACCTGGCTCCAAAATAATTGCAGATAATCGACGTCAAAGACATCACTCGCATTCCAATATCCTGTCTCATTCTGGCCGAACCTAATTTCGTAATAATTGCTTTCTACCTAAGCTGAGAGCTAAACACAATGCCCTCCAGGACGATCTTCGTTTTTGTTATCTTGCTCTGGTTTCAGATATCCTTGAGTGATTCTGATGGTTGTATCGTAACAGAAAGCAACGAGATGTGAGGTCATCCATAATTCCACAACTTCATGGTATATAATAATAATGATAATATTTATTGACAACGTGCGGTTCACAAATACAAAGAATATAGAGAAATGGGCGATTCAATAAATAAACAGAAGAATTCACGTACCTAAGCTGCATTGAATACTGCTTCTATGGAAATGAATACATGAAAAGAGTATATCAACAAAATAAATAAATGAACACCCAAATAATACACCAAACAAGTATGAATAAAAGCGATTAACAAATATACATTATGGCCACAGTTCATGGTATATAATAATAATGATAATGTTGATTTACAATGAGCGATTCACAAATACAAAGAATATAAAGAAATGGGTGATTCAATAAATAAACAGAAGAATTCACGTGCCTACTATGCATTGAACACTGCTTCTATGGAAATAAATACATGAAAAGAGTATATCAACAAAATGAATAAATGAACACCCAAATAATACACCAAACAAGTATGAATAGAAGCGATTAACAAATATACATTATGGCCACACTTCATGGTATATAATAATAATAATATTTATTTACAATGAGCGATTCACAAATACAAAGAATTTGAAGAAATGGGTGATTCAATAAATAAACAGAAGAATTCACGTGCCCAATATGCATTGAATACTGCTTCTATGGAAATAAATACATGAAAAGAGTATATTAACAAAATAAAGAGATGAACACCAATAAACCAAACAAGTATTAATAAAAGCGATTAACAAATATACATCATGCCAATGAAACAAGAATAAATAATACTAGTATAAATAAAATCATTGTTGAAAAATGGTTTTAGTAAAGTATAGGGAATTTTCATAATCAGAAATTGTCGCAGAATATCCACATTTGGGAGTTCACAGTACTGTTCATGCCAATATAGAAATTACAAAATGCAATGATTCGGTTGAATATATAAATTTAAAAAATAGTCTTATTGGTAAGTATCCATAGTTTTCTCACACTTCGGTATCTCTTGTTGAACAACAGTGATTAACAGGTTGAATGGATATTAAAAAAAATACAATTAAAGAAATTGTAAGGCAAACAAGTTTCTCTCGATTATATATTATTTTGATGATCCATTTTTTTAAACTTGGAGTTTATCTAGATAAGAGTTTAAAACTCCGCTCAATCCTATGGTACCATATGACACTTGTGATTGGACTAATGAATAATATATAATTTTGAGATAGTTGACATCTAAGAAGTTCCTTACGTGAGTGAATCTTGGGAGTAATCCTCTGCTTTTCTTTATTACGTTCTTTATCTGTAGACATTTCATGGATTCAGCTTCCGGAATTTGTGTATTACATGATATATTCAGAGATCCCATAGGTGGGAGACCATTTGCATAGCTTGCGAACGGTAGGTATTTGGTTTTGTCACAGTTTAATGTCAGTTTATTCATCCGATGGTATGGAAAAGCATTTGATTTCTGTTTATTGAGTTAAAAAAAATATTTAACGAAATCATTCTTTATCTTATAGTAAAAATGTGTAACTAAAAAATTATCCCATATTGTAACTCCTTTAACTATAAAGAAGTGAGTGAGGAAAAAAAACAAGGTGACAACTGCTCGGTTGATTTCTGACATTGATAAACCTTAAAGAGTTTACTTTTTCATTGCTGCTTACCCCAATATCTGTATAATATATACATATATTAATTTTCTAATAACCTATAATTCCATCATTTTAGTTTGGTAAATTTAGTAAATTATTATTAGAGTCATGAATGATTATAAAAATGAAATAAAAATTAATTTACCTAACTCCAATAATTTGTCTCGGTTTTTGTACATGATCTATAGTGGGATTTTCATCATCAACTTCCATTTGATTATTGTCATTGTATTTTATTATTTACGTATTAGTTACATTTTATGTTATCCTATTTTAAAAATTTGCTGGAGTAAATTGTAGAAACGCAAGGCCGAAATACGGAAGAGTAACGAGGAGAAAGAGAGAGAGAGAGACAAGAAGAGGACAGAGAATAAAACGCGCCCCAATGTCGAGAGTAGAATGCCGCGTATTAGTAGAGGGAGAAAATAGACAAGGAAAAAGGAACGCTGCATATGACGCTACGACGCCAGCAACTAGTATGAGATACTCACTCACATTTGTCGAGACCGTTCGCCTCGACCGATCACACTTTTCGTAACGCTCTCGTCCGCATTCACCAGCAAATCAAGCGTGCGTAGAGAAGTTTTACTTCAAAAACATTCAACCAGTGTGTGTAGCTCAAGGAAGCATTTTATGGTCCATAGCACTTGTATGTGTCCATGTTATCTGCTCTATAAATAATAAGCGTTCATGTCCATGTTATCTGCTCTATAAATAATGCTTTCATGGATGATATTCAAATGCTAGTTAGTTTCCCTACGAATAACCTTCAGCAAGCAAAAACACCCTAAACCATAATCTTGAAACAATGTTCAAATTAAGTTTGTTACACAAACTCAAACTAAACTCATCCTTCTCCTAGAAGTTACTGCAACCGGGTCGTTTCGGATTTTTCGACATCGTTTACTTCATTATTCTGTTGGAAAAACTGCAATATTTTGGTGTCACCCTAGATTGGTCTGATACATATCTGAAAGGAAGAGAACAAAGGGTGGTCCTAACTATTAGTGAAAACAAACAAAAAACTCCCAGGATGGGGTGACATCAAAAGTGAAGTACCTCAAGGATTGGTTTTGGGACCTCTATTATTTCTGATTTTCATTAACGATCTCGCTGATGATGCACTTTTCATCGTCGAGAGTAATGAGAAAATCTCCTTATACTCATTATATATCTCTCGTTTGTCAGCATTCAATCAATCACATACAAAGGGTTTCTCGATCCCATTTGGTCTGCCATTGCATGGGTTCAAAAACTTCAATGGACAATAAAATATTATTGAAATGTCCTTTTGTGCATTGAATTTTACTCTGGAAATAGACAGTCATCTCTTTTCAGATAAAACTCAATTAAAAATTAAAATAAAACCTCTAAGAATTAAAAAACTAATATATATATATATATATATATATATATATATATATATATATATATATATATTGGCCATTTAAGTTTAATATACCTAAGTAGTAAAATTTTGATCCAAGCGTCGTCGATTTAACGAGTGGAAGTAGCTTAGAATCCCTTACCAATTTATCCTCATTTCTCTTTCCTGCTCCATCATCAGACCCTGATCACCATCTATTTATAACCTATTCAATGAGACCACTCAAATGAGACTTAACACGATACCTCTGCTGTTAAGTTGGTGAGGAGTTGGGTATTCTACAGATTCCAGGTGATGCTGCAGCATGTCAAGGTTACATTGTTCTTGCAATATTTCTTCATCAACGAGAAAAGGGCTGATGATCTTCAAACGTCTGAACAGATTTTTTCGAATCATAGCTGAGAACACTCTCGATCAAGTCACTTCTCAAACAAAAAAAAACTCAATCAAAATCGGTTCATCCTCTTTGCCGCATAATGAATATGTTTCAAACACCTTGTATGAATCGAAGCAAATCATGAAATTATTCAGAAACCTTCAATACACTCAAAATGAAGGTGAACCAGAACATATTTTCAGTCAAGCTGCACAAATTGATTTGCCACAGTTTGTACTGAATTGTGCCATAATATAATTTGAATAAAATCTCTAGGTTGAGACGTCAAATACTAGTGAGGAAGGAATTGTTTTCTAATCGAGCTAAAAATTTCAATCAATGTTAGTGAAACTCAATTTACTCTTCTAGATAATTGATATTTGGTGCACTCCGCAGAAAAAAATGATAATGATGAGAAGACCGATTTTATAAATCCCTGTTCTCAAGAACTGACACAATGTTTTTCATTTTATGGCAATATCGAGAAATGTATCCAAGGAAGTTACCTAGAAAACTATATCCCTTTCAAATCTCTATTCCTCACGACAAGTGAACATAATGGATTCATCGTACTACCCACTTAACTTTGAAGAGTTTTGCAGAACGGAAATGGAAAATCAGATCAATGCACTTTATCTTCACGAACATAAATACACGACAATAACTTCAAGGCTAATTTCTCATTGCAACATGGATAAGAGTTGAGAAAAGTTCCAACAAACCATGCCCTAATGTGAAACCAGAATAATTTAGCTATTATTTATTTTGTTTTCATTTTCAATTGAAAATTAAAAATTTAATGTTCGAAAACCGTTGTTTTCACGCCAATTACTGAGTTGAGACGCTCCGATGTTGCCAACATATAATATTGTTTGGAAATAACAAACTGTAATATAAAATACTTTCAGAAATATTGAAAAAATGCATTTCAAATTCAACAGCGATTCTCGTCATATTAATAATGTTCAAATTGTTTTCTTTGAAATTAAACGCTATGAACGAACGAATATCAAAAAATGCTCAATACTTCTCGAATATATCAGCATTTCAAGATATCATACAAAAGTTTTCATGAAAATAACGTGACTTAAGTATTCTCTATGTGATAATCAAACTTGAGTTCTGCATTCACATCAGTTATACAAACTGATAAACTGAGCGAGGACAAAAAATGGAACACGAAACAGACTGCTCTAATGACCATACCATTAACAACCCAAGGGAAGTGAAAATTCCTCCGCAACCTGTTTTCACAGGTACCAAACAAATTATAGGTTACAAATGCAAATAGGGAGACCGTGGTAGCTGATAGACATCAAGAAATTGAAGTGAAAAATTACGTTTTCCGTTGAAGAGAACAATCTGACAGATGACGAGGAAGTCACAGAAACATCTAAATTAGTATCATTGACGTAAATAGTTCGTTGACTTGACCATGAACAAGAGGAATTTAGAATTTTGTCGCCATCAAATATACCAATAAATCAATTATTTTTGTAATATATTATTGTCTTCTATTAACTCAACCATAAACACAAACGAATGCCTTTAATAATATCTATTAGCTGGACAAATTCGTCATAATGTTTTTGGTTAATTTATTGAATGATAAATTCAAAAAAATTCAATTGCTGTTGAAGAAAAAAATGAATACTGAAAATAAATAAAATAAAAGTTATTTTGGGAAATTCTATGATAAAAAATTTGAATGTTTCTTTTATCAAGATTAACAGGTTACCTTGAACGATGGAAAGAGTGAATACAGTTTATATTTAGGACGAAGATGATTCTACATCTGATTTTTTCAACACCCTCTTAATATTTCGAAACATCCAATTCTCTATAAATTCAGGAGAAAATATTTGTGAAAAATGCATGAACACACCGATTGACATTTTTTGTGGACTTTATACTCGTAACAAAAATCTGTTTTTTGAAGCCTCTTAAAGGGGTGAAACAAGCAAACTTTTTTTAAAGGGAATATACTTGTGGTACCTTATTGGAAAGCTGTTTTGAAGATAAAATGGAATGTGCTATTGTTTTGAATTTATGTTCGACTACTAAGTTTGAATTAGAAAAAAACTGGGACCTTCAGATTTGTCCTAAATAAAAATTTTCAAAAAACAAAACGAATGAGTTTTCACCTTCCCAAATCTCTAGAGAGTCTGATAGAAGTGTACAGGGCCCAATACACCAATAAATGTATTTTTAAAGGTACCACAACTGGTATCTTCCCATTCGAAAAAAATAAGTTGGGTTATGTTTCACCCCCTATTAAAGGGTTTGAAAATACAATTGTTTTTATTAAGAATGAAATCTACAAAACATCTTAATCGACGTGTTTTTGAATTTTTACAATGAAGAAGCTGTTCAGATGCGCAATAATAAACTCGGCATTATGAAGTATAACTTTCTTTTCTTCGAACAAATTTGCCCAACAAATTATTATTTATAAAACTGCATTTGAAGTTTCATTACATATAATGCAGTGGTGAAGAAATAGTAAGTCAACATGGCTGCCTCAATGGTTATTATATACCATTAGTGTTAGACAAAGTACATACTTCTTTATTTGTTTTCATTGATTTCCTTATTGATTTTCAAAATGAAATATATGCAAAGTTGCGAAGTATTCACAAGCTGTTTATACCTAATTAGAACACTCGTAAAAGGCAAGAATACCTTCAAAACGAAATAAAAACTTTTTAACAAAAAATTAAACCGACGAAAAAATCAACTGAAAAGCAAAAAATAAAATAAACCTTCTTAGTCTAAATGATAATTGAGCTCCTAAACTAATGTAAGTGACTGATTTTGAGTCGGCGCCAAACAAACTAGCAATTGAATTAGGTGAAGCGTAAAATGATGGCAGCGAGATGCACGGCTGCGTTTTGGTGACTTCTTCCATAGATAATGATCTTCGATAATTGTTTGTTTGGCGCCGACTCAAAATCAGTTAATTACATTAGTTTAGGAGCTCAATTATCATTTAGACTAAGAAGTTTTAGTTTATTTTTTGCTTTTCAGTTGATTTTTTCGTCGGTTTAATTTTTTGTTAAAAAGTTTTTGTATTAATCTTGAATTGACGCACTGAGCCAGGAAGTCGGAAAAAATTGTTTGACTCCCTCTGAATTTGACAGATCTATCAGAGCAAATTAATATAAGAGCCATTGATCGATTATCTTAGGTAGTCAATCCTGTGAACCAGTGTTTCGCATATATCTCATTGGATTTCCAACAACCGTCACAAATTCTTGGGACAAATTAGATACGGACGAACAAAAAAAGGCGTCCAGTTCACAGGCAGGATCGGACGCCCCAGGATTGTCTCATTACGCTTGTCGGTCGGTCATTAATCCACTCTGACTGAGTCGTTTATTTCAATCTGGCCTTTTTGTATACGAAAACTAATTCTGACGTGAATTTATGCACGCTTGTCCGTTTTTACATCGGGGATGATGAGTGTAGCACAGATTTATTTCCTCGCGATTAATCCGTTTATATGGAAAGGGTCAATGACCGCGCGTAGTTCGACTCTTGTTATAAAAAAAAATCTGGGTGCCTCCAAAAACTTTATATCCGAATTTCTGACCGAAGTACACAAAACATGTATGAAAAATGCAAGTGAAATGCTCTTACATCAGGTTTTTTCTAAAATCTATTGCACAGTTTCCAAACATGGAAATTCATGGACAAATTTAAATAAATCAATCTAATAGTATTTCTTTACAATTTCGCAGGAAGAAACGGAAAATATTATGTCTTCCCACTTTGATCATCAATATAACACACATTGTTTCGAATAGAAAAAAACGAAATCCAGTTTCGTAACAATATATGCAATTATGCCGTACGTTCCACGAAATTTCCATGCCAGAGTTCGATTTTTGATAATACTATACCATCCCATATTTTTTGCCGCAATGAATTCTAGTTAGAATATAGTTTTCCAGTACTCACAACGAATTACCTGAGTAATGGAACATAAACATTAAGGAATACATCCAGTTAGAAATACCTGTCACGCCATCTGAATGTTCTGTGAAATACTTTTCGAGTGCAAGTGTTACTTGATTGCCTATTTGTCGTAAACTGGACGTTGCAAGGCGAGCCATGAAATGCACCAGAAATAAACTCACCCGCTGAATGAGTACTTGCTTGTGGAATGAGGAGTCATTACCTGAAACGAAAAAAAAACAAAATTAGTATCCATGTACTTCTTTAGACGTAATAACAATTTTAACCACGGATAATTCATCTGGGAACGGATTGTGTGGGAAATGACAGAGTATTAGGGTGCCAATCTTTGAAGACAAAATCTCATGAGATTTTTGGTTCATGAAATAAAAATCTCATGAAAATGTTAGTATCCATTTTGAAAAGGGAAACATTCTCAATTGAATATGTAGTTCAATGTCCAGCGTGGCTTTAGCCGAAGAAGTAGTTGTTTTCTGTTAGACATTCACAAAAAATAACTTCATTTTTATTGTGGATTTTTCAATTCACAGAAAAATATTTCTATTCGAAATTCAATTGAGAATGTTTCCCTTTTCAACATGAATACCCCACAAGAGGTTATCTTGACGATGGAAGATAGTGACTAAAGTTCATCTTTCAGTCGCAGATGATACCACATCTGATTTTATGAACATCCTGTTCATTTCTTGACATGTTCTTTGGGTAAACCTTCCAGAGTCTGAAAATGAAAATATATTCAGGAAAATCTATACAAGTGGAGAAAAAGCAAACTAATTAGTTCACCCCGATAAGGTCGGTATATTTTGCTTTCTATTGATGGAGTTGGATTTTTGTTAAGTTTTTTGTATACTGTGGAAGGTTACCCAAAAAACATGTCAAGAAACGTTGTTTCTCCACAAAAAACCACATTCATTCAATACTTATCCTGTTCATCTTTTCAACAAATCAATCTATTATACCCCATGACAGATTTTAATGTCAGAAAACACTAATTTCAAAGTGTCTCTCCAAAAGAAATGCATCTTTGCAAAGTGGGATTGTGGAAGGGTGAAATAGATTTTCGTCCACAAAAATGTATTGAAGACCTAGTGAATGCAATGCTTCTCTTGGGTCAATGTTACGAATTATTTCTGGTGAGTACTCTCTTTTGGAAAACATTCTTCTTTGCACCATTCATCTTTATGAGTTGTTAATTGAGAATGGAATAGAAAATCGAATAACTATCTGAATGAAAATGCAAATTTTCAATTTCAGATTTTTTCTTTTTAGTTAGGGTCTTTTCAGAATATCTAGCAGATGTAGTTCAATGTCCAGCGTGGCTTTAGCCGGGGAAGTAGTTGTTTTCTGTTAGACAATAACAAAAAATAACTTTATTTTTATCGTGAATTTTTCAATTCACAGAAATATCTTTTTATTTGATATTCGATTGGGAATGTTTCCCTTTTCAACATGAATACCCCACAAGAGGTTATCTTGACGATGGAAGATAGTGACTAAAAATTACCTTTTAGTGATTCCACATCTGATTTTATGAACATCCTGTTCATATTTTCAACAAATCAATGTTAGTATCGTTATTGGAGGGGGCACGAGATACCTGAAATATTGGATATACTCATGAAACAATTATTTATTAGTTATTACCAACGCTTTATCAGCTTGACCTGTATATATGTATGAATTAATGTAACGCAATCTTTGAAATTAATTTTCACCCACTTCTAGACACACGAATGATTTGAAATTTCGCAGACGTATTTAGAACCCATGATAATACAATAATTTCATAGCTAACCAATGCGAAATACATAGGAATACATGGTTTATAGACATGAAAATGAATACATACTTTATAAACATGAAAAATAGACACGAATTTTGATATTGTTGGAAAGCACCAATGGTATTATGTCCAAATCGAAATTTTGAAGAGAAAAGAGTTACAACTTCTGTTCCGAACATTTTTCTGTATCCCTATGTATTTTTGCAGTTACAGCTAAAAATAAGAGTATTCAAAGTTTTTGGATTTTATTTTTTATTTTTAGGGCCACGGCATGTAGACCAGAGTCGATAATTTTTGAAAGCAAAAAAAATAATAGTAGGATGAAACCCATCGGAAAAAGAAGAGAATATAACAAAAATGAAAGGAAAAATAATTTACGGGCGATATGAGGTCGGGAAGTGGAAGGGGGTGAGTTTTTAAGGGTAAAAAACGGTTTATCTCGATTTCTGGCAAAACTGCAAGTCCTATGGAAAAAAAATAAACAGCAAAGTTGTAGGTAATGGAAATATCTTCTGTATTTACACTTCATGTGAAAAATTCTTTTTGGTTTTTTATTTTTATCTTTTACAAAAAAAATCTCACGAACTATGGTGAAAACTTACCTTTTTATGTCCCAAAAACACTGAATTTTTTTTTATTTGAAATATTAATTTTTTCACGTTATTTTGACTTAATATCGAAAAAGCACCCTAATTTTCAATCAAAAATTCTCCCGTCAAAATATCAGCTTTTTTAAAAAAGTCGGTGGGCTTTTTGTTCGTTGGAATCTCTACTTTCTGATGGTATGAAAAAAATATACATTACTATGGTAAATGTTCTCAGAAAATGCAAAGAAACAAACAAACTCATATCCGAAATTTTTTTTTTTAACCATCATGTACAATTTTGAGCTATTTATTGAAATTCACACCTTAATTACTCGACTTTTTGATGGGCTGAAATATTGTAGATGTCTTATTAAATATTAACTTATTTGGTTGTAATTATAGTAGTTTTTTGGATTTGCAATTTTTTTGTTCATCAATGTAACATGAAATCTTACGTTTTTCGAGTAATTGAAGTGTAAATTTTAATAAGTAGCTCAAAATTGTACATGATGATTGAAAAAAAATTTTTGGATTCGATTTTTTTCGTATCTTGCATTTTCTGAGAACATTTAACATAGTAATGTATATTTTTTTATACCATCAGAAAGTAGAGATTTCAACGAACAAAAAACGCACCGACTTTTTTAAAAGAGCTGTAATTTGACGGGAGAATTTTCGATTGAAAATTAGGGTGCTTTTTCGATATTGAGTCAAAATAAGGTGAAAAAATAAATATTTTAAATCAAAAAAATTACAGTGTGTTTGGGACATAAAAAGGTAAGTTTTCAACAAATTTCGTGAAAAAAAAACACTTTCACTTTTTACCATTTTCAAAGGCTTCAGCCCTGGTCTAATGGCCAAAAATTTCTTAATGGATACTTCATACACTACCTGATCCAGATTTTCAACTGTTTTGTAATTTTTGTTAGATTTAGGTGAAATTTTGTTTCTATTCATTGAATTATAACCCCTACAGTTTTCTGTGAGAGAGTATAATAATACGACTCCAGTGGTACGTGCCATCCTTGATGAATAATAAAAACATTCGGTCCTCAATAACCGCATCAGATGGCAAACGCAATTGATATCCCTTTTCGTGGGAACCAGAACATAAAAAAAAAAAAATACGTCGAACATGATCCACTCACACTCCAATTGGGAAAACTCATCACATCTTCATTATCCCCCAAACGAATCCATTAGTAGGGAATGATATATTTGGAATGACCGTTCACACAAAATTATAAGGCATGATATGTAGTTTCAAATATTTGTTATCTCGATGCAATTATTGAATTACATTGATTGTGCGGCAGCGTTTTGTTGGGCTGATTGAAAAAATAATTGGACAAGCACGTATGATAATTTTTTTTCTGTATAATGCTTGCGCCTCATCAATTGTCAATTTGTTTAACCATTGATTTGTTTTGTAAAGATCTCAAAATCGAAAATACTAGTTCAAATGGTTTGTTCATATGTATTCAACTGTGAATACCTACCTATTTTCAATTGATAATTCGTATATACCCATCTTATAAACAACAACTTCACTTTCACTCATGATGAATGCAATGTTAGATAGGACTCCGTTGGAGAGCTATTAAACTTGGAATACCCGTCGTTTGATGTTCATTGCCGTTCGATGTACAAAATATTTTTATTCATTTAATTACCAATGTTAAGTTCAATATAAATACAAAGTGTATTCATGTCAGTCAATTACCGATATGGGATATAAAAAATAATATGACTGTTATTTGATATAACTAGACAGTGTGTAAATAGATAGATTGAATATAGTAATAGATAACTACAAAAAGAGAGATATGAACTCATTAACCTTATGAATAGATGAGTAAAAGGTTTTCACCCATTTCTGGAATATATTGAACTTTATCTTTCAGAGTACTATTTTTTTAAATTCGTCAGATGCATCATCTTACTCTTCATTAATTTCATTTAATTCATTTACCATAAGTGGAACATGCCTTTTTAGGAAACAATGGTTCAGTCAAATCGCCAAGTTTCATGATTGAATTTTCCAAGATACAGTTTCAGCTTTAAGATATGCAAAGCATTCATAATAAAATTAGAAATAGAGCTTACCCGAAATTTATTTATTTCCAATTTTTTTTCCGAAAACTTTTGTCTGCGTATATTTTAATTTTTCCCATGATCTTCTGCAACAATTATTTTCAACTTGTGATTGTATTTTATCTGGTAACTAGCAATTCAAATATTTTTTTATTATTACTTTTATATTTATTTTTTATATTATATATATTTTGTACAAAAATTTTCTTATGAGATGATAATCTTCTGACTAAAAGTATTGAAAAATTCTAAATATAGTGGATATCTTCTTCCAAAGAGCCATGGGACCCACTGTGACGGTTCGGAAAAAAACTAGCCAAAATCAAGATGTTTTCATAGAATGAAAGTCCACGCTTACTTGTGAAATTCATGTGTTTATCAAGAAGTGATAATTATCTTAATAATAGTCATTATCGATCTTGGTGATGGGACTTGTTCTTCCAAACAACTGCTTGTTTAGATTGCCCTCCTCCGATTATCTCATGCGGGGTGTTACTTACTGAAAAATAAAAGAGAAGCTGATTTAGATTATTATTTTCCCTCCTCACCTTTGTTAGTAGGACTCACCCTTTCCAGAGAGGTCATTCTAAGATAGCTGAAGGCAGCCTAGACTCGCAGACCAGGATTCATCGATTTCTCAACTTCATCAACAGATTTTATGATATGTACAATGAACTCTCTGATTTTGTTCAGGTCAGAAGATTGTTAGAGAGGTAATAGTCCAGCAGAGATGGGCAGTAAATGGCTTGGTAATAGTTTGTATCGGAAAGTTTAATGGAACAATGGCATCTGGGAGATTTTCCATTCCCTCAATTTTCAAGTCAATTCGTCGTCAGTCCACTCTCCTACCTTTTCTCCTTCCTTCGTGGAAGCTTCCATGATACCAAAAAGGCCGTTTGAGAAGAAATAACTTTGGAAAAATCGCCAGGGATACTTCGAGGAGTCATCTGATTTCTGACAAATGTGAACATTGTACTTAATTTCAAGGATTTCATCTCATTTTCGCGCCAACTGTTCTGCGCGGGATCTTGTTCGTAGAACTATAGTCCTTGTAAACGATCAATTCACAATTTTTCGCATCTACTAATGAAGTTCTGAGCAGAATTTAACGTCATTCATTTGTTGTCCCCAAAAATTCTAAACAAAATCGAATCAGTGAATACACCAGGATTTTTAGACATCTTAATTAGAGTGTATTATCTCAAGATGTCGTTAATTTTCACGATCATCATTGTTAATAACTACACAATCACTATATGTTTCCATCCGTCCAAATAATGCGACTTATGATGCTGTGGTTGGGATCACCACCCAACAAAATAATTTCAACATTAATTTACCTATAAATCCCATTGTTTCCACATGTTAGTATAACCTCCTCGCCGGTCATTAATAAAATTGTATGTCACTTCAAAACAGGTCCTATAAAATACTAATTTTTCAGATCATTCCTTTGTAACACCATATAATACTGAAGATGGGACTAATTAGACTCGAAACATGTCTATTATAATTATTTTTCCAATAAACCGTGGAGACGACTTTGAACTTACTCATTTCTATATTTACTATCATTTGTATATATGATGAACTTCGTGAAGTTCAGAAACATAAACTATTATATCAGATACCCTGCGGTTTGCAACTAAAACAAATGAATCAGAATTGCAGACCAAAAGAGACATCAAAGAGATACCTGATTGTGTCGCGCTGCAACCACATATTTGCCGTACGTGTTTGTTCTGGCTCTGAATTACTCCAACAAATATTAGCTTGAACAGTGTTCGAAGCGAGAACTCTAAGTACAGGCGGTTGCCTTCATTAACGGTAAAATTATTCGAAGGGAGGCAAGGGACATGAGTATTCCTGCTATCCCATCCTCATTGGCCGTGAGAGGAAACTAATTTTTGTTTTTTTTTCGAAAACGACAGACTACAATTCTTTTTATTTTGCTTCAGCAAAGGACAAGGTCCTTAATTCTGACAATGAATTATTTTCTTCATTCAATTATTTTTTTTGAGACAGTCATTACCACTAAACTCGAAAAACCTAGTAGGATCTGATGTGATCCCCTGTTATCCCGTTTTTTATTTATCCCGTTATTACGTTTTCACGTTACTCCCTTATCCTGTCATTCCGTTATCCCATTTTCCCGTTCTTTCGTTATCCCGTTATTCCCGTTATCCCGTTTTCCAAAAAAAAAAAATAGGGGTTGATCGTAGAAGGGTGAATTAAGAGTAATATAAGTCATGACAAAATAAAAATAAAAATCTTGCAAAAAAATAGGGGTTGATCGTAGAAGGGTGAAAATTTGGGGTTGTATGTATTTTTGAATGTTGTATCATAAAAAAGTAAAAACAAAAAATTTTGTCTGAAAAATAAAAAATAAATTGAGGGGTGGACCACCCTTAACATTTAGTGGGATTATTTGTGAATCTAAACCATCCAGGGCGCCACCAAATGCATACAAAAAAATTCATTTAAATCGGTCCAGCCGTTTAGGAGGAGTTCAGTGACAACACACGTACAGTAGAATTATATATATATATAAAGATATATATATATATATATATATATAAAGATATATATATATATATATATATATATATATATATATATATATATATATATAATGGAAGGAATTTAATGGACATAGCCCTCAGAGAAAAGTGCTAATCGTAGACACGTGTTTCGGGCTCTCGGCCCTCATCAGTACGGTGGAGAAGTGCAAGGATTAACAACACTTGGTAGAAACGATAAATCAACGGAGTCAAAAAGAAGCCAGCGCTCATTTGTGATTTCGGTCAGCAGACCCTGATTTCCAGAGCAACAACCAACGTCACCACGGAGGCAGCTATAGCTACCTGCGTGACAGTCCGAGTCCAGGAATATAAATATGAAAGAGAGTAATATCGAGGGGACTGTTAAAAACAAAATGGAAGGAATTTAATGGACATAGCCCTCCATTTTGTTTTTAACAGAGTCCTCGATATTACTCTCTTTCATATTTATATTTCTGGACTCGGATGTCACGCAGGTAGCTATAGCTGCCTCCGTGGTGACGTTGGTTGTTGCCCTGGAATTCAGGGTCTGCTGACCGAAATCACAAATGAGCAGCTGGCTTCTGTTCTGTTGACTCCGTTGATTTATCGTTTTCTACCAGTTGTTAATCCTACTTCCACCTACTGATGAGGCGAGAGCTCGAAACTACTAAATTTCTAGCATGTCTAATCTCATTGTTTACATCCCGATATTTATATATATATATATATATATATATATATATATATATATATATATATATATATATATATATATATATATATATATATATATATATATATATATTATAATATATTATAGTTGTTCAGTATAGTCGTATAAATTGATGTACAACCCTTACCCGTATTTTTTGTTGATGACTGCTGCCAAACAAAAATCGCATTTCTAGAAACTCACAATCCCTCTTCAAACTCAAAACATGCTTCGATATACGTATTCACTTGAAAAAAATGGTATGGTTCCGAAAAAAATTAGTCAACATTTAATTCGATATTATATTTTTCTCATACACAATGAGAGATTTACGTTAACAAAGTCAAAGACTATCTCCAAAAGAAAAATATTTCATGAAATCCCTGTTTGCTCTAGTAATACAATGAAATAATAAATTACATGAGAAAATATGATAAATGTAATCATTACTTTTATTGAAGTAATAACTTGTAACGACTTAAGTGTCACTTAGATTACGCAAGCTGTTGAGTACCGAGCGGTGTCGAATTCTTTGGACTATCTTGCTAGTTCCTTATTTGATATGTATCAAGCAAGAGTTTTAGGAATTGAATTTCAAATACCGACATTATTTGTTTAATTATAGGATAAAAATCCAAAATTCCTTTGAAAGAAAAGGTAAGCTTTTTGTTTTTTTCTACTGAGTATATAACAATGTATTCAATTCACTTGTCAAGATTTCACTAAAATAGCGTGGAATAATAAAATTGTTAAACCACTGGTAACCAATTAACAAAATCTATGGAAACAAGTATTGCCTTGAGCCAAACTTGCCCTGGAAAACTGATAACATTAAATGAATGCAAAAATTGAGAGACAAAGCTTTGAGTACATCACTGGACATATCACAAACACCTTAGGAACTTCTGAGATCAAATCTGAAAAAGCGTACCTCAGTCATAAATTGAAAAACTTCAACATGAAGGAACAATGAGAAGAACTCAAAAAAAAATCTGTTGCAACTACAAAATGTAGAGTAATCCCAAGGTTTCGAAAATTGAAATTGTTTGAATAATAATTTTATTAATATCTCAACTGACGACAACGCGATGAACGATCTCCTCATTGAGCAATACTATTCAAATGTAAAACACGCCATAAATAGTACCTACTCTCGCCTTCGAAAGTACATCTGAAGCTGAAATTACAAGAATCATAAACAACATGAAACCATAACCTATGGCACTGAACATTTTAAAATTATTATATCACAAATGTGCTATCCTATAATTATGACATTCATACTCTACCTAAAGAATGTTTAGCAATTAGTTTTTTCCTTTATCTGGGAATCTACAAGAATCACCCCATTAGCAAAAATAAATGATCTCAGATCCTTAAGCAGTCACTCGACACTTGAAAGGATTGAAAAAATAATGTAGGTCAAATTAATCAGCATCTCACTCTTAATGACATTATACCGCTGAAACAATCAAGCTTCAGAAGTGGATACTGCATACTTGTTGGAGTTGTTGATAATATATTGACGGTTAAAGATCGTGGAGAAATCTGTATGTTGATTCTGTCAGATTATTCAAAATCATCATAAACCACAAAACTCAGCTAACCCTGCTACACTTTCTTGTATTTGATGACACAGCTCGTGCTATGTTGTCTTCATATTTAGAAAATAGAATTCAAATTGTAGCAATTGAAAATCAGTTTTCTACTCCGTTGCAAGTGAAATAAGGAGTGCCACAAGGAAGTATTCTGGGACCACTACTATACACACTGTACACTGCTAACTTCCCAAGCTCTCTACGTTGGTGCAAAATTTTTACACAGATGATACGCAAAAAATCTGCTGCTTCACTGTTTTGCAATGAGAACATGAGAGAATATATCCTGAATAATACAGTTTTGAAAATGGCAGACGAAGAAATACCGTTTGAGTCAGAAATAAAAAAATTGGGTCTGATAATGGACTCAAAGTTAGGATTCAAACACGATACAAAAAAAAATAAGAAATGCTCATGGCCCCTCGAAGTTAATATTCACACAAAGACATGTTCTTGATTTAACTGCTAAAAAAAGTGTTAGTTACTCACTTGTTTTTTCACACTTTAATCATTGTGATGATATAGATACCAAGCCTATACAAAAAGTACAAAATTGTTGTATCAGACTCATCTATGGAAAAAGGAAATGTCAATATAACAGATATAAACTTCATGAAATCATAATCTGAACATACGTCAGAAAGCGCTTCTTACTGTACCAAAACCTCTCTAAATGAATTTTCAAAAGCTCTTTCAGCTACTGCATTGCAGCCCTTGTCAACAGCCATATTATCCCAATACCAAATCTCCTTGAGATATCGCCATCATCGTTCAAGAAGCAATATAAAAAGCATAGCAATAAGACATTTTTCATGGTCTAGAAATCAGGTCACAGATTTCTGCAATGCAAAATATATCGTTGCAAACTTAATTGGGTTCTCAATCAATTGATCGATTCCAAATCTGTTTGGTTCAAGTATGTCTTCAATTTTTTTCCGAAAATATAAACTGTAATGATTTATTTCATTTCAGGAGTTATAAAATAAAGAAGCGTGGAACTATATTTGAATATTTTTATTGTGCTCTTGATTTTGATGCAGTACCATAGTATTTTTTCCACGTATGATAGGAATGTTCATGTACATGAAGACTCAGTTTATGTTTGAATTCAAAATACCATAATTTTCTCAATAGTCAAGAATTTTAGAAAGTTCCAAACGTAGCCACTGATTTAGAAAGAATTATAAGTTACATGGTCGAATAGTAAGGACTATCATATCTTTTTCGTGTTTTCGAATTCCTCTTCTCTTTGTAGCTTAAACTTATGACCATATTTCGATTAAATGTTGATGGTGCGGTGTCTTGGTATTAAAATTTGGAATCTCCGCAACGATTACGGAATCATATTTCTGAAGAATGTACATATCTCGAACATAACAAAATATTTTATGGGTCCGGGTCTGTTTTAATGGGAAAACCATAATTTATAGATTTTTGGGTGGGCTTCTTCATAAACTTGATGAAAAGAAAGTTAAACCGTCTTTTATGTTTAATGTTAATAGGTTATTTACTATAATTCTCATTCTAGATAGAGCAACATAATTGTAATTTATATAATAAACTGATTCTTTGTTATGTTCATCCTCAAAGTGAAATGAAAATCATTAGTTTTGTTCACGTACGTAATATCCTTCTGGTACTGTGTATTTAGGAAAAATTCAGAGCATATTGGATAGTTTTACGAATTTTTACATTTTTTTGTTTTAGGAAATATAGTATATCCATTCTTAGTTGGATGAGGTTGAGGTTTATCATCCCCGATAAAACATAATAGGATTTGCGCTTTGATCGAAAATGCCGACCATAGGCGGAGATTTATTCTTCTACTTCAAATGTAACTTTGCCTGTTTTGTTCAAAAACAAATTTCAGTAAACTATCTGGTAAAGGAGATTATTGAAGGATTTAGAAGGGATTTTCAATAATAACATTTTTTGGTCGGTCTATTGGGCGATAATAAGAAACGGTCCGAAAGTAATTAATAATTATATTTTTTTGTATCCTATCAAAAATATTGTAATTGGTTTTTGAGATCACCCTGGGCTTGGAAGGTATATTCAGTTGAATTTCTTGGTAATTGAGTGCAAGGTGAGCACTACTCTACTGGCCTCATAATCTTTTTTAAATTTTCGATCTGTTCGTTTTCTTTCCAGATAATAATAAATAATAATAAAAATATTTTTTCAGTTCATTTGCATAGAGATTATCAATGTAAACATAAACAGTTTTGAATGAATATCAGATTTTGAATAAAATATCAGATATTTCAAATTAATCAAATGCCTATGTCCAGGTTCACTTTAGCCTGAGCTAGACTGTGTTCCTAGACACAAAGCGGTGTTTGATCTTTTTGAAATATATTATACTAATGGAATGAAAATGAAGTACCTAGTAGTAAAATAATATAAAGTTACTAAAGGTACTTTAAAGTATGTGATAGAGAATTTATATAAATGTAACAATAACAGTGATCACAGACTGATAAAATAGTAAACTACACATTTATCTATACATATACACTTCATTCACGAACGTAGAGTAAAATACGTACATACACAATAATAATAAAAATATTTATAGTATGTATAGCTAGATTGAGTGTTTCTAACATAATGAACAATTAAGAATTTCTGAAATATTACAGACTAATAAAAATACTTGTATGTTAATAAATGAATATTAGTTAGAATATATAAGTATAGGTTTGGACTTATATTAATAGCAGTGGTGATTGATTAACAGATTTCAGTTTGGTTTGTATATACATATGCCTGTTCGGTTATTGGTGTGTTTATAATAGTATTTTGACTGTTGATGTAAGTAGCCAATTTGTTAATATGATATTTTTTGTGAATTTCTTATTGGTAGATAATTGTATAATTTCTGTCCCACGTGTAGGAAACTTCGCTAACGAATAGACTTCTGAGACTTGGGGAGAGCTATATTGGCATTTTTAACCGACGAAACCAAAAAGGAGGAGGTTCTCTATTCGACCCGTATATTTTTTTTTCCATCATATTTTTTTATGTATGATCACGCATAACTTTTTACTGAGGCGTCCGATTCCGATCATTCTTTTTTCAGTGGATAGGGTGTACTTCGAATTTGGTTCCATTTGAATTCAAAAGATGAAATCCACCCCTAAAAATAGCGAAATGAAGGATATTGATCACTCACCTCTGAATTCTGGTCCGTTAACCGATTCTATCAGGCATAACTTTGTACTGGGTTCGTCGATTTGGATGATTCTTTTTTTAATAGATAGGGTATACCTTATATTTGGATTTCAGAAGGAATTAGCCACCCTTACGGGTAGAAGAATAGGGGATAGTTGATTTTTCACTAGTGAACATTGGCATACACATACGTAGTTGACAATGCCAGATTGCTACTGACATTATTCTTGTTTCACATCCGTCAAAATCAGTATATTTTATGAGAGGATGGAATGATATATAAAGTAATGAAATAAACTAACCAGAACAACGAAAATAATTAATATTACAACAAATAGTAAAAGTAGATAATCATATTATTTAACTGGTAATAGTTGAAGTAAGGTGGGTAAGTAAGTATTTTGGAAGTAATCAAAAAACAAGTAGGTAATAATTGGTAGATTTTAGCCACAAAAAATTGAAAAATAAAATATTTTTAACAAAAAATTTAACCGACGAAATACGGAACTGAAAAGTAAAAAATAAAAACTTTTTAACAAAAAATTAAACCGACGAAAAAATCAACTGAAAAGCAAAAAATAAAATAAACCTTCTTAGTCTAAATGATAATTGAGCTCCTAAACTAATGTAAGTAACTGATTTTGAGTCGGCGCCAAACAAACTAGCAGTTGAATTAGGTGAAGCGTAAAATGATGGCAGCGAGATGCACGGCTGCGTTTTGATGACTTCTTTCATAGATAATGATCTTCGATAATTGTTTGTTTGGCGCTGACTCAAAATCAGTTACTTACATTAGTTTAGGAGCTCAATTATCATTTAGACTAAGAAGGATTATTTTATTTTTTGCTTTTCAGTTGATTTTTTCGTCGGTTTAATTTTTTGTTAAAAAGTTTTTTCTCGAAATCTTGTTGGATAAGTGTGTGTTCTATTCAGATCTATTAAATTATATTTGACTGAATTGAGTAATGATGTTTTGTAGAATAGATTTCTAATATTCAATAGTTTAGAATTCTGGAAAAGCAGAATCGATGAAAACTGGCTATTGAGTTTGTACATTATTTTGATTATTTTCTTCGGTGGTATTTCGAGAGGTTTTATATTGTTAGAGTAAGCACCACCACATCCTGCCATAGTTCAGGAGTGATTCGACCAAACTGAAATATATGCATTTCAGATTTTTTTCATCTAGTATGAATGTCATTTGTTTGAATAGGTAGAGCTCGTCCAATATTGAAACGACCGTTTGGTAGGTAGAGAGGGGGAAAACACGAGTGAACACGATTTGATGTGGCAGCTTATGCTACGGCGAATCTTCACCAGTGTCTTGGCATGCAGCGTTTGAAAGGTTAGGTTTGTTTGATTAATAAATAGGAAGTCCAGTTATTTATTCAACTCTGCAATAGTTTACTGTTACCTTGCCAAAATGCACTCTGGCAAATTTGTCGAAAAATATGTTTTCCATTCAGAAGTTAAAGGAGTGTAAGTTCTCTACGTCTCGTGTATCGCCTATACCAAATAATTTGGCACGCCTATGGAATTTCTATTAATAGCCAAAGTTTGGGAATCTTCGAGAGGAATTGGTTGTTAGGTAGGGGAAGGTCAAAGTGGTCGTTTCAATATTGGACGAGCTCTACATTAATGATCTTATTTTTTTGGTCAAGTTCTGAATTTGAAGATCCCATTTTAGGTTATTATGAATAATTATCCCTAGGTATTTTGTGTTGGTTGTAGTTTGAATATTATACGTATTATTTCTCGAAGGTAGATTTGGGTCTAATTGTTCAGTATTTGGGAGATCATTTTTATAATTTGAAAAAGGTAGATATACAGTTTTATCCATATTAATTGTGAGGAGATTGTCATCGGACCATTTTATTATTTTTCCTAAATAGTTTTTTATTTTGGTTTCTACTTCTTCCCAAGAGTAATACGACATATCCTTGTTTTCTCAAGATTCCTTTTGTGTTGATGAACAATTACATTTCTTCTGTGTAAATCTGTTCGAACATTTGCATAGGTAATTGTTTTGTGTGGAGACTGTGTTGGATTTGAAGGAAAATTTAGGATTTCCGCTTACCATTTTGTATAAAAAATAAAATTTGGAATTCGAGGAAACTCTTCCAGATGTGGAATTAATTCATTTTGTTCCTTATTGAAGTTTTCTACCGAAGCAAATATCTTATATTGGGAATTTTCCACAATTCCAACGTACATTTTTTTCAAATCCAAAGTTATATCCCAGTTTAACATTCTAAAATGAATCATGAAACAGTTGCTGATTGCTAGAAGTCCGCTGAAAAAATTGTGTAAACTTCCCAATGTAAGTGAAACATTTGATTTAAGAAACAAAATGTGATCCTTTTGCAACCCAACGCATTTGTGATTTGCACATCTGAGAAATCTCTTTCTGAATTAAAATTTCATTCGTCACAGAAAATAGAATTATAGAAATAATGTTTCTCAAATCAATGAGAATTGATTGGACTACTTTTTCTTAGTTTCAAATATGAGAATATTATATTTTCCTGATTGCGCTAATTGTTACTCATGTTCATGTGAATCACTGACTTGGAATGAGTTCGGATTTATCAAAAAATGGTTTCGATAAACACTCCATAGTCACTTTTTCGCGTAAAGAAAACTGGGTTTTTCCACCTTGTCAATAAGCCATTTTTTCTTCTTCGTCACAATTGTCATTTTTGAACACTAAAAAAGGGGCGATTGTAAACTGGGCCGATTATCAGGCAATGCTAACTAATGAGTATGTAATCTCGGCCGGCCAAAATGTTGTACCTGGTTTCAGGTATGTAAACTTGGCCGCCTCAATTATCATGATACTTCATTTGAGAAAGATTTCAGGGAATATATTTAGAATTTGGAACTTATCCTCATCTCCTCATCCTCATCCTCATCCCCTTATAATAAACAAGTTTTGCACCCTGGATACAAATAGAAGTGTCGAGGGTGATTGATAAATAGTAGCATCTTAGATTTGTCCAGTGAATCTCAGTCGTTTGCGTGTAACCGATTATGGATATACAAGTATCAGTCATGAAAAATCAGCGTTGTAATGTTCTTTCATTAATATACAACTACAAATACAATTTCAAAGAAGAGTTGAAAACGGGCGAGAAGTGGAGGTGCAAACAGCCAAAGTGTTCTGTTAGTGTTTACACCGTGGGCAGTGATTATACCATCTCGATATCAAATTTTACTCACAATCATGGTGCTTGCAACATTAAGATATTCAACGAAATATCATTACAAGCTCAGCGAAAATAGGATCTAATAGGATGTAGATTTCATCTATCACAATCTTGGTGGCGTAAGATTCAAGAAGTTGGTCTTGCCAAAGAATACAGAAATAAAACAGAGGGAGGAAAATGGTTAGGATTCTGTTTTGGACTTATGTTTGTTGACCCTGAGGAAGTAGGAGACGCATTTGCTTCTTCTGTAGCTGCAATTCAGCCTCAAGCAATAAAAATTCAAACGTTTGCGGACTATTTAGTGGACAATTATGTGGCGGATTGTGCAATCTGTCCTCCAGAGTTATAGGCGTCTAAAACGTCAACGGCTGATAGAAGCACTAATTTCTGTGAATCATTCCATTCACATTAAAAAATATTTGTTTTTGTTGACTTTTTATTAAATTATCAATGTGAAATATATGTTAAACTCCAGTGTGGACAAGCCATATGTACCAAATTCGGACACAAGAAAAAAAGCGAAGTATTTAGATCGTATGTTTAATGACTATAACGCTAAGAAAATAACTACGCTGCATTTTTTGAAACTTGCTTCACATTATTACAATAAATGAGTTCTAAATAATAATTTGAGATGATATATGTATTTTCGTTTGTATGTTACTTATTTTAATTTTAATATGTGACATTGTTAAGTGGAATTGTATATTATCAATTTATCAATAACTGTATCATCTATGATTTGTATATATTTTGTGTACTTATATACCCTTGATATATCCTTTTTTGGAATATAAGTAATATAACCTTCAAAACGTGTTTTTATTTCCTTGCCAAAGTGTGACATCATAATGTTGAAAAACTGACTCTGATTCTCAGTAGTAGGTTAGTTTACAAACATAGGTTACATGGTAGACCCGTAGAGTTTTCAGAACTAAGGTTTGGTATCATCAGTTTTACGATCGGCCTAGATTACATACCGTATTTTGGGGCGTCTTTTAATTGAGAAGATTATAAATCCTTAAGCGGCCGAGTTTACATCTGCCCCTAAAAAATAGTTATCCGAACGTTTGATACATTTTTGAAAATGTACGAGATATCATTCGAAAATCACTTTAAAATAGCAAGCAAAATACATTCACTTCTACTGTTTAATCTTCGGTGACTCAAATTCAACAAAATAATAATCATTTAAATTAATTCTGACTTTTTGTTTAAATTGAACTACAAACTTATTTGAAGTTCGAGTTTACAAGCTTTCTTTTTTATATATATAATGTTTCAAACTATGTGGCCCATTAAATGATTAATGATTAGTTGAAACACTTTCATTGGTTGTTCCACAAATTTTAGGTGGATGGCACTTTCGACTACTGCACAAAAACTTTCTTGCAGTTGTTCACCATACATGGCTGCTTCTGTCCAGACACACACCACAACACTGTTTCACTAATATATTCTATTATCTATACCCCGAACCCGATCAAGTATAATCTGTAGTGCTTTACGGTAATTTATGCTATCAGGGGTCAACGGTGTTTTAACGCGGGAATCGTTTTCACTCAATTTGGTCTATTATATACTTTATACGGGGAATCATATTTATTCCTCTTTCCGGATTTCTTCATCATGCAGCATTATAACATCATCATTCAAACAAAATATTTATTTAACAAAAAATGGTTATACGAGTAATATCTGGGGCGGGCTACAGAGATCACTGCCATGCTCTATTTATTCATCACCAGATCATGCCTCTTCCTACCGCTTTCATATATTCCACTCTGCTTGAAATTCATAAAAAAATATCAGATTTTGCTCTTTCAGCGGACACGCATCAGCACCAAACAAGGTCAGGAAACCTCTTGAGAACACCAAGATATAGACTCTCTGTATCACAGAAAAATTCATTGAATATAACCTTTGGAAATAAGAAATATGAACTTTTACAATTTTAAGAGATCAGTTTTTACTCCGTAAAGGACTCTTTGAACTATAATTTTAACGTGGGTGACCTAGGCTTTTAATGTGTTGGTCAATTCAACTTTTATACCCCTTTTTTGTATTATTTACAACAACTGGTTCTGAGTTGACCTTATTTTATTCTTGTGTTGTAATGTGATGTATCACGTAGGAAATTTAGTATTTCTTTTTTAACTTGTAACTTTAATTTTTTTTTCTTAAGGACCTGCTACAAATGTATTTATATATATGGACGTAGTTAATAAATCTCTCTCGCTCTCTCTCTCTCTATAATATGTACGGTTTTGAACGAACCCTATATTTTGAGTCGAAGATTACTTTATTCAACAGAGCATGGATCTACTATACCATGATACAAATTTTGCATGTATATTTTATATTCTATGTTCAGTTTCATGCCGATCAGGTGGTCAACTCTTCGATAAATTTGTCACATATATTTTATTTTCTTTATTGCTTATTAATTGGGTAACGTGAAAAACATCGAGTATATGGCCATAAAATGTTTTCCAAAGAACATTAATTAGTTCTCATATGAATATTTTGTCAATTCATCGCTGTTTGTGACCTTTTTTAATACGCTTCCAATTAACATACTCAAAAGATGACTTGGCATGGGAAAATTGTTGACTATTACATTTCTGAAACATCTTTTGAGGTATTAGGCAATTCAGAATTTTAACCCGTTTTTCAATAACATTTATTAACTTTGGAGGGCTTTTTATTCGCGTGTCCCTTTGTGAATATTCATGAGAACCATTTCAGGGCTGTTAAAATCAAAAAGTATTATATATGTACAACCGTACAACTCTCCGGTGGTCTCTTCTCATCAACACGATAACATTGAATTAAAATTCCATTTCGGTTATTTATTGTCAATTTGGTAATGTGATGAGTCTGATTACGATCGCATGATAGTTTTTTAATTTGGGAAACTAGTATTAAAATAGTTTCATGAATTATGGTATTCATTATTTGATATTTTCTTGATAAATATTTTTTATAATTGGTGACCTATCACACCGATAACATTAGACCACTAATGGTACAAAAAACTCCAACCATCGTTAAAAAATTAAATAGGATATTTTTACTCGATATTAATACCCACTAGAATGGAAGAGAAGAGGTTTGAGAAGACAGATAACGAAAGTAATTTTTCTAGAACTACTTGGAAGTCTGCTAATTACGCGTGTAATCGATTAGGAAAGTGTTTCTCTTGCTTTTATATATCCTGAACTGAAATGAATTGATTTCCACACTGTTAGAGTTAAATTACGAAACGAAAATATGCTCATCTAATGTGGCGTAAAACACTGGTCATTTGTGTTTTTATGGAAAATGAGAAATCTGTTTATAGACTGGTTCACAAGTGCCATTTTGTTCCAAACCTGGAGGTCACTACCGGAAATTATGATTTAAGGCGCATTCGATTCGAAATGGCATCTAAAAAAAAAGTTTAGCTGGAAAATTGGGGCCGGCAAAAATTGCAAAAGTTATGAACAATTAAGTAAAAAACAAATGTATCTCAAAAACTATTTAAGATATCCGAAATTTGAAAAAAGATCCTTAAAGAGCAGGAAATTTCCTAAAAGGAACTCCCGGAACTGAAGAAAAAAAAAGACTAGAAGTGTTCTTTTCGTATTCTTAATTGTTCATAAGATATTTGAACTGATAAGTAAAAAATATAATTCAAGGGAATTATATGAATAATATTAAAAAAGTTAATAAACAATTGATTTTTACCATCTTTTGGATGTAGAATATCTCGGAAACAAGTTGTTTTAGGTACATGACATGGAAAAAGAAAAGTGTAGAGTCATTGAAAAGGAGTTGATTAAAATGAAAATATACAGTGTGTTCCATTTGAAAAAATCAAAATACCGATGTTTGAAAATAGCCAAGTTTGTGATGTTGTATCGAACATGCTGTACAATTTATTCCAAATCACAATGAACATCATCATATCGACCAACGATTCCCCAATTATCTCTACTAAATATTTCGAAATGTGAAATAGGTAATTTTTCGAAAAGAAGTCTACAAAATAGATTTCTTTTGAATAATTCGGCAACGCCATAACGGAATTCAAAATTGAAAAAATCGTTGAGCAGCCAATGGAACAGCCGATCGGAATATATGAAAATATACCGGGTGTTTCATTTGAAAAAGAACAAATTTGGTTAGCCACGCATCAATGATGCACCCTGTATGAATAAAAATTATTTTTTGGAAGGTGGTCTCAGATGGTCCCTTTAACGAAAAAAATATAAGAAATAGACCCAGTGATACATTAAGGAGCAATGAACCACGGGAATCCTGTTGACTCACCTTGTATACGTGCAACTTCCATTCATCTCCCGTAGAATCAAACAGATTATCGGAAGGAAACATGTCGAAACGGTTTAGGAGTTTACTTGTTTGGATGTGTAAGAATAATATCAATTTGTGTTTATCTCAAATTTCAATGAGTCCCCAGAAAATATATTCAGAAACGATCTCGTCACATTTTGAAGAAACTGTTCGACATTTATAAACAACTAAAACTCCCATTCACTAAGCTGTGTGATGTCATTCACCACACGCTGTCGCTTAATATCATCCTTTGAATATTGAAACGAGTTTCATCAAAGTGCCATAAAGACGAGTTTGGGCAACCTGGTGTGCTATTTCTCTTGAAATGAAACTATGACGATAACCGTTTATGGGACATCATGGCGAGAAATAATGGAATCAATTAAATTCATGATTGGTTCTGGAGCATAATGGCTTTAATGAAAGAAGAGTTCGGTATATTGTGATATATTTTTTGACACATCATGGGTTGAACGAAAAATGTTTTTATTTGATAGAAGTGACTGATATCTTACATGTTGAAAAATTACATGCAACTGGTTACTTAAATTTAATTTTTTATGTCAATTGAACCCATTTTTATTTGTCTGGTGTTCCTTGATTAACTGTTTTTCGTGTATAATCCGTAATCTTCCGTACTGTTCCTACTTGATTGCTGTAATCCCATTACTGTAATTTCGAACTCAAGCAAGGAAAACACGTACACACAATAATATTTTATGTACGATTTTTTGCAGGCAGGCCTGAACGATTGGTTTTGTTATTAAATTATCTTACCTATGATATCAATTTCGATTGGTTAACAGATCGGTGTAGTTACCTACATTGACTTACCTGTTCACATCTGCTTGCCAGGTAGCCATGCACAGAAATAAGTAGGCAAGCCTACCTAGGCATATTCTGTGTGTTAAAAACTATCAGTTGAGGTAAAACTCATTCGGTTATCAAAAGAGTGAAGGTGATGAAAGAAAATTGATTAAAATTAATTCGATTAAAAATAGCTATGAACACTTTTCGATAGGCAAGTTATCATGGGCATATTTGTTTATAAATTATATTTGATAAAAAATATATCTCATCGAGTTATCAGATCGGTGAAGGTCGACCTCCCACGGTCTCCTCTACTAACAGTAATTCCCGAATTCTAAAACGTGTTCCAGAGTTTGAATCCTAAACTAAAATACACTCTAGACGAGGGATATAACAATGCCTTAGTTTTTCCAGAAACACATATTATAAAAGCTCCAAACAACATCCTGAGAGTAGATTGGTATCACAAACCAACTTCTTCAGAAATATTTCTCAATTATTTCTCATACCATAATTTGCAACACAAAATAAATATGATAAAAAATTTACGAACAAAAAAGAGTACTTACGATCTCGAATCGTGAATACCACATCTTGGGCAAATAAAAAAAAAACTTTTAAAAAACAATTACCCATTTTTATTAATCAATGAAAATATCCAAGAAAATAAACCTACTAACATAAAAAAGAATCCAATAATAAAATACAACAAAATACCTTGTGAGAAACCTTTCTGAAAAACTGGCCAAAATTTTAAACAAAGAACAATCTTAAATCGCCAATCTAATTGTAACAAAATAAATTGCACTAATTGCACAGAATGGTATGTTATCGAACCGGGAGAGATAGAAAAAAAGGAATAGCTGAACATGATAGAGACACAAGAAAACTCAATGTTAAAACTCTTGAAAAACACTTCCTATCAGAAATATTTTTTGGGAAATGATACAAATCCTCCACCAAAAATGGGTCAATACTAGAATAGATATAGAAGGATTGAACACAGCCTATGTCAACAGTGTAAAGTCATATTCCTGAATTTAAAATAAATCGTTACATTTCTGGTGCCACCACTATCTTCATTTATATAACTTGTTTTTGCATGGAAATCAAAACTGAATGGTTTGACGGATAGTTTGTGAATTTTATCTCAGTATTCGTTTTGTTTTTGTGCTAAAAGTATAAGCTGTTCCTGATTGCTTGAATTCAATTTAGTTTCACTTAAAAAACAGCGTGAGATGATCGACCTGACTTTTATATATAAAATTATACATAATCATATTGATTCGTCCTCCTTACTATCACTGATTGATTTCAATGTACCTATATTTGTATCGCGATCTAATATAACATTTAATATAGCTGTAACCAACACTCAACATCATTTTCATTGTCCCCTCACAACCATGTGCCGTAGTTATAACAGATTACAATTTACCGATATCTTATTTCTCTCTTTATCCGAGTTTAAAAATCAAATTGCCAGCATTTTACAGAATTAGCTATGTAATGTTAGGGTCACTTTATTCCTTTCTACTTGTTTTTAAATATTTAGCAATTTCTACAAATTATCAATAGTGTAATAATCATATACACCTGTAAATGGGCATGAGCCTGCTGGATGTATTGAATAAATAAATAAATAAATTATTTCGTGTATGTACATGTTTTTAATATTAAATTTTGAACTCGGAACAACTACTTTTGGTGAGTTTCCGTTATATTTTTAATCTCTGCATGAATGTTCCAATAAATGTGACATTTACTTTTTCTTTCTTTTTGAAATAATTTTCCTTTTAAAACCCTGTTGATACATATAAACTAATTGTTGGAGATGAACTAATTATAATTCGAAACGACGTCAATGAAATATCAGTTTTTCTTCCTGATGCACTGATCCACATCCGAGCTAACTTTGTGAAATCATTAAAATCAATATTCCATATTTTGGAACTAGGTACAATTGTCGGTTCGGTTATTATTTATTACGGGTCGCATCAAGTTTTGGCATGGCAGCCAGTTACCTAAATATTCAAAATTCTTGGTGATTTTCCGATTATTATAGGTATGAGTTTTTCTATCAACAGACGAGGGAAATGGATTACCACTAACTTACCTGTTCACACCTGGCTGGCGGTGACTTGTAGCTCAAGGAAAGGTAGCATCAATTTTTTTTAATTTATTGTACAAGCCTTTTGACTTGATTTTCGTTTTGTTCACCATTAACAAATGAAGGAAACCAATATAAAAAAAATATTATAAATACATTAATAAAAGTAATTAGGAGCAGGATTATCCAGACTTTCTTATCATGAGGTTTTTTAAAAACTACTCATACTTTTATAGATCTTAGATTATATGCATATAATATGAGACCTGTTAAACGATATGATTATTGAATGGAAATTCCAGGACTTCCTTAAATAATATCTACATAATCTTTCCTGATCGGCTTCCTCAGAATCTTAACCTCTCCCGGCAGACTGCGTTCTCTTCTTTGTCCATTTACTCACTACCGTGTATAGTATCGCAACCATGTAACACTACACCTCAAGGATTCGCCAAACCCGACTAAATGAGCTAATTCCGATGCTTATGAGTCTCATTGGCATTAAAACGAACCAGCCAGAGATAAAGTCATTCCGGCCATCTCGGGGAGATATTAGCGAATCGCAGGGGGCGGCAGATAAAATCTATTAATTCCAATAGAACTTTAATCAGTTGTCAGTTCGTTACTAACGATGTGCATATTGCCAACTTTGAACCCGGCGTTGAACACCCAACAAAGGAAGGAGGGCTAGAAAATTCATTGGATAGAAATTACATTGCTAATCTCTAAAGTTGATAAGATGCGCTTCATCTCATATTATCGAAAATTTAGGGGAATTTTTGAGTCCTCAAGATTATATTTTAATGTTTGTTCATCTTCAACAATCATTGTTGGTGAGGTTTGCATCATTTCGACCTTCGAATAAATCGGGGCCCAATTTGCTAAAGAAAATTTCACGTAATATTTACGTACGATTCACCAATATAGGGGAAAATATGGAAGTAATTTGGAAGTCGAAGATTGGGATATCAAGATATTTCGCCCAGTAGGTTGACGCTTTAAATAAGTCAATTTACCTTGATATTGGACCTCTCTCCCTATTAATGACTTTAAGTTAACTATAAAAACAACTAATTTGAGATTAGATGAGGAAGATGCGCTTCATCTCATATTCATTATCGAAAATTTAGGGGAATTTTTGAGTCCTCAAGATTGAATTTTAATGTTTGTTCATCTTCAACAATCATTGTTGGTAAGGTTTGCGTCATTTCGACCTTCGAATAAATCGGGGCCCAATTTGCTAAGGAAAATTTCACGTAATATTTACGTACGATTTACCAATATAGGGAAAAATATGGAAGTAATTTGGAAGTCGAAGATTGGGATATCAAGATATTTCGCCCAGTAGGTCGACGCTTCAAATAAGTCACTTTGCCTTCATATTGGACCTCTCTCCCTATTCATGACTTTAAGTTAACTATAAAAAAACAACTAATTTGAGATTAGATGAGGAAGATGCGCTTCATCTCATATTCATTATCGAAAATTCAAGGGAATTTTTGAGTCCTCAAGATTGAATTTTAATGTTTGTTCATCTTCAACAATCATTGTTGGTAAGGTTTGCGTCATTTCGACCTTCGAATAAATCGGGGCCCAATTTGCTAAGGAAAATTTCACGTAATATTTACGTACGATTTACCAATATAGGGAAAAATATGGAAGTAATTTGGAAGTCGAAGATTGGGATATCAAGATATTTCGCCCAGTAGGTCGACGCTTCAAATAAGTCAATTTGCCTTCATATTGGACCTCTCTCCCTATTCATGACTTTAAGTTAACTATAAAAAAACAACTAATTTGAGATTAGATGAGGAAGATGCGCTTCATCTCATATTCATTATCGAAAATTCAAGGGAATTTTTGAGTCCTCAAGATTGAATTTTAATGTTTGTTCATCTTCAACAATCATTGTTGGTAAGGTTTGCGTCATTTCGACCTTCAAATAAATCGGGGCCCAATTTGGTAAGGAAAATTTCACGTAATATTTACGTACGATTTACCAATATAGGGAAAAATATGGAAGTAATTTGGAAGTCGAAGATTGGGATATCAAGATATTTCGCCCAGTAGGTTGACGCTTTAAATAAGTCAATTTACCTTGATATTGGACCTCTCTCCCTATTAATGACTTTAAGTTAACTATAAAAAACAACTAATTTGAGATTAGATGAGGAAGATGCGCTTCATCTCATATTCATTATCGAAAATTTAGGGGAATTTTTGAGTCCTCAAGATTGAATTTTAATGTTTGTTCATCTTCAACAATCATTGTTGGTAAGGTTTGCGTCATTTCGACCTTCGAATAAATCGGGGCCCAATTTGCTAAGGAAAATTTCACGTAATATTTACGTACGATTTACCAATATAGGGAAAAATATGGAAGTAATTTGGAAGTCGAAGATTGGGATATCAAGATATTTCGCCCAGTAGGTTGACGCTTCAAATAAGTCAATTTGCCTTGATATTGGACCTCTTTCCCTATTCATGACTTTAAGTTAACTATAAAAAAACAACTAATTTGAGATTAGATGAGGAAGATGCGCTTCATCTCATATTCATTATCGAAAATTCAAGGGAATTTTTGAGTCCTCAAGATTGAATTTTAATGTTTGTTCATCTTCAACAATCATTGTTGGTAAGGTTTGCGTCATTTCGACCTTCGAATAAATCGGGGCCCAATTTGCTAAGGAAAATTTTACGTAATATTTACGTACGATTTACCAATATAGGGAAAAATATGGAAGTAATTTGGAAGTCGAAGATTGGAATATCAAGATATTTCGCCCAGTAGGTTGACGCTTCAAATAAGTCAATTTGCCTTGATATTGGACCTCTCTTCCTATTCATGACTTTAAGTTAACTATAAAAAAACAACTAATTTGAGATTAGATGAGGAAGATGCGCTTCATCTCATATTCATTATCGAAAATTTAGGGGAATTTTTGAGTCCTCAAGATTGAATTTTAATGTTTGTTCATCTTCAACAATCATTGTTGGTAAGGTTTGCGTCATTTCGACCTTCGAATAAATCGGGGCCCAATTTGCTAAGGAAAATTTTACGTAATATTTACGTACGATTTACCAATATAGGGGAAAATATGGAAGTAATTTGGAAGTCCAAGATTGGGATATCAAGATATTTCGCCCAGTAGGTTGTCGCTTTAAATAAGTCAATTTACCTTGATATTGGACCTCTCTCCCTATTAATGACTGTAAGTTAACTATAAAAGAACAAATAATTTGAGGTTAGATGAGGAAGACAGAAGTTTCATGTGTATTAATTAATATTGATCTAATATCTGTATTATTCTTGTAAGCAATGGAAATGATAATACAATAAACATGGAAAATAATTGTCAGGGAAAGATGGATGAAAATACTTCCAGTCATAGTTGTAGTTGCGATACAAAATTTTCTGTGATAATGTTGATTTTTACTGGCGTTAAATAAATGGGACCTCGAAAGATTAAATTTTCACCAATGGAATTATGTGCATTCTATCAACTTTTTCAGTGAAACACTCTGGTTTGAAAGGTGAGGTATGTTTTGATAGGTACTCATTAGGATGTGGTTGGTAAGTGAAAACCAAACAGTGCAAGCCAACAAATATAGAGTCCGTTTGTCGATGAACCTATGACTTTCTTTTGGGGTTCTGATAGGAAAAAAAGGAGAACTAATTTGACTTATTTGTCGACTTCTTCACTCCTTTACCATATTTGAGGTTATGATTAGGAGAATATTCTCATTTCCTTGTTTCTTGGTGAACTATAGGTGAAATTCCATACCTATAGCTCCCCTTGGGGCTATGGGGGTATATTTGAAGAAAATGATAAGTAATTTTTAACCGACGAAACCAAAAAGGAGGAGGTTCTCTAGTCGACGCGTATTTTTTTTTTATGTATGACCACGCATAACGTTTTACTGAGACGTCCGATTCCGATAATTCTTTGGATAGGGTGTACTTCGAAGTTGGTCCCATTTGAAATTAAAAGATAAAATCCACCCCTAAGGGTAGCAAAATGAAGGATATTAATCACTCACCCTTTCAATTCTGGTCCGTTAACCGATTCTATCAGGCATAACTTTGTACTAGGTTCTTCGATTTTGATGATTTTTTATTAGATAGGGTATACCTCATAGTTGAGCATATTTGGATTCCGAATGGAATTATCCAACCTTACGGGTAGAAAAATAGGGGACAATTGTGAACATTGGCACACATTTGTAGTTGACAATAACAGATCGCTATTGTCATTATTTTTGTTCTCCTACATCCGTCACAATCATTATATTCTATGAGAGGATGGAATGATATACAAAGTAATAAAATAAACTGTCCAGAACAAAAATAATGTATATTACAACAAATAGTAAAAGTAAATAATCATATTATTTAACTGGTAATAGTTGAAGTAAGGTTGGTAAGTAAGTATTTTAGAAGTAATAAAAAAACAAGTATTTTGTAATTAGTATATTTCAGCCACAAAAAATTTAAAAATAAAAACTTTTTAACAAAAAATTGAACGGACGAAATACGGAACTGAAAAGTAAAAAATAAAATAAACCTTCTTAATCTCAATAACTAAGCTCCTAAACTAATGTAAGTAACTAATTTTGAGTCGGCGCCAAATGAACAATCAACGAAGATCATTAAATTACTTCAAAAAAATTATCAGAATGTCACCGCGCAACTCGATGCCATCATTTTACGCTTTACCTAATTCATTGGCTTGTTTGTTTGGTGCCGACTCAAAATTAGTGACTTACATTAGTTTAGGAGCTTAGTTATTGAGACTAAGGCGGTTTATTTTATTTTTTACTTTTCAGTTCCGTATTTCGTCGGTTTAATTTTTTGGTAAAAAGTTTTTATTCATTTTCCAGTGCATTTTGCTTATAGAGTCGATTAAATTTGGGGGAGATTTGATGGTCTTAGGCCCACTTCTATAGGTTCAGTTTAAACTTCAAGTGTCAGTTGAACTTTGGTTTAATGTATAAAATTCGTTGTACAGGTGTCTGTGACTGCCATTCGGAGTTTAACCGTTAACTGCTGCATGGAGGGTCAGTTTTCAAGCTTCGGTTAAACACATGCGCGGATTGAAATACTGATGTTTTTCCCGTAACCTTTGACAATATTTTTTGTTTCCAAAATGAACATATTGGCAATACATGAAGATATATTATTTGAAGGTGAAGAAGATCAAGATATTGTAAATATTGTGGAAAACCCAAGAAGACCGCGAATTCATCAATAGACCAGGTATTCATCAATAGGTTCAGGATTGGGTGGAAATTGGATGACCTCCTGCTGCCCCCGAAATCCATTTTGTTACAAATACAATAATCATAAACAATGACGAAAAGTCACGGACGGAGGAATGTCGGAAACACAAACAACTAGTTTTGATTGTAACTTGACTTGTCATTCTAGTTAGTACTCTTAATTTCCCTTCAAAACGGAGAAAATTTGATAAACCAATGTGAAGTCAGCTACAAATTCTGTAACTGAAAGATATACAAAAAATATTTTTCATTTTCATCGGTTTAAACTTAAGATTGAAGTACAGTTTAAAGCCCAGTTTGAACTATACTATAAACGTAACCCATACAACGGGTCCTCAACGAAGGTTTTTACAATATGAATTATAACATTGAAGTTATGAAAAATTTGAAATCTATATAATAAAAATGAATCTCGATTCTTTGTTAGCGCAAAATGTGAGAACAGAAGAGCAAATAGCATTTTTTATTTTATAAAAACAACAGGTGGATCGATTTGGCTAATTGTTTTTTGAATGTTCGTAATACTCCGAATAAGGATTTTAGGGAAAGTAAGGATTTTTAGAAAAATGTATTTGTCGTGGAAAAGTTTTCAGGATTAAATAATTATAATGAAACTGAATGTCTGTTTGTGTTTTTTCCGGGAAACGGGATAACATAATAACGGAAAAACCAAAAAACCGTATAACAGGATAACGGGATAACAGGAAAACGGTATAACCGGATAAGAAACGGTAAAAAATGGTATGACGGGATAACCGGAAAACAGGATATCGGGAAAACAGGATAACGCAAAAACGGGATAACTGGAAAATGGGATAACGGGATAATGGGAAAACGGGATAATGGGAAAACGGGATAAAGGGAAAACGGGAAGCAGGCAGAGTCAAAGGCATAACCTAAATAACACAACCCAAAAAAAACAAAGGAAAAAAAATATACGCGGACGAGAATTTTCCGGAAAAAATTAATTAGAAAATATAGAAACTTGGACAGGACAACGTCTGTCGGGTCAGCAAGTGAAAAATAATTGTCAGGAATATGTGAATATGGAGTTCTTGGAGATTAATCTAGTGAGTGTTTCTTCGAAGTATTAGGAGGATTTTCGAAAGATAAAAAGGTAGATATAGATGTCTCCAGTTATTCAATTGAGCAGAAGGACAGCATAATTAGCAAATTGAGAGACAAAATGAAAATTCTGCAGGAACATATTGTTACGGGATCCCTGACTTCAACAAACACTCGATTAATTTTTATCTCTGTTCATTCCACTTTGAAACACAACACAATAAAAAAACTATTCCCGACAATGTCATTTCCGGAATAATCTGGCACTTGGATGAATCCCGATGATTCTATGACGTCATCGGAAATTTCCAACGGTTGCATTTGTCCCGCATGTGAGAGATGGACAGAGTCGTACTCTACTCATTACCATAAACTAGAAATCCTATGAATAAAATCCACAATATTAGAGCTAGGAAGAAGCAAGTCGACAAAGACCCAGAACTTCACATCGAGCTGGAACAAAAAAAAATCATCTGTGGGACACCCCAGCCAGACCTTGGTCGGCACGGACCTCGGGAGAATGGAGTTATTTTGAAATAAAACATTGATAAAACATTTTTAGGGCTGTACGAAGTCAATTTGATAGGTCGATTCAATAGACAATTTATCGGATGAATAATTATCTGGTGACCGTTTTGGATAGAGTTTTTCAAGAGCTTCCAAATGGCATATTGCAAGCCAAATTCCGTGCGATATAGTATCTGTCATTTTTTAATAGTGACACATGTTTGACAGATGAAAGCCAAAAACTAATGGAATTATTCGAGGCACGAACTGTATCATCATACCAAATTTCAGCTCGATTGTTCAAACAGACAGACAGACAGACAGACAGACAGACAGACAGACAGACAGACAGACAGACAGACAGACAGACAGACAGACAGACAGACAGACAGACAGACAGACAGACAGACAGACAGACAGACAGACAGACAGACAGACAGACAGACAGACAGACAGACAGACAGACAGACAGACAGACAGACAGACAGACAGACAGACAGCAGACAGACAGAGATACAAATATACAGAGATACATACATACAAACATACAGAGATACATACATACATAAATTACAAACATACATGCATACATACATACATACATACAGACAGACAGACGGACGGACGGACGGACGGACGGACGGACGGACGGACGGACATACAGACATACAGACAGACAGAAAGATAGACCCTTTGGGGGCCGGTTGAGTAAAAGTGACAAACCCTGTTAACAGTTATAAGGGCCAGACTGCTATAGTTCAGGCAAAGATTGATAACCCCGCAAATCAGCAAATAAATAAAAATAGGCAAATAATTTGACAACATTTTTCCGCAGAAATAATGAAAGCCAGAACGGATATTAAAATAAATGAAATTATCAATTTAACAAATGAAAAAAAAATACTGATATTGATTGAACCCAGACCAGGGTTCAATTAGAAAATATTGCGGCTCTCTGAACTCATACGGAGCAACGGAAATCACATGCAGTCGGATGCCATCAGTCATATTTTCTCAACCAGTAATATAGACATGATGACATTCCATAAATGAAAATATGTTAATGACAATGATTATGATCCAAGTATGTTTTCGTATCTACCGAGGTATTTACATTATAATTAATTGGCACTGTTTTCTAATTTTCTTACTCCACAACACAAAAAAAAATACAAGTAAAGATTTTTCTTGGAAAAAACGGTATAGGATTAGATATTTTTTCAAAATTTACCGATAAAACCGTTTGAGGGAATATATGTACAGACTATAATAACATTACGCCACCTTTTCATATGAACCCATAAAATGAGCAAGACATAGTAAATAGAAGCAAACTTAAGTGGGTATTTAGTTGCAAATTGGATGGTCGACTGAAAATTTTATGTGAGAGTGGTTCGCCATGTTCGCCTCCATTAATTACCTACATATTTCAATTATGCAACTGACAGAAACCTTTAAAATTACCAATATAGAAATGGATGGAATATGGGACAATAAAGTGTTCAGGAATGTTGTTTTTATCTGTTATCAGTTATATATGAGAATAGTTTCACACATTTTTATAAATAGGTTTCAAATTATTGTTGTCCTTATTCCTTTCATTTTTCATTGGGACTATTTTCGAAATTAACATAGTTGTTCAGTCTGCAAGGCAATAGTTCGGAGAATGTCAATAATTCCAATTCACAATACGAAAAATTCCAAAGATATACAAAACCAAATTCAGCATAAACTATTTCAAAACATATGTGAGAACATTATCTCATTCTGTTTCGAATTCACTATTTTGTACACGCGTCCCCGTTATTTGATCAACTTATCGTTTCCACTATTCATCATTGACATTTATGATGTGATATAGTACTCCATCTCTCCGAAAAAAAAAACAATATGTCATTAAAAAAAAGAGAGTAAATTTTAGTTTCTGAAAGACATTTTCTTTCAATGCTCTACGACAAATATGATCTGATTCCGTTCGAATATCATCATTAAACATTAACAAACATGATAAATGACCATTTGATATATTCGTAGTTTCATAGATAGTTTGTGAAATATTCATATATATTCATATATACTCATATTCATATATATATATATACATATATATATATATATATATATATATTGTTATGTTTAGAAGTAGGTTAAATGTTTGAAGAGTTGAAATAATAATAATAATAACGAAAAAAACCCATAAATAATAAATATTCGTATTTGATAATCTGTGCTATGTTATTTTACAGTTTTTCTGAAGATTCTACCTTTTTTCTGAAACCTCGTATAATATTAATCGATACCTATGTTTGAAATAAATATGTTTTCAACATTACAATCAATTGGCATAATTCAAAAAATTTTAGAAATCAAAATTTACGAATATATTTTATGATCACAAGCAGATGAAGAAATATTAAAAGTTCAAACATCCTGTATATGAAATTGGATCTGAACACAACAGCCAATGAGATGCCAGGCGAGATCTTGATGAAAAATTAGTAATTTTGAAAATAAAGAAGAGCAGAAACGTCGAAAGAATACTTTAACATGTATTGTATATAGATTATAAGGTAGTTAGAAAAGTTTCATAAATAAAAACTGTCAAAGAAGTGAAAAATAATGAAATAATCGAATAATCGAATATTCGAGAAGAAAAACAAAATGTGTTGGTATCAAGGTGAGAGAATCAACAAGCGAAGGATTTTGTGAAAAAAATAATTTTTGGAGAGAACCACGTTGAAAATTTAAATTTGGAACAAACAAACAATTTGGGATAAAATCAGTTATTAGCCAAGGAAACATTAGTATAATATGAAGAACACTGCCAGATAAAAAGTCACAAATGCAGAGTTAACATTACCTTTGTTTCATTGGAAATTCATAAAGGAGGAGAAGTCCCAGTCCACGAGAACAGCTGCCGTTTCCAAGAATGGGAGAGAATCCAAAACGCTGAGCAGTTTGGTACAGGAGATCCCAGGTATTTGTTGGAACCATAAAACTTGCCACAGTGCAAATAAGAACTGAACTGTGAAACAATTTTCATAGAACTCTTCACGAATTATTTTAAAATAAAACAACCCACAAAACGAGGTTGAATTCACTATGTTATTCCATAATTTTAATTTTTTTGCTGTATATACTTGTTTCTGTAGCTAATTAGGTTATATATCGCAGACGAGGTAGTAATAAGCTTTTCCTGAATAAAGGAATCTATTATTTTGATGAAATTCTACTTTATTTTCAATGTTTCATCAACAATGAATTGCTAATTTCTGAAATTGACGTCAAGAGGGCTCCACAAGAGAACCAACTTCTGAGATCCATAGGCGTACCGATCGAGTTAGCTGAAGGTGAAGGAAATAAGGTGAAGAGCATAGCCGGAGATATTGAATATTTATATGGGTATTTATTCATCAATACATAATAAATAAAATCTTAAAAAATGAATTAGCTCAAAGATTTTTTGAAAAATAACAAAAACGAAAAATATTAGTTAAACAAAACACAAAAATCATTCATTTTTGTTATGATGTTTAATTGTGGAAAGTGAATAAACAAATATAAAATAAAATTAAAAATAACGCAATCAAAGCATCATAACAATATATATATATATATATATATATATATATATATATATATTTTTTTCTTCAATTTCTCGGAATAAAGATCTGATTCAGTCAATTCATATATTATCTCCTAACTACGTTTCGACATGGTATTTGTCATCATCAGGTTAAAACACAGAAAAATTCTTCTATTTTTCTCTGCTGCAATTTTCTTGTGTGTGTTTGAGTAATCTTCCAGTTATTTCGTGTTGTTTCTTCCTTATATATTTTCCATCGTTGTGAAGTATCCATCCATTTTTTGGCAGTATCTAGTTTCCAGCCAAATATATTTTTTCCGAGAAATTGAAGAAAGTATATATGTGGTCAAGAAATTAAAGAAAAAATATATTCGGCTGGGAACTAGATACTGCCAAAAAATGGATGGATACTTCACAACGATGGAAAATAGAATAGGAAGAAACAACACGAAATTGCTGAAAGATTACTCAAACACCAACAAGAAAATTGCAGCAGAGAAAAATAGAAGAATTTTCTGTGTTTTAACCTGATGATGACAAATACCATGTCGAAACGTAGTTGAGAGAAATTATATGAATTGACTGAATCAGACCTTCATTCCGAGAAATTCAAGAAAATATATATGTGGTCAAGAAACTAAAGAATATATATATATATATATATATATATATATATATATATATATATATATATATATATATATATATATATATATATACAGGGTGTAATGAATAAGTGTAAAAATTTAAGGAGGTGATTCCTCATCAAAAAAAATAGGATCTTTCATATAAAGAAACTTCATTGGAGCATCCCTTGTTAAGATACAGCCCCTTAAAGGGGGTACATAAAATTTGTATAACAATTTTTTTCACAAGCACTGAAAAGTTACAATATTGAAATTAACCTGACGTTTTGTACTACCAGTAATTTATTTGGTTTACCCCATGGTTGTAAGGGGTGAAAAACGCAACCCCTAAAATTTATTTCCAATGTAACTTTTTGTCTTATTATTTGTTTACCATTTAAAAATTTATTTCCGATAGCCTGTTTCATTCTAAACAAAAAATGTCTCTTGGGTTTTTTGCCCAAAATAAACCAGTAAGCAGCAAAACATTATTTTACGAACAACTACAGAGATACATCGTCATAAATGCGAACTGGATTTATTGTTATTTTGTAGTTAGTACCTGCATTAAACATTAAAGGGTAATAAACAAAATAATTATTAATAACAAAACACACAACATGTGAAATCATAGTGAATGTTCAATATGTTGTTATTTTGTAGTTAGTACCTGCATTAAACGAAGTCGGCCATTGAGCCACGTATTCGCTCAAATATTCCTGAGTCTCTCTGATTACCCTGCACGCATCGATGATGCGGTTTTAAGTCCTCTACATCGCGAACAGGAGTACGATATACCAAATGCTGTGAATGGCCCCAAATAGAAATCGGAGGATTGAGATCCGGGATCGAGCGGGCCATTTATGTGGTCCTCTCGACCTATCCACTGATTTGCATATGTTTCAGTTAAATGCTGACGTGCTAATTGACTAAAATGGGCGGGAGCCCCATCATGCATAAAAACATATCCCTTCTGACGCCCAAAGGAACTCCTCCAGCAGTACTGGATGCACTTCTCTTAAAATTGAACGTATGCCTCACCATTTAATCGAGGAGGTAGAAAATGAGGCCCAATTAAATCATCCCCAATAACCCGAGCCACACGTTAAGAGAAAACTGTTCTTGATGGCTAGTTTCGACAATAGCGTGAGGGTTTTCATCAGCCCATATGTGGTAATTATGAAAATTAATAATCTTGTCCCGAGAAAACTACATTCGTCTGTGAATTCTATCGTCTTCAGAAAGTCACAATTTCTTCTAATCATTTCCAGGATCCAATTGGAAAATTCAAGACGGTTCGGTAAGTCTCGCGGTAACTGTGCCTGTACTGGTTGCAGATGGTAAGGGTATAAGAGTTGTTCCTTTAAAATTCTATTTCCCGTCATATGATCAACATTTAGCTGGAAAGCAATCTTTCTAGTACTGGTAGTATATATATATATATATATATATATATATATTTATATATATATATATATATATACCTTAACTATATATTACTCCCTTACCTCTCTACAAAATATCATGGAATTTCCTAAATTTGGCCTTACTTTAACAAAATATTAGTATACCCAACCTTATTTATAACTCAATCACGAATAAACTGAAAAATGAAAATTTCTTATGGGCATTGAACATGCATTTGCATTTGCATTTTCGATGGAAAGATCCTCCCTTTCGTGACGTCAGACTTTGGTATAGTTTTACCAATATCAATTGCAGAAGCATAAAAAATTCTTGCGGCGAAATCGTGTGAGCAGCAGTGGCGGAGATAACTAATTTTATTTAGATATTTTAAGATTTTAAAAATACTTCATAAATAATGAAAAATAAAAATTAAAGACAAGCTTTTATTTATACAATTACATTAAGAAAGAAAAATAATTTCTTTCATTGTTTGATGTAGGTTATTATTATATCCTAAAACGTATTTCGATCGGCACACACCAAGACCATAGACGCTACTGGTTTTTAATCTTACAGAGCTATGAAAACACAAATATAACGCGTGATTTATGACCTCCCATCGTAGACACACCTGCCAGCATCAATGTCCGACTCGATTGGCCCAGACGAATCGGGTGTACAATAGACAGCCGCCACTCGAGTCCACGTTGACTATCGGCTCTTTTGATCTACCGTTTGCCGACGGAAAATGTTTACGAGTAGTACAGATTATTTTTCGTTCTGTTTCTTCGCATATACGCTCGTGTTAGCGAAGTGATTTTTCATTTGCTCCCTATAGAAACAGCTTCTGCAATTGATATTGGACTTCACCTCAATACCAAAATTATTTCCTGAAAACAGGTTCAACCTTATCTTCTGCAACTTGGCATAATTGTCATTAAACCTCATGGCAGTGAAAATTAATTGAACACATGAAACGGCATACAATGAAAAATAGAAACCAGAGTTCATACTATTTTCCAACATAAAAAAAACATAACATATGCAGGAATTTCATTGAATATTCAGCAAAACACACCATTCGACGAGCATTGCAAACAATTCCTATACCTGCAATGGCAATAATGTAATATCCATAACGCGGCAGCTTATGGAAGCCGCCGTTATTATAATATGCAAATTAACCACCCCCGCATAAATGTATGTGAGGCGTGCCCATTCACACTCAATTACATTGCCTCAGCCAGACGATCAAATTAGCTCTAGCGGGCGGATTCGTCGCGCAAAAAATGCCATAAATACCGAAGATAACGGCCTAGAAATTTCATTAAAAACAATGAGAGCCGGTCAGGAGATTGTGGCCAGTCGCATGTGTGTCATAATGAAAAAGAATTGTAATGGAGATAACCAGGACGTGGAGTTCTGGCTTGAAATGAAATTGTATTTTTTGCTTCTAGGTACGGCGTTTTTGTGGTCAGAATCTACAGAGGTAATGAGTAGAGCCTTGAGCAAAAAAACACATTGTTTTCAAGGTTGATCTATATTTATTTAGTTCTCGAAAGCTTATTCGTTGTTCTCATCATTAAAATTCTCAAAATTGGCAAATGACACAGACAACAGAACTAAAATATTTTTCAAAATACCAATTCATTTATTATTAACAGAAATTTGGTCATTTGACAATGCGTTCTATAGTCCCTGATAACCCAGAGTTAAAGAGTATCACAACAGTTCTGAGACGTGGTTGCTTTGGATTTGGATTGCTTTTCTCTCCGGATTTGGCGAAACTTTCAAAATTGCATCTATTGAAACATTGGTTAACAATATATGGAATCAAAACTTATCAAAACGTGTCCATCTATTCTTCACGTTTTTGGAAAATCAATTGATCCTTACCCAGATTTATAATTTTTTCCACAATACACTTCTATTCTAAGCACATTCTATGAACATAAAAAGTTGACTGTGCTTCACATCCTACGAATGTCCAAGGAATATTCTTGAAAATCTTCTGAGAACATTGACAAAATATTCTGACAATGTTTACCGTATATATAAACAGCTTGTTGAAAACATAATCCGAAGGAAACATCTTGAGTTTTGCTGATGACACAGCGATCATTCTTGGCAACAACTCAGAAGAAAATTGGAAAAAGACTTCGCCAATATCATCAGATGGTTCCAATATAATAAACTCACATTGAAAGTAGAAAAGACGAAATATCTACCATTCACTTCCTACGTCAATCACCTACCGTTAAACATAGATCAACATACATCCATTCCTGAAGACACTTCCATAAAATACATGGGCATAATAATTGACCGAAACATGAAATGGGATCTTCAGATGTCATATCTAACTAACAAAATAAGAGGATTTCTATCAATATTCGGTGGCACGATTACCTCCGCCTGTTTTTATATTCCATGTGAATGTATCTAGAAGAGTTAAACAAAGTCCAAAGAACATTATAAGAATATTCTAGAGAGTATCGTCTGACTTTTTTTATATATCCACTACAACAGAAAACCAGATATACGAGGGTACAACATACTGCTTTCTTTCGACTGAAAATTGTAATCCATCCAACCCATCCAGATCTCCGAGAGTTCAGTGAGGTAAGTTGACCCTATGAATAAGCAACATACCTTACTTTCTGCTGCATACGCGGAATGTACCACCTTATACTTCGCATAATTCGCCCATAAAAATCGCCGACTAACCTTTAATTAACCGCCCAGCAATATGTAGTCATTAACACGGCTACCTACGCCATTAATTCGCTGGCCCAATCAGATGATCGTTAGCGATGTCGCCGTATATTCAGGACCGTGTTATCGCTTCCGAATATTCACAGTGTTGCCGAATGGTTGTATGAGAATCTTCATTTCCGTAATATCACCTACTAATATTATACCAAGTATCGAGACAAAATGTTCCCCAGAAGTACAAATTTACTTGGTCCTGACATTTCACTTTTATGTCCTTCTAACTCCAGAGTCATAATTCAGCTTGTAAAAACCGTCCTTGACACCGATGAATCTCCTCTATAATCCATTGAATCCATCGGCAAAATTAATTGTTGAAATTCACTCATTATTTACTTCAAATATTCCCAAGAAGTTTATGGTAATTTTTTTTAGGTGAAATTTATTTTAAATTCACCCGCAAAGTGTCTCCAAATACCGCAACTTCCAAGGAATATTTTATTTGACCTAATTATAATCTTATATACCACAGGGGCAATATTTACATGGACCACTGCAGCATTAGATGCAATGAGTACCTTCAAACTGCACTAGACATCAAACTTGAAAGCTGGAAATCTGATTGGACATCTGAGATTCTGGAGAATATTCCCCTATAATCCACGTACAAGTCATCAGATATTATGCCAGCTAGGCACGTAGTGGACAACGAAATGGACGGTACTGGAAGTAGTGGGTTCTAGATTTGGGCCCTCAACAATTTTTCGAACAAAAATCCATGCTATAGGCTTCACTAGCCCGGAAAGGAGCGACTGAAAGCTCTATCGGACCTTGACCTTTTTTGTGGAGTCTAGAAAGCGAGCATAAGGACATCCATGAACGCATGAGTGCAAGTCAAATTGAAATATGTGCCAATGTAAAGGTCTTACAAGATCAAGGTAAGTTTATTATGAAGAAGGAAATCAGGCCAGGAGCTACAATACGAATGTTTATTATCACTAAAGTATCAATACAGCAACTGGGTGCATTATCACGTTGAAGATATAAAATTGCCTCAATAGTTGTCGAATTTTAATTATGTTTACCTGAAATATTTTTTAAAATGTGTTTCTAGCATTTTGTACAGTAATGCATTAAATTAACCTCAAAATCGTACAGTAATTGGCCACTTTACAGCATAGCAACCATCACAGCACAGCAACCATTTCTGCATAAAAACGTCAGTATTATTTGGAGGGTACAGGAAAAGAAGGTTTGTCAAACATTTATAATTCTATTATTAATGCTTTCTTCCACATAACCTTCAGCTACAATAGGAGAAAAAAATCCAAAGGCCAGGAGCTACAAGAAAAAACCTATGTCGAAGCTGTGTAGTCTGGTAAGAAAGGAAAAGCTAGACAGTGAACTCTAAAACCATAGAGGGAGCTTCACAACAGATCTACAAAAGTAACGGTGGACCAGACCAAGGAGCCAACTCCCACTTACAAATCTAATAATGATCTAAATCTAAGGGATGTTGATCAATCAACCTTAATATCATTCACTAGCTGACCTGACAGACGTTGTCCTGTCCAAATTTCTATATTCCCTAGATTTTTTTCCCTGAAAACTATCGTCCGCATAGAATTCCTTTTTCTATGTTTTTTTTGTTTTCCATCTCTGTCGCCCTCTTCCGTTATCTCTTTTCACTTCATCCCTTTTTCCGTTATCCCGTTACCAAGTTATCCCATTATCCCATTAACTCGTTATCCCATTTTCCAGTTATCTCTTTTTCGTTATCCCGTTTTCATGTTATCTCGTTTTCCCATTATCCCATTTTCACATTTTGCGTTATTCCGTTTCTGGTCATCCCGTTATCCCTTTTTCCGTTATCCAGTTTTTCCGTTCATTATCCCGTTTTCCCGAAATAGCCAAATCGGTCCAGCCATTCTCAAGTTATGAGCTTACCAACACAAACCTACATTCATTTTTATTATATTTTATATAATCCTGAAAACCTTTCCAGGACAAAGAAATTTCCAATAACTTTTTTTTAAATCCTTTTTATCCCTAAAAACCTTATTCGGAGTATTACGGACATTCAAAAAAACAACTAACGAAATCGGCCAGCCGTTGTTCCTATGGAATGAAAAAAAATAACCCTGACCGGGAATCGTTAGTGTGATCTTCTGCTCGGTAGGCGACAGTGTAACCGCTGAGCTATTGGTAATTAATGACTCGATAGTCTTTTTCTTCGCCAAATTTCTTATATACTCAAATTTTTCAATTTCCGGGCAGCTTTCCTAATTTTTTTCGTATTAACCATCATCGGGCTATTACGAACATTCATAAAAAAAATTAACCCAAATCGGTCCAGAAATTCTCACGTTTTGTGCTTGCAAAGAATCGAGTTTTTTTTACTTTTTTGGCTATGGACGTTAGTCCATCAGTCACACACAGTTTGCTATATTGCCAGTTAGTTCAGTCAGTTAGACTGAATCGATTCATAACTGGATTTTGCTTTTAGTAACATGATACTATAGGTTGTACACATTTTATCTTGTGAAGCAAGTAAGACTTGATAGGTAATTGAAGTTTGAATGAAGTTTGAAATCTGTTTCAATTATATTGAATCTTTTGTGGAGATGACTTTGTGCACTTTATTTCTTATTTTATTCCACTTCACTTGGCTTTTTTCTTTAACATATATGCTAGTCGGGCAACTCAGCCACTCCTACTGAGAAGGAATATTTCATTTAGATTCCTATCGAGGTAGGAGAAATGTATGGAGTGTTTCTTTCTGTCACTAGGTACCGCCGGTTAAAAGTTATTTTTTCCGGCGTACCTACAGATGATGTAGGCTTGATGGCGATTTTGTTTATGTTGTGTCTCGCTTCGGCCGGAGCTCTCCGGATCTCTGGCTGGTGACTTATCCGTACTGATGAGGGCCAAAAAGCCGGAAACCAGTATGCGGATTGTTAGGCGGACCCGACATAAATTAAACATAATCGATCTTATCAGAAAGAAACATTTGCAATCAATTTCCATTTATATGGAAGTTTGCATGGATTTTCAGGTGAATATCTTATTACGGCTAAAAAATATATGGTTCAGTTCGGCGACTTCATTGTTATGCGAACTGAGTGGGGAATCCAATATTTCTATCTATGTGTAAGTGTGACGGGAACCGTCCATGGTTGAGTTTGCTACTGATGTTTTTATTCAACCTCAAATTCGAATATATGTGCTACTTTATGAGGGAGTAAGGAATCGAGATTCATTTTCATTATATAGATTGTGGAAAGTTTTGCTATTCAGATTCAAATGCAAATGGATTCCTGAAGAACATTTTTGTGTAAGATAGGCCAAAGAGACAGGTTTTGTGATTGCTCTCAGAAAGCTCTGAAGAAAGAGCTGCATGATATTTTTCCCTAATATAATTTGAAAATAGTGTAGTTATCAATGATTTGGGATAAAGCCATACTGGGAGCTTTCATACTCGTCAATTTTTGTTTTCCAATTTTCTAAGGATGTCCTGAAAAACCAAGTAGCTCATAATATATACTGCTTTTCTTCAATGTCCCCCCCCCTTTTATTTTTTGAACTGGTCAACTAAAAAAATTGAAACTTGGGATAATGAAATTAATGCATGAATACTATATTTTGGAGTAAAATTGACAGATGAAACTTTCAAGATGGCAACTGGGCACCACCTGGGATGAAAAATCAATTGAAAGGGAGGTCTTGCGACATCCTTTTGAAGCTCCTGGCGAATACCTCACAACCCTATAATATCTTCACCTACTACAAAATGGCGGAACATATAATAATTACCTGAATACAAACACATTAATATCGATACATCTAGAAATATTTGTTTTTCTCTGCCATATGGCAATCCCAACAACCCGATAAGGTTTGATAAGTTATTTTTTGTTTAAACAAAAATGACAAGAAATGTCAGTACGACAACGAACATCCTTGTTCAGTTAAAATATTCTCATTTAGTTTTCGGTTTCACTAGTGAATGGGTACCACGTGAACTATTTCTGAAATGGTCAATTCTCGTCCATTGGAAGAAAAAATCTAAGCGATTTTTATTTACGGTGCGACGCGTAACTTTCACGAAACCGAAAGAATTTTTAATGATCGTTTCCCGAATCTTTAGAAAATATTTGAGGGAACTTGTAACCAAATTTACAACTACCGGTACTGTACGGAACAAAAAGCCCCCAGGTCATCCGTCCATTCCGGAAGAACAGCAAGTTCAAATAATTGGTGAGATGATAGTAAATCCTCAACAGTCTACTTCCTCCGTCGCGAATGTTTGTGAGGTGTGTCCTTCTACTGTGTGGAGACTTTTGAAGAGGAATAAGTATCATCCATACAAAATCAAAATGGTACACCAGTTAACTGAAGATGACCCTGATCGAAGAACAGAAATTCTGCGAAATTATGACGGAAACCATTGCAAGACATTCTACCTATCTCCACAATATTTGGTTCAATGACGAATCTACATTTTATCACAACGGCAAGGTTCACAGACAAAATTGCCGTTATTGGAGTGACACCAACCCTCACATTTTCCGGGAAACTCATACTCAATATCGAGAAAAAATTAACGTCTGGGAAGGAATATTGGGAAACCATATTGTAGGACCTCTATTCATTGAACAACATTTAACAGGGGAACTGTATTTGAATATGCTGGAAAATACTATTGACCCTCTAATCATCGAAATCGTCGAAGCGAATCCTAATGAATTCGATATGGATATTCTATTCCAACAAGATGGAGCACCACCACATTACTACGGACAAGTAATAAACTATTTGAATAATACTTTTCCCGCTCTTCTATCCTCGGGCCCATACTTTATTCAAGGTATACAACATAATTATCCATTGTCTTGAATGAACTAAAATACCACATGTAAGCGGACGATACGCAATTGTATTACTCATTCGAACTCAACGAAATATCAGATAGTGTAAGTGTTATAAACCATAAATTAAACCGTTTTGTCGACATATAAACATTGCTAAGTTCTCAGTAATAATATTCGGGCGATATGGAACTAGGTCGAGAGAGATAAAATTCAAGAAACACACATCACTGTTGATTCAGAAGGCATACGGAAAGAAGAAAGTATTATATCCTCACAGTCACGCCCTGGGCACTAAAGCAAAATTACTTCTTTGCGACTCACTAATACTGTCAACCTTCAACCATTGCGATGTGGTTAACCACTACTTCCTGAATACTACTGAACAGCACAGAATCCAAAGAGTTCAGAACTCGTGCTTGAGAATTTCTTTGAAAATAAAAAAAGGGATCCTGTTCCATACACGCTGAAAAAAACTAAATGTCTGAAAATGTCTGACAGGCGCACACTTCATACCTCAGTGTTAAATCACAAAATTATTATCGCCAAAACACCACCCTACAATACACTACAGAACTGATGTACATCACGTCAACATCAGACATAAAAGGATTCACATTGCTAAACATTGCTAAACATTCCACCTAAAAATAACTGAACTATATAACGACTTTCTGCTTTCCCTCCAGGCGAAATCCTTGACCAGTTTCAGATATTGTCTCAAACAAAGGGGATAATATGTAATGTCAGAGTGCTATGCTATGCTATGACCATGATCACTATGCCATGACCATACTGATACACTATGTCAAATTACTCTATGTGTTTCCATAATATGTGTGTGACCTGTTTTTATTCACACTTCTCTATCCTTTTTCTTCTTTTTTCTCTTTCTACTTTTGTATGCTAATGGCCAGCCCGCTCGCCAGATTTGACACCTGTAGACTTTTTTTATGGGGCTATTTGAAGCAAAAGGTCTACGAAACTAGACCTGCTTCAATATTGGATATACGCCAGAGAATAATGAATATTTGTAGAAATATCAACGTTACTGTGTTCGAAAATATTCGGCGTGAAATATCGGATAGGCTGTTCTTATGTTAAGCAGTTCAAGGCAACCATTTCGAGTATCTTCTGAACTGAACTCAGCTTCTTTCCTCAAATTATGAAGTTAAACGTCGATGTATTCAGGCAGTTATTAAATGTTCCGCCATTTTGTAGTAGGTGAAGATATTGACTTTATATTCTAGGGTTGTGAAGTATTCGTCAGGAGCTTCAAAAGGATGTGTCACAAGACCCCCCTTTCAATTTTTTTCCCCAGGTGGCGCCCAGTCGCCATCTTGAAAGTTTCATCTGTCAATTTTACTCCAAAATATGGTATTCATGCATCGATTTCATTATCCCAAGTTTCAATTCTTCGAGTTGACCGTTTCAAAAAATAAAATGGGGGGGGGGCATTCAAGAAAAGCATTGTATATATCTAGTTGCGATCTCAACCATTTACAAAATTTTTGGTTCCTAGAGAATATCCAAAGGTTTTGTCATTATTTGCATTCGATTCCTAAAAATACCAAAGAAACAGGAAATTCCACCCGATTCGGCAACAGCGCGCCTAACCCCTTCGAGGGCCAGCGATAAGCAACCAGCGTGACACCCAAGGTCGTAAATACCGTCGGTCATAAGTCACAGAAGTTGTGGAGTCGACCGACGACCGGCAGGCGGGCTGCCGCGATTGTCAGGCCCGGAAGACGCATGATGGCATAATTCACTGCAGGAGTGCAGGACAGTGGACATTCGCACCAACCGCTTCCGGTCCACGATACTAATGGCCCAGATAGAGCGGGAATGCAAATCAGAGCGATGCACTGAATGTTTGTTTATGGGATTAATGGCATAGCGATTTGTGTTCGTGGAATATGCGGTAATTTATAGGTATTGCAGGAGATAACTTTTTACGATCACTCACATCTTATAACCTCAAACCCAGGATCGAAGCCCCAACCCGTATAAATTCAACCACCGAATCAATACTGGATCAACTATACTAGTCCATTGAAATGTTACATGAGCTTTGCATTTTTTAGAGGACGCAATTTTATTTTTGGGACATGTGTGGGGGGTCAATAGAAGCTTAACCTCAAGTTTGTGGGGTCGCCACCCTTGTCCCCCGGCCGCCATCTTGGAAAAAGGGGTGAAATCACTTTTCTCGCGATATCTCGGAAACTATGCGTCCTACAATCTATGCGTCTTAGAATCATAATTTGTAGCAAATTGTTCTGCCTACAAATATGTTTATATATTTTTTTGCCCTAAATTGAAAATTAAAGAAGTTATAAGCCAAAAAGTCAGAAAATTTCTGTAAACATTTTCTTTTTCGCTCTATAACTTTTTTTTTATACATTTTACAAAAAAATTACCTCAGACCAATCTTGTAGATGATTTTTTGAGGAAAATGTTTCCCTATAATTTTTTTTAATTTCATTCATTTAAAACGCTGTTACAGCGCTCCAAAGTTGACCGGGTTCGTCAATGCTCATGAGAATCCGGTCGAAACGAAATGTTTAACTTATTTTTTATTTTATTTTTATTGTCAATATATTCTTACGAAATTTTTGTTGAATTCGAACAACTTTACTTATTCATTCCTAACTCTTTTCCTCGCCACCTATGAGGTAGAGTCTGTAAGCGCGTTTTTTTAACGTGGTATCCCCAGTAGGCCTACTCCACGGACATCTTGCTTATAAGGTAATCCTCGTCATCTAATATTTTTAATCAATTATTAGCTAGCTACTCTAATCGACTTTTCTTCGATGGTCCAGGCTGTGGCTCAGAATCAAAATCAACGTCAAATGTGAAAGTGTGAGGAATGACAGGAGTTAAAATTGGAGTCATAGTTGGAAGTTCATCTTCAAATTCATTTTCTTCCATTAACTTTGATATTTCCATAATGTTGCTGCATGTTTCGCCAGAACAATGGAGGCATACTAGAGCATTTCAGGCCTGCTTTTCTGCAGCCACACATGCTTCCACAGTTTCCTTTGCATCTGCAGAAAATTAATTTCATGAGATCAGTGCTGGAGGCTTGAAGCTTGTATTGGCATCCAAATGTTTGCATGATTCTTCCAGCCCCAATCTTCAGGATTTTGATATCTTCCGAGCCACGACTGGACCTGGTGATATACTCGGAGACTGTGAAAACGAGCAGCATCTTGTGTTGGAGGCAACGATGATGAATTAAATGCATTTTTAGTCACTGTCTTGGCAAATCGTTTGTATCGCAAGCCGCCGTATAAAGCTATGAAAAAACGTTCGCCAACAAGAGTGAGCAAAGTTGGATCGACATTCTCACTCAGGAATAGCGCGGTACCACCAGCTAATTCAGGATGTTTCTCTATAATTTTTATAAATTTTAATTTACCCATATTATAGGCTGCTGATGTATCACATCCTGAAAAAGCATGAAGAAACAGCAAATTCTGTGTTATGAGATCTCCATACATAAAACTTGAAGGGCTATATAACTGAGCAGTACATTGGTGTTTTTTCTTGCGACGCATACGTTCCCATGACTTTGTTCCTGCTATATCAGGATTTTCGGAGTAACCATCAAATATTATTGTTGCAGATAGTCCATAATGTTCTTGCACATACCGGACATACTTCTCAAGGATGTTGTTTAATGACGAATTCCGATCCCAAATCACTTTATGCAATAGAAAACCACCATCGATAACAAAATGACTTTTGTGAATGTTTTCAAAGGATTGGTCCAGTGGTGTAAAAACATTAAACAAAGACGACTTACTACCTTTCCTCATGCCATCCTCAGCCACAGCCTGGACCATCGAAGAAAAGTCGATTAGAGTAGCTAGCTAATGGGTGATTAAAAATATTAGATGACGAGGATTACCTTATAAGCAAGATGTCCGTGGAGTAGGCCTACTGGGGATACCACGTTAAAAAAAACGCGCTTACAGACTCTACCTCATAGGTGGCGGGGAAAAGAGTTAGGAATGAATAAGTAAAAATGTTTGAATTTAACAAAAATTTTGTAAGAATATATTTACAATAAAAAAATCAAAAAAATAAGTTAAACATTTCGTTTCGACCGGATTCTCATGAGCATTGACGAACCCGGTCAACTTTGGAGCGCTGTAACAGCATTTTAAATGAATGAAATGAAAAAAAATTAAAGGGAAAAATTTTCCTTAAAAAATCATCTACAAGATTGGTCTGAGGTAATTTTTTTGTAAAATGTATAAAAAAAAAGTTATAGAGCAAAAAAGAAAATTTTTACAGAAATTTTCTCCCTTTTTTGCTTATAACTTCTTTAATTTTTTATTTAGGGCGAAAAGTTATATAAACGTATTTGTAGGCAAAACAATTTGCTACAAATTATGATCCCACAAATTTGTAAGACGCATAGTTTCCGAGATATCGTGTTTTCACCCCTTTTTCCAAGATGGCGGCCGGGGGACAAGGGTGGCGACCCCACAAACTTGAGGTTGAGCTTCTATTGACCCCCCACACATGTCCCAAAAATAAAATTGGGTCCTCTAAAAAATGCAATATTTGGTCCTTAAATTGTAACATTTCAATGGACTATACACCAACCTTCCCAGTATTGGAAAGTGGTATGTCCATGACAATAATATATCTGACCATCGCACGGTCCTCTTTCGCACTGGGGTGAACGAAGTCAGTGGACCAAAAAATATTTCTATTGAAAGAAGATCCCTAAATGATACTAATATCAACAATCTGAAGACGTCCCTTGAAAATGAAAATTGGGAACAGACCTATACAGCCATCGACTATGAACAAAAATTCAATAATTTCCACGATACTTTGATGTTTCACCTCAATCAAGCCTGTCCCATGAAATCTTCATCATTTTCTAAAGCAAATACCAATGTATGGGTGAATGACACTGTGAGAGAATCCAGTGGAAATTTGAAAAAACTCTTTTATCTTCAAAGGAATCATCCTATTCTAAAAGAGCAGTACAAAAATGCAAGAAAAAGGCACAATATGTTAATGAATACTACCAAATCTAATATTACTCTGACAAACTACTGAAATCTAATAATATAAATAAAACTGCCTGGAACCTTATTTCAAAACTAGGCAGACAGGAAAAAGAAGAGCAAAACAGAAACATTACAATAAAACAGGAAAATGATAATAGTATTTCTAATCTAATTCTAATTTCCGAAATTTTTAACGATTTTTTTGTGAATGCTCCACATGAAACTATAAAAAAAATAATAAAGAAGCCTTTGTTGACAGGTGAAACATCAACTATGACAAATAAAAGTCTGGTCAACAGTATGTTCATTTCCCATATATCGGAAGAGCAGGTGCTCTTTATTATGAAACATAAACTAAAAAATGAACATGCATGTGGTCCAGATGAAATTTCAGGGTTCATAATTAAAAAAATCGCAAATACGATTATAAAACCTTTAACTTACCTCATTAATTTATCATTTCAAACAGGAATATTTCCATCCAGAATGAAAGCCGCGCTTGTTTCGTCCATTTTGAAAAAAGGAAATCACTATTACACCCATCATTTCAAATTTTTTTTAATATGCGATATTAGAACAACTACTGAATTTTATGGAAAAAACTCAGACAATTGCTGAAAACCAGCACGGTTTCCGTACTGAACATTCTACTATAACAGCTATTCACAGTTTTTACGAAAAATGTTTACTCTCCCTGGAAGAAGGCGAAGGCGCGGTTGGTGTGTGATCTCAGCCGGGCCTTCGATTGTGTTAAACATGACATTTTATTGGATAAATTATTCAGATACGGAATCCGGCGCAAACTTCATGAATGGTTTTCGTCATATTTCAAAGGACGTCTTCAGAAAATCAAGATAAATCACGTGGCGAACAATGAAAAATTGGTATTTACTTCTAGTGAACTTCCGATAGGAATAGGAGTTCCTCAGGGCTCAGTATTGGGCCCTATTTTGTTTACGCTTTACATCAATGAATTACCTCTGATCCTCCCGAATGCATTTACCTGTTTGTATGCAGATGATTCCACGTTATTATACACAGGCAAATCTGAGGTACAAATTCAAAACAACATTAACATTACTTTTCAGTCACTTCGTAAGTGGTTATACGATCATTCTCTATTTTCGAATAGTACTGAAACAAATCATATATATATAGAGAGAGAGAGAGAGAGAGAGAGAGAGATTTATTAACTACGTACATATATAAATACATTTGTAGCAGGTCCTTGAGAAAAACATTTTTTAAAATTAAAAGTTACAAGTTAAAAGAGTAAAACTGAGTTAAAAGAGTAAAACTAAATTAAACTAAATTTCCTACGGTGATACATCACCGAAATTACAACACAGGAATGAAATGAGGTTAACTCAGAACTAGTCATTGTAAACAATACATAAAGGGGTATAAAAGTTGCATTGACAAACACATTAAAAGCCCATTAAAAGCCCAGATCATCCACGTTGAAATTATAGTTTAAAAAGTCCTTTACGGAGTAAAAGTATTTCATCAGTAGACAAGATTTCACTGATCTCTTGAAATTGTAAAAGGTCATATTTCTTATTTCCAAAGGTAATTTATTGTATAGGTTTATATTCAATGAATTTTTCTGTGATACAGAGAGTCTATATCTTGGTGTTTTCAAGAGGTTTCCTGACCTTGTTTGGTGCTGATGCGTGTCCGCTGAAAGAGCAAAATCTGATCTTTTTTTATGTATTTCAAGCAGAGTGGAATATATGGACGCGGTAGGAAGAGGCATGATCTGGTGATGAATAAATAGAGCATGGCAGTGATCTTTGTAGCCCGCCCCTGATATTATTCGAATAACCCTTTTTTGTAAAACAAAAATTTTGTTCGAATGGGACGAATTACCCCACAAGACAATTCCATAAGTCATAAGACTGTGAAAAAGTCCAAAATAGCTGGCTCTTACAGTATCTGCACCAACAAGGATTTTCAATCTGCGAATCAAGAACGTGACGCTTGATAATTTTTTCGACAGATTTTCCACGTGACACATCCAGTTGAGTTTGTCATCAATGGATATACCAAGTAACTTGACACTTTCCCCACCTGTTAGTGAGGACTTTGAAGATATAATAAGGTCCTGATTTTTAGCAGAATTGAGCATAAGCTTGTTTGAACAGAACCATTCATCTGTCATTTGCAAGGTGAGTTTGGAAGAGTCAATCAGTTCCTCTAATTTACTATTACGATCTATCAGTGTGGTGTCGCAGGCAAAGAGAATGCATTTTTTCGGTTATATATGATAATATAAATCATCGATATACAGAATGAATAGGGTTGGTCCCAAAACAGAGCCTTGTGGAACCCCATGGACGATTTGTATTAATGCTGATTTGGTGCCTCCAACCGAAACACACTGAGATCGCCCATGCAAATAAGACCTGAAAAATTTCAATAGAAGTCCACGAATGTCATAACAGAAAAGTTTCTCAAATGATATATCATGGGAAACACAATCGAAAGCTTTAGTCAGATCACAAAGCGTTAAGAAAGAATGCTCCCCCTTCTCGAGTCCATCAACTATATTTGCAATAACGCTCGGAATGGCTCTCGTAGTTGATTTATTTTTTCTAAAGCCAAATTGCTCAGGACACAGCAAGGAGTTTGTTTCCAGGTAGGATATCAACCTTGTTTTGACTAGCACCTCTATGATTTTCGCGATAACTGGAATTATGGAAATTATATGAATTTTCACACCAGACAATAAAAATAACCCAGCAGTAGGAATAACTATAGATGATCAAATTATAGACAAGGTGGAATGCTCTACTTTTCTAGGTATTAGACTTGATAAGAATGTATCATTCAATACTCACTGTAAAATTTTAGCCAATACACTGAGTATTAAATGTTCTCAACTGAGATCTCTCAAATCTATAATTGACATACAAGGACTCCTGCTCTTCTATTTCGGGGAAATCCAATCCAGATTAATACACGTAATAACCATCTGGGGTAGTTCATCTGCAGTTAATGAGTTTTTTCTGGTGCAACAGAGGATTATGCGATGTCTTGCTAATGTTCCCAATGGTACCTCATGCAGGGATCTATTCAAACAATTTAAAATTGGAAATTTTAACATATATACACAAGCAACGCAAAATTTTGGTTAAGAATAACTCACTACATGATCATCATATAAGATCAAAAAATAATTTCCATCTGCCCAATGTTTGTTTAACAGTATCTCAGAAATCTGCAGATATACTGGGACTAGATTATATAACGTTCTTCCTGAAGAACTAAAATTGAAAGAAAGAGTGCACACATTCGAAAAAGAGTTAAAAAGACTTCTCCTCGCCCTCTGCCCATATAACATAAATGAATTTTTTTTGATAGTTTTAGATAAAATGTTTTGTTTGCCTATATCTTATATCTTATCTTATACACCTTATGTAAACCTTGTTTGTATCTGACTTGTCCGATAGCCTCACAGCTCTATGGATTAAATAAAAATTGAATTGAATTAATTGAGTCGATGGCGTATTTGACAAAAAAAAACACAAAATTTCAACGAACCTTTCGGCGTAATGAACAATATTTCTATCTTCGAAGTATCTCAATGGTTGTCGAATTTTAATTATTTTTTCCCAACCACTACCTAAAGTTAACAACGATAAATCAAACAACTGATGGTGATATAAAGAAATCGTATCTTCGTCAAGAGAGCGCGTTCTCTTGTTTCGCCTTATCTCGACAATACACTTGATTTTCCTACTCCATCCACCCTCTGATCATATAATTGTCGATGCAATAGATCGTTCGTAATAATCATATCATGTTTTTCATGGATTTCCGAACAGCTTAATGAAATATTACCGTCTTATTCTGGCTGAACACTTCTCAATATTGCTCCCTAACTATCTCTGATTATACAGGGTGTCCGGAGATGAAACCGACAATACTTATGGGGTTATAGGGACTGACAATATGATTGCAGAATGCCATATACAAATGTCCTAAACCGCTTCGTTACTGACATACACAGAGATTTGAGAATTCAGACAAAAAATTCAATCCATATCTAAATATTTTCTTGCAATCTGGTTTCTCGCAATTTCAGATCTCTGATGGATGGGTTGAGACGGTGACATGTGATGTCAATAGGGTTTGAGATTTTTACCAGGACTGAAAGTGAGTCAGATATTATGACAATTTTTTTGATGTCTTGTTATTCCAGATACTTGATTGCTTCGATGATAGCGATAGCCGAGAATATTGAAGTGAGTGGGTTCAATCTGTATATACGAAAGTGTGCTGGGGAAGTTTTTGCAGGTAATCATTCAGTGTATTTTGGCTGATTAATGGTCATTGAACTTAGTACCTTCAACTCCTAGAGTAAAATATGAAACGACATACAAACAGTTTAGGGATTGGGAAAAAATATATAAAGAAAAATGGTTCTGAAAATATAATTATGGCATATTCTGAAGAAGTATACAAATCGAGAAAAGCTTCTACTATTCAATGCTAGAATTGACTATTAATATTAATCATGGTACTGACATATCGATGTATGCAAAACTACGAACTCTTTTGAAAAGAAAATCCGAAGGATATTTTGGGAAAAAAGCACGTCTCTGACATTTGAAAAAATAAATTCATTAACAAAAGTAGCACCGGCTAACAAAAGTAATTTTTAAAGAAAAATTAGTAGTTTTCATTGATTAGTAGTGTTAACTAAATAAACTTAAAAATGTAATTTATTATTATTATGAATATTTGTTTGGAAATAAACTTAATTCGTTTTATTTTTAGTTATTTTAAGTATCTTTCGTACAAAAAGGTATAGTGTGTGCAGAAATGCAATTTCTCTTCCGTTTGAATTGCGGCACGCGCCTGCGCTCGTTTCCCACCTTTTCCAAATTAGTGAGAAATTGGCACATTTCTGCAACTGCCCAATATACTATTTTCTGGAACAGGAATTTTAAAATTTTATGACCATGTGCAATAAATCATGAAGAGAAAGAGTTTTTTCACAGATTACAAAAAATCACAAAGACAAAAAAGTCCTGAAAATATAAAATTTGAAGCTTCTTACAGAGTATGCTTTGAATGGATGCCTCTTGTCAGGGGTAATATAGAAAGCCAATGATAATATGCAATTCATTAATAGTATTTTACGTAACAAGTTCCGAAAGTGATATTTTACGGGATGAGGCGATTTTTCCAAGAGTGTGAATACCAATAGGTTGTATAGTACATTTTCCGTTTTTATAATAAATAAATAATCTACGATGTGGTGTGTTTGCTTGACGTAATGACAAATATTTTCTGTATAAAAAAATATTATTTTCTCCAATGACGACAAAGATTGTATCCATATTGGTTTAAGAATTAGGAATTTTGATCCCTAACATGGTTGTCTTATCTTCTATATCATCCGAATTCATTTTACAAAGATCTTCACGACGACAAGCGATTGCCAAACCAATTATTAATGCAACCTAAAATAAATAAAAAATTAATCATAAGGAAGAAGATTAATTAGATTTAATTATATTATTAACTTTGTCATAAGGTATATATATCTCCAGCTTCTGATAGAAGTAATCTTTTTCTTCTTCATTCTATAATTTTGATTTTAATGGATATAGCTAATGGTTTTCTTTTAAGGAAAGCAATAACTTTGGGAGCGGCTCATATCTATATTATTTTCAATATTAATTGTGGACTTAACCATCGAGTAATTGCTCAGAGGCTTGATGGCTTTAAGAATTAGATTTTTCCATTGAATATGAAGAATCACTTGTTCATTTATAGTATGCACATTTTCATATTGCTAAATTTTTTAAATAACTGTAGACCAATTCATACCTCTCTCTTGACTTTACCGGCAATACTTCATGAGTAGCCGCTTTAGCAGATTCACTAATCTCATGTGGAATCATTTCAGCCTCACTGTCACTATTGATTTCCATTTTTTGGATTTGAAAAGGCGAAAAAACACACACCAATGTTACATGACAAGCGCTGTCATATAAAATACAAGTTCATTTATTGTCAAAGCCGCCTACATAGATCCCAAATCGTCCCGAAGTAACAAGAATCGTCCCGAAAATAGCTACTTTCGGTACCATTTGTGTAAAGTGGTACTTTCGATTTAATAAATCATACCGAAAATTTTATTTTCGAGACGACTGCAAATAAAAACATTATATTACATTCATTCTGGAAAATATCCCATGTAGGCACACTTTGAAGAAAATGATTCATAATACTCGAAAAAGTCGCCAATCGTCAACCATTGCCACATAACACTCGAAGAATGTATTAACCATGACATGAGATCAGAATTCAATTATCAGTCCATAAAAGCCTCACATGATTCCGTTATTGTATCAGACACTTCATATATTCTCGATGATACACTGACTTTTTTTTTGTCAAATGGATATAATTACGAAACAGGCAATATCTATTCCGTTATTGGTAATGCAACTAACGGACATAACACTGGGATCGAGTGTGACCATGTGGTGTACCGACATGGTATTGATATTCAAAGAATATCCAGTGGATTTTTCACATTTTTTTCGATGCACGCAGAAGGAATATGAATGAAGGGGCGATGAGCGGGGAATGTACACAGTGATTCAATGATGAGGTGGATTGGAAATTTCAATGAAATGAGTAATGATGGAACGAGAATTTATTCATTTCGTTCACAAATTTTTTTAAACCAAATAAGAGTAATTCTTTTTTTTAACCGAATGTTTGACCCTATTGGTGAACCCTTGCAATAAATAACCTAACGCGTCCTGAATACAAGCGCTTATTATATCTGTTTAAATTCACTGTCTTTTCCCAGATTTGCAACAATATTAAACTGTTATTATTAAACTTCATTCACATCTCATGTATCTTTATGTATGATTAGAATTGACAATAACATTATTATATTATGTCCATCAAATTCCTTCCATTTTGTTTTTAACAGTCCCCTCGATATTACTCTCTTTCATATATATATATATATATATATATATATATATATATATATATATATAAATATATATATAGTGTGACCCATTTAAAATGGAACCACCCCTGTAAAATATGCATTTTTCAGTCATACTCAAATTTTTATTTTTTTATAATTTAGCATCAAAAACTGTATCTTGACACAAATTTTCATAACTTTAGTTCCATTTCCAAGGCACTCTATGGTTTTTTTCTTCGTTAAAAACGGCAAAAGTTTATTAGGCAATTTTTGTTTTGAAATTTGACTACATCACTGGATTCGTAGTCGTTATAAATGAAAACCATGAAAATTTCATGAAAAAATATTGGTTAACAACGAAGTTACAACAACTTTAATTTTGGAAACAAAGTATTTGATATTAATTTTCATTTAGATTATAGACATATTTAAAATCTGGCAATACTGCCGATACAAAGTAAAACACCAGTGGATTTGTACAGCGAGAATCCGAAGTCAATAGCTCATTCCGTTCTACAGTTATAACTCCTGAAAGTATGATAATGTGAGCGATTTCTGGTGGAAGCGATTTTGTAATAAAAATCTAACTACGCCACTGGATTTGTGAATTATATTCCCTTAAAATCATTTATTCAAGTTAAGTTAAGGTTATAAGTGTATTCGAAAATAACAGAAAATTAAAAATTCATTTTCAAGTTATGCAGTTTTCAATAGCCGATAAAAACGAAATGAACCGAATCAAGTTTTAAAGTATCAACATTATTTATTCAATAATAAAACAGAAAGCAGGACAAAAGAATGTTCCTTTTTTATTCTGCAAAGCTCAACTGAAACAAGCTTTTAGAGAAGGTATCAATAATTTGAGGAAAGCTGAACTAATACATTGGGCATAGGTATTGTACTAAATCAATAGTAGGCTGTGATTTAGTACACCAAAAATCGCTCACATTACCATACTTTCAGTAGTTATAACTGTTGAACGGAATGAGCTATTGACTTCGGATTTTCGCTGTACAAATTCACTTGTGCTCTACTTTGTATCGGCAGTGTTGCCAGATCTCAAATATGTCTGCAATCTGAATAAAAATTATAATCAAATACTTTGTTTCCAAAATTAAAGTTGTTGTAACTTCGTTGTTAACCAATATTTTTTCATGAAATTCTGATGGTTTCCATTTATAACGACTACGAATCCAGTGGTGTAGTCAAATTTGGGAAAAAAAGTTGCCTAATAAACTTTTGCCGTTTTTGACGAAGAAAAAAAACCATAGAGTGCCTTGGAAATGAAACTAAAGTTATAAAAATTTGTGTCAAGATACAGTTTTTGATGCCTAATATAAGAAAAAAATATTTTTGAGATTGACTGAAAAATGCGTATTCTACAGGGGTGGTTAATTTGAAATGGGTCACACTGTATATATATATATATATATATATATATATATATATATATATATTGTTATGACATGGTATTTATGTCAAATAAAAAAGTAAAAATAGGGCACAATGATATTTAAAAACTGCATAAATATCTGCTATGATTGTTTTAATAAATTTTTTCTGTACGGTTTGCATCTTGAAAACCTATGGCCATATTCAAGTTGACGCAGATAATCCAAGAGGGTGGCAGTAGAGTTTTTCTATTATCATCATTATGTTTGATTGGTTCATTCAATTGGCACAACCTATAAAAATATAGAAATCCAAATTTAGAAATAAATATTTTTAAATGAATTTTGAAGAAAACTTAGTAAATAGAACTATGTATAGAAGTCAAATTTAAAAAATATGTATAATAAGTAGGGAAATAAAAATAAAGTGCTAATGGTAAAACTATATAAGATAACAAAAATGATCGTTACCAAGGGGAAAGGAATACAAGTTAGGAGAGGAAAAATGAAATTGAAATTGGAAGCAGCTTAGAAAATTTTATCATCGATTTTATGGAAAAAATGCCAATAACTAAAGAATATGAGAAACGTTAATACATGCAATCAGGTCAGAATCAAATTGGATCCGAAGATTATCAAGAAACTAGAAACTACTTACCAGGAATTGGAGGTTAAATTTCCATACTTGACGTCACCAGCAGTTAGGGGGCTGAACTTTTGCAAGATATCCACAAGAACTATTCACAGAACATCCAAGGATTTGTGTGTGTGCGAAGCATAACGCATAACAGGTACTTTATCGTCATGAACGTGAAAGTGATCATACTCATCGAACAGCCACATTGTTTTTGGGTTTATTGACTATAATACATAACTTTGAGTAGCAATTTTCTTCTTCTGTTCACCACAAATAACACGAGCATAACCTATGAATATTTATCTTATAATATATTCATATTGCGATGATCAAGTTTTTGATGTTACACTTTGATTGGTTAGAAAATAATTAGAATAAGTTAGATATCTCAGGGATAGGTTGGTTTTAAGAAATTTTTCCAATAAAAAACAAGTATCTAACTTTATCTGGACTCATTATTCATTATTTGACTATATTCCTATCGATATTTGGAACATAAACAGTATATTGACATCAAGCAAAGAAGTAGATGGCGCTGCTGCAATCCTCCTGAGTTTGGGAGAATCATGTCTCTATAGGCGTACCAACTGAGCTACAAAAAGGTAAAACGATAAAGAAAAAGAGGCAAGGTGTACAGAAGAGCAGGCTAAAAACATCATACCCGGAGTTTTCATTTGTTTTGATTAGTATATGTCACAAAAATTCAAATAATTAACAAATAAAATATACATCATAACAATATATATATATATATATATATATATATATTTATATATATATATATATATATATACATAAACTTTCGAACTGATGGTATTTTTGGGTTTTGAGGGCCATGATCGACGAAGATATATCAACATTTTTTTTGAGTCTATATGAATGTAGCGAAAACTAATGCAAAGTACACAAAAGTAGTTTACTATTGAGTAATTTTAATTGACATATTCTCCTCAGAAGATTAAACGGTTTTCTTAATAAATTCAATATAATTGCAAATGGAATTCAGGTGAAAACCCTTTGGAATACAGAGAACGTTGAATATATCCTGAAAATCTGCTATTCATAAAATATCAATGGAATTGAATGCAAATGTTTCTTTCTGATGAGCTCGATTATGTTTAATTTATGTCGTGTTCACCTAATAATCAGCATACCGGTTTCAGGCTTCTTGACCCTCATCTTCTTTCTTTCTGTCACTAGGTACCGCCAGTTAAAGTTTATCTTTTCCGGCGTACCTATAGGTTTACAAGCTCGATGATGGTTTGTTTACGTTGTTTCTCACTTCAGCCAGAGTTCTTTGGACCTTTGGCTGGTTGACTACTCCGTACTGATGAGGGGCCAGAAGCCTGAAACCGGTATGCGGATTGTTAGGTGAACAGACATAAATTAAACATAATCGAGCTTATCAGAAAGAAACAGCATTCAATGTCCATTGATATTATAGGAAGTATGCATGGATTTCAGGTGAATATCATTCAACGTTCTGCGTGGTATTTGCCAGGAAAGTAGTTGTTTTTCACCTGAGATCTACCATTTTCTGGTTCAATTTTATATTGAATCCTTTATGTGAAGAAAACCGTTTAATTCGATTTTTCTATTCATTCCACTTCACATGGCACTTATCTTTCACTATATTCTCACTTGTTGAACGATTTCAATTTAGCTCTAAAGTTTAATTGGATTTTCATCAGTAGAATAATTATTATTGTTTTGAGTTGTACTTGTAGGTGTGTACCATTAATTTTTATTAGGAACCTCAAGTCGTAAAAATATTGTTTTGTAAATTACTGTTATGGAGTACAGAGGGTTGTATAAACGGAAGAAATGACTTATATCACTAGGTGATAGACCCTGGTAATAAAGGTTTTGCAGATTTAGGGGAGAAGGGTCTATACCATCTGTAACCATTTTTCATAAGTTTTCAGCAAAACCGCAACCACTTTTTTGTTGGAGTGTTCGTCCCGTTTTGGCGCTTTGCGGCAATTCGTTAAACTCTGATAAATTTAATGAAATTCATTAATCCGCTCGAGGACCGTATTTCAGCAGCCGATAAATCAAAACTTAACAATTAATTAAATAGTCCATTGTACGCGCCACCTGTCGAGCTATAAATTCAGTTTGACTTGTGAGAGTTGTGAGTTATTGTAACCGATGCAAGATGCAAGGAACGTTTGTCATTCCAGTTGTTTTTTTCTGCTAGAACTTTTTTGCAATCAATATCAGAGTCGATCGACTTATTTTCCAAGTGTATATAACGATTTCTTAAATTTTTTGTGCATTTCAGAAAGTTGAGGTCTCATCGGAAAATATATGTCGAAAATAACTGCATTATGAAATAAAAAGGGAGTTCCATCATTACTATTTCAGAGCCAAACTGAGTGGTATGGAAAATATCTTGCTAATACTGGATAACAACAAATATTTCTTTACCAGCAAATGACAATATCTTCTATTTGTCAATTCAAGTACAGGGTTCCCAGAATTTCAAAATTCCATCAGTTTATTTAGTCATGTGTTAAAAGATTTATAAAAACTACTTTTCTACTATTTATTCAACTCACAAATCGGAAGTCGCCTATCATAGTTCTCTCATCTGGCTACTTAGTATAACGGTAAACTACAGACAACAAGGCATGCTTCTCAAAAAACCATAATGTGTTGACTTGCACAACAAAAGAAAGGAAAAATTCACGCCATGTCAATAAAATGTCGGCTATCCAGAGCAAAAATGCGTTAATTAATTTAATTATACTCATATCCACTAATTAACGTAATGATAGGTCATTACCACCAAGATTTTGTACTTCTGTACACACGACGGTGAGTAAAGGAGATAATGAAATTTTTTATCGTGATGATAAAATAGAGTTCATTAGTTGGTATGTGGTGGCAAGAAAAGGGTGCAACAATTCCTAATATTATTTTTTGGCATTTCTAGAAACCAATTGAAGGAAACTTTCAATTCTAATCATTCATGTGCGTTTTAGCCAATCAAAATATTATTATAGTGGGAATATTCTACCTAGAAAATTGCCGCGAGAATAATTTGAGGTATTTTTTGTTTTTATTGTCTGACATTGTATATTTCTAAAAATTAATAATATTTATTTTCCAATAAGAAAGGAATTTAAAAATAATTATATATATATATATATATATATATATATATATATAAAAAATAAACAATAATAAACACCACGCCCAAAACACTTTTTAGACTCTCCTTAAAAATTTTCCATAAATAGAAATATTTTTCAATCAGGAATTGTTTCAGGGAGCTACTGATTTTTTTAAATATTTGATATCTTTCAAACTTTCAGGTAAATGATTGAAAACTACACCTAATTGTTGTAGGTGAATTGCCAGGGACCTTGTATTTTGTAAAAGGAATGTGGTATTCATGGTATCCAGTTAAAACAAATTTTTGTCTATCTAAATAAAGATGGACAATTCATAAATATAAACAGACATGAGGGTCATAGTGCCCAAATGTTTGAAAAGGTCCCTGCTGGAGTGTGTACTGGGAACTCCAGCTCTTATTATTCTTTTTTGTATCGAAAAAACATTATTTGCCAAAGTGGAGTTAGCCCACAAGCATATTCCATACCTAATTCGTGACACCACCTGTGCGTGGTATAGGGCCACTAGCTGATGTATTTAAATTATATGTTTGAGATTCCTGAACATGAAACATATAGAATTCAATCTTTTCATTGAGTTTTTACAATGACCGTTCCAACTTAAATTTTCATCGATAATAAGTCCAAGAAAATTGGTTTTATCTGAACTATCAATGGATACATCGACACTCATCTTAATTCTGAGAGGATTACAATTTCTTCGATTTCTTAAAATTTGGGTTTACTGAGAGTTCAATTTCAGACTATTGGTACTGCACCAGTCCTGCATCATTTCTAAAGCTTTTTCTGTATCTCTATTCATTTTTGTGTGATATTATCAATTATATTATCATACAATGTTACATGAACACCTTTCAAGAATTCAGCCAGATCATTGGAGTAGAGTATAAATAAAATAGGTCCTAGGATATAGACGGTTGAGAAATGCGTACTCAAATACATTTGAGAGACTTGATGTTACAGTAATTGGACGATAGTTGTTCATAGCAGTTGTACATGCCATTTTGAAGATGGGAATAATTTTTCCAACTTTCAGACATTGTGGAAACGATGAGTTTCCACAATGTATTCATAAAGGAACAAGCCTCGATTTGTTGAAAATATGAACAGGATGTCCATGAAATCAGATGTGGAATCATCTGCGACTGAAAGATAAACTTTAGTCATATTTCCATCGTCAAGATAACCTCTTGTGGGAGCATTCTGTTGAAAGAAACATTTCATTAATAATAATTTTTTAAAAGAGTTTAGGGAAAAATTAGGAGTTTTGTTTGATAATATTGAAAAACCCTAACTAAAACAAAAAAAACTGTAATTGAAAATTTAACCAGTCTCAATTAAGACTGAATAGAAAATCAAATGACATCAAGGAAATGCAAATTTTCAATTCAGTTTTTTTTTTTTGTTAGGGTTTTTTCAAATATCTATCGGGTTCAACGGTAATATTAAATTTTTTCTAACGAAAAATAATTTTTTTGATTTTCAATTACAAAAAATTTTCTTTGTCAAAATTCAATGAAATTTCCTTTAAAACAAGCCTTGATTATAAAAAGCGAGATTTCGTCCTGCCCTGATTAGATTTCAATATATTGAGTTCAGTTCGGGGAGGGGTAAGGGATCAAGAAAAAAGTCATTGAATAAATTTGATACCTCAATAGGGTTATCAAAAGTCAAGTCGTCTTTTTAAATAATGATAGGTTCTTGAATTTGCTTTCGTGTTGTTGAGTTCAGATATTACATTCCAGGCCGTTTTGTTGACGTTACTAGAATTTGTGATTATATTTCGGCAGTATCTTTTTTTCCAATCTTTTATTAAAATTATTAAAACTTCTTGTTAATTGTTCAATCGTCAGATATAGAGACTGAATTCACTGAACTATGATTCAATCAATACCGGGTGTTTCTCAAGTGGCTCACCCCTATTTTTTTCTTTCTACAGACAAACAAGTGAAATTCGGTGTAAAGGTATAGTACATAAATATGCGTTTTTTTTTGACGTTTTCAATTGTTTTCTATCACTTCAGATTTGACCGGAAATTACCCTTACTTTCTTATTCCCAATGGGATACTTGGCATGTTTTTACTTATTTCAATAGAAAATCACATTGTAAGTAAAATTTTCAATTTTTTTTTTCAATCTAGAGTGTCATGAATGAGTTATAACGGTTAATTTTGGATCAAGTTGCCAGTGAATGATAGTTTCGAACTAGTTTTATTTTTCATTCGTTTTACTGGTACGTTTAAAGTTAAAAAAATCGTAATTATGATGTTTACTCAAGTTTTTCAAATAGAACAAAGGTGGCTCATTACCATATCTAAATTGGGCAACTCGTACGAGCAATTTGATACCATACAATCTATATTTCAAATAAATGTTTAATAACATAATTCCTAATAACATGAGAATTGAATTAACCAGTAACGACCATAATGACAATGCATATTGATGTCAAATTGTTTAGACAAAGTGACATAATAAATCATAAGGTACCTTATTCAATTATCATTGAGAACTAAATTTCACCTTGGAGGCCATCTAATCGGTATATTAATACCAATCCAATTTTCTTGAAAACTGCTATCTAAATATTCCGTAACCAATCTTGAATTATGGGAAGAAGCCGCCAATATGCAGGAAGAAAACACCAATAGTGTTTGCTAAGGGTACATTACCCATAAAATTTTCAATTTTACCTCGTAAAGTGTTCAAGTATCTTTCACCATTTAGATGCTCATCAAAGAATATTGGTCCCAACATTATTTCTCCCATTATTCCCATCCAAAACAATAAAAAATCTCCAGGATAACAAATTTTCCAGCAAAACCAATAATTTGACAAAATACTATATGTGAAATCTCTCTGAAAAACTTACTGAAACGTTGAACGATGAAAATTCCAAGATCACACTTTCAAATGAAAACACCGTTGGCAAAAAGTTTTATTCACGCCAAAAAACAAAAACCCCACTAAACTACAATCAAACGTCGTCTATAAAATCAACTGTTACAATTGTATAAAATGCTACGTTGGTCAAATAGGCTGAAATTTAAAAACACGCATATCTGAACACGATAGAGTCACAAAAAAACTCAATGCCCAAAATCCCACTGCTCTAGTAGAACATACTAGGGAAAATGGTCATTCTTTTGATTTAGCAAACCCCATCCTCCTTGATAAAAAATGTTTCCTGTCAAAAAGACTTCCGCGAAATGATCAAAATTGTCCAGCGAGACAGCGTCAATACCAGAAGAGACATAGAAGGATTGAACACGTCCTATTTCAACTTGATTAGTCAGATTCCTAAATGATTTGTTATTGTTTTTTACCACAATTGTTTTTCTCCAATGATACAAGAACTATATGGTTCACGGAAATATTTTTTGAATTTTATCTCAGTATTCGTTTGTCTCGTACTTGATGTTAAACCTGTTGTCCCGTGAAAGTGATTTTTGTTGTATCTATAATGTCCTATTTACATCCAACTCCAAAAAATTAATTTTTGTGAGTCTTTCCTTTCTTAATAATCTCTACTGTGAAATGTTCCAATTCTTGTGGTCAAATGTTTCTTCATTTTTACTATTTCTTAACCCCGTCAACTTAAAAAAACTCATCGTTACAGAGCCTTGAAGATGAATTTAATAAAATTCGAAACGTTGGAAAGGAAACAATAGTTTTTCTTCAACAAATTGATCCGAATCCCAACAAACCTCCTCAATATTACATTACAAACAATCCCCACAACTATCACTACATATCAGAAGTATTTCTATTGTGTAAAGTGTCAGTTTGTTTTTCAAACAATGGATATTTTGAACTTTAATGGCAACAAGAGGAAATTAATATCATATACCTTCTCGAAATTTGGGCATAATATTTCCTTGCTTCGCCGGGCATAAAGTTTCATATTATTATTCAATTAAGCTAATTACAAACCGCAAATTAGTAGAAGCTCTAATTTCGACAATAATCTAAACATTAGCAGCGACTAGAGGATGCTGGAAATCACAGGAATTCGCCGCAAAAGGGGGTGTAGTTGGCTATTCCGTTATGCAACACGATAAGCAATTAGTACCCCACTTTAGATAATTAGCACGATATAAGAGTTGAATATGGAGATTCTGGTATATAAGTGGAAATCTGGCTCATCTCTGGTTCATTCGTAGGGTCTTTTACCAGCGGCTGTCAACTTTCATTTCTCTCCAATTAAAAAGGATTCAAATGGTCCCTTTTGTGAAAGAAAAATAATATAGTTTCTGTAAAATACCTTAATCCATATAATGAGTACCTACATTAGATATCGAACTTCCACTACGGCAAAGTTAAACATGTAGCTGAGAGAGGCAATTCTTCAAACTGCCTTGGTATGATAGTGCAGGATATTTAGACTTTTACAAAGAAAAAAATTATATACAAATTATATTCTGTCCAGGAGTACTTTATAGTAGTAGAAGTAAGGATCCGAAGAGTTCCCAACTTACCCCTTGGTGGAAAAACCCTTTTGAGGCGGAAAAGTACCCCGAAACACGACTTGGTTTCGGCTTTTCCCATTTATCTTCGAAACCATCATTCCAACGAAAAAAATGAATAGGAATGAAGACAAACATATTCTTCATTAAATTCTACATAGAAACAATCCACAAATGATTTGTCTATTTGCCACCCTTTTCTCGCTATTGACGTTCATATTACGGGGTACTATGTAGCGCTCGGAGAAACACCACTCCTACACTATTTTTCACACAGAATATCCCCGAAACGGTTAATTTGACATGGAAAATGACCACAATGAAAGTCGTAGAGCGAATTTTCCTCTACGAGACTCATGTAATACTTTTTTATATTTTTTTCTGCTGAATTTCCGTAGTACGATAAAAATTGAATTGACTCCATTTCGCGGCAATCATAGAAATAAATCTTGTAGGACTTTGCATCCATCATATGTAATCCAATATTTGCCCTGATATCAGTCAGCAAAGCAGTTGTTTTCTAATGGATATTCGATACCCTAACCCATAGCTAGTAGCAGTGAACAGACTTGAGAATCGATACATTTTACCACGTTTATTTGGGACGCTTTCGTGTCTGTCCGGTACAAATTTTACAATCGATTTTAAACTAACTTCCCGATGAGCTGGAGACTTGAAACTTCGGAAATGGCTCAGAACTGGATGCCAATACAATATCAACTCGTTTTTACGTCTGTCTGTTTGTTTTTTTACGGACCACAAAAAGTGAGGTTAGGATCACACAATCTCTCCATATGGGAGATGAACGGAGGGTGTTTTTCGATCTAGAGTGTACTCAGCAATAGCTATTGCGACCATACAAGCATCGCGGAACGGAGAAAGTGAGGTTATGCCACAAACAAATACCTGATGGGAAAACACCCAAAAAAGACGTTTCAAAACGTGGGACGATAAATGAAATAGATAAAAACCGTTTACTTAGTGTACAACGGACAACAGTGAATTTTCTAGTTGCAGAAGCTGAAAAACTTCGAGAAATCTGCGAAATTGTATACTATTTTCCCCCAGATGAGGCAGAAAAAGGAAATTTCTGCATTTCCAAACATGCTAAGCGCAAAAAGCGGAAGGAACTGGTGAGTCCAACAATTGAAAATGTGGGAAGTGGAAAGGAGAAAATTTGTATATGGAGAAAAATTCCTGTTCTCCACACTTGCCAACATAAATTATCCAACAAAATTTTTAAATTAAAGACATACCGACTAAAAATAAAATATTAAAAGATATAATAAAGAAAGTCAAACAAAAACCAAAAATAAAGAGGAAAATATAAAAAATGGAGATCTAGAAAAATCTGAAAAGTCACAAATAACAGATGGAAATCCAAACCAGCCGAAAAAACCAACGAGATAAATCCCCAAAAAATAGGGAAATGACGACACAGAATTGAATGAAATGAAAAATTAATAAAAAAAAATTTTTATAAAAAATTCAATATACCACGTTTATAAAACGGACTAAAAAGTATAAAATAATTATTTAGAGAATTTCATTCATGTGTCAAAACTGACATTCCAACAATGAACTGACCAATCAGAAATCAATCAGAATGTGATTTCGTGATAATCATGCACTAGTGCACGATTATCGGATAATTGCGCAGTACAGGGTGTTTCAAAAGTATCAACTTACTATTATTATAGGTAACTATTATTTCAATGGGAAAAAATAAGCGGGCCAATGACCCAATAACGTACAGGGTGTCTCATATTAGTTTTCAAATAATAGAATGATAACAGAAATTCGTTATAATACTATTGATATATTTTTTTTAATTTAGCACTTTTCTAAAACGGACTAAAATTAAAAAAAAACAGCCTTATAAAGATTTATAACCCCATACAAATTCCTAACCCCATGCAGATTGTTCTGAAAATTTGTGATTATGAATTTTTAATAGCTATGAAAATAGTTGTGAGATTTGAAACGAAAAACGTGGGACGCATGGAATAGATAATTGATGTATGAATAGTTCACCTAAGTCCCTAACAATTTTATTGCACTACAAATAATACGAAGTATGTGAGTTTTCTCAACGATAGCTACTCCCTACACTCCTTACTATTATTCATTGCATGCGCCCCACATTTTTCGTTTTTAATCTTACAAATTTTCATAGCTATCTAAAATTCACAATCACAAATTTTCAGGACAATCTGTATGTGGTTAGGAATCTGTATGGGGTTATAAATCTGTATGGAGCTAGGAAAAAATATTTTTTACCTTTTAGTCCGTTTCAGAAATGTGGTAAATTATTAATTCTTATCTAAATAATAATTTTTTCATAAAATGGCTCAGATATAGACATATATCAATTTGATTTTCCGATAAAAAAAAATTATGAAGATTTATATGGCATATGTACCTATGTTTCGCTGAAAATAATGAATTTCAATATTGTATTATTCCTATGCTATGTTATATCGCGGAAAAATATAGAGTATAAATAGCACAGGTCCCAGAATCGAACCTTGAGGAACTCCATTTTCCACGGCTAGAAAATCAGAAAAGTCACGATCTAATAAAAACCGCTTGCAAGTAAGCACCCAACAAGCAAGTCGCAGCACCAGAAAAGCCAACATAATGAAGTATAGTTAACAATAGCTGATGCTTGATCCGATTTAAAGCCTTACTGTAGTTGAACATAACCAAAGCGATGAGCTGGTTTCGATCCGTAGCGGTGGAAATATCGTCGGTGAGCTTGATTAACGCAGTGACACAACTATGTTGATGTCGGAAACCAGACTGATGGGAAGGAATGATGCTGCAGGATTGTAGGTGGCACATAATTTGGGGCAGAATTATTTTTCCGAAGGCTTTAGATAAGGTACACAAAATGCTTATAGGACGAAGTGAGTTGAAGTCCTCAGGATTGGGAATTTTGGGTAGAGGAATAACGAAAAATTTTTTCCAGATAGAAGGGAAGACATTGTTATCGATACAGAAGTTGAAGACGTGACAGAGAATAGGGAGATTTATAGGACAGCAATACAATAACATGTCAATATTAATTATGTCGACCCTCATATACTTTAGATTTAATAGAAAGAAGGACTTTGTGAATATCGGACTCAGTGGTTAGAGAAGAATTGAAAGTGTTTATGCCTGGTCGAATGTTATCCGTGCGTAAATTCAACATATCAGCATCTGAAGAGTGGTCGCTCATAGAGGAGTTAACAAAATGGTCATTGATGGCTTGATGGATTCTCAGATACTCCGGAATTACACGGGGTACATTTTTAGAATGGATGTTCAAATTCTTCAGCTCCTACAAGAGATTTTTCTTGTGTTATTGTTATTAATTTTGGACTGAAGGTAAGCTTTTCCCTCTCTAAATATGACGTATTTAACTTAATTTCTGAGATCTCTGTAGAAGAGCCTGATCTCTGAGTGACATTATTTTTTTATAACAGGTAATCCGGAGCTTTTGGTCGACTGATCTTGATAAGTTTTAAAGGGGCATGGAAATCGAACAACGCCGTTATGATGTCGTTAATTATGCTTACTTGGTCAACAATATTATCGGATAGAAGAATAGGTGAAAAGTCACGAAATGTATATAGGAAAGGCTTGGCCCGTTCATTCTTGGATCCTATGCGACAAGATACCATGCACTGGCCAGATAAGCCAGGGTCTATACCAAGTGTACTATTGGGATGGATTTCCTCAGATGAATTACAAATATCTTAAGCAACCAGCAAGTTTTTTGCTTTCAACGTTTCATGTACGATTAGTTTGTGGCGGAGTTGTTTTTGTTTATCGAGTAACAAAAAATACTCAATTTCAATATGTGTGTTTTTCCAACTTATCTTTTGTAAATACTTCCTTTATTGTCAAGAGGCTCATACGTCAATGGATACCTTTCCGAATTCTATAATAGTAGAAGGAAATTAAGGGAAATTGCCATATCATGTGTGCCTTTGTACTTAACAATTAACTTAATTCACATGGAACATTATGGCTAATTATCTGAATTTAAGCGCTGTTTTAATCTTAAATCTTGCAACGCTCGTTACTACGCCATTCTCGCAAAAAAAAGTTTATTTCTCTCATTGTGCACCGATACCGATGATAGCCTATTTGTAAGCATGGTGTAATTCTAAAATAGTTTATGTGTAATTACTTCTGAACGCAAGTGGAGAGCTATTATGTACTTATTTTATGGGACTCTCAATAGGTTAATCAAATCCTATGTAAGAATCGTGTTGGGCGGAACCAACTAGCTGTGAATATTACTTGCAATGTAACGTCATGATGTGAAAACGCAAACATAAATATGTGTTATTCGACAACATACTGTGTACCGTATAAGGCTTGGAAAAAATAGAAAAGATTTTCTTATTTTTCAAATTGAATTATTGATAAAACTGGGTAGCTTACGTAATTTGAAATTCGATGGAGAAATTTGTCACTCAACGTATAGATAACATATATTCATCAACTACCAATATGGATAAGACGGCATGTTAACAAAGTGAAGTCACGAAAATCAGTCTGCTCTTTTTTCATGCGGACGTTTGAAAACTACTGCGCACGCGCAACTTTTGAATTACGACTCATGACATAAATATTCAAGGTTAGGTTATTAATTAGACATATTGACCAGAATTGGGCAATCCAAACCACGTGACCCAAGATGGCGGTTGTTGGCACTTAAATCACAAATTAATAATCGCTATAAGTAAGAACATCATTGTCAGTGTGCTCGTTGGAGTCGTTGGCTAGTAAAAGTGTATTTTTGGTTATTTTCGGAGCCTTTGTGTTGTTTATTGATAATATGTAGATAGAGAGTGATTACTTGAAGATTGAAGACACTATTGTTGAAAAACAGAGACGTTGGTGAACGCTATGCTTGAAAATACATCCCCGTGTTCTGTTCACATTTTTATCACTGTATTATTCATTACAGGTATGAAATGAAGTTGGGATTGATCTGTGATTTAGATTATTTCACAATGAATAATTCTGAACTGAATTGTTCGATTGATGGTGCTCCTACTGTAAGAAATATGGATATTAGTTGGTATTTGGTTTTTACTCATAGCTTTCATTCCCATCATACATTTTTTAAATATGGCTTCGTTGTGAGGGTGCGAACAAAGATTCAGAATCATTCATATATTTTAGTTGAACAGGTAAGTCTTTTCCTAAGCAGCAGGCTTTTTCTAATGGTGGATACATGTACAGTAGCAAACCTTGAATCTCAAGTCATCGAAGTAAATTTTTCATTTCAAACAGGACTATTATAAATTAATAATGATCCATAAATGGCAATTTATGACTTCTGATCTATTATGTTTTTTTGCCAACTTTGCTTATTATAACAGACTTCGATTTGATATTTCAGAATATTACTTCTCAACTTTCATAATAGTTCTAATCAACGTAACTTTTTCTTCTGGTCAAGCATTCACAAAAGACAAATGAAAAACTTTCAGATGTTTGGTGCATAATTGCAAAGGATGGAAGCATTTGTACAGCTCACTCTGTACTTGTATGGCCGGAAACAGTAAAGTATGCAGTTACGTTTGTGCCATATTATTTGTAGCAGAGTATGCAAACATCAAGAGGAAGACAATGTCACGAACAGATTTGGAAGCTGTGTGGCCAATACCATCCAGTCTAAATAAATAAATGGTTGTTTCTTCGTTGTTTTACTGATTCAGTCAATTACTTTCAATTAATACCAAACTATTAAAAAATATATCCTATATCAATATTTTTATATAGTTAAATCTCAATTAATACAACGACACTTACGATCCCTGGTATGTAACATGAAATTTGACTTAATAAATTCATACAGAATTTTTTATTTTAGTATTACACGACTTGATCGAGTCTTTCCACAATTGCCTAAAATATCTATAAAGGAAAGGTTCAGATTAAAAAACACATATTTCAAAATAATTTTTTATTTGTTGAGTCAACAGAATGCTAGGGAAAATTTTTATTAGAATAATTAAATGAGAATGTCTAAATGTTTTCCATTCATTTTGAGTTTTCTCTCCTTTGGAAGTGGAAAATATATCAATTATCTGTATGTATTTGAAATGAGACTTACTAATGTACAATTCTGTGATGGATATTACTTGTAATGGAGTTGTTATCTGGCTAGAAGAACCAGAATTATAAAAACTATTAGGTAAATCTTCAAATTGCTATATTTATGTGACTTGTTTGACAGACATTCATTCTATTTTTTTCAACAAAACAATAACATATATACAAAGTACTCTACAAAGTGACTATAAATCAGCTTCCTGACATTCTCCTCCCCGTAATTGAAGTAATTGAACTCGATTTCTCTTCTCCGTACCCACATCCAAAACACAAATTCGGTTGACTGGACGACGAAGTGTTCCATTTATGGTCTTGACGTCTGCTACTCTGATGATTCCATCCTTTACAGGATAAACTGCCGTGATTTTCCCACGTGGCCAAGAGTTTCGGGGCCCATTTGGATCAGTTACCAATACCACATTGCCAACTTCTATATTTTTTCCAGTTGTTAGCCATTTCTCTCTTCGTACTAGTGTAGGCAAATATTCCTGTAGCCACCGTTTCCAGAAAAGGTCGGATAATCGTTGTGCAGCTCTCCATTTTGTTAATAAACACAAATCTCTGTCATTTGTTTCCATCGGAATAGTGGCCAAGTAATCAGGACCTATCAAGAAATGATTAGGTGTCAACGCTTCAGCATCTTCGTGATCTAGTGATACGTGTGTCAAAGGTCTAATGTTGATTATATTTTCCACTTCTGTCAATAACGTTCTCAGAATATACTCCGGTGGAAACTTCTGTATTAAAACTTGTTTGAGACTTTTCTTTATCAACTGGATCAGTCTTTCCCAAGCATATTGGGTGAAAGTGGTGGACAGAAATGCCATAATGTGCTTCGTAGAGTACAAGTTCTCATGATTTCATGCTGATTCAATTCTTCTAACTTTTCTTTCCTTTGAAATTGCTCCACAATGTGATAGATATTACCTGTAATGGAACTATTATCTGGCTAGAAGAACCAAAATTATAATAATTATTAGGTAAATTTTCAAATTGCTATATTTGTATGACTTGTTTGACAGACATTCATTCTATCTTTTTTTTTAACAAAATAATAACATATATACAAAGGACTATAAATGAGCTTCCTGACATAAAATAATTCTGACAAATCTTCAGATTTGAATAAAATACTATGTGACTTCCTTTTTTATTATCGCAACACACCCCACAGCACTACAGGGGTGAGTCCAGCTCAAGTCATTTTTTCAAAGAAAATTAAACTCGTTTTGATATTTATTTGATTACCTCCTATTGAAAGATCCACTAAAATTACAAATTTTAAAAATTGTGCTTTGAAACAACAGGAAAAACAAAAATATTATCATAATGGACAACAAAAGATTATCGCGATGTTCGAAAATCTACGTGGATAAGAGGTGTTATATCAAAGAAAATTGGCAAATCCACCTTTCTAATAAAAATTCCAACTTTGAATGATATTTTGTGTCATTTGAATCAGATTAAAAAGTTTCATTTCGAAGAAGCTGCATTTTCAGACAATGAAATAATAGCTAGTACCTGTTCGAATGAAAGATTCGTGGCTTTGTCAATTTCCCCTGAACACAGGTCCGAAACTGATATTAGTCGACCAAGACGTAATATTTAACCTATAGAACGACTTGTTTATACCAAAATGTATAAAAATTCATATTTTTCTATTTTTTTTTTGTAGTGCGAGAATATTGTAGTGTATTCATTTTGTATGTAGTTATGGGAATGTCGTCATGACAAAGAAGTGTGTGGTACATATTTTCAAATTACAAAGTAAATTCCTAAAAATACGTTACAGATCGTTATATATATTTTTTTCTTTCAAACTCTGTATATTAATATTGTCCAGTTCACTCTACTCTTACGGGGCGTTCATTTCCAGGCCGGATGTAAACACCGGAATGAAATTAATCATAGAGCATTCCCATGAGATGCCCCGCCATTATTTTTACGGCGTGGATTTCATGCACTCCGACCCCACGCTGTTTCATTTCTGGCTAAATGAAAGCCATAAAAGAAAACCACATTCGCTACACAATAAAGTATCTCATTATAGTCGATAAGGGGTTCTTTTAATTGGGCGAACTCGATAAAAGCAGAATGTATACAATAAGACGAAATGAAAATGTTTTATGGAAAATCGTTACGTTGGAATCCTCACCAAGGATTCCAAATAATGAAAAGTCTCAAAGCACTTTAATTTTCAAACTAGGCGGGCATTGGGAAACAAAATCTTCTGAACGTTGAATTGTTTGTGATTAATTTAATGTCATTGTCAATTTAAAAAAAATTGTCAAGTAACTGTTCGAAATAGATGTAATTGAAAGTGAGGATAAGTTATTTCCATTAACACCACCTGAGATAAGAGACCTGGCGCGAAATGTGGGATTAAAATCTATTACATACAGCATATTCATGGAATATACACAGAATAAAAATGGATATTTCTCTGACTATTTCCCTCATACTATTTCAACCAATGATCTGTCAGCATTTTTCTAATTTTGACCAATACTGTCAAAATGACAGCGGCAAAATTTGCAATCATCCCTTGGGTTTTTTTTTCGACAATATAACTTATAAACATATTTCCGTAATTGATTTTCGTGATTAAGACAAAAGAACTCTGGACATTTTTGAAAGTGTCAAAATGAGTCGTTCTAGTACAATTTCATTTGAACAAATTCAGACTAATATTTATAATATAACACCCAAAAACATAGTTACTTCCAAAAACTCTATTTGGAGACAATTTGAGAAGTTTTGCAGTGGAAAGATTTATGAATTACGCGCTGATACACAAGTGAGCACTCTATCCAAAATTTTAACGGACTACGCATATAACATGAGGAAATCTAATGGTGAGGACTATGAAGAAAGTTGCATAAAAAGTATATGGAATACAACAGCAAAGATGTTGCGGGAATATTATTTTGAAAATTTCAATATCATGTTCAATCCTTATTTGGGACATAGTCTAATCAATTCAGGGCCGGATTGAAAGGTGTGGAGGCCCTGGGGCAACAAAGGAGTGGAAGCCCCTAATTATTTTTTAAAACACGTTTTTTTTTTTATTTATTGCGGAACAAATCAAATTATTTCGACACGAGCATATGTGGGTATAATAAAATACAAGAAATAAATTAAATTACAGCGTAAACAAAGGGATTCTTGCGAGCTTTTTTCGACGAAAAATCATAAATGATTTCGGTCAAATCCAGCATCCGGAGAAAATCATTCTCAATGCTAAGAAGCGATAACTTTGATAGGCGGCTTTGTCTCATCGTAATTCGCCTATTTTTTTCATTTTGGAAAATGAGCGCTTTCCAGTGCAATTTGACATAATCACATTCTCAGTTGTAATATCATAAGAGAGTGAAAATAATTCGACAGATTTTCGAAAACTTGTTGCCAGGCAATAGACAAGGGAGACCAACTGGTTCGAGTGGCTATTGCCAACAAGTTTGAGAAAGAAATCTAGATAATTATTTTGTACTATATCAAACTCTCGTGTGGTATTCTTTAGATTATTTTTTGATGTTACGATCATAAACACATTTCCTTGCAAAATTATATAATGTACTAAACCGGATTTGATTCATTTCATACTTTTCATGCGAATTGATGACAGACGTCAAATTAAAAATATAGGTTGTCAGACAATAAAAACAAAATACCTCAAATTATTCCCGCGACAATTTTCTAGGTAGAATATTTCCCACTATTGATTCCCAAAACGTATATGAATTATTTGAATTGAACGTTTCCATTGGTTTCTAGCAATGTCAAAAAATAATCACTGTAATTTCAATATTTGAGAATGTAGCTCTGAAATTTTGGTTTTCAAGAATTTGATAGCAGAACATCTTAGATAGATAGGTAGATAGTCCTTTTCAGAAGGATTTATATTTGTTGCGGAATGTCATCTTTCTCTTAGACTCACACTTTCAGATTTCGGGGATTTCTCTGTTACAAGCGCGCCACTCAGCGCCAATAAATAGGAAAAACAGGTATAGACGGGCAAAGTGTTTGTAGAATCGGCAGAAAAATAGTCAAATGAATTTGAACTTTTGTTCTATCATGGAATGCGCACAGGGCTCTTATAAATAATTTGATTCAATCATATTCATAAATTGAAATATTATTTTATTTTGCTTATGATTATTGAATTTTATTGTGTATCTAGATCGCTTGTGTCATTCGAAGAATACATCGACAGAAAATCCTTCATTTAATTAAAAAAAATGTATATTTTTTTTTAATTCAATTGTTTTTGTTTTTACAGCTAATTTTGATACGATATAATATTTTGTATAATAGTATGATGTTTTATTTGGTGATTGTTTCTCGCATATACACATGATTCATCAGATCGAAGATTAATATCAACCATGGATTTTGACAAGAATACGAAACATGTTTTTGAATGTTTAAAACGAAAAATGAGAGGAAAAAGTGGGAGAACTGCTCTTTCGTTGTCAGATTTTTTATATATAATTTTGCATATCCTTCGGTTTTTGTTAGGAAATTTTACATAAAAATTTATATTGTGGAGGCCCCTCTCTTGTGGAGGCCCCGGGGCTGCAGCCCCGTTTGCCCCCCTCTTAATCCGGCTCTGAATCAATTATATCTCGGTCTATTATTTTTCAGAAAAAATTGAATCTAAAGATTGTTGCTCATAAGTAACTTCCCTCGACAAATTGAATGACAAAATATCTCGCCTTCGGCCCGAGATTTTGATCATGCAATTTGCTTCGGGATATTACTCAAGCAACAATATTTCGATCAAAAATTTTTCCAGCAAAATAATATTCCCTTGATATATTGTAACTGAAAAAGATGATTGCCTATTTTTCCGATCTTCCAAAGAAAATGAAGCCTTCAACGTTATGGTCTACCTATTCGATGTTGAAAGCTACCCTGGACATGAAAAAATAACAGTGATTTAGCAAAATATCTGAAGTTACGAGCTTTTTTGAAACGGCAGTCAGATGGTTTCAATGCAAGAAAATCCCGAGTTTTTCAAAGACAAGAAATCGTGAAATTTTTATCAGAGGCCCCAGATAAACTGTATTTGAGCACAAAGGTAGGAATATACTGAAAATTATCTATTATGGATTAAAGAACTATTTTTCAATTTATACTTTAGGTTGTACTTGTTGCAGGCGCTTTGGCTCGTAGATGTGATGAGCTTTTGCGGATGAAAACGGATGATACAAATGATATGGGCGACAAATTGCTAATTATGCTACCAAATACTAAGACAAAAAACATGCAGCTTCCAGACCCTCGAATTTGAATAATCAGCGTTTCTTTTATAAGTATGCGAATGGTAAAACACATCAACAATTCTTTGGCATTCACAAGTTTGGTAAAATGCCAGAAGGAACTGCTACTCTTCTGGAACTAGCCCATGCGAAAGAGTATACTGGGCACTGCTTTCGTAGAACTTCGGCCGTGTTGCTGGTGCATTCTGGTGGGGGCAAAACGATGTTGGAGCAACATGGGGGATAGAAGTCGCGGAGGACTATATCGAGGACTTGCTAGCCAATAAGGCGAACATCGGCAATAGAATATTTTCAGGCGTTTCCGGAGTATTAAGTAGTGTGGATAATAATATTGTTAATTTTACGAAAAAGGAGTCTACTTCACAAGTTCAAAAACGTGTTAATTCTTGTAATAGCTTCTGAAAATATGAACGATAGCTCATTGGATTCGGAATGACGTCTAGAAAAATGTATTGAAATATTTTATTAGCAGATAAAAAATTGCAAAAGTTATAAACAAATGAAAATGAGAAAAAAACTCAGAAACTATAGGAGATACTCGAATTCTGAAACAAGAGTTTTAAAGAGGAGGAAATTTCCAATAAAAAAGTGCTGGATTCCGGAACTTTATCTCTATTGCTAATAATTTTAAATAGCGTGGCTATTTCGTGATGCGCGCTCGGTCTCTAAAGGGGGTATGTCACATAAAATATCCATAAAAAAAATCAAATAAATCATGGTGTGTTCTTAACACTTGAAAGAAATATGGTCCTGTTGGAAAAATCGATCTAACCCAATTTTTCAACAGGTTTGGCGATTGTTAATTAACTAAATTTTCCAAGACCTCCGTGTTGATTGAAGGCAACGAATTTTTTTTAAATAATTTTAAAAAATGTTTCGCTTTTTGGAGCCTTTTTTATATGTGTATTCAAAAAGATCACAGCGATTTTTTGTTAATATTTGGTTGTCTTGACAATATTATGATTTAAAAAAAAATCTTGAAAACAATATTTAATTGTTTATAACCGTTTTTTTTTATATTTCTTTCGTTTAAATAATTAGTTAGGGAAATATTTTTTAAATCATAATTGACAAGCCTCTATGAAGTAACAAACAAAAAAATACGACAATTTCATTGTTTAATAACTTAACAATTTGTTATACACAAATTCTTACAATCATAATATTTTTTTTATAATTCATTGAAAAATTACAAAAACGACCATATGCAACAATATATTGATAATAAAATGTATTCATTATAGCGTTTTTGAATATTACACGATATAGAAGTTTAAACGGCGACTTGATTTTTCAACGAAAAACCTGAAATAACTTTTAATAAAGATACGACAATTAACATTCAGGTCGTTTGTTCAAAGGATTAATTAATCTTCAAAATGTAATTGTAACTATTGTTAATCAAGTGCTATGCACATTTTCTTATAAACATTAAATGTGTTTTTCAATCTTTTATGGCTTTTCTAGCTTATTAAATAATGAAAATACCGTTATGGACCTTCGAAGCAATTTTGTTAACTAATAAAATATCTGAAAGTTGCAATTGTTTATTTAAGAATAAATATATTCCTTGTTCAAAAAATGCAGTTTTACTCTACTTTTTTCAAATTTTCACGTCTGTAACTGTTAAATTATCATGATTCAGCTGTATTTTTATGTTTTTTATTAACAATTAATTTTGATTCCATTATTTGTTCGAAAAATATTCGATAATTTTTTAAAATAATGTGAGGATAAAATAATAATTTTAAGTAAACAAAAAATTATCATTAGAACTACTTTTTTTGCAATAATTACAGAAATAGTTATATTATTAATAATAATAATAGTAATAATAATAAAAACAATACTAATAATAATAGTTATCATAGTGTTGAGCTATTATATAAGGCATTTTCTTCGCTTGTTTGGGGGAGAAATTCTTGAACAACTCGATTTATCTAAATTTGAAACTGGTACCGACCACCCTTTCTACAATTTTTTTTTATCAATATATTGTTAAATATGGTTTTTTGTAATTTTTAAAATTAAAAACAAAATTATGATTTTCAGAATTTGTTTATAACAAATTGTTAAGTTATTAAACAATGAAAATGTCTTTAAAAAACTTTTTTTGTTTGTTACTTCATAGAGGCTTGTCAATGATGATTTTTTTTTCATTCCTCAACCAATTATTTAAACATTAGAAATATAAAAAAAACGGTTATAAACAATTCAAGACAAAATATAAAAAAACAAATGGCGTGAAATATTTTTTTAACGTTAATTATTGCCTTTCATCAATACAAAACCAGTATATGGCAACAAATAAAAAATAATAATAACATTTTTGGGAATTTTAACTTTTTTGCAACTTAAGAAAATTATTATAAACAAAATAACCAAATTTTTTATTTTTAATCGGCGTGATCTTCTTGAGTACACATATAAAAAAAGCTCCAAGAAGCGAAAAACTTTTAGGTTTTTTAAACAATTTTCATTGACTTCAATCAACACGGAGGTCTTAGAAAATTTTGTTAATTAACAATCGCCTAACTTGTTGAAACATTGAGTACAACGGGACCTCATTCCTTCAAGTGTTGAGAATACAACATAATTTATTTGAATTTTTTAATTGATATTTAATACTTAAAAAAAATTATGTGACGTACTCGCTTTAGAGGCCGCGCGCGCATCCCAAAATAGCCACACGGAGGCCTATTTTCTGCGTATATTTGAAATTATTAGCAATACAGATAGAGTTCAAGGAGTTGGGATTTTTTTTTTTGAAATTTTCTCCTCTTCAGATTTTATTCATCTCTTATAGTTTCTGAGTTATTTGCAAAAAAATAAATGTTTTTTTTCATCTCCATTTGTTTATAACTTTTGCAATTTTTTATCTGCTAATAAAAAAAAATTATACATTTTTCTAGTCGTCATTCCGAATCCAAAGTAGACTACAAGTGGAGAGAGTTCAAGTATTGAATAATTGTTCACAATTCACCAAAAATATTTCTAAGTAAAGATTTCCTGTTGTAGTTGTAATGTAACGAAACCAGTCCTGTGTATTTTTTTATTTAATACTCCATAATTTTGTGTTTACCTAATGTCATTGTCAATTTTAATAACCAGTTTGATTTAAATTATTACCTGAAACGTTGCAAAGCAACAAACGTCCACTTTTTCTGACTAGGCAGTAAAAATACACCTTTTGAGCCATTTGTCATTAAAAAGCCGCTTTTAATGTCATTTGGAGAAAAAAATATTTTTCTTGGGACCACTGTTAGTGAGTGAGTGGGACGAATATTCTTCAAACAAAAATAATAATTTTGAAGGAAAAAACTATTCGTCCCAAAACAAATTATTCCTTAATTTCAAAGGGAAAAATAAAAAAAAACTGTTACGTGAGGGGTCACGCTCCCTTTCGAAATACAGAGCTTAAATCTGCGCCTTGGACGCTCGGCCATCTCTGTATATACTAAATCTTAAAAGTAATTCGAAGCTGTTGCTCTATCATATGGTTTGATTTTTCCTATGAGTAGGTACTAACATTATGAAAAACATTTTATTCTCTTACTCTTTTGGCCAGGTTTTCTGCAGCCAGCTCTTAGTCTAAGAGTGTGGCCTTCGCATTGTATATACCCTTCTTCGGGAAGGGAGAACAGGGAGGATATTAGGAGGACTGTCGCTAAACAAACCTAAAGTTGTGTATTTGAAATTATAGCAAAATTAAATTCATATTCAACTTAGGACTATGAATATTTTCTGTTTTTCGTACACAACAAATATTTTGTTATTGTCATATTTCCAGAAAATTCATCTTGAGCTTCGTGTTCAATAAATAATCCAATAACCCGTAAATGCTTTGACTTACACAATTACAAATAAGTTACCCCACTATCTCATCAAATCTCATGATACATACTGTGAACCTCTAGTGCTGAGCAATACCCATGGATGCAAACATGGAGTCAGGATTTCACGAATCACCATGTATAGCGAAAACCACCATGTCATAAACAAGCTGATAATCATATGTTAAGTAGACAGTCTTGATGTGAACATTCATCAGGTATTAATAATTATTTGAAGATAACTAAGGCATGAAACGAGTCTGTCCGTTGATAATGTGAAGAAAACTTTTCTATACGCCTAATAAGGAAGCTGATGTTGACAGGGGATTTTACTCGTTCGATCCAATTAACCGTATTTATGATCGACTTTCTCGATTTATGAAAAGTGAAGTAGTTGAAAATTTAATTAACCCAGAAATCGACTCGCACTTTTATGAGTCTTGCTCGTTTTTTCTTGTTCGGTAATACACATTTTATAGTCATTAGAAAGTTTACAATGTGACACTTGTTAGATAATGAGAATAATATAATGGTAACTGATCAATTTAGAATAAAACAACATTTCGCTGACAAACCAAAAGGAGAATACTCGAAGAAACAAATTTGTATTTCGTGCAGAAAATGTATTTGATGAAATCGTAGCAAAGCGCTCTCTACATCACCAGTGCTTAACTAAAAATAAGTAATAATTGAAAAAAAAATAGGAACCTTGAAATGGAAATAGAAAATTTAAATATAAATTTCGAACATTTGAGAAAAGTGATGTTACTTACTTATATTTCCAAAAATATGTTCACAGGACATACACATTGAAAGGACTAGGCATAGGTGTAAGGGGGTTTTTGATGAAATTTCAGTATGTTACACGTAAGTATATTATATTGATTCTACGCGATCACGTTAGTAATTGATACAGGGTGTAATCGAAACTTTCTTTTTCTTGTCATGTAATAAACTATTTCGATATAATAACTTGTAATGCGATTATCAAGATCATAATGAAAAATTGACGTCTATAAAGGGATGCCTTCATGATTCCACGATTTTCAAACTCTTCCTGATTGTTTAATACAATTTGTCTTATTCGAGGTTCAATTTCAGTTTTTAAAAGATTTCTTTAAAGAACTCCTGTAAGATTGTCTCTGATGAAAATCGGTCCAACAACGCGATTGCCCAAAATCCCCGCCCAAACATTCACCTTTTTAGGAAACTGGGTATGTCCCTCCCTAAAAATATGCGGATTAGTATCGCTCCAGTAACGTACATTCTGTTTGTTGACTTTGCCATTAAGAAAAAACGTGCATTCGTCTGCGAAACATACACGTTTTAGGAAGTCCGTTCTCCTTCAATTGCTCTTGTTAACCACTCACAAAATTCAACGCTCCGGTCAGGATATCCTCCGTGAGAGCATGCAGGATTTTCATTTTATAGGAATGAAACTTTTATTTTCTCAGGACTCTTTGGACACTTTTTGAACTTACTCCACAGGATTCAGCAACTGCAGACGTCGACTGAGTCGGATTGATTACCATTTCAGCAATAATTTCTACCTTTTTTTCTTCTGAAAGAGGCGGTCTTCCTGATCTTGGAGCATCTTTCAGCGTACCAGTTGCTTGGAGCTTATTTAAAAGTATGCGCAAATATGACCTCGAAATAGGATTCTCGGGAAATCTATCATTAAACATACGGACTGCTAGATGATAATTTCTTCCAGCTTCTCCAAATATCAAAACTGCTTCAAATTTATCGTCTAAACTACGAGCCATGATCACACTTTTCATTAAAGGATGTAGGCGCCCAATGGACTATTTGACAGTTAGCAGTTAATTTTTTTTCCCAATGCAAACTTGATTGAAAACAACATTGGTGTTTTTTGGTTGGATTTGAAATGACCAAAATGTCACTTTTCAAACGTTAATATTCATAAAATAATTGAATTGAGGAGTGAAGTGTATTAAAGAAAACTATTGAGAATTATTTATTTATTTATTTATTATTCGGGTTTTCAACAGGTTGAGTTAACAAATCAGTGACAGACAACCGCACAATACATCAAACACAGATCATGTAATTTTGGTACAATTCAAAAATAATTAAATTAGGTATATGTGACCTGAAAACAATCATTATTGCTAAAATAGATACACCATTCTGACTTTGCTATACAATAATTGAGTTTAATATAATTTTACTTAATTAGAAAACAGAAAAACAATGAATGTACAACTTTGAACCATCCTTATTATGAGCAGATTTCGAAAATGGAATAATATTGTAATATTGTTCTATTTAAAAAAAGTATTGAAGATGGCGCTCAGCCGCCATTTTAAAACTTTTAGCTGTGAGAAATTAGGTTTTCATCTCCTATTTAAGCCCTCCAAATTTCGTAGCGATATACCAGGTGGTTCAAAAATTAGTAGAGGGGGAACGGACTTTAGACGAGCATTGTATAGGTATATATACTGTGCGACTAAAGTGACTAAATCCCTTGAGTGGTTGTTTTTTCGGGCCCCGCAAAGCACTCGCGGGAGTAAGCGAGTCCCGTGGTATTTAATATACTATTTTTCACTGTGACAAGGCTCATTCATTCCATAAAATATCGGGTTCTCATGGCATTCGTAAATGAAGAAAATGCAATGAACATCTCAATCTACGATGATTTTCAAACTTGGAGTTCTTTTCACTTAGCCGTCCACCCCGTCATAAATCCCGCCAAGTCCTGTCACACTTTCTTCCGTGTCCACTCCTTTGTCTATTACTCTCCCATGGAGGGAAAATTTTACGATCGAACGCGGACATTTTTATAGCCCCTAAATGGCGGCCGTTTACGACGGAGCCGAGTGAATCGGGGAAGAGAAGACGATTTATTTCATTGGGAAATCAATTCGCGAAGTGTGTAAATGAAATTGACATCAGGAATTATGGCAGAATAAATATAGGCTGGTTGTAGGCTGTGATTGAAATGGCGAAGGAATGTTGGCGCTATACCGATATAAATAGAGCCATTTGAATGCTTGCCTGTATTTACGATTATTGGCATGGTGGAGGCCTATATTTTATTGGCTAAATTAGAATTCATACCGGGTGGAAGATAAGATATCTTGGGTTCTCAATTTTCAGTCCGCAAAAGCGGAATTCCAAAAAAATGATCCGACATAAAATCTTGACTGGTATATTTTCATTGCTCATATTTTATGCTTTTTGTTTATATCTTTGGATATACCCATTATTTAGAAGGAAAAAAGCTTTATTTTGTTTATAATATTTCGAAAAAATGATGATGAAAAGGTACTTCAATGAATTTAATTTTGAAGTGTTTGATAGCTGAGATTTTCGTCAAGATGAATGCCTAGAAACCGAATGCTATTGTATGTATTCGAAACTACTTGGTTGTTTATGTTCACATCTAGATTATCAACTTTTTTTTGACAGTATGAATTCTGATCATTACCGTTTTTGATGTATTGAATAATAAGCAAGATGGTTGAAGTAGTCAGCCACTGTGCTCATCACTTATTCCACCTGATTCGTGTACAGGGTGAATAGTATTGGACCCAAAATCGAACTTTGGGGCACACCTATATTAACCGTCAACACATTTTTTGAATTTCGTTCTTACTAAGAGAATCAATTGACACGTATTGTTTGCGGTTTTCGAGAAAATACGAGAGCCATGATGATACATTACCTCGTAGACCATACATTTCGAAAATTGTTAATAGTTTCTTGTGATTGACGCAGTCGAATGCCCTGCTCAGATCACAAAATATTGCAGCAAGGCACTCTCGCCTCCATCTATAAATTTGATGTTTTGTCTATATAAAAACTTTTTAACAAAAAATTAAACCGACAAAAAAATCGACTGAAAACTAAAAAATAAAATAAACCTTCCTAGTCTAAATGATAATTGAGCTCCAAAACTAATGTAAGTAACAGATTTTGAGTCGGCGCCAAACAAACAATTATCCCAACTCGAATGATCTATATGTTATGGGAAACAATATTATATCAATAACCTTTCTCAAGATAAATCGGGAATGTCATCTGCACCAGATGATTTTTTGTTTTTAAGTTTGATTTTCAGCAGATCTAAGAGTTCGTTTTCAGTATATGGATTCAAGAACATCGTCTTTGTGTTGAAATCACTCTGATAATTTATAATCGGGTTTGAAGGTGGTAAGTTGCTAACAAGATGAATGGGACCATTGCTAAAGAATTTGTTGAATTCGGAAGCAACTTCATTCGGATCTCCTATATTATCTTCATTTATATCAATAATTATTCATTAATATTTATTTCAATGTATCTGTGGAGGTTGTCCTGTTGTATACTATTTTATCGTCCCAAAGTGATTGAAATGTTGGTACATATTCCCAAACAATGACAGTTTTTGTGAACTTTCATATACATAGACACTAATACTCAAATTACAATTGAGCCCTGGAGAAGGCGATAATTTTTTGCCGAAACGTTGGCATTGAAAATATAAACACAGAGTGGTGTACTTCAATAGTCCACCTGCTCATGAACAAATTAAAAAATAAATACAATTTCTGAGCGTAAAAACAAATTTCATTTAAAAAATTTTTGAACTTGCAGATTTAAATATCTGTAGACAGATAGATAAACTTCATTGTCTAAAATGATAAATTTTGACAAAATCTCCACCAATCGACACATTCATGGCATTTGGCACACATCATTAAAATAGTTGTAATAATTAAATGTTAAACGACTATAGACACAACGTCCAAAATAAATAAAATAGTGTTACTCAACTCTAAAAAAAATACCAAATACTGTAGGATAAAAATCAAAATATAAAAGTTCAAGGATAAAAAAGATTGAATTGAAAAGTCTGACAAATCTGGAGTATATAAACTATTTTGTAGTACTTGTGGTAAGTCTTTACATAGGACAAACTTTCAAGCAACGCATATCCGAGCATAGAAATAGTTGTATTAAGGGAAAAACTTTCGTTCGCCATCTCCTGACTGAAAAGCATTGCTTTGCTAATGACTTTGAATTTTTGCATGTAGAAAAGAAGGGTCGAAAACTCAATCTCCTAGAAAGCTTAGAGATTAAAGAAGACAAGAACTCACAATATTTATTAAATGACCAGAATAATTTGAATAATTCGGTCCTTTCAAATTTGTTCACCAGAAATTGAATAATCTTTCGTTCAATAATCACTGACTGACTGACTGACTACCTGCTCCTATTATTCATATCAAACCCCAGTAATTGTTATTTAGTTCATCTCCACTTGAAAAAGCTATAGTATAGAGAATCACGTACCGTGGGTTTTGTAAAGCAATTTTTTGTGAAAATCACAGTGAAGTGTTTTTAATTTACTATAATAATATTTATTAAAAATATGTTTTTGGTCAGGTGTGGGAGTCATCAGAAAATAACATATTTTTTGCGCAGAGATAACTAAGTATTTCCTGTTCAAACTGAACAGTGATATAAGAACAGAGTGTCTTACAATGACCATAAATCACAAAATTCTTTGCCCTCTTGAATTGTTGAAGAGTCATAATTTCCAATAACAAAAATTCAAGAAATTCGCCAAAGTCGATTGGATTAGTGGAGCTGAAGTACGCTTCGAATGAAAATTGTTTTTTATGGCTTGCCCATGTAATAGCCTCCGACCAGCAAAGGCCAACTTTTCTAAAAGAAGGCAACTTTTCTCCTTGCATATAAATAACTATTTCCACCGACTCTTCCATGAAATGTTTTATCATGGGCATTTACGGAAATGTCACTTTTTGACAATTAATATTGTTCTGCACGAAAACGTTTTTTGTATGTAAATTCGTTCGTAATTTCTTCTTTCCGTCCAAATTTGAATATATTTTCCAGTCACCACTGACAAAATTATATTTTTTTTCATATATTGGTTGGTATTCAGGGTGATTTTTTGAAACGAAGTTCCTTTGCGGTAGATGTTAACTGGTAGAAATTGTAACATAAGAAAAAAGTGTTATGTCCCTTCCATGCGACTTCCTCTCTCTATCTCTTTCTATTATACACTTGGTCCCGTCAGAATTAAATGTAAACGCATTCAATTCCTACATAAGAAAATAGAAAAGGCAAAATTGGAATGGGGGATTTTGAACTCACTACATACAGTGATTTGATATTTGAATTCAAATATACCTTTTCCAGCATGTTAGAAAGCCTCAGTTTTTCAAGTAAGGCAATGAATAATGTAATTGTCATTTCGTAGTCGATAGAGCTGCAATGGGCTCCGCGAATTTCGTGAAATTCAGTAGTTTAGTGCCGTATAAACCGCAAAGTGTTGAAAAAGTGAATTATAAACTCCTTCCTTAACTTAGAAACAATGAAACAGTGTGCTGAAAGTGATCTAAATGCCTAAAAAGAGTAAAACTAGTGTTTCTAACACGATATCTGGAATACTGCAGGTCATTGTGACCCTTAATAACCGCCAAGTACGGGAATTTCGACCGTATTAATAATAATAATGTTTGTTTGTGTATAAATACAATTTCTTATAATATGTTAAAAAATGGTAAAACAACTATAAATAAATGTAAAAGCCATAAGCTGTTCTCATGCAAATAAACATGAATAGGTCACCGAAGTGTGCATATCAATTATCAGTTGATATACCACTTGTGCGTGACTGCTCATGCCATTTGACGCACAAGTATACACATACATATACATCAGCATACATATACATATGAATGCATATATACATATATACACACATACATACACATACACACATATATACATATAACACATTAAAATTAGATAAGCAATAAGTTGCGAACATTGATGAATGTCAGAATCATATCTGATTTATAAATTTTCCAAAAAAAGATCTATTTGATTCCATTATCCATATTTTGGCTTTTTTCTTGAAGAAATTTTTGTTTGCAATATCTTCTATAGGTATTGGTAGAATGTTATAAAGACGAGGACCTAGGTAAGATGCGTTGCGCTGACCTATATATTTTTCGCAACGAGGCTGTAGTACATTAGTTTTTTTGTTTCTCGTGTCATGGCTATGATTCGTAGACTCTAAAGCTATACACCCTTTTTTAATTTTTTTCAGTAAGTTCAAACAGAATAGTTGTCTCACGTCGAGTACACCGGATTCTTTGAACAGGTCGTCGCTAGGGTACCTACTTACCCTAGCGACGATCGTTTATATAAATTGTAAACAGCAATGGTCATGTACTGTTCCCTGTGGGACTCCGTAGGATACAGTCCTAGTCTCGCTTGTTGTTCCATCAATAGTTACTTGTTGTTCTCTTCCAGATAAGTAGCTTTTCAGTATATTATATACTTTCCCTCTTAGTCCATAGGATGACATTTTTTTTTCAAGTTTCTGATGGCAGACGGTGTCGAATGCTTTGGATAGGTCGACGAATATGCACAAAGTGGATTTTTTTCTATCGAGAGCATCATAAATGTAAGAGGTTAAATCAAGTATTGCATCTTCCGTTGATTTACCTTCCCTGAATCCATACTGTCTGTTCGAAATGACTCTATATTTATTGAAAAAATTTATTATCCTTTTTTTAGTATTTTTTCTATTACTTTTGCCACATTTGAGATCAGTGAAAGTGGTCTGTAATTTATCATTTCTGTTTTATCCCCGCTCTTATATAATGGTTTGATTAGCCCTGTTTTGAGAATTTTCGGAAAACATCCTGTATCCATACATCGATTTATTAAATAAGTTAATGGAGTTTTTATTTCATTAACGATTTGTTTGATTGTTTCAGAACGGATATCGTCATCACCTGTGATTTTTTTGGCTTCAATTCCATTATTGTTTGTTCCACTTCAGTTTCGTTAGTAGGGTATAAGTACAAAGTGTTTTCAATTTTTTTCTCATTGTGAAGAAATTCTCCAGGTTCGATGATTTTATTTGCATATTTCTCACCCAATTCGCTGTAGTATTTATTGAAACTGTTAGTAATTTCGATTTTATTATGTTTCATTTTGTCATTTATTTTAATTTGTTTTATGTTTGTAGTTGCTTCTGTTTATTGCAGATTTCGTTGACACTGTCCCAAAGACCTTTCGTGTTGTTTTTGTTATGTTCGATGATTTTATTTACATATGCCTTTTTAGCTGTATTTATCAATCATTCAATTTATTTTTCTGTTGATTGTATTCTTCGCGAAGTTTTATGTTTTCGTCAGAGATTCTAAGTTTTCTATAAAGTTAATTTTTTTTATTCGCTATATCTATAATTTCGGTTGTAATCCATTTTGATCTGGGCCGATTTTAATTTTTTATTTTTATGGTAATTGTATTTTTTTCAATGTAATATTTGAGTTTTTCTATAAATGTTCGAGCCATTATTTCTGTGTCTCCTTGATTATATATATTCAACCACAATTCTTCCCCTAATTCTTGTTTCAGCTTCTTGTAGTTAGCAATTTTTTTATTTTTTTTTCTTAGGATTTTCAAATTCCTGATTTTTTCCCAAATTTATTGATAGTCCAATCGGAAAGTGATCTGTAATATTGTAATCTATAACGATTGATTTGCAATCTATCTCAGATGTATTTTTTACGAAAAAATGGTCTAGGCAAGATCCGCCACTGGGCCGTGTAACATCATTGATATAGGATATGAACCCATATGAATTCATTATATTTTTATAATCTTCTACGTAATCGCATTCTGATAGAAGATCTATATTTATATCGCCTGTAATGATTTGTATCTCGTTTGATTTTATCGTTTCTAAGTAATTGGCCATTGCAGTATTGAATTGTACGGGACAGGAATTCGGTGATCTATATATTGAAGTGATTGATATTATTTTTTTATTTATTTTTATTTCAATCTCTAGAGTTTTTTTGGTTTTTGGTTCGCCAGAGTGAAAAAGTGAGGTTAGGGTTTCAAAACCCACGAAAGTGAAAACAATTTCGCTTATAAAAACTGAAAGGACACAAACCACCACAGCTGAATTGCTGGAGAAGTTCAATAAATGGCCCCCCAATGGAAGAATCCAGCGATGGAGGTGCAGATCGCAACAAAATCGTAGATAGATTGAAAAAAAAAAAGCCACAATGGACACAAACTGTGAAAAAAACATTATTTCACCAAACCAAACCTCCGAAACATAAAAACAGTGTGTTGGCAAAACTCACATCGGAAAACAGCGAATTCGCCAACTGTTCGGTACAGAGGAACTCCAAAAAGATGCGATATAGTGTATCATTTTCCCCCCAAGTGAAGGCGAAAAACTCAATGATTACATTTCTAAACATAGTTAAGGAGTAGAGAAAAGTAATATTAAACCTAATAAAGACACTGGAGAGCCAGGCACCGGGTCCGAGGCCGAAAAGACCGCCCGAGCCGTGGTTAGCGCAGAGTATGATAAAACTGAAAAAAGTTCAAAAACATTAATGAAACGGAAAACGAAGAGAAAGTGGTGAGTGTAACACATCAAAATGTGGGGAAAGGGGGATGAGGAAAAGACGCTAAAAAACCTCTGTCCAGAAGAAAATTTTGTTCAGCACACTTTTCGAAAGTGAAGAAAAATCCAAACATTTTCAAAGTGATAAAATAATGCAGAAAAAATGGTAAGTCCAACACATCAAAATATGATAATAAAAGGACAGCCGAAAATCCATTTTTGACAGAAAATCTATATTCTCCACACTTCCAAAGAGATGAATAAAATATATTTTACTGTAGCGGAGGAGTTTGGAAATGGGATATATAGGTATTACGTGACGATTTCTAGCAGTCAACACCTACCGAAAGCTGCGTTAAGGAACTTTTTTGTCTTTTTCCAAATTCTTCCTAATTATGAACTGAAAGCTGAAAAATTAAGCTCGTACAGAAGCTGCCTGTGAGAAATTCCTTGTTCTAGTAATGTCAATTGCAAGTTGTAACCTTTGTTGACTATCGTTGAAGTCATCCTGCTCTATAATAATCGTTAGTTTCTGATGATAATTTCGAATCACGAGAAAACTGTAATTCATTGACCTTTCAGTGGCATTCACAGAAATTTCCTACACGTACTCATTAGTGTTCCTACGAAAAGCATTATTTCAAGTAATACTTCGTTTTCAATAAATATAAGAGAAAATGCCTAATGAGAACGTGCGAATGTATTCTTATTTGCGCGAATAACAGCAATAAACCATTTCTTTATGACTATCGACTCCAATCATTTTAATCTCGGATAATTGCATATAGTGCTTCGAATGAGTGGAGAGTGCAGAGCCGGAGTGGGACTATAGGGAACGGGCATGATTTTATTTTAATTTTTCTTTGTCTCAGTTCGGTTATCTAAAATTACATTTATAATAATTTATAATATTTACCATAAAATCAATACATATACTTTCAGTTGAATATTAAGAATAGAAGTAAATAAACACAGAGAAGATCCACAAATGCTAACTGCGCGTGGTTCACTAAGGTTATTATACAAGTTTAAAATGATTAATGTATATGTGTTATTAGGAAATATATCGATGGCCTAGAATGAAAACCTTGTATCTAAAAAAATAATTTAAATAACGTTTATACGTTATTAGATGGATCGTATTTTTTAACATTTGATGGTATTATGCATACTTGTTATAAAATAAAACGAATTTAGTTACTGACTTCTGAGTGAATATCATTTCTTTTAAATAACTGGTACGTTTTTTGCTTCTCCTGTGAAGTTTGCATTTTTTGAGTTACGTGGTTATCATTCTATGCCATCGATATAATTAACTGATAGAATATTGGTAAAATATTGAAAGGCAATAGAATAAATATGACATAGTCACGATAGTAATTAAACACAATCACATACATATTTGATATGCCGAATGGAATTAAAATAAGAGTCACGATAATAATATTTAAAACACAATCAGATATATATATATATATATATATATATATATATATATATATACATATATATTAAATGCTAAATGATACACAAGTGAATTAGGCTTTAGAATATGGATGGATTTCAATATGCGTTTTAGAGGTCTATTAAGCAAGGTATCTCATTTCTCGATTTCATATTAATCTATTTCTTAGCTTCTTGCTTGAAGCATTTGTCTTTAATAGATGGTAAAACTTTCTCACAATTGATTTGGAATGATACTTGTTCATTCACCATAGAGTCATTATTCTGTTATTTTTTTTTATTAAAAACATATTTGATATTATATAGTGTGGTTGGAACTAGTTCAGACAGATTATTTTATATGGAAAAATTGTTGTTCATCTTGAAGTCATTTTGAAATTGTTAGATTCTTGAAATCTCAGTTCCTTTATACAGGGGCTTTGGAAAATTGATACAACTTACCGTCAGTTGTAACGAAATTATTAATCAGTTTAGTACTATGGAAGTACTGGAGTAGTGTTGATTAGAATGCCATACCATACAGTATGTATTTGGTGTAACGAAGTAATCTTTTATTTATTAATATAGTTTGTTTGTTTTTATAAATGCTTCAATTATTTGCATAGTATCCTCAACTAGATTGGCGAGATTACTATCGTTTCGGACGTCCATCGTCTTAATGTATTTAAAAGGTTCTCACGACGTTTCGAATGCTCGTATCTGCAATCGTCTTCAGGTGAATACTGACAAGTTTAGGTGCTACTCACCAATTTATATGACTGTCGTCGCAATGATGCGAGCAATTCCGCCATGTGCCATGTGATTTTGATGTTTCTCCACGTTGAGTCCATTTCTTGTGCTCATCCAATCTTACCGATAACGGTCTCTTTGTCTCTCCAATGTAGGAATCTCCGCATTCACATGGAACTTCATAAATGCAATTCTTACTGATTTCATTTTTGTTGTCAGGTTTGGTCTTGGTCAGGAAACTCCGTAAAGTACTGCCGGATTGGAAGCAACTCTTGATGTTGAACTTGTTTCCGATCCTTCTGATCTTCTCGGAGACACCTCTGATGTACGGAAGGCATATTACTGTGCTTTGTTGTTGCTCTTCAGATGTCTTCGTTCTCCGGAGTTGTTTCAATACTTCTTCTAGGAGTTTCTTGGGATATCCATTCCGGTGGAGGTCCTCTCTGATGTGGTTTAATTCGGCATCTAGTGACTCCACGTCGTTGCATATGTGCGTCGCTCTCTCCACCAATGTTCTCACGATCCCTCTCTTCGTCGAACTCGGATGGTTGGAGCTGTAACTGAGGTAGGTACTGCCCCGTATGTGTCTTTTTTCTGTAGACGAAGGTGCAAATTTCATTGCCTATTCTCTCAACGTTCACATCGAGGAAGGGTAAGGCACTGTTGGTTTCCATCTCCATCGTGAACTTGATCGAATCCCTGATTCTGTTAATTCCTGAGAAGAAATCCTGGAGATGTTCGTCTCCGTGATTCCATACAATGAAGGTGTCATCCACGTACCTCAACCACAGCTTTGGTTTGTATTCTGCCTCCCGTATAGCCAATTCCTCGAACCACTCCATGTATATGTTGGCGATGATTGGAGAAAGGGAAGATCCCATTGGGAGTCCGTCGACTTGAGAGAAGAATCGGTCCTTTTCCTGGAAATATGAGTTCTGTAGGCAGCACTGCAGTAATTCCAATATTGCGTGGGTAGGAAGGTCAGTTCTCTCGTGCAGCTGGTCATCCTCTTCGAGTTTCCTTCTGATGATACTGAGAGATTCCTCTATAGGGACATTGGTGTACATGATTTGAACCATTCCAGCTCTATAAAAATGTATAACATCTATACATTGGGAGGACAATGTTTATCTGCCGCTCGATAAAAATCGCCAGTGAGTGAATCTCATCACCAGAATCAGGTCTCATTAAATGTCTGGGCTGGAATTATTGGAGATTACCTAATTGGAACTTTTTTTTACCACGCAGATTAAATGGACAATTTCTTGAAGATAATTTGCCAATTCTGTTGGAAGATGTTCCTATTTTGATGCGAAATCGCATGTGGTTTATGCACGATGGTGCACCTCTGATGTACGGAAGGCATATTACTGTGCTTTGTTGTTGCTCTTCAGATGTTTTCGTTCTCCGGAGTTGTTTCAATATTTCTTCTAGGAGTTTCTTGGGATATCCATTCCGGTGGAGGTCCTCTCTGATGTGGTTTAATGCGGCATCTAGTGACTCCACGTCGTTGCATATGTGCGTCGCTCTCTCCACCAATGTTCTCACGATCCCTCTCTTCGTCGAACTCGGATGGTTGGAGCTGTAACTAAGGTAGGTACTGCCCCGTATGTGTCTTTTTTCTGTAGACGAAGGTGCAAATTTCATTGCCTATTCTCTCAACGTTCACATCGAGGAAGGGTAAGGCACTGTTGGTTTCCATCTCCATCGTGAACTTGATCGAATCCCTGATTCTGTTAATTCCTGAGAAGAAATCCTGGAGATGTTCGTCTCCGTGATTCCATACAATGAAGGTGTCATCCACGTACCTCAACCACAGCTTTGGTTTGTATTCTGCCTCCCATATAGCCCATTCCTCGAACCACTCCATGTATATGTTGGCGATGATTGGAGAAAGGGAAGATCCCATCGGGAGTCCGTCGACTTGAGAGAAGAATCGGTCCTTTTCCTGGAAATATGAGTTCTGTAGGCAGCACTGCAGTAATTCCAATATTGCGTGGGTAGGAAGATCAGTTCTCTCGTGCAGCTGGTCATCCTCTTCGAGTTTCCTTTTGATGATACTGAGAGATTCCTCTATAGGGACATTAGTGTACATAATTTGAACCATTCCAGCTCTATAAAAATGTATAACATCTATACATTGGGAGGACGATGTTTATCTGCTGCTCGATAAAAATCGCCAGTGAGTTTTTATAAATTATTAACACCCAGTATAGACCTTCATTAACTTGGTAAAAAAGGGTTTCCAAAACATTAAAAACTTTACTTTGAAGTACAGGTAGTAAATAGTAATTACTATGGGTTAGCGATGATTCTTCCTGTAGATTCCAATGTTGTTTCCGTTAGGAAGAATCTCAACAATTAATTGATGGTTTCAGAGAAAAATTGAATTTAACAATTAATATTTCTCCACTTCATTTAACAACGAGATATGGTACTTGATGAGGTTTTCTCAAGAAATTTGGACAACTTGTAAAGCAGATGTTTTATTTATTATTTTAAATTGGTTGAAAATTCGAAATGAAATCGTAAAAAAAATTCCATGTTTTCTGTCAAATTTGTCCAAATTGTGGGAAATTTTGGGAACCGCGAAACAGCTAAGTTTTGGTGGATGATACATATTTTTTTCCTGGCTTATTAAGGGCTTTCAAAGAAAGAATCATTTAATTTTTTCATGGACTATCTACTGGTAGCGGTTGTGCAAGAAGTTAGATCACACCCTTATTAGAGCAATATTATACATTGAATCAAGGAAATAACAGTGGCAGCTAACTTCAACGAAACACCCACAAATTACTGAAAATGTGATTTCTTGATGATAATCGAATTTAATTTTATTCGCAAGTGTGAATATCGAACTGGGCAAACTCAATCAAAGGAAAGCGATCGAATTAAAGAGAAGTGCATCACATTGAAACGAATACGGTACTGAAACGCACAGAGTAATGTTATTGCCATCTATTGGACGCATTATGATGATTATTATTCATATAGCTGACCTAGCATACATAATTTCTTATATGTGGCAATATCTTCGCATGCATGCGTTTAACGTCCAGTTTTTGCTCCAAATTCCATCACAGATGAAACCGGACTTTGACCGAGGCTTGTATTAGCAATGCGTAAAAACAACAGGAACAACTGAGAACTCGATCTCCACATTTCTCTTATGTTATGCATTACAGTTTCTATTAATATGTTTTTTTTTGTTGGAATATTGGAATATCTGCGAAATGAGCCAATAAAACGCTCCAAAGCAAAGCTGTAACAAAAACAGAAACTAAAGGTGAAAGATTCCATACCAACTGAATGAAAGAGAATGAAAAAGGAACAGAACCCTAAGAATATTACTCATGTGTCCGTTTATTTATCTGTCATAGCCATTTCTTCTTAGAGACTATATAACGCGGAGCTCATTGACCTACCAAAACTAGAACTCAAAAATGATCCAGTTGACAAGTGTTAAACTTAAGCAATTATCTGCATAAACAGGGTGTTTCATAATTGGATGCTGATCCTGAAGGGCGATAATCCTTGGATGATTTTAAGAAAAATTCTTCTCATGAACATAGGTCCGCAACAGCTTCATTTCTGAAATTTAAAAAAAAATCAGTTCTTCCCCAATTTCTCTGAAACCGCTTTGGATTTTTTTTTCAATTTTGGTACATGCAAAGTACGCATAAAAATATTTTTTTTCCATGATAAAGGATTTCTTCATTTTCATCAGTGGTGTCCCTGTTAACATGCCCTGCCAGATTTTTTATCAAAATCATGATACGCCTGTTTTTTTCCAAATAAATATTATTTTTGTAATTGTCCTCTATCTTCTGATAAAAATAGTCTCCCGCCTTTTTTTCGTCCGGCGAACGGTTTTTGAGTCAGTAAATGAAATGCATTCATTTGCTTGTCCCTATGCGAAATCAACCGTTGAAGAGTAGTAGGACTATCTTGTGGACTAGAAACATCTACTTGAAAAACACATTTCGTTGTTTTCAACATAAACAATTTTGACACTTATTTAGCTAGATACGTGATATTATTTACGTTATAAAAACTTGTTTATTAAAAAAACATGGTAAATTTTACAAATACCGAATAAGCAGACATGCACCAAAACCAGCACGGATTCAGAGAAAACTACTCAACCGAAACGGCAACAACATCTTTTGTACAACTTATTACTGACAAGATGGATAAAAATGAATTTATTGTTGGACTGTTTTTTGACCTCTCGCGTGCCTTCGACAGCCTCAATTTTGATTTTATATTGTCAAAATTATCAGCAATAGGATTGCGAGGCAATATACTTGATTGGATCCATTCATTCTTAGAAGGGCGAAAACTCATTGTAAAGGTGAATAATGAAATATCAGTCGATTACCTGGTTAATTCGGGAATACCTCAGGGAAGTGTGCTCGGTCCCCTGATTTTTCTATTGTTCATCAATGACTTACCTGACCACATAAGTTACGGTGAAGTCTTCATATATGCAGACGACACATCTATAATCGTGTATAGCATAGACGAAGATGAAGTGATATCTAAAACAAAAAAGATCCTCCACGAGTTTGATGAATGGCCTGATGATGAACCATTCAAAGACAACACTACTCAGATTTCACAGACCCTCTGTAGATCCCATAATCACCCAGAATATCATATTTAGACAACACAGTTTGCTATTCAGTACCAAATGCAATTTCTTGGGCACGGTCCTAGATGAAACTCTCAGCTGGGACGAATGCATTAACAGCATTTGCTCTAAACTAAATAAACATTACTTTGCCATAAACAACCTGAACGAAGATGGGCTAACCGCTGTCTATTATGCCATCGTCTATTCGGCCATTAGTTTCAACATCTCAGTCTATGGGCTAGCTACTTCCAGTAACAGAGTTTTTTTGGCACAAAAAAGAATAATCCGTTCTATGTTCAGACTAGACTATCTGAGTCCTGTCGAGAGGTGTTCAGAACAAAGCAATTATTAACTTTCACATGTATTTATTTATATAAACTATTAACATATATTTACGAGCATAAAAATAACTTTGAACTTGATAGCGATATCCATGGCTACCAAACAAGACAAAAAAATCAATTCAGATTGCAAAAGGTGAGATACTCAAGTTATAAAAAATCACCAGACTTCGCTGGTATGCAGTACTTCGACATTTTACCAAACAATTTGAAAAATATAATAAGCCTGGCCAGATTCAAAAACAGTCTTGAGTCGTTTTTGATCACGAATACTTTTTATAATATTCAGGAGTTTTCCTCTCTCTGCAATATGAACTGAGACGAGCTGACAAATTATTTTTTATCCTGTGAAAATTCATGTATTTTAAATATTTACTATTTATTTGTAATGTCACGCTAACTTACACTCCTATGTCGTGCATTATATATTATATATTACATATTAATACTGTTACAATGTTACTTTTCAATGGTATTTTTAATTTAATTTTTATGACTTGTCAATCCGATGTAAATTGGTGATTTTATGATCAATAAAACTGTCTGTCTGTCTGTCATTACTTGTTTGGGCTTGCTGACGGGAACGCATATGAAGCCAGGCCACTGTATCAAGAGCGCTTCCCAAATAGAATGGTTCCTGATGCTCGAAAGATTTCAAGCACCCACAGAAGGTTATGTGAAAAAGGAAGTTTTGAGCCAAATCATCACTTGGAAGGAGCACATCGGACTGCAAGAACTCCAGCAATTGAGGTAGCTGTTTTAAATTCAGTTGACGAAAATTCTGAAATAAGTACGAGGCAAGTTGCCAATAATTTGTATATCGCCCATATTCTAGTATGGAGGATTCTTCATGATTATTTATTATATCCCTATCACATTCAACGGGTTCAGGCTCTACTTCCTCGAGCTTTCCATTACGAGTGAATTTCTGCCAATAGTTTCTCCAAAAAGTTACCGAAATCCTTTATTTGACAGGGAAATTTTATTTACAAACGAAGCTAGTTTTACTAAAAACTGGATCAGAAATTTTCATAATAATCATTTTTTTGCTGAGGAAAATCCACATGCAATCGTGGAATCTCATCACCAGAATCAGGTCTCATTAAATGTCTGGGCTGGAATTATTGGAGATTACCTAATTGGAACTTTTTTTTACCACGCAGATTAAATGGACAATTTCTTGAAGATAATTTGCCAATTCTGTTGGAAGATGTTCCTATTTTGATGCGAAATCGCATGTGGTTTATGCACGATGGTGCACCTGCTCATTTAAGTGCTCTGGCACGCGAATATTTAAACCACAAAACTTTTATAATCGCTGGATAGGTCGTGGGGGAACAGAGTCATGGCCAGCTAAATCCACAGACTCAAACAATCTTGATTATTTTCTTTGGGGACATCTTAAGACTTCGGTGTACAGTCAACCAATTCTAACTGAGGAGGAATTGCGAAACCGCAGAATAGTTTCCTGTGAAGCAATAAGGAATACTCCAGGAATTTTCCAAAGGGTACGCGAGTCAATGAGAAGGAGGGCTGAAGCGTGCATACTTGCAGGACGGTCATTTTGAACAGTTAACTTGATTGTGGTATTTTCGTTCATAATAGTTATGTTTTTAAAAATAGAAAATGCATTTTTATGCGTACTCATTACAAAAACTAAATAATAGTTACCATAAAATGATAAAAATCTTGCCTTGATCTTTCGGTTACCACAATTGTGAAATTAAGACTAAGAGAAAAAATCGAATAGGAACAAGCAAATGAATGTATTTTATTTTCTTAATCGAAAACCGTCCGCTGGAGGGAATAAAAGGCAAGAGACCATTTTTATGAGAAAATAGAGGACAATTACAATAATGATGTTCATTTGGGAAAGATCATTATTTTGATCAAAAATATGAGACGCCACTGATGAAAATTAAGAAATCCTTCATCATGGAAAATATTTATTTTTATGCGTACTTTGTACATGTACCAAAATTTAAAAAAAGCCAAAGCGGTTTCAGAGATATTGGGGAACAACTGATTTTTTTGTTAAATTTCAACTTCCTGTGTCCCAGAAATAAAGCGGTTGCAGACCTATGTTCATATGAAAAAATTTTCTTAAAATCATCCAAGGATTATCGCCCTTTAGAATCAGCATGATGAAACCCCTGTATAAGTATACTTAACCAATCGCTAATATTTCAACAAAATTTGTTATACGTACATTCGCATTATCGAGAAAAACATTTATTATTATTATATTGGTATCAAAGTGGAATTCAAGAGTTTTTGAATTTAAGAGAACGCGGCTGGTCCAACCTATGTATTAGTTATTCAAAATTTAGCACCAATAAAGTTTTGTGTCACTTCTATTCAAGTGCGACGAGTCGCCCGTAAAAATTGTCATTTCTACAAAATACACCAAAACGGGTGTATCTTACTTAACTCCCATGGGATGCGAGTGTCCCGTTTGATATTGCTCGATGAGGGATTAGCATCACTGCCTTGAAAATTGTCAGCTACCGCTTGTATATCTAGTAGAATGTTCTGCTAATTGTCGGACAACTTCGGAATAAACCAAGTTATAATTTATCGCATTGCCTCGTGATGGTGTAACTGTATCAACTGGTAGAAATGCCGAACAAATTGCTTGAATTTCAATTGATTGGTACTGTTCATTAGTGAGCAGTTCTAATTGTTACGCCTCACAGGCTGCTGGCTCTTCGGAATTTTCTTCTGTTTCTTGACTCTTGTGGATGTATCGAGACGTGTATTTTACATACGTTCAGATTTACCGTATTCGTTATCTAGTTAACTATCATGTAAAGATGACTGAAACATCAGTTTATATACAGTTATGGATTTGTTAAAAATTCACACACAAAATTGAACATACTGAACATTGTGTGGAAATGTGTGCGACAAAAAGTTCACAGTTGAATTATATTATATTCTTTGGAGGTCTTAATAGTGGTACCATATAATTATGCACATGTTAAGGATTTCTGGGACCAATTTGTAACCGCACTAATTCAAGAAAATCCAGCCAAGCATTCGATTTTTTGCCAAAATCTTCTTAGCCATTCGGCAACAGAATATCATTCATAGAATGTACACTTTCTTTGTTATCTGTAACTTGGATTGGTTGAGGCGAGAATATTCAAACTATTGAAGAGGAAAACATTCTCAATTGAATATTGAATAGAAATATTTTTCTGCGAATTGAAAAATCCACGATAAAAATGAAGTTATTATTGTGAATATCTAACAGAAAACAACTACTTCCCCGGCTAAAGCCACGATGGACATTGAACTACATCTGCTATTTTCAAAGAGAGAAAAATCTGGAAGTAAAAATTTTATTTTCGATTCCAGTCTTAATTAAGAACACATATAGATGAATGAGATGAAGAAAAATGTTTAGCGAGGAAGAGCACTCACCAGAAATCATTTGTAACATCGATGCAAAACTGGCATAGGTTTTCAATAGGTTTTTGTCAACAAAAATCTATTTCACGCTTCCACGATCATCAGGAAGACCGGATATGGACAACTTTGTATCATGACGTTGTTTATGTATACGATCACCGTTCTTTTTTTTAACATCAAAATTGCTATTTTTTCGAAAGATGATCATTCTTGAAATAGCAAATGATGTCAACCGAATAATTATGGATACAACGAATCAATCTGTACTTTGATAATCAAATGAAATACACTAACATCAATGACGAGTTATTTCATACAAGAATACGAATGTTTTATTAGAGCTGCGCCAAACTATGCGGCCGTCTGTGAGCAAAATATAAATTCTCGCCCTTTTTCAAATTAATACATAGGTAGGTACACATAAATGAAATTGAGATAACTGCAACTACTTACATGTCATTTAATTTCAAACTGCGCAATTACTTACAAACCACATGAAAAAATTACAAAACCAAAAAAGTAATGAAACAAACAAAACAGTAAAAAAGGAACAAGATAATTTAATCACAATTTTCTTTTCTTGCCTTTTCAGTTGCAAAATCTTTAATTAATTCGTCGAGAGGAACGGAATCCATCAAGTCATTTTCTATGGACCTTACTGATATATTGTTGAACTTACAAAGGTTTTTATTAGTTTCAATTTTGTGGAGGGACTTTCACTTGATACGGATACTGGTAACGTTAAAAAATATATATTGCTTCTGCAATATTTGGGAATGTAGAAATTAACTGATTAAAGTGACATTTAATTTCATCAAATAAGTCATTTGCGTCAATATATGATCCTTCACGTGTTTCATCTTTCTAATGTAATGTTGAATTTTCAAACGATTATCTGAAATCCTCTTCAGTCAAACTGAATTCAATAAATAAATCCAAAAATGTTATTAAATTGTTCCAATCCCTTAAATCTATGAAAAAAGTTAAAATTTTGTCTAAATCTAAATAAATAAGCTTTTAGATTTATACTTCGATTCTGCATTAATTTATTGAGAGAATTAATTTTAAATAATATGTTGTACCAAATCACTGTAGAGCATTCAAATTTTGTTGCTAGGATCGAAAATCTTTTGAAGATGCGGATGCTTCCATTACTTAAAAGAGAACATCATTAACTTACCAATCTGATATCTCAAAGGTTTTGTAGCGTCTATTCTAATGAACAAGCGTGTATCAGAAAGTGGTTTTAAAGTTGAATCTAAAATACACGATTTTAAAACTGACCATCTTTTTATTGACGCGGAACGATGTCAAAGAATCCCGAAACCTCAAAATGAATTCCAGCAGCATCATTAACAATTAAATATCACTACGTATCGAAAAGTTCACTAACAACATAAAAACACCTATCAAGTAAAACAATTTCAACTGTTAAATGAGTATATAGTTAAACAGTTCCTTATACTGATTGGCATGTTCATTGAAAATTATCAGCCCAATATTGTTAGGCGACTTATAGGAAAGGTTAATTTTACATGTCGGAATATGGAAGTAATTTCTGAGCCTGAATTTAGTATGGTTTGAATAAATATATACACACACTTCAAAAATATATAGAGAAGCCACAGTTGGGATATTAAAATTTTTGAAATACATTTTACAGGACTCTCTTCTAGATATTTTTGCTATAGATTTGATTACTCGTTTTTATGCGATCAATATACCATATCTGATCTTAGAACCAACTTGTGCATGATACAGACTGATCAGCTGAGCCTCGGATAAAATAGAATGTAAATTTTTAAACAAGTAGCATGATGAATGTAATTTTGACATTATGTTTTTACAATGTTAAGTAATTTACTAACTTAATTGCACTTTTTACCATTTATCTTACAATCCACTGTTGATACCCTATTATTCATTTTGAGTAATGATCTCAATCCCCTTTGAAGTGCCCTGAGGATGACTTTATGAAAGTCGAAACGTCGGCAACAGAACTATCGTGCTTTTAGTAATTTTGACATTTTGCTAACCAACTCCAAGCTACAGCAACCATGATGGTCACAAAACACCATACAGTAATTGAATAATATTTTGCAATATAATTCAAATTCTTAAAAAAGTGTTGTGGATTGATTTGTATTTTGAAAATTATTTTTATGTTCAAAAATAATGATCATATTCCCACTGAGCATGATTAAATATTTCATCTTCAATAAGTTTCCATTCCAATCTATGACGACCTAATTGATACCACCTGTATCACACCGTTTTCACGTTCCTTTGTCACAATGACCTGTGAAAAGAGCTTAATAATTGGATGAGGTTGAATGATATAATTGAAAACATCGTATAATTGTTTGAATTCAGTGAGAAATCCAATAAAGTTGTGGTCAAATTCAATCCGAAAATAATATGACCGAATCGAATTCTACTATTTTTTATACCACAAGCGGATCTCTGCTGAATTGTATTTGTAGAAAAACTATCCAACTTGCCCATATCTAATTGAAAGGGAGCTTTTGTGAGACACCGCCATCATCGTCGTTTCTTTTGATATAACATCAGGTAAACGAATTAAAAAATAATTTCGTTGTCTGCACACTATGGTTCCATTGCTGAGCATTTGGTCGTAGAAGTACGTTTATCACAGTGGAGTACCAAATGTGGATGTTCAGAGAATGGTATTCAGAATTTAAGATAAAAACAATGAGCATTGTCTTGTAATATATATTTTTCTACATTAAATATATATTTTATAATTTATCTCCTCTTGATGATTTCTACGAATTTTTGTACAACCTTCAACTTAACTTATGCAATACACTCTCGACATATTTTCAACGATAAATCGTGACCAGATTTCATTTTTTTCTTCACATAGCATCATACTATTAAAGAGAATATGGTTCAAAATTAGTTCAATAGGAAATTCAATTTTACCAAAGTTATTTAAGTACTGTCATACCTGGCCACGTACCTTATTCATATAATATTACTTTCACCAAATATTTACCACTGTAAGCAATAACCAGGAGGTAGAAAAAGCGCAGAAATACAATGATCACTTATCAGAAGGCCTTCGTTAACACAATTGTATATGTTGATAGACGATATCATGTGATAAAGATAACTTAGGGTCTAAAGAGTCACACGGCGCACTGTTGATGAATGCTTGATATATTTTGAGATTATTATATGAGAAGTAAACACTCATAAGTCTCAGTTATTACCATATTTTCAAAAGAATGCTCAAACATATTTAATTAGATGACAAATGGAAGCCGACAGTCATTTTTATGATTTGTTGACCACTTACCACACGAAGTAAACTATAACTGTGAATTCAACTCACCAAGGCGTCTTTAAAAAATACTCGGCAAAATGATCGATGATCAAGCGACAACAACCCTGTGGCAATGATAAATATAATTATAGTGAAATCGCTCGTGAAAGATTCAAAATAATCTAGGCAGATGATGTAATGTTGTTTTTAATATGTAGAGTTTGAAGAGTTAGTTGAAATTATTCAATCGATTATCCGATAGAAATCAGTGTCAAATAATTATATAATCAAGTCAGTTCTTCGGAATAAACGCTTCGAGTATTTGAATGAGCAAAATAGGAAATTTAGGAAAATAATAACGAATGCGATTAGGGGGGATGTTACGTCGGTCTTAGCGTCATAGCCTTATATGCAAGTGAAATGCTTTCTAAAATCTAAGCTATGTTCCTATTTCCTGCGTTGAAAGTTAATACGAGAACTGAGGTGGAGGTATTGAGGTAGATAATTGAGAAAATAAAGTTTGGAGGTTTACTATGTTACGGTCTATTCTCAGATCGGGATCTTTAAAATTCAGCGACTGTTTCTAGTAAGGCGGGTTAATATTTTCAGTGAAGCTTTTCCTTATTTCTACAAATAATTTGGATGTTCTATCATTCGACCTCGGGTAAACGTAGAAAATACCTGAACAGTCAGTCTTTCGATATGTAAACGAATACAGCAGTGAGAACCAACAATAGGTCGCTAATTACAACTAATATTTAATGTGATGAAAAAGGATGGCCAATCGGGGTACTCCACTTGGAGTATTTCGCGCATTCTTATACCAGAGTTCCCTTTAACATTTTTAAAAACCGGATCAGTAGCAAAAGATTTCAAGCGAGAGCACAGTGGTATATACTTTCATTTAAAATTATGTTCTGTTAATTTTATTGAATATTACCCAAGTGTGGGGATTAAATCTCTGTCTTCATTTTCCTCATTTTAAGAGGGATTATAGGCCGAAATCAGACATTGAGGCTACATGCCATCCAAGGTATGAATCAATAACCATTTATCTCGGATCATGGAATTATTCTCCTCCTTTTCATTTATTAGGCCTTTTTCAATTCGTCATTGAGTAGAGTGCTACCAGAAATCTAAGAAGGTCGTAAATTTCCAACCACTTGAGTACCCAGCAGGCGGTGGATTCTGCGCAGAGTTGTACCTGCCCTAGCCATTGAATTTTGTTTTATGGGTAGGTATAATGATATTGGGTTAGGATCATTATGAAGAAAAATCGCTTGATAATAATTGAGAATTGTTTATTTATATATAATATTTGATAATGATATATATATATATATATATATATATATATATTGTTATGTTATGAAAAACCAGTTATATATTTTTAAAGGAAAAAAAAGGAAACAATTTCATAAAAAACCCACAAAAAAAATTACTTAATAGTTATTAGTTCAAGAGATATTGTTTTTACATAAATTTGAAATTCTATTTCCTTTATGAAGCCTCTGTATAATATTAATAGATTAAAATATCCAAATACTATAATACAATCAATGTCATACACTGTCATAATGATTACAACCTATAATTGTTCAAGAGATAACAAAAAAGAGTCTAGATTTACAAAATCATCCTGAATAAAATATGATCAACAAAATTATAAGCTTGAAACATACAGTATATGAAATTGTACCTAACTGAAAATAGCCAATGGGAGAACAACAAACTTCTTGATGACAATAGCCAATCAGGGAACAGTATGGTCAGATGTAAGATTTGAAATTGTGAGAAAATAAGAACGGAAAGGTGTCAGAGACAATCATCATTAAATATTGTACATAGTTTGTAAGAAAAGAAAAATATGTTAGTTAATAAGTTTTGACAAATAACCCCAAAGAGTGAAAATGTGACAACAAAGTGCGCGAATTTGAAAATTCAAATGAGATGGAAACAGGAGAAATGGTATCCAGGAGACAAAAAACAAAGCCACAGAAAAAGGAGATTGAAAATAATTTTGAAGAGAACGCCACGTTCGGGTTTGAGGAAAAGAAAAATTCAATAATTTCATCAATATAAGCATCAAACGACATTACCTTTTTATATACTCCATATAAAATATTCCAAAGCTGATTTCTGGATTTGTATGGTTCCTTTCGTGGTATTCGAAAGCATGAGAGCAGTGGATTGAAGGGGGATTCAATTTCTTGGTGTGTATTGAAACAGCGACAGTTCCAGCGTCAGGTATAAACTTCTCTAGTGCACATCACAAACTGAATAACTTCACAAATAACTCATCAGAAGAACTCTATTTCATTTTGATATTGAACTATTAAAGAAATTTTCAACCTTTCAAAGTAAAAGTGAGGTTGTGTATAATTTATTCGTCACCGATAGTCATGATTGTCTTCGAAAATTTGTAGAATGATCGTAGCATGAGTTATCTATCGTAGGCCAGGTAAATATAAGTTTTCCTGAATAAAGGAAATAATTGTTTTTCGACATTTTCTCGTTTATTTTCCACAATGATCAGCAATCTTACTTATAAACACTGAATAGAAATTGACATCAAGCAGTGGCTCAATTGCCTGAACAGGCTATCTGAGACAAGAGGCGTACCAACTGAGTTCAGTCGTGGTAAGAAAAGTGATGACAATTGGCAGCAACGTGACTAGAGAACAGTGACGTTAGCTAGCAATTATTATTACATTGCAATATATATCATACAAGGCGAAAATAAATATCTATCATATATCTACAATTATATCCAAAGTGGAATAAAATTTAAAAAATATTTTTACAATTCTCAGTATATAACATATATATATATATATATATATATATAATTATATTATATAATAATATATGATATACCTAATTAATGTAAAATGTCAAACTCTATACTTTATAAAGAGTTCAGTTTCTTGATAAAAAGGTATTTATAAAAAGGAACAGTTTCATTTCACTGCGTCATCCAAATTGATAATAAACTTTTTTTGGGAATTTTTTCTAAATATGACTTTCCCACCTTTCTAATATAGAAAACACACTTGGCCCAGCTGCTATCAGGAATGTTTGCAGTTTCTGTTTGAATAAGAGCTACCACAATTGAACTTAAGAAGGTTGGAGAAGTATTATTTCTTCGAACTGCTGACTTAAGCTGATGCCATTTATGTTCAATTGGGTTAAACATACAGTGATAAGCAGGAAGTCTGACCACCAAGCTTTCAACCAATGAATCACAAAAATATATCTTTTTTATCAAATAACTGCGTAAAACTTTTAGTAACTGTTTTTCTGAGTACTTTTCCTCATAATATATATATATATATATATATATATATATATATATATATATATATATATAAATATATATCATTATTTAACATATATTCTTGTATAGTGGCTTTGGTGTATTCGTCTGTGGTAGCTCCGACTGTGGTAGCTAGCATTATCCATGAGGATAATACTGTTGGGGGGAATATTTGGTAGGAGTTTATTTTGGAACCAGTCTTCAAATAATTCGGCTGTACTATCATCATGATAATCGACTAAAGATCCTTGATATTCTTTGCCGATAAAGACATCGCATTTGGTATAAAACCATTTTCAGTTCCTGCGTGAATTATCGTAGTGCGTTTTTCTTTATCAGACGGCGCATTAGTTTGGCATACGTCAGATGAGTCTACCCAACTTTTGTTTGGAATATCGGACCAAGTTTCATCCAAATACACTACTGTTCTACCATATTCTCTAAATACGTTTATTGCCAATAAATATTCAATTCTCCAGTTCTTAAGGCGCACAGATTCCACTAAGATTTTTTTGCTACTAGTGAGTTTTTTAAATTTAAATCCGTTTTGTAAAAGAGACTTCCTTAAAGTCTCTTTGCGACACTGGATACCAGTTTAATTTTTTTTTAAGCCGTTGCATTAAAATATCTAATGTAGGCCCAATTTGCTCTTTATACAAGGCATATATTGTTCTTCGAATTATATCTACATCACAGCCAACTAGTTTCCTTGAACCGCCAGTCTTTTCGTTTTTTACTTTTCAAAATAGTGTTACTTACCATTTTAAACACTGTGGAATACGGTGTTTTTGTTAAAGAAGCACTTTCTTGCACAGCTTGATCCTTGGACATTCCACGTTCCAGAAGGAAAGTATAAACATTTAATATAATTGGTTTCTCATGAGGATGTAACATTTGTCGGCCAGTGGTACTACGAACACCAGTTGAAGTATTAGCTTCAGGATGAGCCCATGGACGCCACATTTTTCACGACACAAAAATCGAATAGACACTTTAAATTAGACACAACTGACACAACGGAATATTAGGTAGGTAATGACTAAATGTTGTTTAACTTTCCCCCTTTTATTTCTGAAATTGGAAAGCGGTCAGTTCTCAAAACAGTCTGGTTTTCCAAATAAGATAGGTAATTCATTTTGTAACCATAAATAGACCAATATCGCTATAATCTCGTTGATAGCCCATTAGTACTGAAAGTCTGGTGGCCAGGTGAGTGAATTTTATTATTTACACACATCTCAACATATCCTTACCAAGGGTTCTGAATCAACCTTACGAGATTTTTTATTATCAAATAAATTTGAATACAAAACTATCAACAAAAGCCAAAAATTATGGAGAGCCCACTATTATTGAAATGCCAAACTTTTTCAGGATATATTTCAATCCGGACCTGGGAATCCCTTAAGGGACACACACTTTTATTGCTTATCTATATTTCGAACAATAGGTAATAATGAGGGTCGTCGGCTAATATTGATTCACGACCTTCTTAGATTTCTGGTCGCACTTTACACTCTCGGAAATTCCGCGCGAGGAGGAATATTTACAGGACCCGCTGTGTATGTTTCCCCGAAAAAGTGGGTAGGCAAAAAACCAGGTAGAGAAGATCGATAAGACTCTCGTCAACCTGACCAGCCAACGGTGCCCCTTAAACCTTAGTTTATAGCTGAAGAAGCAGTTAGCTCACTTGGCCCAAATGCGTGTTCCAAGGTAACAGCCACTCCAGGGAAAGAATTCAGGATGCGCAGAAGACTGTACGCGATCATCGCTCTTCGAAGTATCCGAAAAATGTCCGTATTAGTAACACAGTAACACGCGGTATGCGCGAGGGATACAAATCAGAGTTGCGCAGTGTACAAACGGGAACATAAAGATCAAAGTGCCGACGCCAAGTGAGCGAACTGTTATCATTATTTTGGGTACGTGAAGAGATAACTCTAGATGCTTCCCTACGCCTCTGCTTTCAATATTTCTACTTGGATGAAATCAATATTATTTGAGGATCACTTAATGACATAGTGAGAATGCCTGGGATCACAAAGCAATATCCAGCTGACTCAGACGGCTCCGGAGCGAAATTACATGAGTTTAATCGAAAATTTATTTTTCCGTTTTTTTCTCGTTTTGTAATCGAGATTTGTTGTTGCACGGCAGGTGAGGACGTGCTTGAATTATTCTGGTATTCTAGTTTGGAATGTCCTGCGGAGAATCCGAAGTGGATATACGGGGGCGAAACAAAAGAATAATCATATGGTTGTAGAGAGGTACGAGTACGAAGGCGCAGAGTGCCATCTTTCAAACCTATCGACAATCGCCACCTCAAATGCACTCCGATCGAATAACATAAAAAAGTAATGATGCTATAAATACAGTGAATTTCAAGAATTTTGCAACATATGGAGAACTCTTTTTATTAGCCATTTGTCAGAAAATTGTATTCCTGGAATGCAAAAAACTTGCATTTGAGTTGTCAAAAGTCTAAATTTGCAAACGGTGTACAGGGGAGAACAAAAAACAGTAACAGTAAACTACCCTTATTTCCGGCAATATCAAAAACGTTTATTTATAAAAGTCGTTTAAAATTAGAACCAATATTCAGCTTTGGAATTACAGCCACCTACTCAGCAATTTTTTTTCACATTTTTTGTTTGTTTCAGCCCCAAAGAGTATTAGTATCTCACATATACCTTAGGCGCCTCCCTCATAATACTATAATGATATTTTGATGCAGAACTTGGTCCACTTTATTATTTGTACTAGAATATCGACGTTTGTTGAAAATGGTTTTTGGGGCAAATTTTATACAGTGCTTCTCAAAAGTCCCCTCCCCCCCTCTTATTTTTGGAACCATTATACATAAACAAGTGAAATTTTGAAACTGAATATTAAAGGTTGTAAACTTCCCTACTAGTGATGATAGATGACGAAATCGTCAAAGATGACATCACAAGGCCATTGTGACCAATAATTTTAAATGGAACCCTACGGCAAGCGACACCTCTTTTAAAAGGTATCGAAAAAACCTATTCAATGATACCAATTTTGTTTGTGTTTATGGCAGTTTTGGCAACTCGCTTTTGAAAAACGCAAAGCTGTGATGAAATAAATCAGCTAATACTAAAATTCCAAATTCAAGCTCCTCCTCTGGATAGTTGTCAAATAAGCTGACGTTTTTTAGTCTCCCTAATTTGACGTTTTTGTAATTGTCCATGTTTTTGTACATTTAATAATCTGTGTATTGTTGATCGAACGTTTAACTGTTTTAGCAGATTTTGGTACTTTTAATATTTTTGTACATTTTAATAATTTGTTAAACTGTTGTGAGCCGAACGTTCAAGTGCTTCAAGAATCGAAATGGTACGTGCTTTAGGTGATAAAGTAGCAGCGATCCTAATTCTTGGTGAAACTGGACAAAATATTCATGCAGCAGAACGCATTTTTAATGAGAGGTTTCCCGATCGCCCCGTTTCGAGGACTTATTTAAGGGAGCTTCTTCGTAAGTTTGAAACAACGTGTAGTATTAATGACGCGAAACGATCTGGCCACAAATTTCTGATGAGAAAAAAATTGATATACTGGCAGAAGTAATAGTTAATCCTACTTCTTCAACAACTCACGTTGCATCTACCTGTGAAGTCAGTCGAAGTACAGTACACAAGGTGTTGAAAAAAAAAATTTCATCCATAGAAATTAAAAATGGTTCATCAACTCTCAGACGACGACCCAGACCGAAGACTAGAATTTTGTGAAAATATGGAAACTAAAATTAACCAACACCCAGACTATGTCGGAACAATTTGTTCAAGTGACGAAAGTACTTTCTATCTAAATGGAAATGTAAATACACAGAATGTGAGGTATTGGAGTGACGCAAATCCTCACCTGTTTGGTGAAACACATACCCAATTTCCCCATACCCAACCTCCAGACTCCCCATACCCAACCCCATACCCAACCTCCATACCCAACCTCCAGAAATTTAAGAAGAACACCAACTCCTACCTTCTTTCCCTTGGTGAACATTACAGGATATCCCTTTTCGTGGGAACCAGAACATAAATAAAAAAAAAAAAAAAAGAAGGTGAATGTCTGGGCAGGTATTCTAGGAAACCACATCGTTGGGCCTCTTTTCTTAAATACTAATACAATTGGTGAGGTTCATCTGGAGCTGTTGCAAAACGCAAGAGAACCGTTAATCCTTGAAATTTTGGAAGATAATCCAGATGAATTCGGCAATTTGGAAATAACATTCCAACAGGATGGTGCTCCACCACACTATTACGGTGCAGTAAGACGGTAGTTGGATGTGGAGTATCGTGGTAGATGGATTGGACGACGAGGTTCAACGGAATGGCCAGCTCGATCACCGGACCTCATACCTCTGGATTTTTTTCTGTGGGGGTACCTTAAATCGAAGGTTTACGCCACTGAACCTGACAATATTGACGTTTTAAAACAACGTATTGTTGCAGGATGTGAAGCTGTTTCCGCAGACACATTTGCAAAAGTACGAGAAGAGTTTAAAAATAGGATATTTCCCTATCAAGAAGTGAATGGAGGTCACTTCGAGCAATTTCTTTAAGTAGATACTGATTCTTAAATCTGTAATTAATATCATACCGAATGGAAATTAATTTTTAATGTTTACTAATGAGCCATTAAAACTGCCATAAACACAAACAAAATTAGTATCATCGAATAGGTTTTTCCGATACCTTTTAAAAGAGGTGTCGGTTGCCGTAGGGTTCAATTTAAAATTATTGGTCACAATGGCCTTGTGACGTCATCTTTGACGATTTCGTCATCTATCATCAGAAGTAGGGAAGTTTACAACCCAGTTTCCAAATTTCACTTGTTTATGTATAATCGTTCCAAAAATAAGAGGGGGGGAGAGGACTTTTGAGAAGCACTGTATATTAGTATTATTTAATAAAAGAAAATAATTAAATAAATCAATTTTTCTACGTTCATGCAAAAAAACAAATTTTATTGAACTATATTTAGTGGAGAAACTGGTTCTTTATCGCACTAGTGCAATAAAATGTTCATTGCACTCATCTACGTTTTGTGATCCTGACAAACGTTAAAATCGACGACATTTTTTGTCCATTTTCTGTAATATCGTATTACATTTTAAACAATTGCATATTTTATATTATTTTCAATCATATTTATTGCATACTGGATAACGGAGTTACTAGAAAATGCAATTTATCAAAAATAAAGTTTGAGTTATTAGTTCCTAACTTTCTCCATGCGAATCGATAGTACTGATTAATCATTAAATATTTTGCTATTGAATTACACTTTTTATTTTTCCACATTTAGTGCCACCTAAATAAAACATTTATTTATTTTTGCATGAACGTAGAAAAAATATTGGATGCAACTCGTGCAGAAAGTGTTCATTGCACTCGACGTGTTGTCCAAATAGGCCTGACGGCCTCGTCGGACAACTTCGTCGAGTGCAATAAACACTTACTTCTTGCACTTGTTGCATAATAGTTATTTATGCAACAAGTGCAAAACGTAACTGTTTATTCACTCGACTTTAAGAGTGCATCAAACACTTTTTGCACGAGTTGCATACAATATTTTTTTTACGTTCATGCAAAAACCAAAAATGTTTTTTTAGATGGCACCAAGTGTAGAAAAATAAAGAGCGTACTATAAATTGCGTCGATTTGACGTTTATGTTTGTCATGATCACAATTGACAGATGTAGAATGACAGATGAGTGCAATAAACATCGTTTATACGACTGCCTCATGAAATGAGATTTTGCGCACGGGAAACACTTTGCGCACGGATATGTCATCTTTACGCACGCATCTCTCGTTCACTGTGATTTTTTTCGGTTCTCTCCTAACAACGTCAAAATTTTGCAATGTTTCAAGTTGGCTGAGTTCCATAGCAACCGGCACAGCTCTATTGTTTTGTTGATTGGATACTTGAAAAAAAAAATGTTGTTTCCAAAGTTTGTTAAAGAAAATGTCGGATTCTGCGAAAATTTTGCCTCATAAGTTCCGAACTGCTGCCAACAAAATCAAGAAGCAAGTATGAAGCTGAGTTGAAACGATTTATGGAATGGAGACTGGCCAATAATGTCGAAACCTTCTCGGAAAATGTAGTGATGGTATATTTTGAAGAACTTTCCAAAATATATAAATCATCGACATTGTGGATGACTTATTCGACGCTCAAATCAACGTTAAGTGCAAATCACAACATAGATCTTGAAAGCTATAGAAAGTTGTAAGCGTTAATCAAACGAAAATGCGAAAACTACGTCCCAAAGAAATCCCGAATCCTCACGAAAGACGATTTTTGCCGGTTTTTGACGACAAATATAAATATCAAGGCGGTAATCTACGAAGGAGTAGAAAGGCCAACAACAAAATATTTTTCAAAAACATTTGGAATTGCCACTTTGAACTGACAATTGTCACTTTGAACTGACAATTGTCACTTTGAAATAACATTTGGAATTGTCACTTCGAAGTGACAATTGTCACTTAAAAAACATCTGGAATTGCAATTCATTTGAAGTGACAATTGTCACTTCGAAGTGACAATTGTCATTAAGTGACAATTGTCACTTCAAGTGACAATTGTCATTCAAAGTGACAATTGTCACTTCAAAGTGACAATTGTCACTTCAAAGTGACAATTGTCATTAAATGACAATTGTCACTTTGAAGTGACAATTGTCACATCGAAGTGACAATTGTCACTTCAAAGTGACAATTGTCAGATCAAAGTAGCAATTCCAAATGTTTTTGAAAAATATTTTGTTGTTGGCCCTTCTACGCCTTCGTAGTAATCTAATAGAATATCGCGTGAAACAATTTCGAAAGCCTTTGCTAAACCGAGAAATACTGCAAGACATTTTTTGTATTTATGTTATTAGTATTTGGCAATTCGGCTGCCTTTGGGTGTGATTCAAATCAATTTTCCATGAAATGAAAAACGGAAATGACATCTAATTGACAAAAATTCCATGAAATTCCATGTCTGTTCACGCAAGTCGCATTCGAAACCACCACCCTATTATTTTGAAAAACCACAAGGCCATCTGTAATACAAAAATAATAACGTGTCATTACTTACACATTACTTTGATCAGGAATCCGACTGCCGACTTCTTACCTGGAAATAAAAATGAAGTAATTATAGGTTGGTAATAATGAAAGAATGAAGACAATATTGAAGTGGTTCTGTTTTGACGGTTACAATTGTTTGTGATTTGTTTATTGCGAGATTTCGGTTTGTTGGAAATGAGGGGATAATGTATTATTCATGGTGTCAAAGAATTAGTGATGTTGTAAATAATAAGCTATATTTGTGTGAAGGAAAGCAGTCTATACACAGCGTGTTCCAACATTCAGTGGCTAAACTTATTCAAGAGATTTATTGATCTGGTGAATCTGAGTTCGCTTAAAGAAATATTTCGAGAGTATTCTCTCAACTAACAAACTCTATTGATGAAAGCTAATAACATAAACATGTGCGCCATATTGAAATTATAAACAATAATGTATATACAGGATGATTGCAGTTGCAGTTGGATCAGAAACTTGGTATGTCGTCATAAACGATCATGTCCATTCTACCTAAAATATTGTTGGTCCTACAGCTATACAGGGTGTGGCAAAAGTCGGTACCAAGTTTCTTATTTTAAATGGAAACCCACATATTTTTTTCACATGCTTTGATTGGCCTTCCAATTTTGAGTTAAGACAAGTTGAGTTAGGTTAACTGATGTATTGCAGTTTTTAACATGTCGATTTTTGGGTGAAAAATTACCGCCGTCCTAGTTCACGAAAATAAAATGTATCTCGCAAACCGTTCAAAATTCGAAAAGCAAAGAATCCCGCACGAAAATATATGGAAAATTGGTTCTTGGTCGAATTGGCTGAAATTTTTTTATGTTATAGTAGGATGGGTCATTAGAAAAAAGTGTGAGTTGAAATGATTTTGTATGTTTGTTTGTTTTTGAACTCAAGGGTAGGTATAGACTAAAAAAAATCAAATTATAAATAACGACTTCTAACATAAAAAGTCAATTAATATTATGGAAATTAAAATATAACAAATTGAAATTGAAACTGCTTAGTTATAAACAACATTAACAACAATTTACATAATGGAACTCTCAAAAAACAAACGATAACCAAAACCCAAATTCAAATAAAATTATTAATATTGTTATTGATTAGTCTATTTGCACAATCTAAAACATTTCTCAATAGTTTAAGGCTAGGGTACTTTATTGTTTCTATTTGAAATTGATATGCGTAATCCTGAACCTGGACTATTACGCTGCCGCATAGCGTCCAGATTTAGGAATGCTATAAAGTATCAACTGTCGATATCCTTTAGTATTATTCCTGGTGCACCAAATGAACGTATTCTAGGCTACTACTGTACCTGCGAAAGTGAAGCAAGAACAGTGGGATGCTGTTCCCATATTTGCAGCGTACTTTGGTGTGGATATGCTCGTCATCAAGAAACAATAAAGTACCCTAGCCATGAACTATTAAACAATGTTTTAGATTGCGCAAATATACCAATAAATAACAATATTAATAATATTATTTGAATTTAGGTTTTGTTTATTGTTTGTTTTTTGAGAGTTCAATTATGTAAATTGTTGTTTATGTTGTTTATAACTAATTAGTTTCAATTTCGATTTAGGGTTCACTACTACAATACACTATAAGATTTTCACTACTTAAGGGTTCACTAAAGCACGACGCGTGTTTCGCTATACAATAGCTTCATCAGGTTCATTTCGATTTTTTTTAGTCTATACTGTTGAGTTCCAAATTGTTGTTGAGTGTCGTTTGTGTTGTTTATAGTATCAAATAATTGATTTCGAAAAGTTTTATAATAGAATTGAATGTGCCGAAAGGTTCCATAAAATTTTGTTAAATCGATAGGTTACCCCATATATCGTAATACCGTAAAGTTCAAAAATGCATATCTTAGAAACGCAACATACAAAGTTGATAAAACTATCGTATATGATAGTCAACATTTTCAAAATATTGTTAGTGGAATATGGTCCAAATTAACGAAACAGTTTTCTAGATATTCAATAAAAACATTGTAGATAACAAAAAAAAATTAACGCACCCTTTATCTAAATGAAAGGTAATATTGAACAATTGAGTTCATCAGAATGTTACCATACCTTTCATCCAATGGGCAATACCAATTAATTCCTTTTTTTGTAATAAAAAACGATCTGTCAATTGTTTTCAGTATAGGGGTATACTCGGAAATTTAAAAAAATATATATTTCAAACAGAGAGAGTCATCAAGAAACAAAACACGTTTTTTTGCCTACAGTAGACTGACACTATGATATCTTTAAAAAATATAACTTGTTGGTTTTGAAATAGTGTTGGAAAAAAAATCCGGAAAAACGATTTTTTTGACTATGCCCCGTATACACCCTAATGTACTATCATCAACAAGATTATAATTGAACATGTTTATGAGTTTCGATCATTTTCATCCTTACTTTGTCTTATTTCGACTAAAAAAACAGTGTTTTTCTTTGTCAATCCTACCCCAATACGACGTTTTTATGAACTTTGGCCGATTATATCTCATAAACTAAACATACAAAATGATTTAAACTCACACTTTTCTCTAATGACCCATCCTACTATTACATAATAAAATTTTAGCCAATTCGACCGAGAGCCAATTTTCCATATATTTTCGTGCGGGGTTCTTTCCATCGTACCTCTTGGTTCATCACCAAATAAAACACTTTAATTCGAAATTGTACTTGATTTTCAAATTCGTGCATCATATGGGGGTTTTCAGAAACCGAAAATCTATATTTTGCCTAATAAGAACTACCTGCTGACAAAACTTCATCAGTTCAAATTAAATTTTCTTAAGAATCCGGAGTGATCTTGTATTTATTGCATTATTATTATTATTATAAGCATCTACGTCATGAGACATTCAGTTTCAAGACCGAAGTAGATACCTTTTCGCAAATTGTCAGCTTACTGACCTGCATTACCACACCAAATTCTCTTCTCGTGAGGTGGTCAAAATATAAAAATATTAAATTCGTCCGTAACAAATTCCACTATTAGACAACCAACAATACACACAAACATCTGAAATCTAGAAGCCGAACAGGTCTTCGAGAGTTCGTTGCTACAGCGACTTCTAGAGGTGAACAGTAGCTTCCAGCCACGAACTCAACGGAAATACTGGATCATCATACAGGATGAACAAATCAAAGTAGTCGACATTTGTTAAAATAATTTACGCAGTTATTATAAAATATAGAAGCATTTGGTGTATTCGAACCGACAGAAGTGGGTAAGAGGATTAAACATTTCACCGAATTTTTACTCGTCAAATCGAATAGATTTGAAAAAACTCCAATCGATACCGTAAAATAAAATTATATGAATACAAAAAGAAAATTCGTCCCGAGGGCTTTTTACAAATATTTCAATCACTGGAGAAAAAAGAATCAAGTCTATCATAGGATATTTTTATATCCAAGAGTAGATTGGGAAAAAAAAAATTTTCAGTCATCATTCAACTGAGACTCGATTACTTATCAGTAGTTATATCCCTAGGACATTGATAATAGACGAGATAATTTAATGACAATCGAAAGCTTGAGAAATTTGTCATAAAATTATGAGGCAATTGTCAATGTCCGAGGGATATTCGGCGAAAAATTTGTTGACAAAAAAATTTATAACTCAGCACAATGAAACATTTATTTATTTATTAAAAGTACAGTTAGTGAAAGTACAATTATTAAAATTTAACTTAGCATTAGATTCGTTGCTGTTCTCTACTATAGAAGATCTATTACCAATCTATATTTATGATCTTGTTGTGGTGTTCTTGATCGAGATTTAAGTATGGTTTCATAGAATTTTGATTGCTATGACCAGTAATTTTCAGCAATTGTTGTTCTTCTACTCCACTTTTTGCCAATTCGCTAACAGCAGTTGATCTATCCGAGTAATTTGTTATCTTTTTGTCCTTTACATTCAAGCCAATTGCCTCAGCAGCAGATTCAGTCCATCTATTTATTGTATTTCTTCCAACAGATACATTATCGTACCATTTGTCACTTTCATTTTTCCAGTGTCGATTTGGTTTTAAGAACAGTCGTAGTGAGGTAATATTGTCGCCTCGTTTTGATATCAGTTTATGAAAGAGACGTACAGCTTTGTCTTTCATGGAAACCAACCATTTACTACTTGTACAGCTTTTAGAACCACCTTGGCACGTTTTACTGAACACCGGATTGTATTCAATGCGATTTGTTGGAGAGCCATCGTTATTTTTCTCGATTTGAAAAAAATCCACCAGACGAACAACTGGCTCTCCTCCTTTCCACGCTAATTCTACAGCAGCAATATGGTAAAATTTACGCATAAGACCTTCAGAAGTATGTTCATCCTATAGCAATATTATTTTGCTAACTTCAGACAAATTTAAGGAAACTGAACTGGACTCACGTTTACATGAATCTGTTGTAGTTTCTTCCTGATTGCATCGCGGGCATCTCGGGCTGATTCAAATATTATATTGTTAAATGGGTCAATCATATTATTATAGTCATTATAATACTTTTCTTGCAAACGTTTGCACGAAACGTTCTACATTATCTTCACCCTTGCTTCTTCAAGTTCGGTCCCGTCTTTCTTTCTTATATTGACCGCCCAATCTTTTAGTATCAACGCCAATTCTTCTGAGCTTCTATGTTCATTCAATTCATATTCTCGTTTGCTGCAAAATCCCATAAATATTCCCCAAATATATTTGTGACTGTAGGTTGTATTTCTGGGAATTTTTTCTTTGATTACCGCATTTATACTTTGAACATTCGCATTGCCAAAACGTGACATTTTGATATTTATTTGGAATGAAGTTGTCAAACTCAATAGTGTTGTCATATTGATTGATAATTGCACTGAATGCAATTATCAGTAGTTATACCACTAGTGACTGAATTTTCGCGATAAGTCTGTCGATTTATTTCTAAACGAAACTGAGTTGCTTGAAAAATTTAAATTCGGCAGAATGAGAGGAAGAAATTTAATCATAATAAATAATTCAAATTTAATTATAAGCATGAAATATTTATTTAAACTATAAACGATTTGTTTCAATTATAATTTGTTACCTATAACGATAACTAATTTTTTATGAACACGAACATAATATATTATTCTCGACCATAATTATTATAAATGGTGCAATTGAAAAAAAATTGATATGACCGTTATTAGGTGGCTACAATATATTGTTGGTATTATTACTTGATGTACTTGAAGTACTCCTGAAAGAATTCACTATATTCTGATGATTTTCAGCACTAAGATGTAAATATGGTTTCATCGAGTTCGAACTTCCATGTCAAGTAATTTTCATAGCTTGTTGTTCAATAACGCTGGATTGTAGTAACTGACTAACTGCAGTGGCACGATTAGAGTGATTTGTTATTTTTAGTTTTCTAGTGTCTAATCCTATGTTTTCTGCAGATAGTTTTGATATTGTATTGATACCAATAGGGCAATTCTTGTACCAATTATTATTATATTTATTCCACTTGCCATTCACTGTCAGAAAAAGTCTGTCATTGGTAATAATTCCCCTTTTCAATATAAGTTTCCGGTATAATCTCACAGGACACATTTCAGGATTTTTCAAATCTTGAGTAAGCCATTTAGTATCTGCATAGTTTTTATCACCACCATGGCGGGTTTTGGAGAATATCGGGTTGTATGCCATTCTGTTTGTTGAACAGCCTTTGTTGTCAGTCTCTCCCTTAAAAAAATGTAACTTGAAAAAGTTGCTTCGTTAACTCTCCAAGCTAGTTCTACGCAGCTATGTGAAAAAACTTCTTTTGGAGTCCCTCTGGCGTGTCTTCGTCCCATTGTAAGCACATATTCCTATATTCATCTGTAGTCATAGCGACAGAACTCATTTTATTTTTTTCGGGTACAGCTTGCAACAATTTTCTCTTGCTATCTCGAGCTGCCCTCGCCTCCTTGGCATTATATTTTTGAAGGGATCAATATGTCTCTGATACTCACAAATATATTTTTCTTGTACTAATTTTGCAGTAGTGTTCCATATGGTTTTAATAGCACTCTCCTTGTAATCACTACCATCAATTTTCCGCATATTAAATGCCCAGTCTTTTAGAATGAATGCTAATCTTCAGTTGCTATTTTCTGCATCTAATTTGTAGTTGCGTTCCGCACAGAACGTCATAAATATAATATTTTGATTTTTTTGTGTTACTGGGTATATTTACTTCAAAATTTTGGTTTATTACTTCGTTTGAAGTAGCACCGAAGCGACTCATTTTGACGTTTGCAGCTACAATTATTTTTGGTCAAATTGTCAAACTTTGCATTGCGATCCGTATCCATGGTTACGTCGTTGAAAACACCATGCTGATAGACCAATCAGAATTGAAAGACAGCTGGTGTTTTCGCGATAACACAAGCTGTCTCAGGTCTGTGATTGGTCAGATTTTGTGAAAATTCCAAGGTGCGTGGAATAGTCAGTGTAATGTTGACATGATTGGGTGAAATTGTTTCATATGACTCAAAATGAATAAATTTGAATGGTTGTTAGAACTGTCAAAAAAATTTCTATGATATCAACCCATACTAAATTTTATATAACACGCATCGTGATTAACTTTTTCATGCCAGATTTCCAAATGGAATGAATGAAACAACTACACTACAATGTTGCTTTGTGCTTTCATAAGAAAGTGAAGCAAAGAAAATATCATATCGATTATTCTATAAATTCGTTTTAGTATATTTACGACCTAACCAGCTTGGCCTTTGAATTGTAGATACTCGGGAATTAATAAACATTATTTGAATCCATAAAACTTGATGTGTTTCATTGCTTTTATTATTTTCAGTTTAACGTTAATTGGGAGAGAGTAATTTATATATTACCAATTTAGTAAAAACTATCAGAAAAGTAGGTAATTCAATAGAGAGATACCTACGTTATGTGAGCTCCCTTTCAACAATATTCCTCACAGCATTACTGCAAATGTTTCATGTAAAGTTTTATGCTGTTGAGTCAAAATTTTCATAAACTGTTAAATGTCAAAGTTATTGAAATAACTTACTTTTTCTTGAATGGCACACCCTATATATCATTAAATATTCGAAAATATTTATTTTTTCTGATTACGAAAAGGTGCCACACTATTTTCATTAGCTTAGCGCAAATTTGTATAATAATGCTTAAAATTGTAGTTTCTCGAAACTGGTAGCCTGCATTAAAAAAAAACTGTAAGGCCAAAAACGGTTTCGACAGAAGAATTGATATTCTATCATATCTTTGAGCCAATCCTCAAAATTCATTAAACGCTGTAGTTGGAGAATTTCACGCTTCCAAGCTAAAAAGGCTGAAAAAGTTGACACCAGCGCAGAAGGAAATCAGACTGCAATTTTCTAGACATATCTCAGAAATCATTCAAAGGGATGCCACATTTCTGGATAAAATATTGTGGACCGATGACTCGTCGTTTTCCACTAGCAGAGGTTGCCATCGCGAAAATAGACACATTGGTCTGATTCAAGTCCTTATCAAATATAGGAAATTTAGTATCAACGTAGGCAGTCCGTTAGTGTTTGGTGAACGTTGTTTTTTTGATGGTTCGTTGACTGATCAGGTTTTTTTAAATTTTCTATAAGCAGAAATTGAAGAACGTATTGACGATTCACCTCTAGCCATATCAAGATATTTAATTTGGCAACAGGATGGGGCATCGCCACACAATGTTGTCCCAGTAAAAATGTTCTTGGATAGAAAATATCCACAGTGGATTGGAAAATTTGGTACTTTTAGATGGCCCCCTAATAGTCCCGATCTAACACCCTGTGACTTTTTCTTAAAGGGTCACGTTAAAAGTATTGTCTATTCTACGCAGTGCTATTCTTAGGACGATCAAAAAATAAGAATTAGGAATGCCATTCGACAGGTGCAAAACAATAGAGCCACTTTGTTAAAAATTAGAGGACATACAGAAAAAGAATATATTACGTGCATTGAAAATGGAGGATGTCAAGTGGAGTGCAAAAAATAATTTAATTTTTTTCAAATTGTTTGCTATTTGTATTTTAGATTTGTTTATTTTCAATACATTTGTTGCTCCTAGATTTGAGTAATTTCCTGAAATGTTGTGAGTTTACAAACTAGAGAATCATCTATATCATAATAAATACGCAAGAGCTATAACTATAAAAATTATGACAATTCTTGGAAACCAAATAATATCTTGATCTTGATGTTGTTGAAAAATTATAATTTTAACCATATTTACACCAATTTGCGCTAATCTAAAGAAAATGAAGAGCAAGTGTGGCATATTTTCGCAATCAGAAAAAATATGTCTTTTTAAATATTTAATGATATATGGGATGTACGATTTTAAAAAAAGTTAATTGTGTCAATAATTTTGACATTTCACAGTTTATAAAATTCCTGACTGAACGCATAAAACTTAACGAAATCAACAGTACAATTGCATTTGTTATTGGACCTTTTAGCTCAAAAAATAAATATTTTACAGCATTTTAAAATTGGGACAAATTAAAATTAAAGCCCTGTACTTCAATATATCATTAATCGCACCTGGAACAAGTATTCCATCTTTTGTCGACACTAAACACTTTTATAGTTAAATAATCACGAGAGACCAGACTCATCAGGTTTCATTGTATCACCCGGTAAGTTATCCACCCAACTCATTCACCATATATTCGAAACTCGTCCACCGGTACTACTAGCTATGCAACCAGCACTACCAGCGTGCAAGAAGGTGTGCCTATGAGTAGTACCAGGATCTAGAAGAAACTCAGAGATGTAACGCAACAGATGAAGGGACGAACTTAAACTCATCGATGTATCTGGTGTTAAGGGGATTATTAAGTTTTGCAGCAACTTTATTCGAGTTAATAATACAAATATTAGGGATTACATATACTTTACTTGATGTATCAAATTTAAGGTGATTGTATTACATACATTTCTGATATTGCAAATCTCAATATTGGTACTATATTCATGATAGCGTGAAACACCTCTTTGATAAGAAAGTTAGAGCACTGTCAGTGACGTAATTTGGCAGTTGTCAAATAGCTGATGAGGGGGCAAGCAAAGCTTTTTTCCCTTAGAGTACGTGTGTCTTTCTTGTGAATTTTTACGAAAAACCGATATCCCAAAAAATTATTATTGACATTGTTGTGATCCTTAGTTCATCGTGAATATTGAGAAGTGAGTGCAAAAGTCTATAGAAGTGTTATAAATATGGACTTTCCAGTTTAAATACGGAACTGAAATGTAAAAAATAAAATAAACCTTCTTAGTCTCAGAAACTAAGCTCAAACTAAGAGTAACTAATTTTGAGTCGGCGCCAAACAAACCAGCAAATGAATTAGGTAAGGCGTAAAATGATGGCATCGAGTTGCGCGGTGACATTCTGATAATTTTTTTGAAGTAATTTAATGATGTTCGTTGATTGATTGTTTGGCGCCGACTCAAAATTAGTTACTTACATTAGTTTAGGAGCTTAGTTACTGAGACTAAGAAGGTTTATTTTATTTTTTACGTTTCAGTTCCGTATTTCGTCGGTTTAATTTTTTGTTAAAAAGTTTTTTTTTTTAATTTTTTATGGCTAAAAAATTCCTTTTTTTTGATTACTTCCAAAAACTTATTTACCCACCTTACTTCAACTATTACCAGTTGAATAATATGATTATCTACTTTTACTATTTGGTGTAATATAAATTATTTTTGTTTTTCTGGTTAGTTTATTTCATTACTTTGTATATCATTCCATCCTCTCATAGAATATAATGGTTTTGACGGATGTGGAACAGAAATAATGTCAGTAGCGATCTGTCATTGTCAACTACGTATGTGTGTGCCAATGTTCATAAGTGAAAAATCAATTATCCCCTATTTTTCTACCCGTAAGGGTATATAATTCCATTCGAAATCTAAATATAAGGTATACCCTATCTATTAAAAAAAGAATCATCCAAATCGGAGAAATCAGTACAAAGTTATGCCTGATAGAATCGGTTAACGGACCAGAATTCAGAGGGTGAGTGATCAATATCCTTCATTTTGCTATCCTTAGGGGTGGATTTCATCTTTTAAATTCAAATGGGACCACCTTCGGAGTACACCCTAAAAAAATTATCGGAATCGGACGCCTCAGTAAAAAGTTATGCGTGATCATACATAAAAAAAATGATGGGAAAAAAAATAGGGGTCGACTAGAGAACCTCCTCCTTTTTGGTTTGTCGGTTGAAAATACGTTATCATAACAACACACCAAAACAGTTTGTTTTTTTAGCTTCATCATGAAATTTTATGCTGTTATGGGTCGTAGTAACCTATCCTATCAAGACGAGCACGTGAGATTTTTCCGACTTACTTCCAGAGGCATGATTAGGAAGTAATTAGAAAAATTATTGGATTTTTCAATGGAAAAAGGAATATATCAACAGATAATATGTTCACTAAATGTCTACAGAGTTTATAAAAATCACAACAAATCACTAACAAACACAAAAAACAATGATCTCCACACAGTTGGCAGTGCTCAATTCATTCAGACTGTCAAAATTATTTGTTTCATTTGAAAAATGATTTGTGTTGTTGGTTTAAATAACAATCTGAAATAAACATTATTCTTTATACGTTTCATACAGAACACATTCGTAGGCTTCGAGATTTTCCGGTAAGCGGTACTGTTTATTCCTAATAAACTCTCTTTACGCCTCTTATCAGTCGAATTCATTAAGAGATTCACCTTCAAATTAATAACAACGTTTAGTTAGCAAAATGTTTTACCGGAAGTGACAAAAATCCATACTTCATTTTAAACCGGAATGTCACTTTTCAAACGTTAATATTTCGAAAACAATTGAATTTAGGAGTAAAGTGTATTTGAGAAAACTGTTGAGAATTATGAGCAGATTTCGAAAATGGAATAATATACGGGAAGTTCTATTTAAAAAAATTATTGAAGATGGCGCTCAGCCGCCATTTTAGAACTTTTAGCTGTGATTTTCCCATGAAAAAGTAGTATTTCATCTCCTATACAAGCCCTCCAAATTTCGTTGCGATATACCAGGTGGTTCAAAAATTAGTAGGGGGGGAACGGACTTTAGACGAGCACTGTATATTACATGCATTGAAAATGGAGGACGTCAAGTGGAGTGCAAAAAATAATTTAATTTTTTTCAATTTGTGTGCTATTTGTATATTAGATTTATTTATTTTCAATACATTGTTGCTCCTAGATTTGAGTAATTTCCCAAAATGTTGTGAGTTTACAAACTAGAAAATCATCTATATCATAATAAATACCCAAGAGCTATAACTAAAATTATTGGATTTTTCAATGGAAAAAGAAATATATTAACATATAATATGTTCACTAAATGTCTACAGAGATTATAAAAATCACAACAAATCACTAACAAACAAAAAACAATGATCTCCACACAGTTGGCAGTGCTCAATTCATTCAGACTGTCAAAATTATTTGTTTCATTTGAAAAATGCTTTGTGTTGTTGGTTTAAATAACAATCTAAAATAAACATTATTCATTATACGTTTCATAATTTCATTCTACTAGAAACAAGGGAGAAGTATCAAGATGGGAAAAATATTAAAGGGATTGAATAATAAAAATACATGATAATTTTACGCGTTATAATAACGCAATCAAAGTTGGCTGAGGAGTGACAAATTCCTTGTAGTTAATCGCCTTGTTGACGTTTGAGTATCGTGGGAAGCAGAACTAATGAACTATTCGATAATAAAATGAATTGGAATACGAACCATCTTTGTTCGCTTTCTGACCATATTCACGTTTATCATAAAAATGTAAAGTATTTAACCTATTTGGTGAACAACTTTGGCCTAATCCCTGAGCATTCTTCGTGAAATTATTCCATATTGTCATAACTATATTGCCTGAGGAAAGATCTACATTTTTTCATTAGTTTTCAAGTTACAAGAAAACATACCAGGATATAACTATGGACCATCTTGGCACAGTCATTTTCCTGGTAGTATTTTTATCACGAAAAAATCTCTATTGATTGGTCTATTTATTTCAAAAAGGTTTTTTACAATTTTCTATTCGAAACGTTAAAAAGTTAACGGGGGGGGATGGACTATAAAAAGCCGTACTTATACTTGACATTTCAATTGCATATTGTAAGTGGAAAAACCTATCGACAAAATTTAAAAAAAAAATGGTTGGAAATAGAATCAAATTATTTCGTTTCATTATCTTACGTCAAACCGTTCAAAAGTTAACAGGGGGGACTATAAAATCCGCACTGTATAAAGGAGATCTTACAAAAACGAGGTTATTTCACTTAGATTTTTAGGCGTACCTACCCTCCTAGTACATGCAATTTCTGTTTTATAATAACTAGTGAGTTGTCGTGCTTTGTAGGAAAAATGTTAACAGTAAAATATTTTGTCAACAAACATAATGACAAGCAGTTGTTACAACTGCACATGTTTCACAACTGTCGCCACCGAAACGTGAATCATAAAAGTAACATAAAAAGTGAAGATGGAAGCGATTCAACATCAGCGCAGCATGAATAAAATAGTCCAGTAAATTTGTTGACAAAAACGAAAAATGAATATCTATTCGAAATCTTCGGACAATAACTGAGATTTTGATGCATTAAGAGGTTGTTTGCATGTTTTTTATTGACAAATTGGCAGAGTTTGGTAGAACAGTGGTGATAATTCGATAATTCTCAGGAATCTCGACACAGTCACATTGAAGATATTATGAAATAAACACTTCGTCAGTTTCCCACCGCCGTAAAATTCTACTTTAATTGCTTGCGCCGTAACCAGTTTCATTGCTACTTTCGAGACAAAACCGGAAAACTACTTAAGCTGAACGACGATGTACATATAACTTTCGCACCTAGGTGTATTCATGAAATAATCAAATCCCTGCGATAATTTACAGATTCCTAAAATGGTAAATACAGGTTGATTCAAAAGTACTTTGACAAACTTCAGGAGGTGATTCCTGATTCCTCACAATATTCTAATATGAATTGTCTAAATAAATATATGTCCGGAAACGCTTCGTTTTATTTTTATTTTCGTTTTTTTTAAATAACTTTAGAAATACAGTCCTCAATTAGACGAAAATTGGTATTGAGAGGTTCTTTGAGGTGTCGAATTCGAACCTGATGTTATTAATGCTCTTACGCGTAGGGGGCACCACCTACACGTCTTTATCTTTTTTGAAGATTCATAACTTTTTTGAGCGTACTTCTAGCACATTTTTCAGTAGAAAAAATGAATTCCTCTATCATATCTACGTAAAAAAGCTACCGTTGTTACAAGTCGCTATAAGCAACCGTTTTCTAGATATTTGGACTTGAAAAATTCAAGTCGATTATTTGATAATCGATGCGTGTTGAAGTTATTAGCATTATTTTGCATTTTTCACAAGAATGCTTAGGAAATGAATTTGACGTTTAGGTAAGTAGTTTTGGTAATTACATATTATGTGACAGTTAAACGTTTTGTTGTTTTGTTGAAGTTTCTGTAAGATTTAAAACACTAATTTTGAAAAAATGGATTATTCAAACAATAATGCTCATTTAGCCGATATGCATTTCGATTATGGCCTTGCAGATGGCAATGCGCAAGAAGCAAGACGTATTTACCAGGAGCGATTTCCTAATCGAGTACTGCTTTCAGCTCCAACATTTACCAGTCTCCACCGTCGTTTGGCAGAAACAGGTAGCTTCAAGAGAGCAGCTGATATTATTGGAAGACCACGAGCGGTCCGAACCCCAGAATTGGAAGAAGCTGTTTTGAACGCTCTCGAGGAGAATCCAGAAACAAGTACAAGAATAATTGCTGAAGCTCTCAATTCTACCCAGTCCACAGTTTGGAGAATTATCCACAATCAACAATTTTATCCATACCATATTCAAAGCGTACAAGCTCTTTTGTCACGAGACTTTCCCCAACGCATTACTATGTGTCAGTGGTTTTTGAGAAAATTGGCTGGAAATCCTCAATTTTCAAGATATGTACTCTTCACGGCAAACTTCTCCCGAAATGCTATCACAAACTTTCGTAAGAACCATGTTTGGGCTCTGGAAAATCCGCACGCAGTTAGTGAAAGACATTATCAGAATCAATTTTCTGTAAATGTATGGGCGGCAATAATTGATAATTACTTGATAGGTCCTTTCTTTCTTCCGTTCCGACTGAATGGCGCAACTTACAGAGACTTTTTAGAAAATGAATTGCCGGGACTACTTCAGAATATACCATTAGAAATTCGTATCCGCATGTGGTTTATGCATGATGGGGCTCCGGCCCATTTTAGCGTTGTAGCCAGGGAATTCCTTAACACTGTCTATCCAAATCGATGGATCGGTAGGGGTGTAGAAGAACCTAACCAGGCGTGGGCACCAAGGTCCCCAGATCTAACCCGCTAGATTTTTATTTTGGGGACATTTGAAGTCACTAGTTTATAAAACTCCAGTAGCGAATGAGAAAGATCTGAGAAACCGAATAGTAAACGCCTGTGAAACAATAAGAAACACACCAATAATTTTCGAGATTCAATGACTAGAAGACCGAATGCCTGTATATTCGCTGAAGGTAGACACTTTGAACAATTTATTTGAATACAATTTAGTTTCCTTTCTTTTATTTTCTTCTAAATATTCAAAATTTCTTGAAATAAAATGTTGATATTCCTTGCAAATTTTACTAAAACACAGATTTTGCACCTTTGATACAAAAATGACTATTTCAAACGAGTAAAAATAAATATAATAGGTGGCGCTCCCTACAAAAAACCAAAACTACTTACTCAAACGTTAAATTCATTTCCTAAGCATTCTTGTGAAAAATGCAAAATAATGGTAATAACTTCAACACGCATTGATTATCAAATGATCGACTTGAAATTTTCAACAACAATGGTAGCTTTTTTACGTAGATATGATAGAGGAATTGATTTTTTTACTGAAAAGTGTGCTAGAAGTACGCCCCCTACGAGTAAGAGCAATAATAACATCAGGTTCGAATTCGAAAAAAAACGAAAATAAAAATAAAACTTCAACTCCCTGTATCTTGGAAACGAAACGTTTCCGGACATATATTCATTTAGACAATTCATATTAGAATATTGTGAGGGATCGCCTCCTGAAGTTTGTACTTTTGAAACACCATGTATACTAGATTTGAAGTGGTGGCAGTTATACCTTATGAATCTGCGACTTTAATAAACTAACGGGCAAGCACATTACCTACCGTACCTAAAAGTACACAGAAGTAGCATTACTTTATGATATTCAAAATATCTATAACATGACATGCATAACCTCCAAAGGCGGGTGAACTTTCATATCGTTACACAAATGTTTTATCATCTACTTACTTTTTTGTCAAAGAGAAAATCTTCGATTCGTGTGGAACTGGAACTAGTAGTGAGCACAAAATTGTTAGATGGTGTGAGATTATTTGGGAATTGTTAAAAGATTGAAATTGTTGCACAGTGAGAATTGGAAATAAACCAGGAAAATTTCAGTTATCGAGTCACTGGAGGGCATTACCAGTCTTGCTCACAGCGAATAGGCATTACGTTCAAAAAGATTTTGAATTGCAAATATCTGACAAATTGGACAGTGGATCGATTTAAACATTTGAGTCGGTTTATGGAGGTTATGTTTACACCATACTAAAATTTCCGGCGATTCCTAAGATTTGATCAAACAGGAACACACGTAAAAGGCAGTTCTTGAATGGAATTCAGAAATCTAGTGGGCAACACTCCCACAATACCCGTACTAAAACCTCCAGAATTTACATTCCAAATCTTCATTTTCATCGCATTTCATGCTTTACGATCGTGTAAAATCCCGAAAATTTATTATCCTCATATCCCTTTTCGCGATGATATCCATCATTTACAGAACTCACGGAGGGGTACAATCTTGAAATGTTCCTCCGTTTACTCTGGCCAAATGTATGCGACAGCTCGACTGTGAAATTAAATATTAAAACTTTTGCAAAGAGTAGTTTATTCCCACAAAGCTCTGTCATGATATATAACTCGGCTCCTTATGGTTGAAACAGATTCAAGGAATTTGAATAATGGTATTTTACTTCTTGGTAATGAATGTTGATATTTTAAAATTGATCATAATAGGTGCGTTCGGATATTTTTTGCGGAACTGGGGTGGAATGTCAAAATAAGCAGGTGTTTGGGGGTGTTTTTTTTTCTGGAATTAAAAGTATCGAATTTCTAAAATAGCTGAGTGCTGAGGGCATAGAAAGCGACCCACTGTAAACTTTTGAATTAATGTCAATTATATGTTTTTCAGAAACTTTTTATGAGATCAACAAAAAAAATGCTGTTTGAAAGACAATTTAATATGCTTTAATGTGAGTTTAGATAAAACAAGAGTGTAGCAAAACAATTATCATAATTTTTATTTTTGGGTTCCTTACAAACCAAATCTATTATAATTTCAGTTTTTCTCTCCACACCTACTATTTTATCCAAATCGAGGGATCGTGACTCGAAACAATGAACATACTCCGTACGGCAAAAACAACCAGAACTTTTTATGTTTCGAGTACCCGAAAAATGTGTTCACTTTTACATTTTTTTGATCGACCAGAGCACAGCTGATTTGCCATTACCAAAATTCGGCGTTATATATTGTCACATGGTTTCATGTTTAACTATAAAGTTTTACTTTGTGGAGACTGCGCCTGCAATTGTTTCAGGTATGTAGTGGTATTTTTTCTTCATAATAATCTTAAAATAATACTGTTAAATGGTTTTCCCACAACCATAGTTCAGAACACACTTTTCTGCATAGTTTTACGTTCGTAAACTTGATAATCTATCAAAATAATTGAAATATGACATAAGTGTGCCGGAAAGTGATATTTCTGTGCCAGGAAATTCATCTCGGCACAGTTCCATAGTATTCTGAACAAAAATCATAGACATCATTGTTGTCTCGAATGCCCACACACACACACACTACACGATGCTAGGAAACCGACCAACGTTGTTTATCGAGTCATCTGAATATGTCCCGAACGTCAAATATAAAATATTCCTTTTATTCATTTTTAAATGAGATAGCGATAGTTCTGAAATTGAAAATAATCCACCAGATCTTAAAGTTAATTCATTGTCATTCAATTTACTATTTTCAACTTCAAGAGAAAAAAAAAATGAAACTACATACAAACAGTTTATGGACTGGAAGAAAAATTAAAAGTGTTTCTGAAATAGAAGTGTATGTATCAAGTACGCAAAGTGAGGCTTTAGCGGAATATGAAGATGATTTCCGCTAAAGCCATTTGCGTAATTGTTGCATACAACATTTTTTAGTATCAGCTTGCCATACATATTTCCTTGCCGTGCATACATTTTCAATCACATACGGTAGTGTAAAGAAGTTGTGCTAAAATCTAGCAAGCGAATATTAGTGGTCAATTTTCATGAAATAAGTATTCCAAAAAAATATTTTGAACCAAACGTGTGCTGTCACTACGAAATATCAATTAATCTATAGTTCATTGCGTCTCCTGAAACGTTTTCAAGATGTCAAGAAGTCTTCTGAATAGACAAAAATAGTCCGATAAAGTGTTGCCATGACGAATAGTCCGATAAAGTGGAATTTTGCGGACTCTTTTGAACATCCAATGTTGGTATTTTGTGGGAGAGTGTACAAAAAATATAATTAAGGCATATTTTGAAGGACTATGCAAATTCAGAGAATCTTGTATTATGTGGTCAATATAGTCAGGCTATAATCGTTTAATAATATTGATCATAGTATTGACATATCAACGTATGCAAAATTACATTTTTTTTAAGAAATTCCGACGGATATTTTGCGAAACTATCACTGACTCTCGACATCCGAAGAAATAAACCAATTTGTAAAAGAAGCACTGGACGATATATATCGATAATTGAATGTTCTGCATGTTTGATCTATGTAAAACTTGCACAAGAGCCACAAGATGATTTATATAGCGCAGATTTTTCAAGTTTCTCAGTTTCATCTTAATTTTTCTTAAGAAATTCACCTAGATATTATATGTTTTCTAGGAGATATTGTTGTTGTTTTGAAGAAAATAGTTTTTTTCCGTAGGATGGCCTTAATACGTAATAACATTGAAATTATGTTTTTCTCTTCGAGTGAGACACACTCTTTGTGATGCTTTGTATGTTATCCTTCAGGTTTAAACTATAACCATTATTGAATGCAATTTGTTTATTTATTATATTAAATTCTGCATTGAAATTTTCTTCTGAAAACGGAATATTGATTAATCCATGTATCCTACTGTTATATGCGGGTAATTTATATTGGTTTGGATGTGTTGGGGTACTGTGTATTGTGATGTCTGTATGAAGGTTTATAGAAAATTGATTTTTTTTTATGTTCTGGTTCCCACGAAAAGGGATATCCTGTAATGTTCAGAGAACATCGTGGGAACCAAGGGAAAGAAGGTAGGAGTTGGTGTTCTTCTTAAATTTCTGGAGGTTGTATGCCTCGGGGAACACCTCCCTAGGCAATGAGTTCCAAAGCCTCGCTGTTCGTTGGATGAACGAGTCTTTGGAAAGTGATGTTCTGCAGGTCTCCAAAGTGACCACGAAGGGGTGTGATGACTGAACTTGACGGGTTAGTCTCGAAGAGACTGCCAAAGCAGGAACGATTGTTGATATTTCAGAAGAGCATCGCCCATGAAAAATCTATAAAATAGAGACAAATCGCCAACTTTTCTACGGTGTTCCAGACAAGTGAGCAAGTTTGTAAGCGAGGCATCACCGACGAGACGAATTGCCCTTTTTTGAACAGAATCCAATAGCCTCAGGATATGTTTAGGTGCCGCGCTCCAAATATGGGAACAGTATTCCAGGACAGGTCGGATCTGTGCCTTATAGATCATAAGCAGCTGAGTGGGGGAAACAAAAAACCAAGTTTTTGGGATGCACTTTTGGCAATGGACCTCACGTGATTTTCCCAGGAAAGGTTATTGCTGATAGTAATACCAAGCATCGATATGGATGACTTCAGTGGTATGGTTACTCCTGACAAAGTTATGTTAGGCACAGTGAGATCGGCTTTTCTAGAGAAAAGACATGCTTGTGTTTTGTTTGCATTGAATTCTACCAAGTTATTAGATCCCCACTCGAGAATTGTTGCTAAGTCCATATTTATATTATTAACATTTCTTCCTCGTTCATTTCTGGTTTCACGGGCTGATAAAGGGGCCCTGGAAGAGAAAGCGGTATGGAGGGTACTATCATCGGCGAAGCTGTGTACTGGACATGAAGTTGCTTTCAACAGGTCGTTGATGTGAAGTAGAAATAGTGTTGGTGCGAAAATAGATCCTTGCGGAACACCAGCATTTATGAGTAGAGTGTCAGATGAAACTCCATCGACCACTACATGGAGAGACCTGTTTGAGAGAAAACTAGCAAGCAGAGAGCACAGCTGAGGGGGCAAGCCATAAGACGGAAGCTTGGCGAGGAGTCCCTGGTGCCAAACTCGATCGAACGCCTTGGAGATATCTAATGCCAAAGCTAAAGTTTCTCCATACTTTTCAATAGATAGCTGCCATATATGTTAGACGTAAGCGAGCAGGTCACCAGTTGATCTCTGATGGCGGAAGCCATATTGCCTATCGTTGACAATTCCTGAGTCTTCCAGATATTTCATGAGCTCGATGTTGATGGCTTTTTCCATGACCTTTGAAATAATAGATAGCAGTGCGATAGGTCTGTAGTTGCTAGGTAGGGCCTTTTTGCCTTTTTAGGGACTGGCTGTACTCTTGCAATTTTCCAATTGGACGGAAATGACCCTCTAATTGTAAGTGTGGTTGTACAACTTGCCAAGAACAGGTGTTAGTTCGGCGGCACATTTCTTGAGAACAATCGGCGGGATTCCGTCAGATCCACAGGCTTTGTTGGTGTTGAGACCCAGCAAAATCTTTCTGATAGTACGTTGGCGAAAGGTGATCTCGGGCATGTGACTGTCAATAGGTGTAATGTTCGGGGGTTGTTTTCCCGATGAATCCAGAGTGGAATTTCCAGCAAATAGGTGCGCAAAGATATTGGCTTTTTCCTGGGCAGTCGTTGCTAGTGTTCCATCTTCTTTGGTTAGAGGAGGAAATGGGCTGGAAGTGAAGTTTCTTCCCACAGCTTTGGCGAAAGACCAAAATGAACGGGATCCGTTAGGACATTCAGCAAGTTTTGATCTTATTTTGGCATTGTGGGCATCTTTTGAGCATTCTATTGTCTCTTTGCATATGCCTCTAGCCTCGACATATGCTGAAAATTGAATATTTATGTATATTACTGGTTTTTGGTATTGTGAGGTCTAGAAAGTTTATTGTATTAAAAGTTGATGAAGTCGAAGAACATTCCTAGTTTCTCTTATGAAATCGTTTGGAATGAACATAATTGTCTGAAATATACAAAGATTTGAAAATAATGCCTCTCAACTTCATTCTTCAGTCATAAAGAAAACGTTCATCAATCGATTTCTCCATTGGTATCTCTGGTAACACTCTCATGGATATCCACATTCAAAGAACTGGAAATGAATTATATTCACATTTCAGATACACTCAGTGATCCACCAAATAAATTCTTTATTGAATATTAATATAAATTGTTCCCCGGGGTTTCATATTACATTCGTTCGGGGAAGCTACCCTAATTAAATTAAAATAGTTTCGAAGCCTACACGGAAGGATGGTGCATGCATTCATTTACATATTTCAACAATTAAATCCTCCCTACTTGTATTTCGGAACAAATTTCTCCAAGTCTAACACGTTTACCAGATGCTTTGTTCAATTTTGAGGCGAAAATACCGTTGGAAAGGGTGGGATTCATATTCATTAACATCACGGAATCTGAATTCGATGATCATTTCAGCAATATTGCTAAAAAATTGATCTCGTCTCTACCCGAGACGAATCACGAACCTACGGAATACTTGAAAAATCTCAGACCACCTGTAAATTATTTCTCTTTTTTCCCTGTAACTCCCGAGGAAGTGCTGGACACAATTGAATCTTCGAAGGATTCAAGTTGTCCGGATTTCTATGAACTGAACAGCGCGGTGATTAAAGCTATAGCCGATATTATTGGTTCTCCAATTTCAATTTTAATTAATGATTGCTTATCTCTAGGAGTTTATCCAGATGCACTGAAGATTTCAGTTGTTTTGCCATTGCTAAAAAAAGGAGATCCCTACCTAGCAGAAAATGTTCGCCCCATTTCCATAATTCCAGTTATCACGAAAATCATAGAGGCGCTAGTCAAAACAAGGTTGATATCCTACCTGGAAACAAACTCCTTGCTGTGTCCTGAGCAATTTGACTTTAGAAAAAATAAATCAACTACGAGAGCTATTCTGAGCATTGACACAAATCGTCCATGGTGTTCCACAAGGCTCTGTTTCGGGACCCTATTCATTCTGTATATCAATGATTTATATTATCATATATTACCGAAAAAATGCATCCTTTTTGCTGACGACACCACACTGATAGATCGTACTAGTAAATTAGAGGAACTGATTGCCTCTTCCAAAATCACCTTTCAAATGAGTGGTTCTGTTCAAATAAGCTTATGCCCTATTCTGCTGAAAATAGGAATCTTATTATATCTTCAAACTCCTCACTAATAGGTGGGGAAAGTGTCAAGTTACTTGGTATATCCATGGATGTGTCACGTGGGAAATCTGTAGAAAAAATTATCAAGCGTCACGTTCTTGATTCGCAGATTGAAAAACCTTGTTGGTGCAGATACTGTAAGAGCCAGCTATTTTGGAATTTTTCACAGTCATATGACTTATAGAATTATCTTGTGGGGTAATTCGTCCCATTCAAACAAAATTTTTGTTTTACAAAAAAGGGTTATTCGAATAATATCAGGGGCGGGCTACAGATATCACTGCCATGCTCTATCTATTCATCACCAGATCATGCCTCTTCCCACCACCTTAATATATTCCACTCTGCTTGGAATACATAGAAAAAGATCAGATTTTGCTCTTTCAGCGGACACGCATCAGCACCAAACAAGGTCAGGAAACGTCTTGAGAACACCAAGATATAGACTCTCTGTAACACAGAAAAATTCATTGAATATAAACCTATATAATAAATTACCTTTGGAAATAAGAAATATGAACTTTTAAAATTTTAAGAGATCAGTGAAATCTTGTCTACTGATGAACTGTTTTTACTCCGTAAAGGACTTTTTGAACTATAATTTCAACGTGGACGATCTAGGCTTTTAATATGTTTGTCAATTCAACTTTTATACCCCTTTCTGTATTGTTCGCACTGACTGAGTTCTGAGTTGACCTCATTTTATTCCTGTGTTGTAATGTGATGTATCACCGTAGGAAACTTAGTCTTACTCTTTTAACTTGTACCTTTTCACTTTATTTTTTTTTTCTTAAGGACCTGCTACAAATTCATTTATATATATGGACGAAGTTAATAAATCTCTCTCTCTATTTCTATTAGGTCTAAACGACGAAAAAATTATCTATGAAAACTTCGAAAAAAATACTTTTTCTCATTGAATAAATTGATTAGAAAAAAAAAATATAGGGAACTCAATTCATTTATCCGTTGGCAATCTTGATTTGATTCCAGAATGGAACTTTTAGAAAATTCAGAAAATAACTTTAGTGAAAGAAAAAGCCATATGAAGGGGATGAGATATGAAATGAAATGCATAAAGCACACACAAAGTCGTCTTCACAAAAGGTTCAATATAAATTGAAACAATTGGTAGACCGACAGGCGAAAAACAACTTCTTTCCTAGCAAATAACACGCAGAACGTTGAACGATATTCACCTGACAATCCATGCAAACTTCCATATAAATGGATATTGTTCGCAAATGTTTCTTTCTGATAAGCTCGATTATGTTTAAATTCATGTCGTGTCCGCCTAACAATCCGCATACCGGTTTCAGGCTGGCTGGTGACTACTCCGTACTGATGAGGGCCAAATTGTTTCAATTTATATTGAACCTTTTGTGAAGACGACTTTGTGTGTGCTTTATGCATTTCATTTCAAATAACTTTAGGCAAAATAGCTGGAATTTGAAATTAATCCGTTTTCACTTTAGGTGAAGAAAAATAGAATAGATGAAGCGGCGACGTAGCATATCATTCATTATCAAGAACAATGATTTTGTTATTGGAAAATGACAAAAACTAATTGATAGGAAAATGACGAAAGCCAATGGCTACTCGGTTGTTCAGTCAAGGACGGCCAATAGTCTGAAAAATACGTCATTTCTGGGTGTTCTGCATTTTTAGCAAATCACTCTTGAAATACAATATTTTTTTTGTAGACCTCAAATATTTTTACAAATAAAAGAAGTACGCGTAATCTTTATCCGCGGTTCAAGTAAAACTTCTTTGACGTTCTGGCAGATATGACGATTAAACTAAAAATAAATGAGTCATGACAGAATTTAATAATATATACCGATAATATAACTCGCAGTGAGAAAGAGAAAGTCATACACCTATCTACATCAAACATTATAAATAATTATTGAAATTTTATGATGAAATTAAAGGGTTACGATGACTTAAATGATAAACAGAAACTCTGGTTTGCAATTTTTTTAAATTGTACCAAATCCCATTGTTGATTGAAGTGGAGGATTATTCATTGTTAAATTTCTCTCAAACAATCAATTAATGGTTGAGATTCTTCTTGACGAAAATAACATTGAAATCTCCAGCAAGAATCATCGGTAACTCATGGTAATTGCTATTTAAAAGACCTCTGAAGCTTCAATGGTAAAGTGGAGTAATTGCTGATGAATAAATTTCATAATGTTTTATACAGTTTTATTTGGAGAAATAATAATAATAATTTTATTTCGTAAATTTTCCAAATACAATAGAATGAGACATGAAAACAAAATTATGGAAATTTGAAATGAACGTGAAAAAAAATCACAGAAGCTACAATAGCTTGTGTGTGAAATGTATAGAACAATGAGAATTAATGGTTGATCATGTATGTGACTCATCGAACAACAGCAATGTCATATGTTTTATTACAATTATAATTATAATTATATTATTATTAAATCGTTTATTGATATTCACCACATCTCAGGTGTTCGTTAATATTATATTAAACAATAAGTTTAGAAAAACAAAGTTTTACTAACCGAATAAAACTATATGAGTTTAGTGAAACTGTTTTTTACGAGGTTTGTTTATACTTTGTCTTCGCAGTTTGTGTTATTAGTTATGAGCAAATAATCATAGATATAGAAGCACTACAAAGTTAGAAATTTGAAAAATCCATAGTAGGCACCTATGTGGGATTTTTGTAACCTAGTAGCCTGACACGTCCTTGTTTATTTACATAACAACAGTTAACAAGTTTCATTTTTGTGAGTCGAATTGAGTTTAAGTTATATATTAATTATAATCATTAGCTTTGTAGTGTATTAATGGTGGCGATTAATGATCGAGATATTTTAACGCGAGAGCGAAGCCAGCGCGTTAATGTTCGAGAACATTGATCGCCATTTTAATATACGAGTTAATTACAAAAAAAAAATCCGTCGACCTCGTTCCTGGGGTCAACGTGAAATTTTTTATATCCATTACTACTTGATAAACATTACTCTTTCATAATTTTAAAGAAACTGTTATTCACTTTGTTATTTCAATTTCCATGACATTCAATTATGTTGTTTCTATAGCATTCTTCTCACAACCTTTATTGATGATTGATTTTTGAGTATTAGTTTGAAGAATAATTGTTCAAATTGAATTGGCAAGAATTTGATGGCCAAATTGACTTGAAATATTTATTTATGACACTCAACTGAAATGCCCTTTTGTAAGTGATAAAAATTAATGAAGCGAATTTTGAAACTAAAGCCACTTTTCATCAAGTACATACATTTTCAAAGATATAAAAAAATAATTATCCGATTAGAAACATTTTAAACAGAAAAATTTCTTCAGCATATGAGTGTATAACATCTTCACTGGTATTTTCAGATTCAAAAAAATATGAATTGGAAAAGTTGTAAGGTTTAGAAAACCAAAAATAAAAATGACTGTCCAACTTGTTTGAAATTTGGTAGGTGGGTAAGGGAACCGAATTTTTTTTTATATTCAGAAATAACTTTTTGTAATTTTTTAAAAGTTGACAGGTCGAGTTGCCGATCGATAAGAAAAACTCGCTAACGTCATTTTGCATTATTTTCAAAGCAAATACTGTTCATAAACTCTGAATTTGCGGAAACTGAATAATAAAAAAATCCCATTTGTTGGGCACTTCCCCTGTGATACTGTACACCATACAAAATAATACACCATAAAACAAAAAATCACTCGATGAAGGGTTATCCAACACCTCTATCATCCAATCTACTACATAAACATTTCCAATTCTCATCTGTTAATTAACAGTTTCCATTAGAAATTTAGGATTCGCGCTGTTAACTGCCTCGAAAATTAACACAAACAGATAATTCCGACTACCCCATTGTAGCCCGTTCCCGGGCCTCCTGAATTCCCGGTTATTTCAATGCCGAATTAGCATATGAAAGAGCACTCGATCGTACTATAAAACAATATCTGGCGTTATAATGGCAAAGGATACTGCCAATGAGAGTTTTGCATAACGAGGTGTTGGAAGCGGATAAGGGCAAAGTGAGCACGGTGGCATACTGGGCGAATGCGGGAGGTGGTGCCAAAGAACACAAAATAAGTGGATTTGACTTTGCAAGATTGCCCTTTTTTAACCTCGTCAACGAAAAAGAAAGTTCACAGCAAATTTCGCAAGAAACAATGTTCACAGCTAAGTCCTCAAGAAACTTCCGAACAAATGGTGTTATTTCAGCAATGGTGTAACAACTTAACTATTACAAAGTCTACATAAAGAAAATAAAATAGTACTGAAGATGCCTCCCGCCGGTGGCGAAACGTAGAACACATAATTACACATTTTTTCTGATTTTTCTACGAATCCTAACACCCATGTACACTCCAAATATATATATATATATATATATATATATATATATATATATATATATATATATATATATATATATATATATATATATATTTATATATTTGGAGTGTACTTGGGATATCTGACTGCAACGCTAATACGTTTCCATTAGTATTCTAAACGAGTCAGTCAAGATCACACATATATATATATATATATATATATATATATATATATATATATATATATATATATATATATATATATATAATTTGTAGTTTTATTTGCTGACTGAATACGAATTAAGTGATTGGTATTTGGGTTATGCAGCAGGTCAATAAGTGTACTCTTTTACACGGATTCCAAGCTTTCGATAATATTTATTATCATCATCAGGGATGCTACAAAATAGGAAGACACATGGGAATATATAATAGTAAAACACGATTCATAATTCTCAACATAAGAATACATTGTTAACGTATGTAATGTGGATTGTAGTTGATTCCTGTGAGTTGTATACACAGTTTTGTTCATATAACTTTATATATAATTTTAACATCATCGCCGCATAACCTCACTTACACTGTAAGTTATGAATGTCTTGTTTTTCTCTATTATATATTCCTATGTGTCTTCCTATTTTGTAGCATCCCTGATGATGATAATAAATATTATCGAAAGCTTGGAATCCGTGTGAAAGAGTACACTTATTGGCCTGCTGCATAACCCAAATACCAATCACTTAATTAATATATATATATATATATATATATATATACATATATATATAAATATATATATTTAAATTAATTTAAAAATTTATTTCGTTTCGGAGATACAGGGTGTTGAAATTGATTTTTTTTGTTCGCTCTTTAAAAATAACTTTTGCAAAAAATAAGTTATTTGCACGAAATATGGTACCCGGAGTTTTTTTGACGTGGGAAATCATAATTTCGTATTAATTTTCATGTAACATCCAGAGGGCGCTGCGTACGCTGTCATTATTTATTTCAAACATTTTTGACAGTAAACTTCTGGTACTTTTCATAAGAAAACCTTATTCCCACACCTTGTCCAAGTAAAAAAGGTATACTTCCTCAACAACGCTGGAGGTGATCGTTTTCGAAATATTTGCAATTTTCTATATCGATGCATGTTACTTAGCTCCTAAGTGAAGTTGCTGAGAACATTACAAAAACTAAGTATGTGGTAGGCCTCGTCACAATGAACAACTTTTTTCCTATGAAATGTTTATCGAAAAATGATTTGTTTTCGAGATACAGATTGTTGAAATTTTTCAAAACATGGTTGGTTTTTGTCATAAGTTTTTTGCAATTTCAGTTATTTTCATCAAACTTTATAAGCAGTATACCCGGACAGACTTCTTCTAAACTGAGCATTATCAAACTGCTTAATTGCAAATTAAGTTGAGTAAATCGAGTAGGAACGTTCATTCATTTATAAAAATAGAAGTTCGCTGTCACATTTTAACTATTCATTGACAAATTCACAGTTCGGAGTTTTTAAAGTGATTTTTTGGTACGATGCCCGACTTTACGAATGCTGAAATGGCTGATGTAGTTTTTGCATACGGCTTGGCTGACGGAAATTCAACCGAGGCCAGACGCATCTATCAGGAAAGGTATCCCCAACGCGTCACTCCTTGTGCAGCGAATTTTTCAAAACATGGTTAGTTTTTGTCATAAGTTTTTTGCAACTGCAGTTATTTTCATCAAACTTTAACAGACTTCTTTCAAGCTGAGCAGTATTAAACTGCTTAATCAATCCAAATTAAAAAAAATTGTCAAGTTTAATTATTCAATTAGAAAGTGCTACATTTCGGAGTTTGTAAAAAACAATTTGGAGAAGTACTATGTTATTGATTAGGCATATAAAAATTGAACGAAAGAACGATTACAACAACTGTTCAAAAAGACGACCCCCAACAGTAATACAAGCTTCTGCTCTCCTCATCAAAGAATTCCGCACCCGTTGAAAAATGCCGGGAGTGTTTCTTATCGTTTCGCATCAAGCTATAATGCGATCCCTTAACATTTTCTCGTTTCCACCGGGGCTAGCATAAACTAGTGATTTTAGGTAACCCCAAAAGAAAAAATCGACGGGATTGAGGTCCGGTGACCTTGGGGGCCAATGCTGAGTGCCTCCTCTTCCTATCCATCATTGGGGATATGCTACGTCTAAGAAATTTCTTGCTATCAGACTAAAATGAGCAGGGGCTCCATTGTGCACAAATCAAGAGTGATTTCGGAGACCAATTGGAACATCTTCCATAAGCTGGGGAAGCTCGTGTTCCAAAAAATTTTGGTAAGCATCTCCATTCAAACGTAAGGGGAGAAAATGGGGCCCAATTAAATAATCCCCAATTATGCCTACCCATACATTAAAAGAGAATCTGTCTTGCAAATGAATTTGCGTTATCGCATGTGGGTTATCTTCCGCTCAGATGTGGTTGTTATAGAAGTTCATACTACCATTTCTTGAAAAATTAGCCCCATCTGTGAAGAGGATTTTCGATAAAATTTGGGATGTTGTTCGACTTTTCTTTGGAGCCATTGAAGCAAATTCGATACGGTGGTTGAAAATCACGTAGCGTAAGTGCCTGGACACGCTGAATATGATAAGGATATAATTGCTGTTCCTTTAAAATTCTGTAAACGGTCATGTGACTCACATTTAAAGTTTGACTAATTTTTCTTGTACTTGTCTATGGATGTTCACTAATTTCTTCGAGAACCGTCTCCTCCAACTCCACAGTTCTTGTAGTCCGTGGCCGTCCTACTGCAGAATTTCCTTCAAAGCTTCCAGATTCGGGAAGTCGCCGGAAAAGATTCGCAAATGTCGCTGCACAAGGAGTGACGCGTTGGGGATACCTTTCCTGATAGATGCGTCTGGCCTCGGTTGAATTTCCGTCAGCCAAGCCGTATGCAAAAACTACATCAGCCATTTCAGCATTCGTAAAGTCGGGCATCGTACCAAAAAATCACTTTAAAAACTCCGAACTGTGAATTTGTCAATGAATAGTTAAAATGTGACAGCGAACTTCTATTTTTATAAATGAATGAACGTTCCTACTCGATTTACTCAACTTAATTTGCAATTAAGCAGTTTGATAATGCTCGGTTTAGAAGAAGTCTGTCCGGGTATACTGCTTATAAAGTTTGATGAAAATAACTGAAATTGCAAAAAACTTATGACAAAAACCAACCATGTTTTGAAAAATTTCAACAATTTGTATCTCGAAAACAAATCATTTTTCGATAAACATTTCATGGGAAAAAAGTAGTTTATTTTGACGAGACCTACCACATACTTAGTTTCTGTAATGTTCTCAGCAACTTCACTTTGGAGCTAAGTAACATGCATCGATATTGAAAATTGTAAATATCTCGAAAACGATCTCCTCCAGCGTTGTTGAGGAGGTGTACCTTTTTTAGTTGGAAAAGGTGTGGGAATAAGGTTTTTCTATGAAAAGTACCAAAAGTTTACTGTCAAAAATGTTAGGGCAATTTGAAATAAATAATGACAGCGTACGCAGCGCCCTCTAGATGTTACATGAAAATGAATACGAAATTATGATTACCCACGTCCAAAAAACCTCGGGTACCAAATTTCGTGCAAATAACTTATTTTTTAGAAAAGTTATTTTTAAAAAGCGAACAAAAAATTCAATTTCAACACCCTGTACTCCAAAACGAAGCATTTCCGGACACAAGTTTATATAGACTTTTTTTCTTAAAATTATTTCAGGAATACGTCACTTATTTTGACGTACTTATGTTACACCCTGTATATATAGGTAAATAAACATTAATTCGTTAACACTGATAGAGAATACTCATTATGAGAAACATACAGTCAGCTGCTTTTCATATTTTTTCACTAGTTGTGAAATATATGGTCCTTTTGATTGCAAAAAAGTACGGTATAGTATGCTGTGAATAAAGGTGAAAGGTGAATTGGTAAAGGGAACACGACCATTTTTAGTGCGGCATGCTACACTTCGCTGAAAACGAAACAGGCTAAGAGCGGGCTGCAGAAAACCTTGCCAATCGAGTAACAGCATGAAATGTTTTTAAAATGTTAGTGCTCACAGCAAACATAAGAAAAATCATTGACTGCCTGGGCAAAAGTTGTGCATAAGTTTTGTATGTCCTTTTTTCGAAAAAAGCAACCATACCAAAAGTAGCAACAGATTGGTTATACTTTCAATGTAAAGTATCTTCCGAGTTGGTCGAGCGGTCTAAGGCTAAGGTTTACGAAAAATAGCGTGGGTTAGCTGGGTTCAAACCCCAGCTCTGGCAGCTTTTTTCAATTTTTTTCATTCATGATTGAAAGTGAACTCATGTGCTTTGAGGTTAATTATGATTCAGAATACTTTTTCATCTTATGAGTGATAATTGTCGAAAAAAGTAAACTATTGATTATACTTCATTAAAAAAATGTGAAGAGTGAAAACAAAATGAAAAATGCAATTATATGTCATTCGTTCTTAGTTTGTTCAGGAAAATAATACTGATTGAGTCGATGCGGCCGATCTGTTCATTAAGCAAATATTGCGACTTTTTGCATTTTTTTATTTCTAAACTTTCCAGGAGGTCGAAGTTAATTAAAACATTCCTTGCAATTTTCGAAATTGTTAAAAAACATTGCCCTGGTAATTATTTTGAAATATCACAAATATAGAAAAATAAGGTTTTGAACTCGACCTTCTAGAAATTCTTAGAAACTAAAACATGCAAATATCGCAATATTTGCTTAATGACCAGATCAACTTAAATAATTCTCCTTTGTTGGATTTTTTTAGGTAATGGATATAATCTCCATTCCACTCCGTCCTATTAATTACCTATTGAATTATCCTTAATATTCCCAATTAGAATTACATACCTACTACTATCAAGGCAGGTTGATTATTCATAATATTATCTCCACTTGAAAAATCTATTATATAGCGAAACACGTGTCGTGGTTTTGTAAACCCAATTCAGTGAATATCATGTGTTTTGTTTGCTTTAATTTTGTCACAACCAATATCCTTGTAGAGAATCATTTTTGTGTATTCCAATGACTTTTTTTCATAAATCGCAGATATTTCATCAAACGACCCCATTCAAGTATTTTGCAACCATCTGCAATCATAATCCTGCTGGCAAACTTCGGGGCGGTAGCAGTAAAAAAACTAAATTTCCGCTTGCGACAAATTGAAAGTCATTTTTCAGGAGGAGCATCTCTCTCGGCTTAGGAAATACGCGATTTCCACAGCATTTTCATCGCGATAACAGCTAACAGCTTTTGTAAATATCGTTGGAGGATAATCGAAAGACATTCGGGAGTCGAATGCAGATTATGACACAGATCTCACGTACAAGTCCGGAAATGTACGTAACAGAAGGCGGAAATCTCGACATCTGTTTGGCAGATTATGCTAGATAAACAAGATTGGGGGTAAATCCTACTTGTAGCCAATATTTTTTTTACTCACTTTCTTAGACCAAAATGTTCTCGAAAGCAGGAACATTTTGAATATTTCATGATGAAATATTGCTCACGCATTCTTACAAAAAAACTCCAACCTTAATTCAACACTCATTCGTTATTCTGGGAAAATACTCAAATGGAATATTATATAGTCACAGCATATTCAGAATGTTAGATTGGTGTAAAATCACAACCACTCAAAAATTGTTTCTTGGTAATAATTCGTCAAATGAACAACAAATGATTCATTTCCTTAATATGTTTTTACAACGATTAGAAGAAACGATTTCAGTGCTTCTAAATTACTATTCTGTATCAACTAGTATGTAATATAAAAAAATTATTGATAAAAAACCTTTTTAAAGAGTTATAGATTCAAATGCTTGTTGCGCAAAGTTTTCAGTTCGAATAGAAAAGCGACAAGATTTCGAATCTATAACTCACGAAATAACCTACGTCACACATCCAAAGCAATTATTTTGTACTTTTTAGGGTATTTGAATAAAAGCTAGTTTTTAAAAAGCTTTTTTTTATTAATTATTTTATTTTGTGATTTTGTTGAAACATCGTTATTATGAGGCCTTTTTTTCCTGTAGGTTCGGAGGAGACCTTCTGAAGTTAAACTCATCCGCCATTTTGGAGTTGCCATCTCCAATTTATGAATTTTAACTAAAAATCAATAATCATCGACTATATTCATAATCTCCGACCCCAATAACCTCGACATACCAATTTTGAATCGGAACGGGCCATAATTACAAAACTCGTCCACCATCTTGAATTTGTGAATTTTGATAATGAAAAATCATAATTTCTGACCCTGAAAACCCCCACATACCAATTTTGAATAGAATCAGACCATAAACACAGAGATCATCGGCCATCTTGGAGCCACCATTTTTATTTTATGAATTTTGAAGAAATATTCATAATCTTCGACCATGAACTTCATAAACCTACATCTCCTTTTGTTTTTTTCTCTTAAAATTTCCATGAGCCGCTATTTCAATTTCATAAATTCAGAAATCCATAATCTCCGACTCCGAAAACCCTTACATACAAATTTTGAATAGAATCGGACCATAATCATAAAACTCCTCCGCCATTTTGGAACCGCCATCTTGAATTCATAAATTTTGATGGAAAATTCATAATCCCCGACCCCGAAAACCCATATACCAATTTTAAATCGAATCGGACCATAATCACAAAACTTGTCGGCCATCTTGGAGTCGCCATCTAGAAATTTTGAATTTTAACGAAAAATTCACAATATCCGTCTCCAAAAACCCCACATATGAAGTTTGAATAGAATCGGACCATAATCACAAAACTCTTCCGCCATTTTGGAGCCGCCATCTCGAACTTATGAATTTTGACAAAAAATTCATAATCTCCGACCCCAAAAACCCCGATATACCAATTTTGAATCGCATCGGATTATAATCACAAAACTTGTCCGCCATCTTGCAGCCGCCAGCTTGAAGTTTTGAATTTTGACAAAAAATTCATAATCTCCGACCCCGAAAACCCTACATACCATGTTGAAAAGGAAAACATTCTCAATTGGATATTGATAAAAAGATTTTTCTGTGAATTGAAAAATCCTCGATAAAAATTAAGTTATTTTTTGTTAATGTCTAACAGAAAACAACTACTTCAATTGCAGATGATTCCACATCTGATTCTATGAACATCTTGTTCATATTTTCAACAAATCAACCCACATACCAATTTTGAATCGAATCGGACCATAATCACAAAACTCGTCCGCCATCTTGGAGCCGCAATTTCGTTTTTTTCCTCTAACAAAAATTTCATGATGCATTGCCACCGGAATTATGTACACCCGCCAAATTTCAGCACAATCGGATATCTGCAAGTGCTCCAAAAATGGATTACAAATTTCGAACCGGAAAAAATGGCAGAACGAATGACAACGAATGACATACGAACGAAGCAAGTTAAATAAAAGCATAATAATGAAAAAAAAACAGTTATCACACAAATTACAGATTATCCCTACTGTTGAATTGTTCTATATTTTTCGTATAAAAAGAGTCATTTTGAGAAGAGTTACCCACGGAAAAAAAGTTAGGAAATTGGAAAATTCAGGAATACAGGAAACATTTGGCCAACAAAAGGATATCGGCTAAGCTCTCAGTAAACGACCGGTTGCTAAGTGGTTAGAGCGTATGCTTTGTTACTCCGACGGCCCGGGTTCCATCCCCGGGCGTGTTCACACAAAAATATTTTTTTATTTTATTTTGACACTCAAATCATACACAAAACATTTTTCGTTGTTTGTGATAGTCCGAATAAGATTTTGAGGGTAGAAAGGTTTTTTAAAAAAGTTATTGAATTCGGGAAAAATATAAAGTGCTTTTTTTATGGTACCTTTGGAGACCATAACACGCTTCTGGCGACGGATATGCGTAATACTTTGGTCGTGGAAAAGTTCTCAAAAAAAATATATGATAAGTATATACATCAGATAAATTTCCGAGGTCATGATTATTATGAATATTGAAAGTTCCCTCGAAGGAGTAGGCAGATTGAGACTTCAGAGAGAGCTAGTGGCGAAACCTGAGGAGTAGGCAGATTGGGACCTCAGGGGAAATCATATTCCTACCTCATTGACTAAAACCTAGGAGTAGGCAGATTGAGACCTCGATTGGAAATCACTTCCCTCTCTTACTCTCATCAATAACTTATATTCATATATTTTTTCCACTTTTCTCGAACATGGTTCCAAAATGGGAGCCAAAACGTCGGAATTACCAAATTTCTAGACGCGGTTCAACCCAAACTTTCAATATTCATAATTTTTATATATATATATATATATATATATATACACACATATATATATATATATATATATATATATATATATATATATATAACGGGGATAATGGGAAGCGGAATATCTATTAGATGTAGTCCAATGTCCAGCGTGGCATTGGCCGGGGAAGTAGTTGTTTTCTGTTAGACATTTACAAAAGATAACTTAATTTTTATCGTGGATTTTTCAATTCACAGAAAAATATTTGTATTCAATATTGAGAATGTTTCCCTTTTTAACCGAGGAATTAAAAAAGGAGGAGGTTATATACGCGTATATTTTTTTTATGTATGATCAAGCATAACTTTTTAAAAAGCAGTTCGATTTCGATGATTCTTTTTTTATTGGACAGGGTATATTTAGGAGTTGGTTATTTATGGATTTGGAAAAGAATAATCCACCCCTAAAGGTAGAAAAATAGGGGATGAATAATTTTTCATCTCTGAACCGATTCTGTTGGATCTTGGCACACTTATAGGTAGTTCTGATGACACTACAACATAATGGATACCTGGAGTCAATTGAGTAGATAGTTATCAGTTGATTTTAGCCACAAAAAAGTGAAATATAAAAACTTTTTAACGAAAAAATTAACTGAAAAGCAAAACATAAAATAAACCTTATTAGTCTTGATGAAAATTGAGCTCCTAAACTAATGTGAGTAACTAATTTTGAGTCAGCGCCAAACAAACAATTGACGACGATCATTATATTACTTTGAACGAGTAATCAAAAGGCCGCCGTGCATTCCGATGCCATAATTTCACGCGTTACCTAATTCGATTGCTAGTTTGTTTGGCGCCGACTCAAAATTAGTTACTCACATTAGTTTAGGAGCTCAATTATCATTAAGACTAAGAAGGCTTATTTTATTTTCTGCTTTTCAGTTGGTTTTTTCGTCGGTTTAATTTTTTGTTAAAAAGTGTTCAAGGTACACTTCTTACAAGTATGAGTATATTATTCTGAGGATCGACAAAGCACTCATCGTCATTGTACCCAAATCAAGTTATCAAGTATAGGGTTAGCCAGTAGAAAATTCAGAAAGAGAGGTTCAATATTTTTTCCGAAAAAAGTATACTTTTCCAATAAAGAAAGTTCTGATATACTAATATTTTAGAATATTGAGGGGGCAATATTACTTGCTTTCCACTGTATACAATTTTTTGACGGGAAAATTTTGCAAATTTCCGTGTTGTTCATGAAAACGACCTCTATTTCGTAAATTATATTCTCTTTTCCAAAGTAGCATAAATATCAATTCCACAAATTAATCAAAACATGTAAGTAGTTACATAGTTTGTTTCGGCCATGTTTTTTTTTAATCAGAGCAGTTTTGTTCAACTAAACTATACAATGATTTATTCTGATAATGAATCAGCTTGAAAGATACAGTATACTTCATAGAAAAATGCAAATATGCACTCAACTCGATAAAAAAAAAACGTTAAAAAGATTTTTTTGAATTAATTGCTTATACTTCAATGATACTCATTTCTCCTTTTCCTAACTCGAAATAAAACAATTGACTGCTTGAGTTCCGTGGAAGGATAGTCATAGTGATTTTATCTTCGCCACTTACAACTCCTATACTGGACCTTAACCAATATTACTGTCAAAAGTGTAAACAAATTTTGGTCTGTAGCACCTACACCTAACATTCTGTATATTTCAAAATTATACCAAAATTCAGCTCATATGAAATCCTAATCAGTCTCCTTCCTTCCTGTCACATTGAATTTGGGACCCCTGGTATATATATATATATATATATATATATATATATATATATATATTTTATATATATATATATATATATAATAATTTTTATCATAAAATATTATGTCAATATAAACATGAAATAAAAAAAATCTGGGGTTAAAAATGTCAATCTCTTGTTAGCTTGTCGCAAATCAGCTGTTCCAAAATATCCTATTCTAGAAAAAGAAGGACTGATGGGTTATGTGTGTCAAAGAAAGATGACATCTAATTGACACGATACGAATTGAAACTCATCCCTTAACTTTCAAATAAAAATATCATTGGAATATTCTGAGCTTATCACGGCTAAATCGAAGAGACAAATTAGTGAATTGTTCTTTTTTGTACTCAGCCCTAGATATAAGAACCAAGAAATGGGTAAAGAGAAACTTCAAGAGACTAAACACCTGTGAATTCGTGGACATATTCCCTAACGATACCCTTCGCGAAAACCCTTGATGATCGAAACACGTGACAACAAAAGGAATTATGTATTACACTTCGACAAGAGCACAGCTGGCAATTTAAACTGCTGAAATTGAACTATTATTCTTTTTACAATCATTGGGACAAAGACATATTACAGATTGAAATCTCAGCTCAAGCCATGAACGTCAGTTGAATGAGCGGAATAACAAAGTGGGGTTCAAATTCATCAGAGAAGACCTTATTCTAAACTTGTTATTGTCAGCCAGCGGATGTAACTCACCATCTCATGTTGGAAATTGTTGCTTGAAATAATTGTAGGACACACTATATATATATATATATATATATATATATATATATATATTTATATATTGTTATATTATATTATGCCAGTTATAAGTTTAAAAAGAAAAAAAAACACAAAAAGAATAATTACTAAATAGTTATTAGTTTCAAGAGATTGTTTTTACATAATTTTGGAAGTTCTATTTAAAAAAATTTCAATAATATTATAACCCAATTGGTAAAGAAACAAAAAGTCTAGATTTACAAAATTTTCATGAATAAAAAGTGATCAACACATTTATAAATTTGAAACATACAGTATATGAAAGTAGCCAATGGTAGAACAGCAAACTTCTTGATGAGAATAGCCAATCAGGGAATAGATGGTCATATGGAAAATTGGAAATTGTGAGAGAATAACAACGGGGTGATGTCATAAGCAATTATTATTGAAATGTGTACATAGTAATAAGTATGGGAAAATAGTTGTATATATAAATTATATAAGATGAACCCAAACAGTGAAATGTGACAATTTGGTGCGCGAATTCAAACATTCAAATGAAAAAGAAGAGGGAAAATTGGTATCCTAGGGAGCAGAAAAACAAAACGACAGAGAGATCGAAAATAAATTTACAAGGGAATGCCACGCAACATTTTGAGAGAAAGAAAAATGAAATAATTCCAACATTTGAAGAACAAAACCAATATTACCTTAATTATACAACATATCCAAGTGTCCAAAGCTGATTTCTGCATATGTATGGTTCCTGATTTATGGTATTGGAGTTCCTGATAGAGCTTGGAGTGAGAAGGGATCCAATTTCAGGGCATATCTTGAACACTGACATCTCAAGCAGGTATAAAAACTTTAATAGTGCACATCCGGTCCTGAACAATTTCACAAATAACGTATTTCACATCTGAAGAACTTTATTTCACTTTATTTTGATCTATAACAGAAAAATTCACTCTCAAGGAAAAAGTGAGGTTCTGTCTATCTATCCATGATTTGATTCTAATGATTATCCGTGAATATTTGTAGATTCACATTAGTATAAGTTATTTCTCGTAGGCCAGATAAAATTAAGTCTTCCTGAATAAAGGAAATAATTGCTTTTTGATACTTTGTTGTTTGTTTTCTTACAAAAAGACCATTGAATAAATTGAAATTAGCCAGGGTTAGTGGTTCTATTGCCTGAACCGGCTATATGAGATAAGAGGTGTACTAACTGTGCTAGCTGTGGTAAGAAAAATGATAACAATTGGCAGCAACATGACGAGAGAATAGTGACGTAGCTAGCAATTATTATTACATCATTGCAATATTATACAGGGTGAAAATACTTATCTATAACATAACAAATTGGCTCACAAAGAATAGCAAAATATACAGAGGTCCCAAAAATTAAAATATTAGCAATTTTCATTATATAAAAACAATTTATATTTTCAACAATATCTTTTTCTAAAATAACTTTTAAGACCTCTTCCTTCAATCCCCTCAGAGTGCCACCCCTTTAAAAGAATTGAATAGAACGAAGATGCGGAGAAAAGCTCATTTGAAAGGTCTTTTAATTCTCTATGCAGGAATATAAGGTTTATTGAGTTTCTCCACATTTTCCAATGAAAAATATTACATTTTTAATGTTGCTAAATAAAAAAAACATACATGAATCATTTTAAATCAAATTTTCAAACTGCTTCTTGACAATAATGGAGGCGTTGCTGAAATTTTTCCAAAACATTACATTTTGTATTGTTTCCGGGGTGGTTTGACTAATTTCTTGCCATATTCTGTCTTTTAAACCTTCGACGTTATTTGGTCTGTTGTAGTAGACTTCAAATTTTGAATAACACCATAAAAAATAATCAAGCGTAGTCAAATCGGGAGAACGGACAGGCCTATCAATTTCACCTCGTCTACCGATCAACCTATTAGGAAAAACTTAATTGAGATAGGTTCTTACTTTCAATGCAAAATGTGGTATAGATTGCTGATACCATGATGATCCGACAATTTGAGAATTTATAATTCCATGTCAAATCTTCACCTTCTCAGGATATTGAGTATTGGCCTCCACCATCCAAAGTGGATTGTCTGTACTTGTACTCCCATATCAATTCAAAATGAATGTTGCTTCTTCAGAAAAAAGAATGTTATTTTATAAATAAAGGATCATCTAGGCATATATTTGCAATGATTTCGCAAAATTCCTGTAGGCAATCAGGGTTATGTGGAATATCTTGAATATACAACAATATATCCAATTTTATTCCACAAGATAAAATGCGTTTCCTAGCAGATTTAAGACTAGTAAGGTATATGTAACATTTCGAAATTTACCAAAGTCGTTTTCTATTCTACTAACCGTAGACTGAGAAATGCGACAGTCAAGATACTTAGTATTGAAGATTTCGCATAACTGTTCCTATGTTCTTGTTTCATCACCACATCCTAATAATATTTCAATGTCAAAGCTTCATTGTTGAAATGATGATTAACATGACAGTCAGCGATAAATAGCATATGAATCGAATAAAGAAATCTAAATGTTAAATTTTTTCTGATATGTAAAAAGAAACCCGTTTTACATTTTCCTTTTTGGTGGGTATCTTGCCACCTGGGTATCAGAAAAAACGATACATTTAATCGAATATTTATGACATAAAAACAATTAGTAAAGTCCGATTTGACAAATATTGGGCACATAGGCATAGTATAGGAGGATACATTTGATTGTATACATTTCAAATACTTGTGAAATTCAATTTTCTTGATGGAGAATATACAAAATTAAGAAAACCTTATATTGCGATATAGAGAGTTGAAAAACCTTCCAAATGACCTACCCCAAGCGCACTCGTTCTATTTAAAAAATTTAAAGGGGTTGTTGTCACCCCAAGGGGGTTAAAGCGGAAGGATTTCATTCATAAATTATAAATTACGTGGACAATGAATTTATCCGTTACTTATGGACCTCACTGTATAAACACAAAATTCGTCAAATGAAGAAGACAAGGAATTTGACCTATGGAATTCTACTTTCTTCGTTATCTTGGATATCCTATTCTAATCAGGCGGTAATGTAGCGGGAGCAGCACTAATGAGCCGAAAGTAGTGAATATGGGAATTGTTGGTATTTGGAATGTGTGAGGAATCTACAGTATTTTATATATGTGTCGACCTTTTCATATTAATGACAGTAATAAATAATATCGGTGTATGCTGTGGCAGTTTTTTCAGATATCACATATATTTCGAACTTCAAGTATATTATTTATATTCTGGTATGATCAATTTATCACAAACAAAAACCTCAATTGTCTGTGGACTATACATTGACACTAGCTTTTGCGTGCGGCTTTGCCCGCGAGGATTTCTGAAGAAAAATTGTTCAAGCGTAAATATGACCATTGAACAGAAGTTTTTACCCTCTTTTACCCCTTTAAGGATGGAATTTAAAAAAAAACAAAAACTCTTTGTAATAGAGAGCCGAAACACCAATTTGCATGGCCCAAACTTGAAAACCGACGGACCCCCATATAAATTTTCAACCCCCATTTTGAGGGTTGAATTCTCAAAAAACCTGAATTTCGACTTTTTTATTTGGAAGGAAAAGCGCAACTACCACATTTCCATGATTCCAACTTCAAAACTAACGGAAACCCCATACAAAGTTTCACCTCGTATTTCGCTCCTTTAGGGAATTTTCAAAGAAACAAGTATTTCTTTATTTGTAACGAATACCTCAAATACCAATTTGTTTACCCTAACCTCCGAACTAACGATACTCCTATATAAAATTTCAACCCACATTTCACCCCCTTTAGGGTTGAATTTCCAAAAACCCTGGAATTCCAGTTTATTTGAAGGGAAGGGCCCACATACCAATTTCCAGGAGAATTCAATATTAACTTAACCCCCATACAAACTTTCACACCCCCTTCACTGAAACACATATTTCTTCATTTGTTATGAGGACCTCAAATATAAATTTTCATGACTAACCCTAACTAACGGTACTCCTATAAAAACTTCCATCCCCCATTTACCCCCATTAGGGTTTAATTTCAGAAACCTGTTCATTTGAAGGGAAGGGCCCACATACCAATTTCCAGGAGAATTCAAAATTAACTTAACCCCCATACAAACTTTCACCCCCCATTCGCTGAAACAGCTGTTTCTTCATTTGTTATAAGGACCTCAAATAGAAATGTTCATGACTCTAAAACTAACCCTAACTAACGGTATTCTTATAAAAACTTCCATCCCCATTTTACCCTGAAATACGTGGGTACATATCATAGAGAAACTAAAAATAAAGAGAGTTGTCAAACCTGCCGTAAAAGTTGGCACCACGTTTAGACAGTGGCGACATATCTCGCAACTGGCCGAAATTAGTACAGTTGGTAAAACCGATTGAGATAAGGCGAGTTTTTCAAATGTGCTACTTTTATACGATTGATATGGTATATATTTTATAAGTGATCGATTTGCCATTCTTGTATTCCATATGAATATAGTATCATATAAAATACTGGAATGGTAAATCGATGACTAATAAAATATATACAGTAATCGATTCGTAGAATCTGTTAGTTCGTTCGTGGTTAACATAAAGTTCCAGAGTAAATCTTTATTTCATGATATCAAGAACAAAATTAAACATCTTATAAAACAAGAATAATAAGTTGAACACTATAAAAACACATTTTATTGTATCTAGGACAATGTACAACTACAGACAAAACAATAATAAAACTCCGATAAACAACAAAATTAAAAATATTCTTCAGTCGCTTATCATCAAATCAACCAAAATAAAAACATATTACATTTACAACAAACCTTCAATAATTTTGTTAATTTATTAGCACAAAGGAGACCATGTTCTTCGTACTTCCTCAAATGGTGATAGAAAATGAAATCTGATGGATGGAAATAAGTACCGGTTTGTGAAAAAATTTCTGCAACTGATGGATGGAAATAACTATCAGTTTGTGAAAAGCAGCTTATATTTTACCTTGTGAAAGAATATTTCGAGGAATTTCAGCGTCAACTCGAATAACATTCCATTTTCGACGTTGGGTTCATAATTCAAGTCCATGGTATAATTTCTATAATTAATTTTTCGATGACAATTAACAGTAGAATTATTCTGAAATTATTACGTGGTTTGTCATTTTCTGACAAATGTCGAAATTGGGAAATTATCATGTCGCTAGTCGTCTGTTGATTGCGGGCAGCGCCTCCATGCGCGACTGGCCGTACCAAAAACTTGGTGGTCAAGATCGCCAATGTTTCAAACAGTCTCTTTATTTTTAATTTGTCTATGGTACATATTAAACTTTTTTATAGTTGTCATTGAAAATGGCGGACGCGCGTTTTTTCGAAGATAATATTAGATGGGATCATATGGCAAGTAATATTCGTGCCACATTTGAAACCCTACTCCAAATTATTTTCAACTACTCCGAATATGAATAAAATATTTCTTCTTATTTATGAGTTTCAACCCAAAAACGCCAAAATATTAATTTCAGACATTATCAGTAAAATAAGCGGCAACTGATTAACAAATATTAATATTTTTACACCTTTTGCCAGGAGTGTAACAATACTCTTCTGTCAATAAAAAATAGATTATGTGAGTTCTCAAACTTCTGAAATAATAAACTATTACTTCCCATGTATCTTTATATAAATATGTTTCTATTATATCCTATATTTCTTCATCAAAGCTATCTAATATGAGTTTTCCTTCATTAAAACACGGATAATTTTCAAGAATGGAAATAAAAAAAATTATCTGCATTTTGTGTCAGCATACTAGTTGAGCGATATTTCTGGATGAAACATTTCGATTAAATCGCAAAAAAAAGTGAGAGATAATTTCAGTGGGTCTACAAATACTCGTGGTAAAATGGATGACCCATGTTGGGTGCCGAATTACAAATTTTCTTTGAATTTTCTATTGTAAAAAAAGTATTCACAATAGGGCTATCTCATAAATTACACACGGAACTTGTCAACGGTCATCGTTGAGGATCCTGTTTATTTCTGGAACTTACAATTCCTTAGAACAGGCCACTATTTGGAATTGGAAAGTTTCACGACCAGCGGAAAATTTAATAATCTAGACAGACGTACAAGGGAGTCGGTAAGGAATATTTAATTCCTAGAACAATATTAATTGAATCTGTTAGAAAATTTATGTAAATGGAATATGAATGTTACAAAGGATCTACGGTATCGACATATATTTTAAATTACTTATTAAAGAACAGTGGTAATTGCATGGTTTACTTCTTGGTTTCCCAGCAATCATCTGGCCAAATGGGCCACTGAAAAATCATAATGCCTCCCGAATGAGAATATTTTCTAGATAGAAAAATGTATTAATTAGCAACTCCATTCTTATGTTCGAAAGTGGAAAATTCATTTTGTTTGCTCAAGGACTACCTGACGAGTCACCATCAACTTTAGCGTAAGTCACACAATCTGTTTCATTTTTATTCTCGAAAATAACGTCACTATGAGAGGTTTCGGAGAAGATATGTTTGGACTTCGTTCTGAGTTTCCGTCAGATTGAGTCGTCAAAGGCATACTTGTTGAATATTATCTATTCGCTTGTTTAAGTAATCTCAACTGAATTTGAACTGAATGATTTTCGTATAATCGAGAAACCTTTTGAGGTCCTTGTAAGTAATTTTGAATATCGTTTAGTCAAGTTAGTTCAGAACTTCAAATCACAGAGTGATTCTCATTAAGAATAAGAGCTTAATAAAATTCAGTATCTTCCGTCGAAAAGCTCAAATCCGTTGTTTCATTTCTATTTATTATGGAACACCCTCTCTGAAAGGAAACTAAGAATATTAGATTACTGAACAGAATTATGAGTTTGTTAGAAAAGATATACTACCAGGATCGAGATTTTTTCCAGTCTCGAGATTGTCCGGGGACTTCAAAGTCAGTAGTCTTCGGTAAGAGGAATTATCTTCGTGATTCTCAATAATAACTAAACCGGCGGTCAAAAATGTATTTGAATTTAATAAACAATATTTTTTCAACTATTCAATTGAAAAGGTCGCTGGAACATTTGGAGTTAGTTTAGCACAGAATCAGCTGTTTTAATGGATATTAAAGAAATAAAATGGTGATTGCAACTAAAGCCAGATATACATATATACAAAAACTTTTTAACAAAAAATTAAACCGACGAAATACGGAACTGAAAAGTAAAAAATAAAATAAACCTTCTTAGTCTCAATAACTGAGCTCCTAAACTAATGTAAGTAATTGATTTTGAGTCGGCGCCAAACAAACAAGCAAATGGATAGGTAAGGCGTAAAATGATGGCATCGAGTTGGGCGGTGACATTCTGATAATTTTTTTGAAGTAATTTAATGATCTTCGTTGATTGTTTGTTTGGCGCTGACTCAAAATTAGTTACTTACATTAGTTTAGGAGCTCAGTTATTGAGACTAAGAAGGTTTATTACATGCTTTATATTAGCTTCACTTTGTTTGTTTGTAAACGACTCCTTTGGGCGCGATTTTGACCCACTTCTAGACTTCCGAATGATTCGAAATTTGGCAGGTGTATACAATTTTGGTGACATTGAGAAATTTTTGTGTGGAAAAAAAATGGCGGCTCTAATATGGCGTACGAGGTTTATGATTATGGTCCGATTCGCTTCAAAATTGGTATCTGAGGGTTTTCGTGGTCGGAGATTATGATTCTTTTGGAATTGGATAATTCAAGATGGCGGCTACAAAATGGTGGACGAATTTTGTGATTATGGTCTGATTATATTCAAAATTGGTATGTGGGAGTTTTTGGGGTCGAATATTATGATTATTTTGTAAAAATTGAAAAATTCGAATCGGCGGCTTTGAAATGGCGGCCGAGTTTTGTGATTATGGTCTGATTATATTCAAAATTGGTATGTGGGGTTTTTGGGGTCGAATTTTATGATTATTTTGTAAAAATTGAAAAATTCATGATGGGGGCTTCAAAATGGCGGCCGAGTTTTGTGATTTTGGTCTGATTCTATTCAAAATTGGTATGTGGGGGTTTTTGGGGTCGGAGATTATGATTACCTGATTTGATAAGATTATTCCTTTTTCAATTTGCAAAAAAATAATAAAAATAATAGTTTAAAAAAAAACTAAAAAAACACGCTTTTATAAATAAACCACACTAAGAATTAGGAGATAAATAATAGTTTAAAAAAACTAAAAAACAGGCTTTTATAGGAAAAATATAAAGTAAGAAAAAAAATTTTTCATTTAAAAAAAGCGTGGGGTGCATGGTATCAATAATTATATAGTACATTACACACCTAGGGCAGTAAAGTAAGAAATGTCTCAGATCACAGGTAATTGTTGGCCAAGGTGACACCATGCACCCCACGCTTTTTTTTTAAATGAAATGATTTTTTTTCTTATTTTCTATTTATTTAGTCTGGTTTTCTATAAAAGCGTGTTTTTTAGTTTTTTCAAACTATTATTTATTTCATCTTTTAGTCTTCAGTTCCGTATTTCGTCGGTTTAATTTTTTGTTAAAAAGTTTTTATTTTTCAATTTTTTGTGGCTGAAATCTACTAATTACTAACTGCTTGTTTTTTTATTATTTCCAAAATACTTACATACCCACCTTACTCCATCTATTACCAGTTAAATAATATGATTATCTACTTTCACTATTTGTTGTAATATAAATTATTTTTGTAGTTCTGGTTAGTTTATTTCATTACTTTGTATATAATTTCATCCTCTCATAGAATATAATGATATTGTGATGATGACACTAGCGATCTGTCATTGTCAACTACATATGTGTGCCAATGTTCACAAGTCAATTATCCCCTATTTTTCTACCCGTAAGGGTGGACAATTCCATTCGAAATCCAAATTTGATCAACTATGAGGTATACCCTATCTGAAAAAAAATGAATCATCCAAATCGAAGATCCAAGTACAAAGTTATGCCTAATAGAATCAGTTAACGGACCAGAATTCAGAGGGTGAGTGATCAATATCCTTCATTTTGCTACCCTTAGGGATGGATTTCATCTTTTTGGTAAAGGTTAAGAATATGAGATCACCCAGTATCTTCATGAAATTTTCACAGGAGCATGAGAAGACGATAAAAACAGTATAGCAATCGAAAATTTAGCGCGGACAAGATACTCTTAGGAGATATGGGCCCCAGAAGGTCCATAAATAGAGGTTATGGAATATCACTTTTGGAAACTGCAAACTGATATAAAGAATGGCTTTTTGCACTTAACTATTAACTGTACACTCATTTAACGTTTAAGTAATATTAAAATCACTTAATGATCAATAAAGACATGAAAAAACTCCGATTATATTTCATTAAATTTTTCACATGAACTGTCAAAAATCAAATATTGGTGGTTGCATTGATCTTGGCGTTTTATGGACATGCCACGTTGCCAACTATTCAAGTGAATTTGGCCAATCCGGATTTTCGCAATCAATTGGATCGAAATTTTTGCGAGCGGAGCGAAGCGTCGCTTTATAAGGTTGATTAGCTTGCATTCAACTTGGATAGCAAGGTTAGCCAAGTAAGGTTAGGTTGTGTTCCTTCTTTTTATGTTAGAAATTGATTTGATCGAAATGTTCGCGAGCGGAGCGAAGCGTCGCCTTGTAAGGTTGATTAGATTGCACTCAACTTGGGTAACAAGGTTAGCCAAGTTAGGTTAGGTTATGTTCCTTCTTTTTACGTAAGAAACTAATTGGATGTTTTCTTGTATGCCTGGCCTTCGGCGTGTCTCGGCCAGGCATACAAGAAAACATCCAATCCAAATGCGTTTCTTGGTCCAGTTTAAAATTACTTAAAACAAAATAATCTGAAGTCACATTATTTATTTGCTTGGTAACTTTCTAAATGCGGCACATCATGCTTAATTTTCAAAATTATAATCACTATCAAGAAGCGTGGTGAAATATACTTTGCATTTTAAACACAGATATCAGATCGTTATTTCATGATGTAATACTTATCATTTATATGCTCAATATGTATGACGCATTGAATTTCAGTATTTTCTATTCCCCTTTTGGAGACATAGGCAACGTCGCATATCAATAAACTTCAAGTTTCGAATAATCATAACATTTGATTTTTGACATTTCTTCTGTAAAATTATATGAAAAGTAATCGGAGTTTTTTCATGTTTTTATCGAAAATTATGTGATTTTAATATTACTAAAAGGTAAAAGGTGTGTGCAGTTACTATTTTAGTGTAAACAAAAATTATTCATATCAGTTTATAATTTCCAAAAGTGATATCCTATAACCTCTCTTTATGGACCTTCGGGGGCTCATATCTCCTAATATTATCAGTTCCGCGCAGAATTTTCGATTGCTATACTGTTTTCGCCATGTTTTGAAGCACCTGTAAAAATTTCGTTAAGATACTGGCTGATCTCATATTCTTTACCTTTTCCCATCTTTTCAAATGGGACTAATTTCGAAGTACACTGAAAAAATAATTATCGGAATCGGACGCCTTAGTGAAAAGTTATGCGTGATCATACATAAAAAAAATTATAAAAAAAATTAAATAGAGAACCTCCTCCTTTTTGGTTTCGTCGTCGTCAAAAACACGTCTGCAAACGAGATTCTAAGGAAACTCCACTCGACATATGAAAAAGCAAATTAAATCTCTTCCACAATTCTTCTTTCTAAATTCTCACATGCCACTCGGGGTGCGAGAAATAACTCAAAAAAGTAACGTCTGCACAATACGCGACAATGATAGAGGACCGTCGTCAATATTACTCTGGTGCGCGCTGCCACCACCTGGGTCTCATAGTGGATCGTGTGATAGGCCCCACTATTTCACCCCTGAACTGTCACTAGGCGAACTTCGCGACATCGATCAACGGGGTTGGAGATTAGACATCGGGACGCATGTAGTGAAAAGGAAGATGAAAGATGTTTCCAACAGAGGTGTATTTAGGAATAGTTTATTATTATTGTTGGGAAACGTTCCCTGTGCTATTCAGAAACAGCAGTATTCAGATAACGATTGACTATTGTTTAAATAGAAGTGACGCACTGTCAGATAAAGAACTGTCTTTCAGAAAAGGAATTGAAAGTTGATTTATTCCGAAAGTATTATTTACTATTACGATACAATCGTAACAGTTTGGCGACGAGAATAGTGGAAGTGAATTTCTGAATCTCCGAAGGAGTTCACCATGTCAGAACAATTTCAGAAAACTATACTGGAATTCATAAAATCACAGCAAATACAAGCGCAACAGCAACAGGAACTACTAATGAAGAACCAACAGGAATTTTTACTCCAACTGACCAAAAATCTTACACCAGAGGAACCTTCTGAGCACAAAACAAGCGATGAACTGATTATGGAGAGTCTGGGAAATGGTATCAAAGAATTTTATTACGATTCAGAAAATTATACATTCGATGCTTGGTATAAAAGGTACGAGAGCTTGTTTACCGAGGATGCAAAAAACCTCTCAGATGCAGCCAAAGTCAGATTACTGTTGAGGAAATTAGATACATCTTGCCATCAACAGTATATAAATTTTATTTTGCCGAAGGAACCCAAGGAAACCGTTCAAACATTACTTGACATGTTTGGAACGAAAACATCTATCTTCAATTTACGATATCAGTGCATGAAACTAAAGAAGAACAGTTCGGATGATTTCGTTGCATATGCTTCACAAGTCAACAAATCTTGTGAAGATTTCAAAATAAGGCAAATAACCCCAGATCAGTTCAAATGCCTCATTTTTGTTTGTGGTTTACAATCAGGTGAAGATGCAGACGTAAGAACAAAGTTGTTATCCATAATTGATGGCAAAGAAGCTGAAACCATGAATGTGCAAGATTTGACTACTCAATGTCAACGAATATTGAATTTGAAGAAGGACACGTCTATGGTACAGGGTTCTTCGCAGGTACACAATATAAAACATGAAAAACCCAACCAGACTCAGATACCAATATCCGCCCAGTCATCATCTAATCAAGGATCATTCCGTGAACCAATTCCAAAAAGTCCATGCTGGTTTTGCGGACAGTTACATTTCTCAAAATATTGTTCGTACAAGAAACACAAATGTGAATAATGTACCAAAATGGGTCACAAAGAAGGATATTGTTTCACAAGGAAAAAGAATTCGACAAGATTTTCACAGGCAAAAGGTGTTTTTCAAGTCAACCAAGTAAAAGGGCGAAAATACATTGAAGTTTTGATAAACGGTGTTCCAGTTGAACTCCAGATTGACACACCGTCAGATTTAACGATAATTTCAGAAGAAATTTGGTCCAAAATTGGAAAATCAAAGTGTATTTCTACCAAAAGTATTGCCAAAAACGCTTCAGGTGAAATGATGGATTTACATTCCGAGTTCAATTGCAGCATAGTTTTCAATAATGAGTCATACTCGGGGAAATGCTTCATCACCAGTGTTCCGAATCTCAATTTGCTTGGTATTGATTGGATAACGAAATTTGGATTATGGGACATTCCCTTGAATTCAATATGTAGAAATGTCACATCATCTTGAGCAGAGTTCTTGAGAGAAAGCAAGTTCGGAATTGTGGCAATGATTTTAATAAAAAGTATAAAAACAATACACCATACACAGTAATACAATTGGGAGAAGATGTGACTGACTGTCAGTAGTGACAGAATGTTTTAACAATCATATAGAGTGATCTTGCAGTTATCACACCTACAGGGTTCACATAAATGTACAAAGTTATTTATTCCAATTCTTATGGAGAATCATAGGAGAACCAAACTCCTAAGATTCCATGTAAACCAATTGAAGTTGAGATATACGGGAAAAAGTCATCAGTACGGAACGGAACTGCCATTGGACTTATTACTGGATTCATTCGAAATTCCAAGAAATCCTATTATCCTTCCAGCAAACTCAAATGAAGATATTTCCTCTTCTTCAGTTGAGATATCCCAAGAAGATAGGGTTCAACTGATATTTCCGAAGAGACTACTGCTGAGAATGAACATAGTATTCCTTCATGTTTGAGACCTATCAGGACGAGAACTGCTCCTAGATATTTACAAGATTTCGTCTAAGAAAGGGAGGTGTTGGGAAACGTTCCCTGTGCTATTCAGAAATCAGTATTCAGATAACGATTGACTATTGTTTAAATAGAAGTGACGGACTGTCAGATAATAAAGAACTGTCTTTCAGAAAAGGAATTAAAAGTTTATTTATTCCGAAAGTATTATTTACTATTACGATACCATCGTAACAATTATAGTATTCGATTATGTAAGGCTCAGCAGATCTTTCTATATTCCAGAATAATATAACTATTGCTATTATTATCATCGGAGATGGCAGCGAGTTAAAACCGATTGAAATATGAATTAGTGCGCAGTCGGAGTTCCATTTTAACGAGTGCCTATCAACGATGAATTATCATTGTACGAGTTATATTTGGTGAGAAAATATAATGAACGTTATCAGATAAAATGAACTACTTCTAAACGTCAAAGTAACAGTATACAATTCAGTGGCGTATCTAGGAATTCTGCTTGGGGAGGGGTTAATGACATGAAAAAGTTATATTCCTCTACTTATAGGTACAAAAAACAAGATATTTTTTCATTCAAATTCAAACAAAAATACAAAATGTAATAAAATAAAAAAAGTAAACACATATTACTATACTACTGAGTAGGTACAAAAACAAAGATTTCTATCGTTAAAATAAAAATAAAAATCACAAAATAAAATCCAGTATCCTGTGTTTCTTATTTGCAAACCTTTCAATAACATTTAAAACACCTATTTGAACATCTCTATGAACATGGGGTAGACCTAATCCAACCAACCGCTCCTGTTGCATCGTTGATCACAGCCAAGTTTTCAATCGCTTCAACGAAGAAAATCTTCTGACAGCTTATTATTGGAAGACCACGAGCAATCCGAACCCCAGATTCGGAAGAAGCTGTTTTGAACCCTCTCGAGGAGTATCCAGAAACAAGTACAAGAATAATTACTGAAGCTCTCAATTCTACTCAGTCCACAGTTTGGAGAATTATCCACGATCAACAATTTTATCCATACCATATTCAAAGACTTGCCACAACGCATTACTATGTGTCAGTGGTTTTTGAGAAATTGGCTGGAAATCCTCAATTTTTAAGATATGTACTCTCACGGACGAGGCAAACTTCTCCCGAAATGCTATCACAAACTTTCATAACAACCATATTTAGGCTCTAGAAAATCCGCACGCAGTTAGTGAAATTATCAGTATCAATTTTCTGTAAATGTATGGGCGGCAATAACTGATAATTACTTGATAGGTCCTTTCTTTCTTCCGTTCCGACTGAATGGCGCAACTTACAGAGACTTTTTAGAAAATGAATTGCCGGGACACTTCAGAATGTACCATTAAGCATTCCTAAGCATTCTTTGGAAAAATGCAAAATAATGGTAATAACTTCAACACGCATCGATTATCAAATAAGACTTGAAATGTTCAAGTCCAAATATCTAGAAAACGGTTGCTCATAGCGACTTGTAACAAGGGTAGCATTTTTACGTAGATATGATAGAGAAATGAATATATATTTAGTTCTTGAAGATATAAAAATTTATGAATTTTCAAAAAGGATGATATGGACAACTGAAGAAAACTAACAGGTTAAATTGGACATCTTCTCATCTTTTCTTTAATAAGGAGACGAAGTTTAAAACGTAAATAAATTAGGATTTTGGGAAAGAATATCGGGCATATTTTATACTTGTACCATGTGCCTGCATAAGGGTGCCTACAGTAAGCCGTGTAGTGTTCGCTATAGATTGTTCCACTATGGTTGGACACAGCATATAAGTTGTAAAGACACGGTGTTACGTTATTTTCTCACTGAAAGATGTGCTAGAATTACGCTCAAAAAAGTTATGAATCTTCAAAAAATAAAAAGACGTGTAGGTGGCGCCCCTTACGAGTAAGAGCAATAATAACATCAGGTTCGAATTCGACACCTCAAAAAACTTCTCAATACCAATTTTCGTTTAAGGTCAGTATTTCGAAAGTTATAAAAAAAAACGAAAATAAAAATAAAACTTCAACACCCTGTATCTTGGAAACGAAGCGTTTCCGGGCATATATTTATTTGGACAATTCATATTGTAAGGAATCACCTCCTGAAGTTCGTCAAAGTACTTTTGAATCACCCTGTATAGCGAAAAACGTGCCGTGGTTTTGTAAACCAAATTTAGTGAAAATTATTTAGTGAAATGAGTATATTTTGTTTGGTTCAATGAATATTTTCATCAAGTATTGGCCGCATCAATCCAAGAAATGAAAAGCCACCTATTTCTTTCAACTCAGTAATGCGTCTTCAGAAAGCGTCGTCAAACGTGTTGAAAGTTTATTAGCATTAAATAATATTTGTTTTATTTTATAAATGATAATATAAGTTCTAAAATGGCTCCAACACAGAGAACACAGTTTTTTTAATAGAATAGATATGTGTAAAATAGCTGAAGTTTCAATAGAGAGAGTCAGTCGAAAATTGGTGAATTCAAAACAACAAATTTGAAAGCTTTAGAAGTGAAACAAAAAATAACCTAGACTAGAATTTTTTCTATAGTTTCATCAAAAAAGGGTTGAAATATATTAAATTTTCCTGAATAACCCCTTTTTATGGGAAAGCTCAGTATTCAACTTTGAGAATACTCGTACAGAATCACCCAAAACGATGATCAGTTCAGAACCTAATGGAGGACGATAATGGAAGATACCTACCGATCAAGATCCAGCCCTGGAGAGATAATCCTTACCCCCTCTGTTGATTATCTCCGTGATTCCTCATTTATCTTTACAAGGCAAACCAGATTATGCGACGCTATTATATCATTAGTAAGTCGTTTGCCGCGTCATGGAACTACGTAGGAACATTAGTTTAAGTAGTGTTTAACGTTGAGACCAAGATTTCGGATAAGTGGGTGCAATATTTGATTCGGAATCTCCCCAATAGGTAGCCCCAGCACAGTGATAGTTGTTCGAATGGAATATTCGAGGTCTATGAGCCAAAAAATTATTTCGTGTATTCGACATCTAACGTAGACATCATTATAATAAAATATGAAAAGAGCATGGAGAAAGTTCGTGCTACATCGCTGAGTTGGCGAAGGCGCGAGTTTTCATCAATCGATAAAAGTCTATGACAAATAACAAAAATAATGCTAAGGGTAAAAGAGTACACATGTATTTCACAAGGAGTTGAGTTTTTATGGTGCGAATTATATAGAGAAATCTTTTGATTAAATTTATTTTTAAATACCATATGACAAAAAAAAATTGAAAAAAAATCTGAATATTTTTTGATAAACCAAAAGATAGTGAGTAATTAAATATTTTTCGTTTCATGAAAAAATAATTTGGCGTACATAGTAACTTATCGGTGCAACTAATTTCCTTGCCTCCTACACTTGTATGGAATTCCTGATTTATTTAATTTTTTCACACTGTTGAAGTTCATCAAGCCTAAAAAAGACATGTTGAGTTTGGGTATCCCTTCACAAAATATAAGCTTCAAGCAATATATAAACCAGTTAATTTGCACTCTTCAAATGTGTAAGATAAACAAAATGAGGGGTTCTTAGTTAATACCTCATATTAAAATTTGCTTATTCTAGGTAAAACCAATACAATACGAAATTGTTATTATGAAGGATAATGAATGCAAAGTGGACCTGCTGTGTACCTGCCCCATCATAGGATCATCAGTTGGTATTAAAACCAAATAAATAAAGGAATTTTGGGTTTCCCCCGTCGGCTAGTTTCTACAAAATACAATAGAATACTGTTTTGCTGTGGAGGGGAGTCCGTAACGAGCTACTGCTTATTCGTAATACGTTTGTGATCTTTGAGTTGTGTTTATGAAAATGGCATCGGGTGCAAACTTTACACCAGTTGAACCCAATACATTTGTTGCATACTCTGTAGTAGGAGAAAAAACTATAGTGCTTAATGTGCATGATGCACTTGTTCATCAACAACCCACGAGTTCCGTTCGCCAGATTGTGTCTACATATTCTAATACGACGGGAGTGAGTGAAAGAACAATTTACAGGTTTTTAAACGAGAGGAAAAGTGGAGCATTAGTGCACCAAAACAAAATTCAGGAAGGAAGTCACTATCAATCGATGACTTTGATAGGACCGCCATCCGAAGGAAAGTTCACTCTTTTTATATAAATAAAGGGATACCAACAATAGACAAAGTTCTACAGTCAATTCAGGAAGACGACGATTTACCACAAGTAGGCAGAACCAAATTATGGAAACTTTTACGCGAGATAGGCTTTTCCTGGGAATAGCAGAATAGAAAGTCCCTCCTTATAGATAAAAACGAAATTGTGCGTTGGAGAAGAAATTATTTACGGAAGATCAGGAAGTATCGATCTGAAGGAAGGACAATTTATTATTTGGACGAAACTGGCTTATCGAAGGACATACTGTGCAGAAAACATGGGTTGACAGTAACATAAATATTCCATTGGGTTACCTGCACCGATCGGAAAAGGGGCGTAGGTTAATCATCACCCATATTGGAAATGAGCATGGTTTTGTCGATGGTGGTTTGCTGCAATTCGCCTCGAAATCAACAAAAGATTACCACGAGGAGATGAATGCGGACGTGTTTGAAGACTTCTTTTCACAAATTTTTATTTTATATCTTATTTTATATTAAATTACATATTTCATCACATTGGTATTATCAACTAATTTTTACAAACTGAGTGCACCTGATCTCAGGATGAGATCGTTTTGTGCCTGAATGGTACTAATTAACTATATAGTAGTGTTTGAACATTTCGTAGATAATATTGATAATAATACTAAATAATATAATAGATATAGTAAAGAAAATAATCTAAAATTATCAGAAGCTAAGAGACTAAAGTAATGGTATAAGAAATTATAATTATATATTGATTGATATTCATTGTAGGAGTACTTCAAGAGTTCATGAAAATGAAGGACACCAGCTTTTTGCAGAACAGTTTGTAACTATAAATGTTTTTGATGGACTCTGGGATGTAATTGTAAATTTTGGGGCCATTAAATGCTATCGACTTCTTATAGAGGGTAGAATTAGGACGAGGAATATTTAAATTTTTGAGACCTTTTTGTCTTGTATTGTGATTGTGGAACATTTCTTGATGTTGCATTCTATTTCTGTTCATGAATTTCGCAATATTAAAAATATACAGATGTGTTAAGTCAAGCATTTTAGTTTCTATAAAGAGCTGTTCGGTGGAAAATCTGCGCTTTTTTCTTAGTATTACTTTCAAAATCCATTTCTGTGTGACTTTCAAACAATTTATCGGATTGTTATACGCAGCTCCCCATACTATTATTCCATAGGATATTACAGATTCAACTAATGATTTATAGGCCATTTTCAAAATTTTTTCTGGAAGAATATCCCTGAGTTTATAAAATGCAAATACCAGTTTTTCAAGTTTGCCATTCAAATATAGTGAATGATTATCCCATCTGAGCGTTTCATTGATGATAACCCTCAGATATTTGATTTCTGAAGTGTTTTGAATTGTCTTCTTACAATCACAGTTGGCCAGATCACATCTCTCATGGAATTTAATTGATTTCTGATTTGGTTGTACTTTTGGGCTGTTTGTGAAAGTTATAAATTTGGTCTTGCTCTCATTTAAGCTCAGGTCCATCCAACATTTGACTTGATATAAACCTTTTTCCGCGTTTTTCGTAACTTCCTGCCAATTTGTTCCATGGAATAGGAGAACCGTATCGTCCGCATATGAGATGATATCTCCACCTATCTCCATATTCAACACTTCATTGATATAGAGAAGGAATAACTTAGGGCCGAGGACTGTTCCCTGGGGGACACCATATCCGATTTCCGAAGGTTCGCTAAACTTGTTTTTTATTTTAACGACAGATTTCCTCTTCGATAAATAACTTCTGAATAATGATAGCGGTAAGCCTCTAATCCCATATTTTTCAAGTTTTTCCGAAATTTTATCGTGTGAAATGCTGTCGAAAGATTTAGCTTAATCCAAAAAGATGCCTAACACTTTATCATTTTTATTGAGGTGCTGGTGAATTACATTCGTGAGATAATACAGTGCATCCTCAGTGGAACTTCCTGTTTGAAACCGAATTGTTTGGGAGAGATTAGTTGGTGGCGATCCACATGATTTTGTAACCTGCTGCTGATAGAGTTGTTGCCTGCAAATGCCGTTATTGTCATGGAAAATGCTAGCTTCCATTCCAAGCTTGGGGAAGCGTTGCCAACATCAAAATGGAAAAAAATTGATTGGTTACAGCAGAAAGATCTCCCACATGATAATAGCATGGTAAAAAAAGAATTATTACCCAATGCGAGGCAACACAAAGCAAACTACAAAAAGTACGTAGTTGACGAAATGGCTAAAGAAAAAAACTTGGTTGTATCACAATTACCTCCATACCATTATGAGCTCAATCCTATCGAACTCAAGTGAAAGGAGACGTTGCTAGGAACAAGACTACTTTTAAATTCGATGATGTTACGTCAGCTAACGGATCCCGTTCATTTTGGACTTTCGCCAAAGCTGTGGGAAAAAACTTCACTTCCAGCTCATTTCCTCCCCTAACCAAAGAAGATGGAATACTAGCAACGACTGCCCAGGAAAAAGTCAATATCTTTGCGCAACTATTTGCTGGAAATTCCACTCTGGATTCATCGGGAAAACAATCCCCGAACATTACACCTATTGACAGTCACATGCCCGAGATCACCTTTCGCCAACGTACTATCAGAAAGATTTTGCTGGGTCTCAACACCAACAAAGCCTGTGGATCTGACGGAATCCCGCCGATTGTTCTCAACAAATGTGCCCCCGAACTAACACCTGTTCTTTGCAAGTTGTTCAACCACTCTTACAATTTGGGGGTATTTCCGTCCAATTGGAAAATTGCAAGAGTACAGCCAGTCCCTAAAAAAGGCAAAAGGCCCTAACTAGCAACTACAGACCTATCGCACTGCTATCTATTATTTCAAAGGTCATGGAAAAAGCCATCAACATCGAGCTCATGAAATATCTGGAAGACTCAGGAATTGTCAACGATAGGCAATATGGCTTCCGCCATCAGAGATCAACTGGTGACCTGCTCGCTTACGTCTCACATATATGGCAGCTATCTATTGAAAAGTATGGAGAAACTTTAGCTGTGGCATAAGATATCTCCAAGGCGTTCGATCGAGTTTGGCACCAGGGACTCCTCGCCAAGCTTCCGTCTTATGGCTTGCCCCCTCAGCTGTGTTCTCTGCTTGCTAGTTTTCTCTCAAACAGGTCTCTCCATGTAGTGGTCGATGGAGTTTCATCTGACACTCTACTCATAAATGCTGGTGTTCCGCATGGATCCATTCTCGCACCAACACTATTTTTACTTCACATCAACGACCTGTTGAAAGCAACTTCATGTCCAGTACACAGCTTTGCCGATGATAGTACCCTCCATACCGCTTTCTCTTCCAGGGCCCCTATATCAGCCCGTGAAACCAGAAATGAACGAGGAAAAAATGTTAATAATATAAATATGGACTTAGCAACAATTCTCGAATGGGGATCTAATAACTCGGTAGAATTCAATGCAAACAAAACACAAGCATGTCTTTTCTCTAGAAAAGCCGATCTCACTGTGCCTAACATAACTTTGTCAGGAGTAACCATACCACTGAAGCCATCCATATCGATGCTTGGTATTACTATCAGCAATAACCTTTCCTGGGAAAATCACGTGAGATCCATTGCCAAAAGTGCATCCCAAAAACTTGGTTTTCTGTTTCGTGCCAAGAGCTATTTCACCCCCAGTCAGCTGCTTATGATCTATAAGGCACAGATACGACCTGTCCTAGAATACTGTTCCCATATTTGGAGTGCGGCACCTAAACATATCCTGAGGCTATTGGATTCTGTCCAAAAAAGGGCAATTCGTCTCGTCGGTGAAGCCTCGCTTACAAACTCGCTCACTTGTCTGGAACACCGTAGAAAAGTTGGCGATTTGTCTCTATTTGATAGATATTTTCATGGGCGATGCTCTTCTGAAATATCAACAATCGTTCCTGCTTTGGCAGTCTCTTCGAGATTAACCCGTCAAGTTCAGTCATCACACCCCTTCGTGGTCACTTTGGAGACCTGCAGAACATCACTTTCCAAAGACTCGTTCATCCAACGAACAGCGAGGCTTTGGAACTCATTGCCTAGGGAGGTGTTTCCCGAGGCATACAACCTTCAGAAATTTAAGAAGAACACCAACTCCTACCTTCTTTCCCTAGGTTCCCACGATGTTCTCTGAACATTACAGGATATCCCTTTTCGTGGGAACCAGAACATAAAAAAAAAAAAAGCTTCTAGCATCGTTCTCCAAAGTGACAAGCGACAATTGGAAAAATGCTGTAAATCATGTATCAACAGAAGAACAGAACGTTTGTTTGAAGGTTGTAGACGATGTGGTAACTTGATTACTATCGTTTCGGACGTCCATCGTCTTAATGTATTAAAAGGTTTTCACGACGTTTCGAATGCTTGTATCTGCAATCGTCTTCAGGTGAAGACGATTGCAGATACAAGCATTCGAAACGTCGTGAAAACCTTTCAGATACATTAAGACGATGGACGTCCGTAACGATAGTAATCAAGAAGAACAGAACGTGTGGGATTTCGATAATTTAATTGACCAAACTGTGGAATCTCTAGTAATTTCAATAGGACCCGAAGATTCATCATCTTATTCGGATACCGATGATGACTGTGAAATTGACATTTAGGTAAGTAACTACATGCATTTATTACCATCACTATTTGCAACTAAAACATTTCAGGTGAGCTACCGAAGTCGCGCACACGACGCAGTTATAATTCTTTGACAAGTGTATCTTTGATACATCCAATAATCGATGAATTGGCTATCATTACTCTAAATTTAATATTGTTATAAAGTTGAATTGTTTCTTGGAAAGATTTATAAATAAATAAATATTAAAACATGGTTTACCGAACGCACGTCACTGATCAGTACTTTTACCATCGATGCTTTGTAATAATTCCATCGTTCTATTGTTATTAGAGATAAAACAGAGTGGACTAGAAAACACATGAAGTCCTATCAAAACTGTTTGTTTCCATGAAATTTATTTGAGCAGACGGTAAACAATTTATCGCAGTTTTGCATTCATAATGAGGGTGTTTAGCTGCCAGAGAAAGAAGGACAGAGTATAATGAAAGACATTGACAAATAATTTACAACCAAATAATTCAGCACACTTCCAGTTCGCACAATACATATGCACCAGAAGATGAAATACCAGTTGTTATTCCATTTCAATTGTCTGCCGGTTGAGAATCACCGACATGTGACCATGCCCGCTACTTACCTTCCTCAATCCCTAATGACTCCCCAGCGCAATGAACGGTATTCGACCAATGATATATACGACCAGGAAACTCTCATTATTTATCGTCTCTCAACGCTACAAGAGAAACGTCTATTAGTATCTCATTTCGCCAATATATTCCCATGGTATTCGATGCATACGCCCAGTTTAATGACTGTAAAGCAACCAAGGCAATGTAGCAACATGTGTCAAAACGATTTACAAAAATACTTACACGGCAGAGTGGGCAGCGCGAGAGAATAGAAAGAATAAGTAAAGGTTTTGTTGTTGTGGGTAAAAAGGCATGTATTTAATATCTCACTGAACATCAGGAATCAGTAAAACAATGAAGATAGCTTCCTTTCGGAAATAGAATTCAGGAAGATTGCCATATTTACTGGGCAATATTTTTTTTATTGCTTCAGCTTCATGAAAGATTTCTCAGTTATGTTAGTATATTAAAGAGCTAAGAAAACAATATGCAAAATATTAGATCTATGTGATTCTTTGAAGACATCAAGGAAGTAGGAGAAGGTAGGGAAGGAAATACTCCATGAAGTTGATAGAAAAATCACAAGAGAGCCAGAAGGGTGAAAAAGGATTATAGGAATATAGCTAGATAGATCTTTATTGTACATTGACAAGTCAGTTGAAAAAACAAAAAAATATGTATACCGGGTGTCCACGGAAGGTGGCACGCCCCTATAACTTTTTTGCTTTCGGAGATAATGGAATGAAATTCGGAGGATCTGTTTAATGCATTAAATTGCATTTTCTGACAGGTAACTCAACTTTATGCAAATTCCGGATTCACCGTTAGTGACTTTCAATGTTTAAATGGGACACCTGGTATATTTTCAGTTTTTCTGTCTCCATATGACATTTAGAATACAACCATTCGTTACTGTTTGTAACTGTTTTTTAATTTTATTTTCGAAATAAATTTCTATTCTAGAGGGCTATGGATTCGTTCAAATAACTAATTTCACTCCTAAAATGTTTGTAAAAATACAACTTTACTGTTTTCGATCAAAATGTTTCCTCTATGTGACATTTGATTTTAAAAATTGTATTACTATTTTTTTTCAAATGGCAACATGGTGGCTCGTCGGGTTTGAAAAAAGAGCATTTTATTACGATTAATTTGATACCGCACTCTATTAGGTTGTAAGAAAATTTCCGATAAAAAACTGAAAATATAACGTTAGAACTTTCGTTAAATGGAGAATATTATAGAGATTAAAATAAGATTTAAAATCATTGAGTAGTCTGTGACAACAACTGAAACAAAATCATTAAATTGTTGCGGTAAAAATTGACGTGTCGACATATTATTTTACATCTCTTCTACAAAGTCAATTAGGTATTCATTATGTACCTCATTGTTTGGAAATCATGGAAAATAACAATATTTATACAAGAACTGAAACAGTTGATATGTTATTAGTTTTCGGAGAGTGTAGGCAAAATTCAACCGATGCTGCAATCCATTTTGAAAACTAAGAAATAAATGGTTCAAAAACATATACCTGTGGGGCAAAACGAGATAGCAAAGTGGACTAAGAAACAAGCGAACCAGGTGGGACTAGACGTGGAAAGAAAAAAAATTACCAATCACTCATTAAATATTATTTTCATAATATTTTTGCAAATTAAAAAATGGAATAATCTCATCAAATTAGGTAATCATTATCTCCGACCCCAGAAACCCCCACATACCATTATGAATAGAATCAGAGCATAATCACAAAACTCGGCCGCCATTTTGAAGCCGCCAACCTGAATTTTTAAATATTTACAAAAGAATCACAATATTCGACCCCAAAACCCCCACATACCAATTTTGAATAGAATCAGACCATAATCACAAAACTCGGCCGCCATTTTGAAGCCGCCCTTGCATTTCTCAATTTTTACAGAAGAATCATGATATTCGACCCCAAAAACCCGCACATACCAATTTTGAATAGAATCAGACCATAATCACAAAACTCGTCCACCATTTTGGAGCCGCCATATTGAATTTTTCAATTTTGACAGAAGAATCATAATCTCTGACCACGAAAACCCTCAGATACCAATTTTGAAGTGAATCTGACCATAATCACAGAACTCGTACGCCATATTGGAGCCGCCATTCTGTTTTTTTTTCCACACAAAGATTTCTCAATGCATTGTCACTGGAATTATGTACACCTGCCAAATTTCAAATCATTCGGACGTCTGGAAGTGGGTCAAAATTGCGCCCAAAGGAGTGTGTTACAAACAAACAAACAACCACAAGTGAAGCTAATATAAAGCGTGTAAAAATGCGTGGCAATGAAAATCTACAACCATGGGCGCCAGGAGGAGGTTCAAGATCAACTCCAGTTACGGAGAAGACAAATACAAATGTTTACAATATTACTTACAATAATTGTAGTATCAACTATAACAATAAATAATATGAATCCTTTTGTATTCTTGAAATTTTCTACCGAATTCCATTCGTGCTTTGAAAATTAACCAAATAATTCTGAAAAAACGTGCTTTTTTTTAAAAAACTGCACACGGTTATTTTTTTCGTTATTTCAAGAAATTGCCTTCCTCCTTCGGAGTCGGGCAATTTATGCGTTGAAACAACATAAAAAATAAACTCGTGCAATTTTTAAAAAACACATTTTTTCAGAATTATCGGTGATTTTTGAAGCACTCATGGTATTTTTCCCGATAATTGAGTCAATATATAGTATATTGTACAACGAGCACGGAATGACATACATTTCCTACGAGTATGAAAGTTTGCAGCACGAGCTGCAAGCGAGTGCTGCAAATCATACGAGTAGGAAATGGTCATTCAGTGCGAGTTTTACACTATACTTTTTCTACGACTGTTATAATATACAGTGTAAGTAAAAAACAAGAAACATGAGAAATGTACTTTTATTAATTATTTGAAAAAAACAACGTACTAGGTAAATGTGTTAAGCACCTACTACAATAATCGCGAAAAAATATCTTCTCATTTGTTATCAACAATATTTAATGTTACATTGGTTCAAATCCTAAAAACAAATTTTGGGGAAATAGAATCCGTTTTTTTAAGGGAAAAGTTGACGTTATTAACATTTTCTGTAACAGATGTAGATGGAAGGTCTGACAACTTATTGATCGACCCTAATATTTTATTGGCTATGTTGTTGCGACTAGTCAGGGACTCTTCGATGTAACCCTTAGCTACTGTTGTAGAGCGCCAGCCACCATGCCGTTTTAATGTCGTTATATCTTCGCCACTATCTATCAATATTGTAGCTGAAGATCGGCGGAAACAGTGGCCGGTGTATAACTCAGGATTCGGAAGTTTTAAGTATGAAGCAATTTGTTCTCCCATATTTCCTATTTTATTTATTCCAATTTTTTGGACAGTGCATTTTCGTTTCTGATAATCTAGAAAAAAATAAGCATCGTTGACATTACTTGGTAGCAGATTCCAATATTTTTTCTGTCAAAGAGATATGGAATTGTCACTTATGTTTGTGATTATGTTGTCTGTATGGTTACGGCAATGTTACCTGGTTACGGCGTCTTTTGTTTTATTTACTCCACGCCTCTTTTGTCGTGACGAAGATTGCGAAAATTTACCCGTGCGTTTTTCAGACATTGTGCACTAGTTGCCCAGCCACTAGTGCATAATGAAAAGGAGTATTACAATGTACTACATTAAGAAATCATCATTGAACATACAATGAAGGTATTTTGTGACAGTCGTAGGAAAAATATTTTCCAATTGTATCGTATGAGGTATCGAAAGAAAAATTATTTAATGCAAAACTTTCAATGGTTGAAAAAAGTAACAATAGAAAACACAACAAAAAAGCCTTGAAAAATGCGAAAAATCAAGAAACGTCATATTTCTTGGTATTGGCAAAAAACGCTGGGATATCGAAGCGAAACACAAAAAACTAGAGTCCTAATGACCTGCATGAATCTAAATCTATGAGTTAATTGAGAAAATTAATGAGCCAACGCTTATGGATCACATTCAATTTGAAAATACATTTTTCACATTCCGCTTTTGAAAACGCGGAGAACAGCGAATCTCCAACCCACCTGAATTATTAAAAGCTCCAACTCCAGTCACGTCAAGGTGTTTTCTCAGCAGACAGGCTCTTATCTCGTTGATCTAATTACGGAAAACGTACAACCGTTTGCACAGCCATAGAAAGATATACAGAGGGTCCTTTTGGAAATATCAAGCGGCAAACAGCGCTACTGTATCTGAATTCGATAGAACGGGCACGCCATTTTAACCCTTACCTGATGTGACAATATGGTCGGAATTCAGATATATAAAGTACATTCGGTGTAATCTTCTCGAGAGTTGGTACATTTTCCTCATGGGGGCGCTTAAACGCTTATCCCTGTGGCACGTTCCGAGTCGAACGTCGAATTCCCGCAAAGGCCATAAATGATTATTTGTTGATGCCCCCTAGTCATTGCGGTTGTGCATATGAAATATCTGGGTTTCGGTTTGTGAATCGTAAATATGCGAGGCGCAACGATTTCGTAAAATATGAGTCGCGTTCGAGTGTTTCCAAGATAGTTCATTTTACTTTTTTAATAGTTTCGTTTTATTTTTTCTGTGATTTTGTTCAATTTTTCTCTTCGTTCAGAAAAAAGAAGAGAATTTGTCAATTGATTATTTAAAATTTTTCATATGTACACATAAGTATATGTCTCTGCCAGTTTCGGATAATTCCATAAGAACATTTGAACGTTCTAACGAATTTTTCGTTACTTCCTTATACATAATCAATTTCTAATCATTTTTCCGGTTATCTTTACGGTGGTGCGAGTCAGTAGTCACTGCTCAGGTCGTAAACTGGGATACTGCGATCTTTATTATCGATCCTTGAAAATGTGATCATGACAGTTCGTAGTTCATGTCGAGTCGATCGTTTGTTTTTTTTCATAAGTGTTTTTAAATAGAGAAAAAACCGAGATTGGTTTGGGAAAAAACAGGTGAAGTGGTGATTTGGTCGAAACGAAAGGGTTATCGTTCTCTTTTCTCGATTGAACCTCGACTATGCAGTGAATTGAATTCTGAGTGAATTGATTCTGGTACGTTACGATCTTTTAATTGAATGGCTTATCACTGTTGATATTGGTGGAGTATAATTATCTCCCTTATTTTGCAACCAATGTTGTAGTTGATTAACATATTTTTTTGCTTTTAATAAGATTGTTATATTCGAATTCTTGGAGGTACTGCATGGTTATTGTTGAAGGTCAAGTATAAATTCTATAATGTCATATTTTCGTCCCATTTGGAATCATCACTGAATTTCCGAGTAAATTATCTACATATTATTTTATATTTTACATATCGGATATGATACTCCCTTTGGCTAATCCCTATCAAGGATGATTTGTGTCTTGGATTTGAGTAAAGGAAAAATAAATATATATATATATATTTCAGCCATTTTGGCAAGCATTTACCGCATTCGAGCTATTGCACATGTCTATATGGCCCGTTCAGACCATTGGCGACATTTTTTTTTTGGTACCAGAGAATTGGAAATTTTGAGTGGACTAGCGCTTACCTCACAGTACCAGGGTGATTATTCCAAAGATTCCGATTGCAAAGGGTGTATTCGACTATTCTGGGACAGTTATGCAGTTACCTTATAGGATAGCCCTCTGGTAAGCAATTTTTTTTATTTCATAACTATACATTTATGAGATTATTTTGGTTTTCTTTTGAGAAAAAAATTGCTTCTGGAGAGGATTGTACTTCTGGCTTAACTTGTCTCAAAACACTCGATTGCTAATATATTCCTCGAGCATAAATTTTGATTCACAATTTACAGGTTCCTTCTATCGTTCTAGTTCATCAATTTACAGTGAGGGTTTTTTATTTTTTGATCGTTGTAGGATCAATTCATCCCCGTCACTACCTTGTCGCCAAGAGCGGGGAAATTCATTCAATTTTTTGAGAATTACCTAGCCTATCGATAAAAAAAGGAAATTCGCCGCCCTATGTAGAAATATCTCTGAAAATTTTTCGATTGAAGAACTATTGAACTTTATCTAAGAGAGTTGTGCCCACTGGAAGACGTGTGGTCTCCCTCTTCTTATCTTAACCGAATAGTATACTTATTAGTATTTTGTTTCATAACGCTATATTTTTCTTCGGTACTTGACGAAGTATATTGCTTTAAAATACTATATTTTTTCTGTGGCAAACTCATACGAGTATTTTTCTGGTAAAGTCTCAAGGAAACTGTTATATTTCTTTTTGATTATATTTACTTATTCATTTTTTTTATCTCTTCTGGTACATTTACTCACCTTGTCAAAGCTTACTTTGTTTCAAAATTCAACTGAATTTTAAAATAACGTTTTGGGTGGCGTTTGTTTTGTTCTGTTTTGGATTTTGCTCATTGTTTGCTACTATATTTTTTCTTTCACTGTAATCTTCAAGTCTTATACATGGTCTGAGGGCATTTTTTTTGTATGCTATCATTTGCATCCATCTTTTGACTCTCTAGATTAGAATTTGAAGCATGAAAACTTGAGGTTCAAAGGATATCCTTCGTTCTCCCCCATTTTTTATTCCTATCATCTGCTTCGCATGATATATACCACGGAGTGAAGCCACCTACCGAAACAGAAGGACTGGTACTCTAGGAGGTCATACATCACGTCAAATTCAGCCTGGACCGTGAAGATGAAACCAATTCACGCCAACAAAGGGGTCTAAAAACCAACAGATACCCACCCACGACCAGATTCGTCGTCGTACCGCTGAGACCATCTTCGCCTAAGCCAGCCTTCTTCATCTCCTTCCATTGAAGACCTTCTCCGCAGGTATATACAGTATCACCATCGTCTAGAGAAATCTTTGTAAATGTTCAAATTTAATCAGAGTCAAAATTTGATATGTATATTTAATTTTTGGATTTTGCAATTACATTTTTTCTACTCTCCAAGGTAGTAAGCAACATTGTTCAAATATTTTTTTTCTAATTCTCATACTATCCAGTCACTGTTTTTAATATTTCTTCGTCTGGAATAAATTTGTTAAGTTGATTTCCTGCATATTTATTTGCCTTCCCATACAAGCTAGGTGACATTTATTCAGTAAATTTTTGTTTATCTTTGGCTTTTGTCTTTAGTAAGCCTGGCGCCCAACTCTTGCACTAGTCAAGTTGATTGATGTATAATTTGTTTAGTGGCCCAATTTGACAAACTAGGAAAAGTCATTAATTGAACCTTACTCACGGCCTAACCGTATCAATCTGAGCAGCCTATCAGCAAAGTGATTTCACCTTTTTAAATTTGAATCAGATACTTCAAATTTGGGGTTCAAAAATAAAGGGTGTTACAACGTAATAATCTACAGTGTCACCGTTAATGTTCGTATCATATTTTTTTATACTTAATTTTTTTCAAATTTAGAGTTTTTGCTTTGAAAATAATGCAAAATGATGTTTACAAGTTCTCCCATCGATCGGGTACATTGTAGCGTTTAATTTTTCGTTACCCTGTAGTTTAGAGCAAACCGAAATTCGAACAATTGCTTCGCAACCCAAGGAGCACCTCTGTACAGCATTGGTTGCTCCAAAAAAAATTAAATCGTGATTATAATTTGTTTAGTTCATAGCGAAATTCGTGAGAAATTTAGCGAGCCTGTGCCGTCTAAATAGTTTAAGAATCGGCCTGATTTTCTTCGAGTAGTTGATTTTCAGTTCCAATTGCGTGTTTTCTACTGAAGTTGAATCATATGTCAATTTCCAATTTCTCTTACGTTGTTCCTGTTTTCGAAGTCAAGATATGGCTTGTCATAGTTGCCAAGTTTCCGTCCGCACTGACTCGGTTTTGCTGCGATTTTATTGGCTGGCGGTGCGCAGGTAAGAGAAAAATGGCTCTTCCGTGAAGGAGTGAGGAGAGAGTGTTGCCCGAGGATCTCTAAAAAGGGGATGTAGTGGCGATGCTACTATCAAGTTTTTTGGATCTGAATTGTATAATACCCTTCCGAACTCAGAGATGCCAGAACCCGTTTGGAGTGGAATGTTTTTCTGGCTATATGTTTTGAATTAGCCCTGGAGCTTCCAGAATTTCCATTTGTTGTACCACGAGGCACCGGCTTCTCATTTTTCCGAAGCCCTCGGTCGAATTGAGTTGACAGGGATATCATCTAGGAGAAAATATGCATTTGATGTTGTTTTGTATATCCAATATTGGTTTGGAAGTCATTTTTGTTTTAGGTTGTCTGTTTTAGGAATAGACTAAAGATTGTCGCTCATTACTGTGAGGAGTTAAGAGGAAACTTCATATCCTTCAAGAGTTATTTGTCCAATGGGGTTGTAGCCATCGTCCCTCGACGCACTCCCAGCTTTCGATGCCCCTTAGTCGTCATTCAAGCATACTGGCCACCACTGTTGAAGAGAGCAGCGGACAAACCTAACGTGTCACACCGAAGAAAAGTTCATACACAAGGCCAGAATTTTTTATTATTTTGATTATTTAACGTGGGAGTCCGCCCGAAAATACCATATTTCTACCTCTATCAAATTCATTGAATAATATAAAGCACACGCTCTAGTTTCCAACGTTTTATTGTGAGCTTCATCGTAATACTATGAAAAAGCATATTCCTTTCCTATGGAATTGGAAAACTCTCTGACATTCTTATTTACATTTTTTTAGTTGATATGAAACTTTTCCTTGAATTTTGACATTTTCCAACGGCGGTATAATCACATTTTGTAGTACTTGGCATTTAATAGTTATTTATGTAATAAGGATCATAAAGACGATCATTATGGTAGAAATCGTGAATGTTTTTGGGCGAGGCGTAGCCGCGTCCGATAACACGACGTGTGCCATAATGATTGTTTATGATTCGTATTACATACAAAATTTTATCTGATGGCATTTATATTAATACATTTTCGAAAAATTAAAAACTGCATTTTTGACATGTCACAATGACAACTATTTTAAAGGAGTAAGTATATGTGTGGTTTCAAATATTAGTAGGTTAGTGATCTGTGCTTTGCCATTTCCTTGACAACGTCAGGTTGTAACGGCAATATTTATTTATCTGCTGTCAAACACAATTGTCACGTAGAATTGAATATAATTTAAATAATAATGAGTTTTTTTTTTATGTTCTGGTTCCCACGAAAAGGGATATCCTGTAATGTTCAGAGAACATCGTGGGCACCAAGGGAAAAAAGGTAGGAGTTGGTGTTCTTCTTAAATTTCTGAAGGTTGTATGCCTCGGGGAACACCTCCCTAGGCAATGAGTTCCAAAGCCTCGCTGTTCGTTGGATGAACGAGTCTTTGGAAAGTGATGTTCTGCAGGTCTCCAAAGTGACCACGAAGGGGTGTGATGACTGAACTTGATGGGTTAATCTCGAAGAGACTGCCAAAGCAGGAACGATTTTTAATATTTCAGAAGAGCATCGCCCATGAAAATATCTATAAAATAGAGACAAATCGCCAACTTTTCTACGGTGTTCCAGACAAGTGAGCGAGTTTGTAAGCGAGGCATCACCGACGAGACGAATTGCCCTTTTTTGGACAGAATCCAATAGCCTCAGGATATGTTTAGGTGCCGCGCTCCAAATATGGGAACAGTATTCCAGGACAGGTCGGATCTGTGCCTTATAGATCATAAGCAGCTGAGTGGGGGTGAAATAGCTCTTGTGATTTTCCCAGGAAAGGTTATATATATATATATATATATATATATATATACACTCTGTTGTGTTAACAAAGTCCCGCGCATCTATGACGTGTACGAAAGAATAGACAGACAGAGTAATATATATATATATATATATATATATATATGTACTCTGTCTGTCTATTCTTTCGTACACGTCATAGATAGTATATATATATATATATATATATATATATATACACACTCTGTTGTGTTAACAAAGTCCCGCGCATCTATGACGTGTACGAAAGAATAGACAGACAGAGTACATATATATATATATATATATATATATATATATATATATGTACTCTGTCTGTCTATTCTTTCGTACACGTCATAGATAGATAGATATATATATATATATATATATATATATATATATAAAAATATTATTATAAAAAAATATTATTATAATAAAAAAAAAAATAATAATTTATTACAATTTCTTCACTAATCAATCGAAAGGAACTTCGTTCCATCCGGGTGTCCCTTGACACCTCTCAAGTTTTTTTAATTTTCCCTGAAGCAATTTGCCTCTAGGGAATTTAACTCGTGCAATGTGCGCCCTTATTATCAAAGATCAAACGACTCAAGCGTTGCTTCCGTGGTTTTAATAGATAATAAGACCGCTAATCGCACTAAGTAAAATTTCCAGACAAAATTCTTCCTCCAAAATTTGAAAAAAAAAAATGCGATAACACCCCTACTTATAATAATACCCTCGAAAAAATCACCACTAACGATTAATTTGTTCTATTTCCGAATATTTCCATTTGGGGGTGAGATATTGAGGTAGCTAGGGAGTCACAAATTATTTTATTATCTCCGTGTCAGAAAAGCGCTTAAACAAACTCCTTTGTGGAAATACCCCCAGCAAGAACTGTTCTAACAATTTTTTTTTCGCGTCAAGGTTACCTGCTAGAAGGGTGGTTGATGGGTAGTTTCTGGGTCACAAGTTATTTCGCTGTAGATTAAGTTCGAAATAATAGAATAGCATGAAATAATCACCATCATATGTTTATCGCACCACTAGTTCGATCCTTCTATAAGAGGTGAGTTATTGGGGTAACTAGGGGGCCCCAAATTATTTCATGACATTGACGCCAAAATATAGTTACTCATCAATACATTTCCAGAAACGAAGAACACCAAAAAAGTTGCATTCAAGTCAACTTATCAGAATTTACACTACCAGTAAATTCTATGAAAAGACGTGGACATGAGTTGGACGTGATGCTGAATGATTATGATGTAACTCAACATAAGCATCATTAACACAAAATATTATTGAGATAAGATTTTTTATCTGGAATTCTCACCACTTTTTCTAAATCCTCAATGTCGATTACATTCGTAACTTCAAACATCAATTATTTGTCACCTGGTCCTTCTGCGATAAATCTATTGATATCCAGTCTGGTGAAAAATTTTGTTTTTTTTGGCAATATCCTTCTTTCTCGCGCTTTAAGAATAAGATGCGATTGAAAACTGTTTTCAAACTGGCCAACCAATAATTGAATATTTAAAAAAATGTTAACTGTATTTGTAGAAATAATATTCTATGATATACGTGAATGAAAATGATATTTCTTACCGAAATGGTGTTTTGTCATTATTATACAATGACCATTTTAAATACCAATTCTCAAGTTACAAAGTTCAGATTGGATGAAGGAAGTTGAGACAGGCAATCAGCCATCCTGTCTCTGAATAAACACTTTTTGCTTAGTGGCCACCAACGGAAGAATCTTTGGTATGATAAATTAGTACCGGCACCGGCATATAAAGTCGACGGAACAAGCCCCATAACTATTTGTTTTTAAAATTTAGCCATCGGGAACTAATTGGCAGCATGTTTTCCGAGAGTTCTTCGGATTCTGAAAGATGCGCGGTGTAACGATCTCTCAGATCGTTTTTTGAAGATTTTTGAATACCGGTCTGATAAACATAGATTATAATAACCTATAACCAAATTTCCGATTTGGTCGGAGGATTAAAAACTGTTCGATGAAGGCAAAATCAAAGTTGATTTTTCTCTCAATGGAACGCTCTATGAAGTCTCTTATATCGATTTTAGATTAGACATTCTAATTTAACCGATTTCAAAAATAAAATGTGCAGTACACTTCTACAGAGTGAACCAGAAGACATGTGATTTTCTCCAGCACAATAGATATGAATGAAAACTGAAAGTGATGTGTTTTTTATGAATGTATTAAGCCGAAACTTCACCAAAATGTTTCGTCAAGCCTTTGAATAGCAACACAATCATCTATAATAATAATAATAATAAATTTATTCACCATCATAAGTAAAAATCTATAAAATAGTACACAGATTTTTTGTCATATGGTAAATAAGCAGATTGGCTCAAAAAAGCTATCAAGGAGCTTGTCCCTGGGCCGTTTCTACACTATGGACAAGGATGAGTTGAATAAGTCGTGTGCATATTTTATAAAATAGATGGTTTTGGAGGTATACATCAAGTATTCAGTGAGTGATAAGCACTTATACATGAGCATGTTGAAATGCTGATAAAAATCAATAAAATTTAAAAAAAATCTCATAAATTCTCAAAAAGTTTAAAAAAACCTTTTTCAAAATGGGTTGACAAACAATAATGCGATTGAAACTAGGTATATCAGAGTAGAATAGCTGAAACATTGTTGAGAATACATAGAATATATAATTTTTTTGATTAGGACTATAGTGGGTTGAACATATGTATAAATAAAAGTTGAAAAATATGGAATATACATGAAACGTTAGTATAAAACTCTAACAAAATGTTGTAGTTAGATACAAAAAAACATAAAATGTGTAGGAAATACTGTTAGTAAAACATCGTTTTGTCAAGAGTCAATGAGGTTGTGCAAAGTAATCCTATTAATAGACAAAATCCAAGCTTTCAATTTCTTTTTGAACAGATTTAAGGAGTTGATTGATTTTATCGAGCCTGGTACCATATTCCTCAACCTTGGAGCAATGTAAGTAAAGGAGCGTTGGCCTATTGATTTGAGGGCACGTGGTAATAACTCGTTTACTGAAGTATTTCCATTTGTATGTGAATGTTAAAATTGATTTACAAAAGAGCTGTCGTGGTTTCATTATCTGGATTTCATCGAACAAGAGATCGGAAGAGTATTTAGAGGGTTTGTTGAATATTATTTTCTAGATCCGTTTTTGGACAATTTTCCAGAGGCCTTTGGTTTTTCTCAATCCTCCCCAGCCTATTATGCCATATTGTATGATAGACTCTACGAAGGAATAATAAATTATCTTGAGATGATTCACTTTGAAGCAGCATTCCATCTGCTTGAATTTAAATATGAGTCGGCGCAGTTTGTTAACAACCGTTTGAACGTGGACATCCCACTTCAAGAATGAGTCCACCATAATGCCAAGATATTTAGCTGACAGTGTGATTAGTATAGAATGATCATTAAACATTATATTTTCGTACTCAGGCAAGTGTTTTTCATAGGATATGAACGGAATTATTTTTGTTTTTGTATGGTTAATCAATAGGTGGTGTAGAATTATCAACATACATGAAATCATATAAAAAAAGTATTTCAGAGCAACCCGAGAACGGAAGAATATCTTGTAATTTACTTAATTTAAGTGCCTCAAAAATGTTATATCACGGGATTTATTGAAAAAAATTGCGCAACAAAACATAACATACGATTTTCTGAAACAAATGTGTTGTGAAAAATTAAAATTGGAGAATGGAAAACCTAGAGTTAGTAAAAATAGGAAAGCATTAACTAAAATCATTAATGATTTAAAAACAAATGTTTAGTCAATCAAGTGATTATTAAGTATAATAGTTAAAAAAATGAATAATATTACATTTATTGTTGTTTATATTGTTTGTAGATCTACCTATACGTTATATTTTATTAGCCTGTTAGAAATCTGAATCATTTTTGTTTGAGTTTAAAAATATTTGATTTATATTATGTGTGTGTGTGTGTGCGTTGTACAAATGTATTAATGAAATAAAGTTTATGTACTATTGTTTGCAGTTACTCGCTAAAACTACATTTTATTTTATAAATATATATATATATATATATATATATATATATATATATTCCTATTGTAATATGTTTAAAATGCATCAGTATTTAACGCAATGAATCACAATTATTATTCATAAATATGTGCATTCCAAAACATAGTTCAATTCAAAACAGCAAGACCCTCGCGCTCTCGCTTATTTGAATCACGAGCGCTCGCTTGAAGCGTTGCTACGATTCTCAGCCTTCCCTCTCTTGCACTTCTCATACGCAATGATTTAGAAACTTCTTATGGCAATAACTAAATAACTGTATGGCTACGCGTGTTTAATTTTTTTTATGAAATTTGTTACTTACCTTTTAATAACATACTAGTTTTTCAAAAAAATCTGAATGGAGGGTTTTTAGTTCCTATGCCTTGAAATGTGGTGTCCGCGGTAGCTCACTATAGGGATTACGTGTTGAACGTTGCAACTTCGAAGCCTCATATCCCGCTTTCAGTGTGGTAAATTATTCAACAGAATTAATATGATACAGGTAGATTTGTTGAAAATATGAACAGGATGTTCATAAAATCAGATGTGGAATCATCTGCGACTGAAAGATAAACTTTAGTCACTATCTTCCATCGAAAACCTTGGGGAATAAGAAAGTTTTTCTGGAATTGAAAAATCCACGATTAAAATGAAGTTATTTTTCATGAATTCTAAAGAAAACAACTACTTCCCCGGCTAAAGTAGTTGTTTTCTGTCAGACATTCACGAAAAATAACTTCATTTTAATCGTGGATTTTTCAATTCACAGAAAAATCTTTCTATCAATATTCAATCGAGAATGTTTTCCTTTTCAACATGATACAGGTAATAATGTTAACTAGAAGTGGTATGAATATAAACGAAATCTAATTGGAAGTGGATTTCACGACAACTACCTTAACGCCTCCGGAGGACGGCATACCTCTTGCTATATCTCGTGCTCATACAGCTATGCTGTGGTTGTACGATCCGCATTGCTTGCCTTGAATTATCAATAGACTTTCCTCACCATGCCGTGCCTGTTTGGCTTTACAAAATGAATGCAGTCAGTCAGAGAATAACAATTCATCACCCATCTCTATTCTATCCGTTATCCAGCGTGTTCCGATAGTTGTTTTATTTCCTAATGAACATCATGCAGTAGTGACGTATGTGTAAAATCCTTTAATATCATGGCAAATGCGCCTCAAGAGCAAGGTTGAACTTCTCATTCTATTCAAGTACGTAGGAGTCACATACATATTACCTAACACCAACAATCTAACAATACCCGTGTTATCCCCATCGGCCGACCAAGGCAGTCCCAAGAATGCGGAACACGGAACAGAGAACGTGGAATTCTGGCGCTGCGATGAAAATCAGAGGAATATTTTCGAGCATGTTTCATATTCCCTTTCGTAAAGTAGGTTGGGAAATAAATTCGGTTGGAATTTGTGTTAGGATGAGAATTTCATTATTTGCTCTGAGTATGTCGAGTTGAATATTCATGGAGCTCCAACGATTTACACCCTCGAAACTCTTAATTAATGTCGATATAGATAAGTTCACTGAGACACATTTGGTACTCTAGAACTTTTTCCGCTTGGCGAATCGTAATGTTTAACCGACGAAAAAAGCAGGTTCTCTTGTCGACGCGTATATTTTTTTATGTATGATAATGCATAACTTTTCACAGAGTAGTCCGATTCTGATGATTGGATTGGGTATACCCCCAAGTTGTTTCCATGTGAATTTGGAACTATTCCTAAGGGTAGGAAAATATATGATTGATTATTCTTACAGATAAAACGGACATCGCAAACAAATTCAATAAACATTACACTGACTCAGGTCAGGATTATGCAAATGAAATAGAATCTACAGAGGATTACACAGAGAACATAAACAACTTGAAATGTAGTATGTTCCTGAATCACACGAATGTCACCCAGATGGGACAACATAAATGCGGAAACATTAAAAACCATCAGTGCTCAAATAGTTGTACTCCTCAGTTTCATAATTAATAAATGTTTCAGAGTGGGAAGCTTCCCAAATTGTTCAAAATTCGGCATTATAAAACCCTTACACAAAGGCGGAAACCAAAATGAAATTGAAAACTATCGGCCAATTTCTATACTATCAATATTCGAAAAACTATTGAAAATCAGAATCAGCAAATTTATGGATAAATTCAATATACTTCTGATGAACAGTACGGCTTTAGAGAAGGAAAATCTACAGACGATGCAATATATGCTTTAACATCAGAAGTATATAAAGTCTTCGATAAATCAATTTGTATTTTTGTTGACCTTTCTAAAGCGTTCGACACTGTCACGAACGCTTAATGAAAAAACTGAATTGTTACGGATTGAGCGGGGAAAATATACGAGGTACTCATGAGAGACTACATGCGCGATCGAAAGCAATTTGTCACTTTGACGGAACACTGAGTGATCGAAGTATAGTAACCTATGGCGTCCCATAAGGTATTGTTCTTGGACCTCTACGTTTCGTGCTGTCGAATAACGCAAAAACGGTTCATTTTGGGTATGGGGTATGATACATGAATTCGAATTAGAATCATAAGAGGAATCCCAAAGTTTTATGAAATATAGGGTTTCCTATTTGAAATAACATAGATGACGTCACTCCCGTCAGATCGGAAATGTCACAATAACGAAATTATTTGTTGGATTCTCCACAAATTTTCCGGATCATGCCACTTTCAGTTCTCTATATACAGGGTGTCCTCTTTTCCTTTCGGAAATGTATAGATGGGGTCAAAATATCAGCAGTACTTCATATAACTTTTGTTCCTAAAAGCCTTCGTTACCAAGTTACGGGCCCTCAAAGTTACAAAATGAAAAATGTTTCTCTTTGATAACTTTCAAAGTGAATATTCAAAATCATCTTAATTTTTGACAAAACAAATGAATTCCTTCGATGAAGTTTCATGCAGGAGTCAGTTGTTTTGCTACAAAGTTAGGAACGGACTACCCCCGATTGTCCAAACTCCAAAACTTTGAAATGGCAGACAATTTTTCAATACTTTTCAACAAAATAAGGTCACGTAGACAATTTTCTGAATGAAAGTACTCGTGTGGAAAGTCCATCGGAGAAACGATTCTCAATAAAAATGCAGTTTTACTCGACGACATCAAACCCGATCGTCCACCATTACTTGAAATGAAAAATTTTCACAGTAGAAATACTAATGCTAACGTTAATTCAACAACATTTATAACAGAGATAATACAAAATATGCTAAAATAAAGTCGTAAACAAAAAGTACAATACCTAGTTGAAAGTTTCATTCATAATATAGATATTTTTTCAAATGAAATATCAAGTTATGTAGATTCGTGGTGTTTTTGAACTAACAAGCTACTCCACTATGAAATATCGAATTCAGTCCATATTTTGTGTGTACGCGTGGAATAGGCACGTTTCGTGTTGTGTTATCTGAATCTCATGAAACTCAACATTTTGATGTTGCAAATTCGTATTCACAGCTCAAATGTTGAGGAGTTTCACTGATAAGTATAATTTCATGGGAGAAAATCTTTAACCCCATGGGATATTGCAAACCAAACACCAACGGAAATTCAACGTAAATGTTTGGGCTGGTATCATAGGAAACCATCTTATAGGACCATTCGTTGTACATGACCGATTGAATGGAGAACGTTATTTGGAGTTCATTCAGAACGATTTGAATGGGGTTTTGGAACATGTTCCATTGCAAACCCGAAGAGATATGTGGTTTTTGCATGATGGCGCTCCTCCTCATTTAAGTTTGATTGTGCGGGACCATCTGAACCAGACTTTCCCCAATAGATGGATTGGTAGAGGTGGGCCATATTCATGGCCACCGCGGTCTCCGGATTCAAATCCATTGGATTTCCTTCTGTGGGGGCATCTGAGAAGCCTCGTTTACGCAGCAACTATTCACACCAGAGATGCCTTGTTGAATAGAATTACATTTCATTGTGAAGCCATACGAAACGACCCTGGCATGCTATTTCAAGTGCAGAGAGGGTGTTTGGGCCGACTAAGAAAATGTATTGAGAGAGACGGGGGTCATATCGAGCAGTTTTTGTAGCGGATTTTGCATTTCTGTTTGCTCTTGAGACTTGCGATTGATTATTTACACCATGAGTTTTGTAAGGTAAACGTGTTTGCATGATATAAATTCGTTATGAACATTGTACCTATCATTTATATTTTCATTACAAATTAATCTTTTCGAAAATCGTTGTTCCGATCGATTTTCCACACGAGTACTTTTATTCAGGAAATTCTCTAGGTAACCTTGTTCTGTTAAAACATATGGACAAATCCCAGTGATTTCAAAGTTTTGGGGTGTGGACCATCGGGGGTAGTCCGTTCCTGACTTTGTAGCAAATCAACTGACTCCTGCATAAAAGCTCATCGAAGGAATTCATTTGTTTAGTGGATCACCAAAATTCAGATGATTGCGAATAATCACTTTGGAAGTTATCAAAGAAAAACATTTTTCATTTTGTAACTTCGAGGGCCCGTAACTTGGTAACGAAGGCTTTTAGGAACAAAAGTTATATGAAGTACTGGATATATTTTGATCCCATCTATACATTCCCGAGAGGAAAAGAGGAAGTCCAGGGACACCCTGTATAGATCTCGTTAACTCATGAATAGAGTCGTTATTGTCTTAATGGAAAATAAATTGCAGAAAAAAGCAAAAAACTGTTGCCCCATCTCTTCATCAATCAGAAACAATAATAGCATTCCATTTATAGAACAGACCATGCGTCCTATTGAAGGAAAGCACAATTATTCTCATAGCTTGTGTGATTGCCTTCGTTTAAAATGATCCCCCTGAAAAACTGTATACTGAAGCCTAGCTGTACATATTTCCCACCGATAGTAAATCCTTGATGCAGTTACCCTTATTTTCTTGTGCGTGGAGACGCTCGTGACCAAGTAGTTATGAATAACTCCATGACAGTCAGATTTTCCTAATCCTTCAGTGTGATTTCAGCAAGCAGAAGCTTGTTTATTCCGTTAAAAATGACCGATGGCAGATACGTTGGTTCTTTACTTCGGCAAGATTGTACTTTACATAAATTATAATGTGCGACGCATTTTTCAGGATTATTTATTTATTACATGGTAAGCATGACGCATGCGAAACCGCAATCTAGATCGCTATGAATCCCCTTCGGATAATGCAGTAGCGACTTTCGGAAAATAACACGTCTAATTGGGTGTTATGATAATGAGTTTTTCTATGTTGAACAAAGGAAAGGTTTGTTACGATTCCCACGCGGCAAAATGTTTTATGAGTTTTGTTTCTGTGAATGATAAATTAATGCGGTTGAGAGAAATCGCAAAGCTAGTGCAGTGTAGGGCGATTTGACGTTTCGTTATGCATTATACCGGGTGGTCAACTTACGACTATCCACCCTCAATAACTCCCAGAAAAATTATTTCACAAAAAATCGCCGAGACACGTCGATTTTTGTTTGGAGAGAGACACCATTTGACGAGGAGAAGATATGTTATACTTCAACCCCCTACTCCCCAAAGCAACCCCCCTATAATTTTAATAGGGAATGAGGATCATGTCATACATCATTGTGAAGGTAATTCAATTCTGATACTAGCAGTGCAAAATTTTCTGAATTTGAATAAGGCGTTCTAGAGATATTCGAGTTCAAATGTTCAAAATGATCTCCATTATTGTCTCCCAGACAGTAGTACAGTTCAGTCGTAATTATCCACCGATTGTCTTATTGTATTTGCTCACCGAGTACACGTTTCAGTTTTTTGTTGTCAACATGATTGTCAAAGGAAAAACACTAATCTCTAAGAACCATTTTTGTGTGAAATGGTGATAGTGTAGGATCGAAAAGTGACCACGTATTTCAACAATTCTACTTGGATCGCGATGGTTTAGACAAAAGACGAGAAAGTTGAAATTATTTTTATTTTTGCTGCTCAAAATGAGTTTGTACGAGCAACATCAGCTCGGATCTCCAAGGAGAGACAAGAAAACAGAAACCTAACTCACAAGTGAGTATTAGGAAAAATGGTTATAGAAAAAATGAAAGAGAACAGAAAATTCAAAGTTCAATAAAAAATATAATATTTTTTATAAAAATAATACATGGTTGTTTTTGTTTTTTTGAGTAGAAAAAGAAAAAAATACAAAGAGATAATTCATTTGTTTATTAAATAAACAATGAAAATTTGCATAATAATGTTTTTTTTTATATCAAAGACCAAGATAAATAATGATTAAAAAAAAAATGGCTCTTTAATTTTCATAACAAGTGGTAATAAAAAATTGTTATTTAACAAATGCGTTTCTAAGCAATATATTTTATTTTTAAAAAGTTTTTTTTTAAAAATCATAATTTCATCAAAGATTATGTTATAATTTTTTTTTAATTATCTCATAAACAACGCATTTGTATATAACAATTTTCCAAACAATAGGAGATAAAAATTATCAAAAATCATTTTGAAGTAGCTTCTGATCATAAAAAAACGGACCAATAATAATATTATAAAAAAAAAGTATTTTTCAATGCTTAATGAAGCTTTATAGTTCATCACCTTAGTAAATTGTTAATAACAAAACGAAAATCAACAATTTTTAACATTTTCTAACGGGAATCTATTTTTAGACCTTTGGAGAATAGCTCCACGAAAGGAAAACCTTCTCAGATTGATAGTTTAACTATTATCGCACTTGCAATGTTAATGTTCGTGCTACAAAAAAATTGTTAATTAACTAATAGATAACTTATTGAAAAATCGAGATAAACATTTTCGGACCACGGATTATTGTTCATTGATCTGCCCTTCAGGCGCCTGAATTTTAAATTTTTTTATTTTCATATTTAATAAGTTTAAATAATATTTATTCATTAAAGGTACGAAGGGGACGTGGCTTGCGCAAGCCGGAGTACCCGTTTTCGGCCGTATTTTCAACCCTCTGGGAAAATTATAAATATTGGTCCTTCTCAGGAAATGTCCTCCTTTTTTTGAATCTTTTTTCAAATTAGAATTATCTCGAATAGTTTCTGAGATATTAACGAAAAACCAAACCACCTTTTTTTTTCACTTAATTGTTTATAACTGTTGCAATTTTTCCGAGCAGCCTTAGCAGTTTCTCAAAAAATATCTACATACCATTCCGAATCGAATGACACCTCAATCATAATTTTCGGAGAATGCGAAAAAATTTTGACCTAAAAAGCACTTGTTAACCATACCAACTATAAATAGCGAAACCCGCCGACAAACATATTTCCCCCCAATCGACTACCTCTGCACATCATAAAAAACTTTATGAAAAAATGTTGCGAATACAGCGGGATATTGACGTTATCGTCATACTTTATACAATGATGGAGTCATTGGTTTCATAAACAACTAGGGTATAGCGCGGAGGATATCGTCGATACGCACGCTATAGGCCTATAATATCGCTCGTTCGATTATTCTTTAGTTTTTTTTGCAGCTGGGTGTATCGGGGCTATCATTTGCTCCATGAACTGAATCGGAATTTTGCCATTTTTAACTTGACTTCAACAATAATTTTCAATAACAACTTCAGCTAACGTAAAAAAAACTCAAGCATTTTTTCATTATCATCATATATTTTAATTTAATTTGTATCATCATATATTTTTATTCTTGATTATTCATAAATCACCCATTAAAAATTACGAAAATCTCAATATTCTATGCATTGCTTCATTGAAAGAACTGCCAAATGAGATTATTCTCCCAAATAATATCTCACTATCTACTGATAATGGGGAAGTCACTCCTGATACCGAACAAATAGTGGACTCAATAATTTCTTCCACGAAGACATTTATGATTTGATAAGCAAAATACCTACCTGAAATGGATAATAGGCGTATTATCCATTCACCGAAATGAACTCTTTGAATCATTAAAAAATGAATCTGTATCACAAGAAGAATTGTTCAAACTAGAATCTTCCCAAATGAAAAAATTCTTTTATTAACAAAACCGCTAGTTCATTCATTCTGTCACTTCTAACCTATTTAATGAATTCATCCTTTTCATCATCCAACCTAACCTAACCTATTTAATGAATTCATCCTTTTGTAATGGAAAATTTCCCATAATAATAGGAAAAGTTGTTTTGATCGATAAAAGAGGATTCGTGAAGAAATCTCCAATGACAGGCTTATAACGATACATTCAATCATCTCAAAAATATTCAAAAACTCTTATGTAGAAAGTTTGATTGAATTCGTGGATACAAACGGCATAATTCCAAAAAATCAACATGATTACAGACTTGGAAAATCAGCAACATCCGCAGTTCACAGTTTTTATAGTCAAATAACATCTCTGATTGTTTCTGGCGAGACCCTGGTTGGGATTTTATATGATCTCAGCAGGACGATCGACTGTGTTTATCGTGATATTTTGCAGAGTAAATTGGCCACATATCGTATCAAAGTTACTGCTCTTCTATGGGTTACAAGTTTTTTGATAAACCTTAAATAGTATGCATGTCTCAAATGTAATCTCAATAATGAATCAATAGTAACAAACTCATCCCTCGTACATATTGATTCAGGTGTTCCACAAGGTTCCATATATCTATTAATGCAGAAGATACATATGTCCTCGTTGTGAATAAATCTGATGAGACTTTGGATAAACTATAATGAATCGATTTAATCCTTAGCATAGTGGACGTTTTAAAATTCCTTCTCCCTTTGATATTTAGAAGACACAGTATCTCAGGTTTCTTGAAAGGCAAAGAGTCTGTTATAAACCTGATGACGTCCCAATATCTAGAATAAATACCTATTGAATTTTTGGGAATGATTTGAAAAAATAAGGATGTACATTGCTAATGTAATTAACACAACCAGTTGCGAAAGTATTTTTTTCAATCACAAAATATGTACACGTTCTCCTTCATATCTATTCGAACTATATCTCCATATATTTGGGAAAAAGAAATCATTCCCTGAGAATACTGATCAAATAAATACTCGCGAAAATTTTCATGTGTTATTTTGAAAAAATATTGCTGAATTCAATTCTCCAAATATAAATCGCCTACGATCATTCAATAAGTTACTATTTTGAAAGAAAGCTCAAGTAATTTTTAATTGTAAAATGTTTTATTCGACTCTAATACCAACTAGTAAATCATGTAGTTTTCATTGCTAGATACTCTATTGTGCTTCGTATGTATTTTTTGTTCTGATGAGATTTCTGTATATAATATAATGTGTTTTCTTCACTCCAAAAACTTGGAGTTTTTTCTTGAATAATCTTTTACATTTTGGGATGAGGGACTTTCTGGGGTTTTAACTAGCGACTAACTTTTCCCATAAACGTGTTGTCCTTGACCAAGGGGTCCTTCAATATTTTCAATTCAATTGTAACATGGAAATGAAGTATTATTATAATAACGTCTTTCAAAAAATGACCCCATTACCTCAATAATATATGATAATCAAATTACGATCTGTATATTGCGCGTTATAGCATCAATAGATTACCCACTTAGATGAGCTGTATTAATATTTTCGATTATCCCCCACTATATCATCATAATACAGTCTCAGGAAATGATTGAAGCGAAAAAATGTAACACCGTGACAGTTTTAAATTAAGATTCCTTCGGTATTTTCCAAAAACACATCCATAGTCGAATAAAAAGATAATTTTGCTGAAAGCGCTTGTAATTCATATACTGGTGAATGCGCTAATGAAAAACGATTTGCCTACACCACAGGGAAGTAAAAATGTATTTTTCACATAAAATTTTCGAGTGTATGGAACAATTTTAAACATATTTCTTTCATATCAAATGATAATGTTCCTATTTTAGCACCGATCTCCCTTACTCACCCGATTATCATGGGACATCTCTATGGATGAAAAGTCTCACCTGAAACAAATAGATTTCACATAAGTGGGTTGGAATGGATAATCAGATAATTATAAATATACCCTTAACAATTTTCTGGGGTGTTTACTATGTAATTTTCTATGAGGAATTGTTTGGATTGTTATATACATACATACAACACAATTATGTAATTTACATTTTTTGTTATAATATCTAACTATATGCTTTACTAGAGGTTAACTAGGTATAATCAATTCTGGCGAAGGATCTAGTGAGCATACATAAATATTTAGTAAAGTACGGATATACTTCATTATACCCGATAAATTAAACACGTTATTAGGAAATTATGCATCACTATAGACCAACAAAATGCCCCGGGGTTGCCCAGACCAGTCCGGCCGATATATCTTGAAAATATGATTATATGAAGATTTTTGTGCTTCTGCGATTAATTCGTGAAATACACACACACACACATGAAATATGGTGGAGTTCCTACCAAATTTATGAATATAATAACTGGCCACAAGAAAGGTATCATGTATTTTTTGTAAAGATGAGTTTCATCCAAATATATAGAGAAAAACTGTAACAAACGAAACATTATTATATAGAGAAGTCCGAGAGATGTAACGCCACTTTATAGGCTCTGCGTGCTCCACGTTTTCCGAAATTGAGATATAGAATTGGCTCTCGCACAGTATTGCATGAAAGCGCAAATATAACCTCTCATTCATGCATGCAAAATACGACCATCGGGGACCTGTTCAATTTTTCTAGTTAAACCGAAAGTAACTCATATTGAATGAAAATTTGTTTCAACACAAATATTATATTTGATTGAATCAAACAACGGAAATAGATTAATTCAAATAGAAAAATATTTTATTGATTGAGTTATATGCGTAGATGGCGTTCGCACAACTGACCCTGACTTAGATAATGTTACCGAATAGCAAAGCCAGCTTATTTTGTTGAATTGATATTTTATTCGACATGAATACTTGTTTGAGTAAATATTTTTGTTACAGCAATCACAAATTTTGTAGATCTGATTATTCGAATTTAACAAAATGATTACATGGTTGAAATAACATTTCTGAGAAAAACAAGTTATGAATAGAGTTAGTTGGTCGAATGAGATATTTGGTTCATGCAAATCAGTTTCAGTTGATTGAACCTTTGAATTTGATCCAAAACTAAGAAATTATTTTATTTGCTTGATTCAAATAAATTTCATTCGATTCAACAATTTGCTTTTCTCTGTGTATAATCATACTATTTTTGGATCATAGAAAATTTTTATTCCTACCTACCACCAATAAATGAATCTGTTTTATTATTACTTTCTTGAAAAATAAAATAAAGAAGCAAGCAAACTTAATTTGTTGAAAATATAAACAGGATGTTCATAAAATCATTTTAATCGTGGATTTTTCAGTTCACAGTAAAATCTTTCTATCAATATTCAATTGAGAATGTTTCCCTTTTCAACAAGCAAACTTAATTTTGTGAGATTTGTATTTCAATATTAAAACAAATTTTGTTTAGTTATTTATCCCAGAGAGACCAATCGGTCTAATTACAAGAGATATGAAATATAATGAAAGATAAGTGCCATGTGAAGTGGAATGAATAGAAAAATCGAATTAAACAGTTTTCTTCACATAAAGGATTCAATATAAAATTGAACCAGGAAATGGTAGATCTCAGGTGAAAAACAACTACTTTCCTGGCAAATACCACGCAGAACGTTGAATGATATTCACCTGAAAATCCATGCATACTTCCATATAATATCAATGGACATTGAATGCAAATGTTTCTTTCTGATAAGCTCGATTATGTTTAATTTATGTCGTGTTCACCTAACAATCCGCATACCGGTTTCAGGCTTCTTGGCCCTCATCAGTACGGAGTAGTCAACCAGCCAAAGGTCCAAAGAACTCTGGCTGAAGTGAGACACAACGTAAACAAACCATCATCGAGCTTGTAACACCTATAGGTACGCCGGAAAAGATAAACTTTAACTGGCGGTACCTAGTGACAGAAAGAAACACTCCAAAAATCTCCCACCTCGATAGGTTTCTAAATAAAAGATTCCTTCTCAGTAGGAGTGGCAAGCCCGTCTAGCATATAGTGAAAGATAAGTGCCATGTGAAGTGGAATGAATAGAAAAATCGAATTAAACGGTTTTCTTCGCATAAAGGATTCAATATAAAATTGAACCAGAAAATAGTAGATCTCAGGTGAAAAACAACTACTTTCCCGGCAAATACCACGCAGAACGTTGAATGATATTCACCTGAAAATCCATGCATACTTCCATATAATATCAATGGACATTGAATGCAAATGTTTCTTTCTGATAAGCTCGATTATGTTTAATTTATGTCGTGTTCACCTAACAATCCGCATACCGGTTTCAGGCTTCTTGGCCCTCATCAGTACGGAGTAGTCAACCAGCCAAAGGTCCAAAGAACTCTGGCTGAAGTGAGACACAACGTAAACAAACCATCATCGAGCTTGTAACACCTATAAGTACGCCGGAAAAGATAAACTTTAACTGGCGGTACCTGGTGACAGAAAGAAACACTCCGAAAATCTCCCACCTCGATAGGTTTCTAAATAAAAGATTCCTTCTCAGTAGGAGTGGCAAGCCCGTCTAGCATATAGTGAAAGATAAGTGCCATGTGAAGTGGAATGAATAGAAAAATCGAATTAAACGGTTTTCTTCACATAAAGGATTCAATATAAAATTGAACCAGAAAATAGTAGATCTCAGGTGAAAAACAACTACTTTCCTGGCAAATACCACGCAGAACGTTGAATGATATTCACCTGAAAATCCATGCATACTTCCATATAATATCAATGGACATTGAATGCAAATGTTTCTTTCTGATAAGCTCGATTATGTTTAATTTATGTCGTGTTCACCTAACAATCCGCATACCGGTTTCAGGCTTCTTGGCCCTCATCAGTAAGGAGTAGTCAACCAGCCAAAGGTCCAAAGAACTCTTGCTGAAGTGAGACACAACGTAAACAAACCATCATCGAGCTTGTAACACCTATAGGTACGCCGGAAAAGATAAACTTTAACTGGCGGTACCTGGTGACAGAAAGAAACACTCCGAAAATCTCCCACCTCGATAGGTTTCTAAATAAAAGATTCCTTCTCAGTAGGAGTGGCAAGCCCGTCTAGCATATAGTGAAAGATAAGTGCCATGTGAAGTGGAATGAATAGAAAATCGAATTAAACGGTTTTCTTCACATAAAGGATTCAATATAAAATTGAACCAGAAAATAGTAGATCTCAGGTGAAAAACAACTACTTTCCTGGCAAATACCACGCAGAACGTTGAATGATATTCACCTGAAAATCCATGCATACTTCCATATAATATCAATGGACATTGAATGCAAATGTTTCTTTCTGATAAGCTCGATTATGTTTAATTTATGTCGTGTTCACCTAACAATCCGCATACCGGTTCCAGGCTTCCTGGCCCTCATCAGTACGGAGTAGTCAACCAGCCAAAGGTTCAAAGAACTCTGGCTGAAGTGAGACACAACGTAAACAAACCATCATCGAGCTTGTAACACCTATAGGTACGCCGGAAAAGATAAACTTTAACTGGCGGTACCTAGTGACAGAAAGAAACACTCCGAAAATCTCCCACCTCGATAGGTTTCTAAATAAAAGATTCCTTCTCAGTAGGAGTGGCAAGCCCGTCTAGCATATAGTGAAAGATAAGTGCCATGTGAAGTGGAATGAATAGAAAAATCGAATTAAACGGTTTTCTTCACATAAAGGATTCAATATAAAATTGAACCAGAAAATGGTAGATCTCAGGTGAAAAACAACTACTTTCCTGGCAAATACCACGCAGAACGTTGAATGATATTCACCTGAAAATGATGAGGGCCAAGAAGCCTAAAACCGGTATGCGGATTGTTAGGTGAACACGACATAAATTAAACATAATCGAGCTTATCAGAAAGAAACATTTGCAGTCAATGTCCATTGATATTATATGGAAGTATGCATGGATTTTCAGGTGAAGGCGCTAGATTTGAACTATAGACTACAGTATGAGACGCGGGTTCGAAGCTAGCCTAGGTCATCCTGCTTTTTATTTCATTTTTTCTTTTCTTCATTTCTTGTTGTATTTTTTTAATTTATCTTTCTGTTTTAGGTAGCAATGATTTTTGGAATAATGGGAGCATGTCGAAGGCATGAACTACATGACCTAAAATGTGAAAATGTCAAAGATATGAATGGAATCTTAATTGTCAATGTGGTAGAAACTAAAACAAAAGTACAACAAACATTTACAATTACCGGCAAATACTACGAAATTAGTAAAAAATATATGAATCTACGGCCGAAAATTTGCCCCACCCCTTCTTTTTTCGTTAATTATTTTAATGGAAAATGCACAATTTAAAACATTGGTATTAATAGATTTGGTAATTTAGGGAAGCAAATAGCAACATATTTAAATCTGCCTGATCGAAATTTATATACAGGGCATTGTTTTCGAAGGACACCTGCAACCGTATTAGTTGATGCCGGTGGTGATATTACTGCATTAAAACGTCATGGTGGCTGGAAATCCAATTCAGTGGCGGAACGCAACATTGAAAATTCGGTTCAGAATAAACTCAGCATTTCCAATACAATATTGAAATCTATTGAGACTAGCGATAATAAAATAAATTCCTTCCACTTCCAGATCAGTGGGACCTGGAATAAACTTCTCAAACTGCACAATAAATAATCTTAATATTTTTGAGAAATCAGATCAATTACAATTATTTTGTTCAATATAGATATGAATAGAATGTTTATAGTTTTCCTATATCCATGGTAATACCCGAGGTAATACCATTAATTACAATTTTGTAGAATTTTCCATAGAAATACGAGTAATACCCGAGGTAATACCATTAATTACAATTTTGTAGAATTTTCCATAGAAATACGAGTAATTACTGTTATTGTGTTCAATACAAATATAAATATAATATTTATAGTTCTTCATTATATATCGGGTGTAGAAAAAATAGCGTATGCAATTCTCATGTAATGGTTATTACATGATCGTTGCATAATATACTATTCATATCATCTGCGAAAAGCAGTACTTTGCAATGTTTTATGTTATCGGGTGAATCGTTGATAAATAGCAGGAAGAGTAATGGTCCTGAATTGGAGCCTTGTGGCACCCCTGAGAAAGCCGAATAAATACAAGAAAATTTTGATTTCAATCTTACACAGAAATCGCGATTTTTCAGATAGGAAACAAAAAATCTGACGAGAGAAAGAGAAAAGCCGAACTGTCGCAATTTCATAAGGATTATGTGCTTTCTGAATATATGTATAAATAATGTCAGCTTGGCTGTTCACAATCATATTAGATGTCACTTCATGACAAAAAGTTAAAAGGTTGGTATTTATTGACTTTCTTTCGACGAATCCATGTTGGTTGGCATTTATAAATTTTTTACATTGGTCTACACTTTATCATAAATAATTTGTTCAAAGATTTTAGACACCGCTAAAGGAATCCTTATTGGTCGGTAATTCATGATTTCTGATTTATCATCATTTTTGTGGATGGGAATGATAACAACTTTTTTCCAAATTCCAGCTGTAATATTTTATCAGTGATATTACTTGATCAGGGACTTCAGTCAGGAGATATCGAAAGGGTTCGTTGCTACAGACTGAGTTGAAGAATTTTCCAAATTCTTCCGGAACGATGTCATCGTTCAAAATATTACCTTCCTTTGCTTGGAAACACACGTCATTTTAATCTTTCTTCATATCAAAGCAATCCTGAATAATTTAAAATGTTTTTTTCAGCCTCGCTATTGAACTCTTCAAATGCCTGATTTATTAATTGTTGCCAGATCCTTCTTAGTTACCTATTTTGATTCTTAATATTTTTTTTCTTTCTTTCTAACGATTTTCCTTTCTCTCTCTTTCTCTCCACTTTTCACTAAACTATATTTCATTTCCTTTTTTTTATTTTTTTTTCCACTTTTTCACGCTTTCTTACAGATCCAATTTGTCAATCTGAAATCTGTTAAAAAAAATTTACCGAAAAGACAAAAAAAAAGGCAGACAAAAAAAGAGTTAGAATGGCTTTGTCATCGAGCTCATCGGGGAATTAGTTTGAAATCGATTGCAAAATTTGTAGCGAATTTAATTAAAACGTGGTAAAAAAGGGTGAATCGTCTCAGACTGCTAACCTCACGTGACATCAAAATATGTTGAGAGTAATGTTATTTTGATGACAAATTGTATAACTTCGTTTTTCCCTACCTAGGAAGTAAGTATCACCTCCGAAATAGATGGACAGACTATTACATTACTGTTTGTGGTAAAAGCAGAGGGCTGACAACCACAGGGTTCTGAAAGAATATAAGGGGCATCATCCTAACTAAGTTAAGTTCATGTAAGCGGAGAGGCATCCACTTCAGAAAAAATATTAGATTATGGTCGGTGTGTCTTTCCGAGAAAGTGGTTTTCACCATTATATGGATACACACCATGAAGAATTCGTGTAGTGATGAATTTTTTGAGAAACTGGTAGATATTATGAATTATTCATTTTCCAAATTTGTATAAGGATGGACACTGTAATGATGTTCTAGGGGAAATTTGAAGGGTATATTTTGTTGAAATGAATAATATTCCAAGGGATCAGCCTATATACTTGCTTATTTTTGGATTCAAAGTTCGAATCGTATGCCGCATTTTGCAAAACGATGAAAAGGGTGATTCCGTGATTTGACGGTTTCTGTAAACACGAAACAAATATACCGGGTGACACAGTATATCGGGCCACCCCTGTAACTTCTGGACTCGTGAACGGATTTTTCTGAAATTTGGTAGTTTTATAAGCAACCATTTCGGATTTGATCACATTACAATCCAATATGACCGCCTTCCAGTTTTTGTGGAAATGCCAGCAACTTGTTTTTTAAATGGAACACCCTGTATATTTTTACATATTCAAGTTCAACAGGTTAAAACAAGTCCAAACAGTATGTCAAATGTTAGTTTTTTGAAACAATTAATTTTTTTATTTTACCTCGTGGATAAATGAGATATGGTCAAGGCTATTCACAATGAGTCGCACATAACAGAGAAACATAATTTTTTCTGGAAAATTATTTTTTGTGTCACTTATTGATGAATCAATAAGTGTCACATCACATTTTGATCAAAAATTATTTTTTAAAAATTGAATCATTGAATCATGTGCCACCTACATGTCTCTCTAGAACATACATTCAAGAAAAAAATGACATACCAATTTTATATTTCGGTGCAGTAACAAATTGAATACATTGAAAAATCTACAACTAGTTCATGAGTTTCCTTGCAGTTCGAGAGTTTCCTTGCAGTTCGAATAATTTTTCAACTTAGTAAGCTGTGGAAAACAACATTTTTGAATCCTGTCAACTCATTGTGTTTCGCTGTCATCTTTCATCTCAACTCTCAGAAATTAGTTAACTTCCAGAATTAAAATTATAGGCTCAGAAGAAGTGAACAGGTTGATATGTTATTAATTCACGGAGAATGTCTTGAAAACAGTGTCGCCGCTTGTCAGTTCAAATGAAAATGTTCTTCATTCAAATTAAACAAATAATATCTAGCGTTTCATTAATGATTGAGTCTATCCAAATGAAAGGGGTAGCTTATCCTAGGAGTATCAGAGAAAAATGTAGTTTCAGGAGAAAATATCCTAACCAAAGTCTAGGAAAGAAAAATGAACATGTTAAGGTCAAATGTTGTTTTCCAAGGCATACGGCTTAGGTGAAAAATCAATCGAACTGCAAGGAAACTCATGAAATAATTGTAGATTTTTTTTTATGTATAAAAACTTGTTACTCCACCGAAATACAATTATGATATGTAATTTTTATCCTTAATGTATGTCCTAGAGAGACAGGTAGATGGCCCATAGGGGTTCCATTTGAAAACAATGAATTTTTGATCAAAATGTGATGTGACTGAATTTATTAACCATTAACACAAAAAATAATTTTTCGGAAAAACAAGTTTTTTTGTTATGTGCGACTCATTGTGAATAGCCTCGACCAAATTTCATTTATCCACGAGGTAGAATAAAAGACAATTTTAATTTCAATAGTTTCAAAAAAATACATTATTATGGATTAACAGGCTCTGTGCTGGATTGGTTCATTAGTTAACTTAGTGAAAAAGAAAGCAGAAAACAAAAATCGATTCAAAAATACCTGATGAGTTAGATATCAACATTGGTGTTCCCCAAGGAAGTGTACTAGGTCAACTTTTATTTATAATATACCTAAATGATATTTACTATGTTCCTGGGAAACATGAACTTAATCTGTTTGCAGACGATACATTGGTTTATACTTCGAATACGGAACTGAATAATGCTGTGGATACCCTCGAAGGTTATATGAAGAATATTGAAGGGTATTTACATAAAAATAAATCAAAGTTGAATGCATTCAAAACAAAAGTTATGGTGATAACAACAAAATATAAACTAAATTCTATTGATTATACTGAAATGAAGTTTGAAATTGATAACACTGCCTTGGAATATGTGTCTGAAATAAAATATCTGGGAGTTATTGTAGACAACACTCTGAGTTTGAACAGTCATGCTGAATATGTTATAAACATTTTTCAAAAAAAATATTTTTTTTCCTAGAATAGCCAATAATTTGACTCTTAACTCCAGAATATTAACATAACAATTAATAATTGTTTAATTAAACCTCATTTTCAGTACTGTCCTACTTTAATGTATTTAATAAACCAAAATAGGGTTTCTCAACTTCAAAAACTTCGAAATCGGGGTATGAGAATTATTTTGAGATGCAGTCGTTATACTTCCATTGATTACATGTTGAATATGCTGCAGTGGCTGTCGATTTCGAATCGACTGTTTTTTTTAACAATGGTTTTTATTTTTATTTTTTATTTTCAAAATAACCAAAGGTCTTCAACCAACATATTTTAACCAATTTTTTGTTTTCAATAATCAAATACATGAACACGAGACAAGATCGAATGCTTATTTTCATATATGTATAACTCATACTGGTGGCGGTATGAAAAATTTATTCTTTAAGGGACTACGGGAATTTTACAATTTACCAAATACCATTAAAGAGGCAAATACTGGGAAAAGATTCAAAAGGGGAATTGTTGGAATATCTAGAGCGTTAGTTGGTTGTGAAATATGTATATATGTATGTGTGTATTCTACCATATTCTTGTTATGTTATGTATATTTTTTACAATCTTTTTATCTATTTAATCTTTATTATTGTTGTTATTTATATTCTGATTTGAATGTTATCAATATTTTTGGCACTATGTGTAACTGTTTATTAGCTATTATATCTATTGTATGATTAGGATATATCCTATATTAAAGATTACTTACTGAAGATTACTTACTTACATGAGGTTTGGACTTGTTTTGACCTGTTGAATTCGAATATGTAGAAATATACAGGGTGTTCCATTTGAAAAAACAAAGTTGCTGGCCTTTCCAGAAAAACCGGAAGTCCGCCATTATGGATTGTAATGTGATCAAATCCGAAATGGTTACTTATATAACTGTACCAAATTTCAGGAAAATCCGTTTACGAATGTAGAAGTTACAGGGGTGGCCCGATATCCTGTGTCACCCGGTATTACGGAATAATCGGGAATTGAAAGTATAACTATTTTACAAAACAAATTCAACTCCATGATATTACTCATTTCAAAGATTTCTGATTTACTAATAATTGAGTGACATCCATTTTCATTTCCTCAATACTTTCCACTTAACTATTTGAGTTCGTCTTCCATAAATTCGTATAAGTTCGTGTTCCATAAATTCATCTTCCCTAAATTTTATGAATTGCCAATTAAGCATCATTGATGATATGTTGTAGGTGGTTACGATGTTGATAAAACTTCTCTTTAAAATTAATTTTGATATTGTTTGTAGAGCTTTGTTTTATTGCTTTCATTATTCCCATGGTAATCCATCCCTGACATTGCGTTTATTTATGTTTTTGATCTAATATTTTTGTGTTTTTTATAAGTTCGTGGATAACAGCTATGTAATATATTGAGGCTTTTTGAATATTGCATATTTCATGAAATTCAGTCCAGTTGTAAGGAGCTAAGTTTTTCGTTGAATTTTCATAATACATTTTCAAAATTTTTCGTGGTTTTTCATTGAAATATTTCACAGTTCAGGATTGTTGCGCTATGATCTGGAATTTGTGCATCCAATATAAAACTAGAGAAAATGTCATTAATTTGGTTCAGTTCGGTATTTTTTGTTTCAACACACATGTGATCTAGGCATATTCTTGAGTTAGCTTTTATACGTGTATATTCATTTATTGTAGAGGTAATTATTAACGATTGCCATAGTGCTGGATTGATCGTAGTTTCATAACTTCCTATATCTCTTTTATTTCCACCAGAAAAGAAAAACGAGAAAACTTATGAATTATGTACTCTTTTCACATATGTTCGTTCACTTCAGATAACACAATCAGCGAAGTTTCTTTGCGCCCTCGACATCAAAAGATCCTGTAGCCTTCATTCGTTATCCTTTTTGTTTCCGCTCTGAGGTTTGCAGATCCTCCTAGCCCGTCTCGTGTATGAGAAATTGTGTTTCATTTCCGTTTGTTTTTCTTTGAACAACTTCATTCGACAAAGGCACGTGAAAGTTGGAATGGAGCTTTGGATGTCAGAGTGAAACAGTGCGTTTTCTATTCAATACTTCTGTGATTCGGACAAAAAGATGCAATCTTTCGAGCATTCTAGAATATAGTACTGTTGCATTAACTCACAAAAATAATTGATATAATATTACTTTCGTGTACAAGAATATTTCCCCCAAAAAAAAACCTATTTATTTTATTTTATCTACCTTTGGTTATTTACAAGAGATTCAGAATATTTTAGAGGTTCGATATATATATATATATATATATATATATATATATATATATAGTATAAAACTTTTGTGTTTTGTTTCCATTTACTTCTCATTTTCGATATCAAACAAGTCAAATATCCATGAAACACAAATGATTTGGTACCTTTTGTTTTTTTGTTGTTGATTTTGTTTCAACCAAGCTGTATAATTCAAAACAAGAACATTCATGATTTTCATTGCAACTAGTAAACATTATTTTTCAGCCACTGTCCGCAATGTCTTCCCGAAAAAAGTATCAGAAGTACATTCAAATTTGCTGCAAGGAATATGTATGTATTAAAAGTGGATCCATATCAAACTCAGTTTTTCCTTAGAAAAGGAGAGACCTCTTGGGAATATTGAATTTTAATCTTTCTGTTTGTTCAAGTCTCCCCTAAAAAGTTTTTCCTACAGGTGTGCAATATTAAAAAAACTCTTTTCACCAGAACAGATAGATAGATAAGTTTATTAATCCTTGTAGATATAAATAGATGGGGATAGATCGATAAAATACTCAAAATGAAATACAAAAATAATTAAATGAAATTCTAAAATATATGTGGAACATATACAAGGTGATGTAATACCTAAATGAAACACAAAAAAAAAATTTTTATTACTATACCTCATTTTTAAAACGAAATTGAAAGGAGTTTAACAATTTGGTCGATTTGGTTCAATCCCCGGGTGTGTCCACATTTTTTTTTATTTTACTTATTTTTTTATTACACTTAAATCAAACACATTTTTTTTTGTTATTTGTAATAGCCGAATAAGGTTTTTAGGGAAAGAAATTGCTTCTTTCTATGAAATTTTTGAGGACCATAACATGAATGCGTGATTCTCTGGTCGTAGAAAAGTTTCCAGCAATATATACCGGGTGATTCTCCAAGTAGTTCACTTTTTTATTATTGAAGATAGAAAAACGAAAACTGGGGGTTGTGTATTATAGTTCAGTTTGAATTTTTTGACATATTTACTTGCTTTGCCGTACTTTCGGTTTGACCGGAAATGAATGATCCCTGATTTTTAAATGGGACATTCTATATATTTCCACTTATTTCGATCGAGAATGACATTCTAAATCCAACAGCTCCTCACTTGTCAATTTTTGATAAATAAATTCATTTTTATTCCAATTATTATTTTTTGATCTAGAATGCCATGGATTGTGTAAATTGCTTCATTCTTGATCAAGTAACATGGGAAAAATACGAGTTTGAGGCTTATGACTTCACAGTCGTTTTAAGAATTATTTAAAACTCGCAAATATGAATTTTTCCAGTTAACCTGTTTTTTTCAAATGGAAATGTGGTGGCCGTCGGCTTTTTGTGAAAGATCATTTTCTTACGAATGATTTGATACCACACACTTCACTTTATTTTCACTATTTTTCTGAATAATTGCAAGAAGCGATCATACCTAATAACACATAATACGTATTCGGTATACTTATGCACTAAGTCCTGTTATTCTAGTTATCCGTGACAAACAATTGAAGCTGTTGCTAGGACTACCTGAACAAATAGGCTCATGAATATGCTGTCACTTTCAAAAATTTATTTCTTGCGTAGATTATAATTTGATATGGAAAATTATACTAGAAAATTTTAATGTTGCTAATTTACGGAACAGCAAAAAAGAATGCAACTGATGCAGCTCGAATTTATGCTCAGAAAGTGGAAAGTGGAAAGGAAAATGCGATATGAACCAGAAGAAAATGCCATTAACTTCATCGTCAGTGAGGAAAAAGAAGTAAATGTGTTGGCCTATGTTGAAGTGAATTGTACGGCGTCAATTCGCCAAATTGTTTCTGAGTGTGATATAAGTTATTCGTCCGTTTGGAGAATTCCTCAGAAATATAATTATCGATCATTCAAGTACCAACTACACCTACATCTTTACGATAACGACCACAACCGAAGATTTACTTATTGCAACTGGTTTTTGACTAAATACAGAGAAGATGTACGTTTTCCATTTGAAATTATTTATTCTGATGAAACTCGATTCACCAACTTGGGTCTGTTCAATCGGAATAATAAAAGGTACTGGTCTCAAACAAATTTACATCTGATGCAAGAAGAGTGATTTGTTTTCAATTTTTTTTTTCAGATTTGTAACCAGTGTAGTTTGTTATAAGATGACATTATACACTCGTCATTCACGAGTGTGCAAGATGTTAGATTACACCCTGTATAGTTATCAGTTCGTCCTAGATTTTCATCAGAAAGAGTCATTAGAGTTGTAACTATTGAATGTTATCTCTTGACTTGCCTTGGTAATCTTGAATTTCACATTCCAGAGTATTCTCATTCAGAATAAGAGCTTAATAAATTTCGTTATATTTAATTGAAAATTTCAATTGGTTGTTTCATTTCTGATCATTATGGTTCATTGCACACCCTCTATAAAATGAAACTACGAAGACATTTTGATTAATGAAAATAATTATGAGTTGTCAGAAAATATTAAAAGTCAGTAGAGTTCGGTGAGTGGAAAATATCTTTGGCACACTATGCTGTGAAAATTACGAAACTTGTTTGAAATGACTATACTACCGTAGAAAGACATAGGATCAATTTATAGAAAGATAATCACAGCTCCAATGAGCTATTCTCTATATCATTTTGTTCATTTACTACGTTCACTCTGATATTGCGGTGAAATACGAATTCCATCAAGTTCATTTCATTCGTTCGCATTGTTATATCGTCGGAGTCATCATTCGTGTTAGCACCATTCAGTGTCAGCTTATTAGTATTTACATTTGCATTGTCATCATACATGTGTTCCCCACACAAAGAGCAGGTGAATGGTTAGGATGACTTGCAGACTTCTTCGAAACTCTCTAGATGGAAGTGATTGAATGGAACTCATATTATTTCTAGCATTTGGCGTAACTTTCTTCCACAGTACGATAACGATGTTGATTAATTTCGATACAAGGTGATACAACGGCAAGGCCATAACAAACTACACTTATATCCATAAATTTGATTTCGTTAGAATATACTTTGCTTTGAGGCACTTATAATAATTATCAGTCAGTGAGAAACAAACAACACAAATAGTATTGAAAAGGGAAACATTCGCAATTGAATATTATTTTGAAAAATAATATCACGGCCATTGTAGTGATTCAGGCATTCCGAAAACGTGAACTGAACACTGTTGTCAAGCAAGATTCTCGCATGCACGGTTTACAAAGCTGTCTACGAACGAAAGTTTGTTAGATTCTACTAGTGTTCTCTGATTGGCTGGTGAATGAAAGATCTCAAGATCTTGATTAACAACAGTACGCGATGTGCACGATAATTAATTTGAACATTATTGTTTTTTTTGGGCGTGATTTTGACCCACTGCCAGACGTCCGAATGATTTGAAATATGGCATGTGTACATAATTCCGGTAACAATGCATTAAAAAAAATGTGTGTGAAAAAAAACAACATCGCGGCTCCAATATGGCGTACGAGTTTTGTGATTGAAAGTACAAGTAAGCAAACACATATTTTTGTGCTCCTCAATAGATCAAAAATAACTGTAGTTACAAGTTGTGTAAAAAGCTACAAATGGGACCAGCATTCGGTTAGAATAAACCCTGCTAAATCAGTGCATCAGTTTGAGTAAAAAGTATTCAACAAAAGTGCAATTTGAAGTAAATAGTGCATCTTTCCCCCATTTTAAATGTGAAACCAACAAAAACGACAATACCAGATAAGCTTTTTCATACTCCAGCAGTAAAAAGTGTGAACAACCCAAAAAACCAGGTATACAAATAAGTTCTGGGATTGTACTCCAGGAGAATTAATCAAATTTTTCAATTCCTTCACAAATCAGTAAGTGAACCAAAATAAAAGTTTCCAGTTGATTTTAAGGTGACCTTACACTTCGCTTGTGGACCGGTAAAATGTCAGAACTGGATAAAGCGATCAAAATCATTCAGGAAGAGATCTTGAGCAGCCGTACGGATATAAAGAACTGCATCGTAGCTAGCGAAGCACGTCTTCTTCTAAATATTGAAGATTTGAAAAATAGTGTGGCAAATTTGGAAAGGGAAAATTGCAAACTCAAAGAAGAAGTAGGATATCTCAAAAGAGCCCAGAATAAGAATAACATTTTATATTCGGTCTAGAAAAAAAGAGACAGGAGGTTGTCGCGGAAGCATTGTGCGAAGATTTCAGAGGTTTACTCGGTGTGAATCTGGACACAAGTGATTTTGCCGACGTTTACCCACAAGGCAAGTCGGACGATTGTCCCATTAAAATTGAGTTTGTTTCAAACATCAAAAAAAGAGTGATTCCCAAAAATTGTAGCAGATTGAGGGGAACAAATATTTCTATCGCTCACGATCTCACACCGGCACAAAGGAGTGAGAACAAAATTCTGAGGAAACATCTCTCCCTTGCCAAACAAGAAGGAAGCTACAAGGAATATTATATAAGGAGAAATAAACTTATTGTGGACGGAGTAGCTTATGGAGCTGAAGATTTGGAGAGAGACGCCACTTCTGAGAACCAAACAAATAGTGTACCTTCTACCCCTACAGGCGAGTATAAAGATTTTTCATCGGCGCCGCAAAAAGTCCCTACTACCCCACGGATTCCTGCACTGAATAAACCAGTTCCTAAGGCTTTGCATGAGAAACCGAAAACTCGTTCGTTTAACAAGAATTAGTCGATCATGATTAGGCTCCTCAGTTGTAAGTCTGTTTTTACATACTTATTATTTGGTTGTACTAGTATTTGAATTTTTGTTTTCCTTTTCTTTTTTATGAGTGTATCTTTTGCGAAATGCGAAAAAACATCAGTGTAATGCATTTGAATGTCAGGTCCCTGTCATCCGGATTTGCTCTTTGGAGGGATTACATTCTCAATAGTGATGTGGACATTGTTGCCTTGGGAGAAACATGGCTAAATGAACGTAGTAATTTAGATTCAGTGGCGATAAATGGTTATAAATTTCTGCATGTAGATAGAGTAGGGCTTGGGAGAGGTGTGGCTCTATATATAAAAAATCATTCGAACTGCGCTATTCTTCATTTACACATTAGTACATATCTTGAGCAGCTTTGGGTTTCCATAAAATACTGTCACAAAACAATTATTTTATTTGTTGTTTATCGCCCGCCCTCTGCCCCCATAAATATCTGCATAAGTGAGCTAGAGGACGCAGTGGTCAAATTTCTGCCTGAGAGTGACATATTTCTCATTGTAGGAGATTTGAACATTGATATGATGAAACATGATCGCAAAAGTGATCTACTGCACTCCTTTTTGGATTCTTTCAATTTGCTCCAGCTGATCAAGTCACCCACTAGGGTAAATGACACGAGCCAAACACTCATCGACTTAATCATCGTGAACAAACCTGCATACATCACATCCACAGATGTTATAGATATTGATGGTATCTCGGACCACATGGCTTTAATTTGTGAACTTGATCTGCCGTCATATAAGTATGATAAACTTATAACCCATCGCGACTTCTCCAATTTAGACATAAACTCATTCATAGCTAATCTCTCAAGTGTTGACTGGGACAAAATTTATTCTTATAATAATGTGGACGATATGGTCTCGTTCTTCAACAATAGTCTGATTGCAATATTTGATATCCATGCCCCGTACCGTACATTTAGAGCGTCCGAACCACCTAAACCATGGATCACTTATAACATAAAACAAATGCTAGAACTCAAACACGAAGCCCAATAACGGTATAAAGACTGAATACACCCGGATCATGGATTTACTACAAAGAGCTACGTAACTTTGTGTGTGGTGCAGTTCGCCGAGAAAAAGCTGCTTACCTCAATTACATTCTGCGACAGAAAAACTCTAGAGCTACGTGGAACACACTTAAATCTCTAGAAGTTCTTCAGGATAAAATATCGCCTGCCATACCAGCACATCTTCAAAATTTAAATTCGATGAATAATCATTTCACCAATGTGCCGATTTTAGATAGAACTGTCAACTCGCCCTGCTCGAAACGTATGACACTCCAAAACATGAGCCTGATTTTATATTCAATACCATAGAACCTGCGACCGTAATGAAACATTTAAATATAATCAAAAGCAATGCGATAGGCTCTGATGACATCTCTCTCAGAATGCTTCATCTGGTATTACCTCACTTATCGCATCATATAACCTTCATTTTTAATTACGCCATTTCATCCTCCACTTTTCCTTCACTGTGGAAACACGGTAGAATACTCCCTCTATCTAAATGTAATAACCCGGAGGAATTTTCCGACATAAGACCTGTCAGTATCCTGCCTACTTTATCGAAAGCCTTCGAAATGTCGCTTAGAGAACAGATGACGAAATTCGCGGATGAAAAAAAATTGATAACAGATGTCCAATCGGGTTTCCGCGCACAATATAGCACCACTACAACGTTGAGCTTGATAACAGATGACATACTCAAATCCTGGGACGAAGGAAACTTCACCTGTCTTATTCTTCTTGATTATAGCAAGGCCTTCGATACACTCGACCCATTGGTTTTATGCAAGAAACTCCGGTTCTTTGGCTTCTCAGATACAGTTATTCTGCTATTAAACAGTTATTTATCTAATCGGACACAGAGTGTATTTCTAGATGGAAAGGAATCAAATTCCCTTGTGAAACCTTTTGGCGTCCCACAAGGCTCTATCTTGGGACCACTGCTTTTTAGACTTTACATTTGTGACTTCTATGAATCCAGCAGGTGGGGCAGCATACATCATTATGCCGATGACACTCAACTTTATAGCTCTTTCACTTACCATGAGTCTAAACTCGCCGAGTCTGACATCAATAATAACCTAAAATCTCTGTTCGATCTGTCTTGTGCGCCCAATTTGAATCTAAATCCAAAGAAATCACAAGTTATGCTTTTCGGACCCAAAAGAAAGAGAAATGACGTGTGTCTTTCTCTCTCCATTCGAATCAATAATGACGTCATATCCTTCGTGAATGAAGCTAAGAATTTGGGTCTCTGGCTTGACACAGATTTAAGGTACACTAAGCATGTTAACCATTTATGTAAAACATCGTTCAATGTTTCAAGACAACTCTACCCCAGTAGAGATATATTATCGAGAAGCATGAAGCTGAGTATCTGCGAGTCCCTCATCTTCTCCAGATTGGCTTACTGTGACAGTATTTATGGTCCAGCCCTCCTACAACGAGAGGCATTGCGACTACAAAAACTTCAAAACAGCTGCATTAGATTTTCTCACGGTATCCGTAAGTATGATCACATCAGTGCATCGTTTGAAGATTCGGGATGGCTGAAATTACATGATTTGAGGAAAATGCACTCGCTTACACTAACTCACAAAATTTTGAATTCTGGTAGCCAGCCGTATCTACGCAAGAAACTAGTTCCGCTATCTCTCAAAGATTCCTCACGAAACAAGTATATGCTATTAATCCCTAGACATACTAAGACGACCTTTACCCGAAGTTTCTCCTATAACGCGGCTAAACTTTATAATACGGTACCGGTAGAAATCAAGGAATTTTCACTGAAAAATTTCAAAAAACGGTTGAAAGCCTTGTTTCTGGCAAGGCAGCAATAACAATGCACGACAACTCGATAGTCTACTTGGTCATGATATACATATACTTATAAGTTTTTGTTGTTTTTTTTATTATGAAGTCATTTATGATACTTGCTACGGCTTAGTATGGAAGCTGTTCGAAGGCTAATGTAGTTTATATTTAGTTTGCGTGTATGTGTTTTTATTTGTATTATGAAGTCATCTATGATACTTGCTACAGCTTACTATGGAAGCTATTCGAAGGTTAATGGAGTTTATATTCAGTTTGTGTGTATGTGCTATAAAGCAGCTTTATAGCTGAACCCCGCCCTTTCATTATTATTGTAATGTTAATGAGCGAATTACTATTGTAAGGTTAATGAGCAAATAACGAATAAAGACATATTATTATTATGGTCCGATTCGCTTCAAAATTGGTTTTCGTGGTCGGAGATTATGATTCTTTTGTCAAAATTGAAAAATTCAAGATGGCGGCTCCAAAATGGTGGACGAGTTTTGTGATTATGGTCTGATTCTATTCAAAATTGGTATGTTGGGGTTTTTGGGGTCGACTATTATGATTCTTTTGTGAAAATTGAAAAATTCAAGATGGCGGCTTTAAAATGGCGGCCGAGTTTTGTGATAAGACTCATCTATTGTACAAGATCATCTAGCCAAAGCATATGAATTAGATTCACATATTGCAGGAATATAAGAATGTTTTTACTGACCCAATCCACTAAGACCCTATATTTTGTGATTGCTGAGGTATATCTTTTTTGCAGATGTAAAGTCGCTTTCTGATAACCAAATATTTTGAAGTGTCTGACATGTAAGTGACTCATCAAGAAAACACAGCTTTTTTGGGTAAACATGCATCTATTCCTCAACAAAAACTGTATTTAGTTCAGTACACTCAAACCAAACCCGTTCAAGTGATTCTATGTCAGTTTGATGTGTTGATTTGTCGATGTCTCCCAAATAGGCGTTTAAGTTATTGATTACTCCACCATTTGCATTTTTTGGGTCATAGAAAAATAAATATATCACTTCGAGTCAAATCTAGTGAATACGTTAGATGAACAAGCATTATTTTAGGAATTATAGCTATTGCAAGGATCTGAGAGCATTTTCTTCTTCGCCACATATGGCTGTTTCAACTGAACAAAAATATGATTCTGAAAGAGATTTGAGAGAGTTCAAGTAAATAAAACATTTTGTGGAAAAACTGATAACGAATTCTTGTTTTGTTGAACCACCTCCTCAAATTACCCCAAAAAATATACGGAAGGCAATGCCCTACATAAATGACAGCTGAAACGGAAGACAACGATAAAAAAATATTTTCGCAAAACTCTCCAAAATATAGTTGACGAACTACATACTGAAGAATTCCCAAAAAATCCCCAGTTATCGATTTCTCTACAATACCTAGAATAGGAAACAGTAAATCATATCGATTTCCAGAAAAAAAATCCACCTCATGATTTACATTGCATCCTATTCCAATCATTTCTAGAGAATTCGATTTATTACGATTTGGAGTTCTATAGATTCCATATCAGCAGAAGTTTAGATAATCCACTCCCTGGAAAACCAATCTACTAATGCTTGAAGTGCGAAGAAAAAACCGCAAGCGGAATTGGAATTCTCGAACCGTGTTATTTCCCTCAGGAAAGAAAAAACGTGAGTTGTCAAGAAGTCACCGAAGCATTAACGCTTTCTGTAATTTCCGATTTATTTCGCACCCCAGAATATACGAATGAGAAATTCCCAATTCGTGAGTTTTTGGCGAGTTCTAATGCTCTTCTATGTAATTACCCACGTTACTTTTGTAAAATTCATAATAAGTCTAATCGAGAAGTGAGTTTCTTGCGAAAAATAGTTCCAAGTCTCTAAAAAATATGAGTAATAGCTCATTTGATACAATTCTGAGAAAGAGGTTTTTTCTGCTGAATTGCAATTGTTATTAACAAAAAACAAAAACAAAAAAAAGGGTTCAGTTTTTTAAGAATAACCCAAAAACCACAAAAGATAGCAAAAATCGGAAACAAGGTTTTTGAAGAAGACAAAATTTCCAATCGAAAGTTTTGGCTGCTGGAACTCTATCTCCATTATTTATAATTTTAATTTGACGTTGAAAATAGGGCTCCGCCCGATCGCTACGACATGCGACCGCCGTCTCTAAAGAGAGTACACCACATAAAATAATTTTTTTATAGTATTAAATAAATATCGATTTAAAAATTTGAATAAATCATGGTGTGTTTCTAACACTCGAAGAAACAAGGTCCCGTTTGAACAAAAAATTAAGTATAATTTTGAACAAGTTAGGCATTTGTTAATCAGTCCTTATTATTCGCACCTCGGTTTTCATAAAAAACTGCAGGAATGTTTAAATAATATATATATATATATATATATATATATATATATATATATATATATATATATATATATATATATATATATATATATATATATATAAATATAAGGAATTTAATGGACATAGCCCTCAGAGAAAAGTGCTAACCATAGACACGTGTTTCGGGCTCTCGGCCCTCATCAGTACGGTGGAGAAGTGCAAGGATGAACAACACTTCATTCTACCAAGTGTTGTTCATCCTTGCACTTCTCCACCGTACTGATGAGGGCCGAGAGCCCGAAACACGTGTCTACGGTTAGCACTTATCTCTGAGGGCTATGTCCATTAAATTCCTTCCATTTTGTTTTTAACAGTCCCCTCGATATTACTCTCTATCATATATATATATATATATATATATATATATATATATATATATATATATTGTTATGTTTAGAAATACGTGTTAAATGTTCAAAGAGTTAAAATAAAAATTATAAAATGAAAAAGCACATAAATAACAAATGTTGAATACAGGGCATACTTTTGACAATTTCCATATTTTAGGGAAATGGTGATTTTTCATGATGGAGTTATATATGATTTTATTCAATAAAGAATAAAAATTCTTAAACAATATTTTTTTTATTGTTTTCTAATATTTTTTTCATATTTCCATTATTTAAATATTTATTTAAGAATTTTTTTTCTTTTAAAATATTAGTTGGCATTCTTCGGAAGACTAACAAAAAATAAAAAATAAATTAGTAAAAATTTAATTGTTTATTAAGTTAACAATTTGTTATAAACAAATTCCAAATCTCATTTTTTTTTTCTGAAACTACTAAAAATTACAGAAACAACCATGTGCAACGAAGTGTAGATTTTGTTTTTACATTTTCTGTAGATTTTTCTAAAATTACGCTATATAAAAGTTGCAGCGGCTACTTTTTTAAGTAACAAATCGCTGTTACTTTTGAACCATCAAAGATAAAGTTATCAACATTCCAGATGATTTTATAGAGCATTAGATGGTCTCTCGAATAAACTTCTAATCAAGTCTGTATCTGTCATGTTTAGTGTGTCACAGTCCCTTCTATCAAGGAAGCTAGTCATTTCGTAGTAAACTTCGTGTATGTGCGGTTTTATTTGACTTTTACCGTAAAATTATTTATCATTTATTTATTAAAGAATAGAAATGAGAAATTCAAAGTCGTCTTCACAAAAATTCAATTTAAATTGAAAAAGGTGTTTTATGGTGGACCACAGGTGAAAAACAACTACTTTCCTAGTAAATACCACGCAGAACGTTGAATGATATTCACCTGAAAATCCATGCAAACTTCCATATAAATGGAACAAGAATGCAAATGTTTCTTTCTGATAAGCTCGATTTTGTTTAATTTATGTCGTGTACGCCTAACAATCCGCAAACCGGTTTCAGGCATTTGGCCCTCATCAGCACGGAGTAGTCACCAGCCAGAGGTCCAAAGAGCTCTGGCTGAAGCGAGACACAACATAAACCATATCGCCGTCGAGCTTATAACATCTTTAGGTACGCCGGAAAAGAAAACTTTAACCGGCGGTACCTAGTGACAGAAAGAAACACTCCATACATTTCTCCTACCTCGATAGGATTCTAAATTAAAGATTCCTTCTTGGTATAAGCGGCAGTTGCTCGACTAGCTATATGTTTCAAAAAGGAAGAAAGCCAAGTGAAGTGAAATGAATGAATAGAAATGAGAAACTCAAAGTCGTCTTCACAAAAATTCAATATAAATTGAAAAAGGTGTTTTATGGTGGACCACATGTGAAAAACAACTACTTTACTAGCAAATACCACGCAGAACGTTGAATGATATTCACCTGAAAATCCATGCAAACTTCCATATAAATGGAAAAAGAATGCAAATGTTTCTTTCTGATAAGCTCGATTGTGTTTAATTTATGTCGTGTACGCCTAACAATCCGCATACCGGTTTCAGGATTTTGGCCCTCATCAGTACGGAGTAGTCACCAGCCAAAGGTCCAAAGAGCTCTGGCTGAAGCGAGACACAACATAAACCATATCGCCGTCGAGCTCATAACATCTATAGGTACGCCGGAAAAGAAAACTTTAACCGGCGGTACCTAGTGACAGAAAGAAACACTCCATACATTTCTCCTACCTCGATAGGATTCTAAATTGAAGATTCCTTCTTGGTAGAAGCGGCAGTTGCTCGACCAGCTATATGTTTCAAAAAGGAAGAAAGCCAAGTGAAGTGAAATGAATGAATAGAAATGAGAAACTCAAAGTCGTCTTCACAAAATTCAATATAAATTGAAAAAGGTGTTTTATGGTGGACCACAGGTGAAAAACAACTACTTTCCTAGCAAATACCACGCAGATTGTTGAATGATATTCACCTGAAAATCCATGCAAACTTCCATATAAATGGAACAAGAATGCAAATGTTTCTTTCTGATAAGCTCGATTGTATGCGGATTGTTAGGCGTACACGACATAAATTAAACAAAATCGAGCTTATCAGAAAGAAACATTTGCATTCTTGTTCCATTTATATGGAAGTTTGCATGGATTTTCAGGTGAATATCATTCAACGTTCTGCGTGGTATTTGCTAGGAAAGTAGTTGTTTTTCACCTGTGGTCCACCATAAAACACCTTTTTCAATTTAAATTGAATTTTTGTGAAGACGACTTTGAGTTTCTCATTTCTATTCTTTAATAAATAAATGATAAATAATTTTACGGTAAAAGTTAAATAAAACCGCACATACACGAAGTTTACTACGAAATGACTAGCTTCCTTGATAGAAGGGACTGTGACACACTAAACATGACAGATACAGACTTGATTAGAAGTTTATTCGAGAGACCATCTAATGCTCTATAAAATCATCTTGAATGTTGATAACTTTATCTTTGATGGTTCAAAAGTAACAGCGATTTTTGTTACTTAAAAAAGTAGCCGCTGCAACTTTTATATAGCGTAATTTTGGAAAAATCTACAGAAAATGTAAAAACAAAATCTACACTTCGTTGCACATGGTTGTTTCTGTAATTTTTAGTAGTTTCAGAAAAAAAAAATAATGAGATTTGGAATTTGTTTATAACAAATTGTTAACTTAATAAACAATTAAATTTTTACTAATTTATTTTTTATTTTTTGTTAGTCTTCCGAAGAATGCCAACTATTATTTTTAAAGAAAAAAAATTCTTAAATAAATATTTAAATAATGGAAATATGAAAAAAATATTAGAAAACAATAAAAAAATATTGTTTAAGAATTTTTATTTTTTATTGAATAAAATTATATATAACTCCATCATGAAAAATCACCATTTCCCTAAAATATGGAAATTGTCAAAAGTATGCCCTGTATTCAAGTCTGGAAAGGTATCAAGTGTTGAAAATTATAGGCCAATAACATTAATATCAGTTTTTTCTAAAATACTGGAAATTATACTATCAGATATAATGTATAACCATGTTCGTTCTTCACTGTCCATTTTTCAACATGGATTTATCAAGGCACGTAGCACTGCAACCAATCTTTGTATTTTCACCCAATTTGTTTCTGATGTACTTGATAATAAAAATCAAGTTGATGTTATCCACACGGATTTTAGTGAGGCGTTTGATCGAGTATCACATCAACAACTGCTAATGAAATTGTCAAACTTTGGCATATCATCCGATACTCAATTGATACTGAAATCGTATTTATCCGACCGGTGTAGTTATGTTGAATGTGATGGTATAAAATCCTCCTGCTTTGTAGCGAGTTTGGGAGTCCCACAAGGGTCAAATCCTGGGCCATTATTATTTATACTATTTATAAATGACATAGCTGATGGCATCACTTCTCATAAACTGCTATTTGCAGATGACATGAAGATATATCGTGAAATGAAAAGTGAAGCAGACTGTTTCACATTGCAGGACTTAAATACGTTGACTGATTGGTGTGCTCGTAATAAATTGTACATAAATACAAACAAATGTAAAATAATGACATTCACTCATAAAATCCTACCAGTAACACTCAACTATGTACTACATGGTGAAAGTTTAACGCGGGTCAAAGGATCTAGGGGTTCTGTTTGATCAAAATCTCACGTTTTCCAATCACTTTCAGAATGTGATATCAACTTCAATGAAAAGTTTGGGCTTTTTGATACGCAACTGCAAGGAATTCAGGACCTTTGATTCCTTGAGAACCATTTATTTCACACTGATCAGGAACAAATCGGAGTACTGCAGTGTCGTTTGGAATCCGTCTCATATGAACCATATATCGAACTTAAAAAATGTTCAAATTTTTTTTTTGAAATATGCATATTTCAAAAAACATGGTGTTTATCCCGAGAGAGGTTATAGCTATGATTCATTGTTGGACGAGTTTCATATGATATCTCTAAAGAAGTTCAGGGAAAGCCGAGATATGTGTTTTACATATAAAATCATACATGGACATATAGATTGTTCACCCCTAGTGTCTCATATGCTATTCAGTGTACCGCGTATTTCATCTAGGTTCTGTAGCACATTTCATATTCCTGTTTCCGATACAGTGCATCATTTCCATTCTCCTATAGCTACAATATCTAGAAATGTTAATAAGGTTCCTAGTGTAGATATATTTTTTCTAACTTTCCAAAAATTCAAAAAAGAGATTCTCCGTTTCATTCAGAATTGATTCTGTTATATGTGTAATTATTCATAATACCTATTGTATACACCTGTAAATGGGCTTTTGTTTGGGCCTGCTGGATGTATTGTACAAATAAATAAATAAATATTCTCTAAAGAACGAAATGGTATGAATTATTTTTGTTATATATTAAACTAATCAATTTGTTTGTAAAAAAAATTTATAAACATAGGTCGTAAAATGTGTTTTTCGAATGTTATTGAATGCCTTCGTTTGATGCAAAAACAGCAATAGCAAAACATATGGGTACAAAATAATTTTAAAATTTTTCTGTTGACTTTAAAAAATTATAAAAAACAAAATAAACAACTTTTAATAACTTTTATAACCTGATCTTGTTGAGTATATATATATAAGAGGGGCTCAAATGCGCGAACTATTTTTAGAGCTATTATTTAAACATTTATGCCTTTTTTTTATGAGAATCGAGGTCCGAATAATAAGGATTAATTAACAAATGCCTAACTTGTTGAAAAATATACTTAATTTTTTTTTCCAACAGGACCTTGTTCTTTCAAGTGTTAGAAACACACCATGATTCATACATTTTTAAATCTACTATAAAAAAATATTTTATGTGATGTACTCTCGCGGTCGCCCTATTTTCAGCGTTAAATTAAAATTATAAATAATGGAGACAGAGTTCCGGGAGAATGAGCTTTTCTATTGGAAATTTTCTCTTGTTCAAGAATCTTATTTTTATTTTCGATATCGCTTACAGTTTTTGAGTTATTCCCAAAAACCTTAACTTTTTTTTTTGTTTTTTGTTAATAACAATTGCAATTTTTGTCAGCAGAAAAAAAGGCTTTCTAAGAATTGCATCCAGAATCGAATGAGTTATTGCTCATATTTTTTGGAGACTTGTAACTATTTTTCGCAGGAAACTCACTTCTCGACTAGACTCTAGGTAAATTATTGACAATAAAATTATTAATAAAAATAAAATAAGAATATAGAAATGTATTGATGCTTTTGTGTTTGATTCTCACGAATGGTTTTGAGAAACAAAAAAGTACGGTAGTGAAGTTTCGATGTTAAAGTTGACATTTTTTCAAACTATCAAATTCAGTCTTCATTACCATGGATACGTATTCTACATTTACTTCGCCGAAAGAAAAGTGGTACTTTCATTGTAAATATAAATAATTTCGCTTAAAATCTGTATACTCTCACGATTGGACAAAAAATTACATTTGTTTTTCTGGTAAAAGTAACCTAACGACAAAAATGCGTTTTACTCAGAACAGCGTCAAGTCAACCAAACAAGAGAAATTGAAATCAAAATCGGCAACAAAATTTTATTCTGAATATCGCAATTAACGTAAGTGTTGAAGGAATCACGGACACTCACAGCTAACAACATCCCAATAAAACCCCGAGTATTGATCTTCCGTTTTCAATTCATCTGCTCATCGAGATTTCATACTGAATCTTCTCAGTTGAAGCGAGTTTTTATGACAGCGCTTTTATTTACGCCTGTCATAAAATCCGAGCAATCAAAGTAAAGAGACGACCACTGAAAGTGGAGAGACCAGCGGAAAGTATCTCGACAGACATTTGGAGACTTAAATATTCATCCTCATTAAATGCTAGCGTCGAAGTAAATTCGAGTGAATTTCGTCAGATCTTAATTTTAGTGCGTTTAAGTAAATCGCTTTTAGCATAAAATGAGCATTCCTGTCGCTTCTGCTGAAAGAGTGAAACTTGCTTTCACTGCGATGTTGTCAAACAGTCCAATCGAGAAGTATTTATACAAATAAACAGGGAGGAAGTGAACATTTGAAAAATTATGTGTTTTTAGACAAAGAGAGAACGAACAAATTGAATTTGGATGTGTTATTCAATATAAGTTGATTATAATTTTTTTTCAATAGAAGAAGGTATTCTCAAGGGATCCAAATGAAATATCTTCCGATAATAACATATATATATTGATTCTGGAATTTTGAATGAAAAATCATAATCCGTCACCAAAAACTCCCAGATATCGATTTTGAATCTTAAAATATGTCGCCATTACGAATTTTGAAGTTTTGATATAATATCTGATCCCGAAAATCCTTAGATGATAAATTCTGAATGGAATTGGGTAAATTCGAATAGTATTATCACGCAAATCATTTAATAATAGGGAGTTTGTGAAATATGTGTTATTTGTACATTCTAATGAGTTTAAGAGATAGTTTTCTAATCCAAAGTAAATCTTCGAAATTTAGATAGAGTTTGAACCTAAAAATTACGAAAATGAAGTATGAGTATGTGTCCATCGAGCACACGCCCAAAACTAAAGGAGATATAACCCATCTCCAACTTATTATATAGAGGCACCATTTTTAGGATTTGAGGATTCTACAAATCAGGAGAACTTTATATGAAGATCCCACAACATTTTGAATTATTTTTTTATGTTAACTCTCCGTTTAACATATCAATAGGGAGGTGATTGTTTTCTGATGACAGGACTCACAGATTTCTTATCATTACTAGTTGAAATAAGCTCTCGGTGAAGTTCAAATTCGATACATGATAATAATGAATAAAATGAGTTACTTATTCTATAGACCGTTTATTTAGATATACTCCGACTCTACTACTCGTCGAATCTGAATAACTGAAACTTTTTCATTTAATTATTATAACACGAATGCCAACCGTCACAGCAATCAAAAGCAACAGCATACACATTTTACCGTGTTTATAGTAATAAAGTGGCCTAATAGTCTTTAAATCCTTTTAATATGCAGCTACATCCGGTGAAAATACAGGATGTTATGTAATAAGTGTCCGATATTTCATGGGACGATTCCTCAGTTATTTATAAGGTGAAAAGTTCATATAAGCATGAGTCCGCAAGGCCTTCAATTTTGGTATAAAATGTGTTACAAATTTATTTTCATTTTTGTTTTTCCTAGACAATTTTTAAAATAATATCGATATTTGGACGAAAATTGGTATTTGGGGATTTTTTAATATGAGAAATCAAATTTAATCTCAGTTTGGCCCTTAATTGTAGGGGGAGCCGCCTACAGGTCTTTGTCTCTTTTGGGGAGTCACAACTAGAAAATGTGATACATACATGAACGACAGAGATGTGACTCCTCAAAAGAAACAAAGACCTGTAGGCGGCGCCCCCTACAATAAAGGGCCAAACTAAGATCAAATTTGAATTTCTCATATAAGAAAAACCTCTAAAACCAATTTTCGGTTGAATATCGACATTATTTCAAAAATTATTTACGAAAAACCAAAATAATGATAAGTTTTTAACACCTTGTATATCAAAAATGAAGGCCTTGCGGACCCATGCTTATATGAACTTTTCACCTCATAAATAACTGTGGAATCGTCTTGTAAAATACACTTATTACATAACACCCTGTATAGACATATAACATATGTCCTGCTTCTGGATTCTGAAATTGCACATTCGCATTAAAATGCCTGAAATTCTTATTTGCTGTATTTGTTAAATTTTCAATTAATCCTTCCTTTTCTGCTAGTTCTATAAATTCTTGGGATTGCCGACAAAACCTTTTTTCTAACAGGTTCTAAAAGCCCAATTGCAATGAATCTTTTTCATGTTTTTGCCTTAATACGTCATCAACTGTATCATTTCAAGTAATTTTCAAGATTTACACTGCACATATCTTCAACCTTGCGAAAAAAAATCTACATGATTCCTCATTTTCCTGTTTAATATCCAAAAATTATTTTTGATCTTCTCCAGGTATTTTCAACCTGCCAAATTGTTCTAATAATCCTTGTTTTAATTCTTTCCAATTTATTGTATTCCTCAATTTGTTTTCTGACTCTACATATTGTCTTGCTATAACTGTTAATTTGAGTCTGACTATTGAACTTATTGTTTGCCCAGCTGCTAAATCCTCAATTTCACGAATAAAATCTTTAATTTTTGTTTTGCCCATTAAAACTGGGTACATTGTCCAATATAATAACTACAGTTGGTTCAGGGTTTTGTAACACAGGTGCCACCTGTAGGAAACAATTTGAAAATGATGTTGAGTCAAACCTCTTCCTTCAAATGAAGGTGGAACACTATGAATCAACAATAGGGGGCAAGTAATCATAAATACGAGATGTTATAGTCCAGTTGAATAGTGTATCTTCGGTAGGTTTGGAGAAAACTTTATATTTTATATTTTTTATATAAATTCATAAACAAAAAAAATCTGATATACATTATTTTTACTAATTATTATTACAAGCTTTTATTTAACTTGTTTCGTTCGTATGTCATTCTTTCCGGTTCAAAATTTGTGATCCATCTTCGATTGAGCTGAAATTTGGCAGGTGTTCATAATTCCGGTGACAATGCATTATGAAATTTTTGTTAGAGAAAAAAACAAAATGATGGCTCCAAGATGACGGACGAGTTTTGTGATTATGGTACGATTCGATTAATAATTGACATGTGGGGGTTATCGGGGACGGAGATTGTGAATTTATTGTCAAAATTCAAAGATTCAAAATGGCGGCTCCAAGATGGTGGACAAGTTTTGTGATTATGTACCGATTCGATTCAAAATTGGTATGTGTGGGTTTTCGGGGTTGGAGATTATGAATTTTTGTCAAAATTTATGAATTCAAGATGGCGGCTCCAAAATGGTGGAGGAGCTTTGTGAGTATGGTCCGATTCTATTCAAAATTTGTATGTGGGAGTTTTCGGAGTCGGAGATTATCAATTTTTTGTTAAAATCTATGAAATTAAAATGGCTACTCATGAAATTTTTGTTATAGAAAAAAACAAAATGGTCCGATTCGATTGAAAATTGGTATGTGGGGGTTTTTAAGGTCGAAAATTCTTTTCAAAATTCATAAAATCAAAATACCGTCTCCAAGATGGCCGATGATCTCTGTTTTTATGATCCGATTCTATTCAAAATTGATATGTGGGGGTTTTCGAGGTCGGAGATTATGAATTTTTTATCAAAATTTATAAATTCAAGATGGCGGACGAGTTTTCCAAATATGGCCCGATCCGATTCAAAATTGGTATGTCGGGGTTTTTGGGGTCGGAGATTATGAATTAAGTCGATTATTGATTTTTTGTTAAAATTCAGAAATTGAAGATGGCAACTCCTAGATGGCGGATGATTCAATCTTTGGATGGTTTCCTCATTGAAGGACCAGATAGCTCAGATCTTACCGGAAAAAAATAGCTTGTGTTTTTTAATAATTCTTTTATTTATCAGACTATTTATCGATTCTTCGAGAAATGTTCACACTTACTTAGAAGTGGTAAACACTTCATCAAAAGATGTTTACTGAATTGGATTTATAAAACCTCGCATTTCGCCATACAACAGCATCTTAAGGAGGAGATGAGACCGTAAATATATTTAACTCAGGTCCACATTTCTTCAGAACGATGAATAAAAAAGATGTCATAATAATCCAAGACATTCATAAAACTCCTATCGTTATACAGTGCCAATAATTGAGGTAGCATCTAGAGACTCTACATACCTTTTATGAATGGCAACCCTGGATATCAGGCATGCCACCTCGCCCGTTTCGATGGATTTCTTTAGGGTCATGAATATTTCAGTATCTGTCAAGAACTTTTCTCATTTACTTGAAGGATGCGGGTTCATTTTTTACGTCGTCTTGTCTTCTCCAGTTCGAATTGAATAGGAAAAATGGTTTTGTTGCAACCTATAATTGCCAGAGGTGGTGAAACGCTCTTCCTTGAAATATATTATGATGTTTCGGTGAAGTATTTGCATTGTCTCCATACTAGGATCACATCCTCACTTTCATTCTTTATATGGAGATGTTTTTATTGTACACAATATCCCAATAAATTCCACAGCTTCCCAAGATAATTATATTCAATATAAGGTCATAACTACTTTGAAATGTTTTATACCCTTTGATAGATTCTATAAGCAACCGATGTTTCAACAATTAATTATTGTAATGTTATTCATATAAGAGCTCAAATGTGCGTCGGATACATTTTCCAGTGGACTATCCAGAAGTTTTATTGAACCTTTTTTTTAATTCGTCACCCGGAAAAATCCTTCGATAGTTTGGTAAAATATTCGGATTTTCACATGCGGGTGTGATATCATTTGATTGGTGCCAAAAAGATCTTTCAATTGGTGCCAAATGAACAATAATTTGACGGTGTAATGATAAGCTCTTCAATAGCTTATACATGACTTTGTCACCCAAGGCGTGACAGAAAAAACAAACATGACGACTGTGCCTTTCGACAAAGATAAAGCTTTTGATTTTGCTTCAGACGATAATGAATTATTTTTAATGAAATATTTTCAGAACGTTGCATTTTAAACTTATCACTTATACCTTTTTCCCAAAAAAAATATTTCAAATACTCAAAAGAGAAAAATAAATGTGGGGATTTAAATTTTAAAGGGATTTGTTTCTATTTCACCATGTGGCAACGTCCTTTCAGATTTCATAGATAATAAAGGACAACAAATTCGTTACGTCGATAAGGTAAACAAAGATGGATATATTTTGATCAGGTTAGAAACGTGCCATTCCGGTTATTTCTGTTCCATGCCGTTCCATGCACCACAAAGGAGGCAAAGACCAAGGAATCATAGATAAGAGTTCTATACTGAAGGAATGAAGGAAGATTTTGAGGGTTATATTAACATTTGACCTGTAAAGTTGTTGAACTGAAATTCATATTCTGCACTGGATTGTATTTTTCTAAGAACAGTTTGATTTTTTTGAATACATAAACACAACTCCAAGTCTTACTGCCTGAAAGCAAAATTTTCTTGTAGTAGGATCTTTTGGAACAAAAATAAATGATTTATTAGGTGCACTCTTTGAGGAATTCAGACAAGTGGGTACAAAACAGGCATAACTACTGATAAATCCTGTGAATAATTGATAAAAATAAATATCCTTCAAAATAATGATTTATTTTTGTTGTCCCTACCCAATTGATGAAAAATATTAATCGTAAATAACTTAAAAACAATTCAAACAAGTAATTCTTCTTCTAGCCTAATAGGCCAATTTGTAAACTAGAAACAAAGCAATTTAAAATTTAAAACCCCATATTTGAAAAATTAATTTAGATAGTTTCTCCAGCGAATTTGAAAAATTCATAAATGAAACTCATAATCATTAAGTTTAAACTTGCATCTGCTGTATTAACTCAACTCTAAGAGAATTCTCCATTATCCCAGATTTTTTCTCTTTGTTTTTTTCGTGGATGTTAATGATTTCACAAACGTATACTAATCATGTCCTCTGAAACCTCGTTAACAGGGATCGTTCCTAATGTATTTTTGTGATTCATGTAAATCATTGACCATTAATTTATATAACAGATCCTGTGTTTCTTTCAACTAGTTGTTTTTTCCTCCATCCAGTTCACACGGTGATGGATAGTGTTTCTCGAAATTAGAATAGAATGCACATTAAAAATCCATAGTTATAGTTAATGTATGAATAATAATAAATTTCCTCAAGTAATTTGAATGAAGGAAACAATGAATGATATTCCTAGGATTCAGTGTCAATACATTGTCAGATATAATTATACAGAGCGTTCATAAAGTGTGGAAACGCTCCATTATCTTACGAGTTATTCATTTTCGGAGGTATAACTCGGACAGGTCGATTTTGTATTCTAGTTTTCCCCTTTTTTTTTTTTCAAAAAATTTTTTTTTCGCACCATCTTACAAAAAAAATATGACGTCATCGATTTTTTTTTAAATTGAAAAAGATAATTTCATATCAAAAACTGAAAACTCATATTTTCCATATGTAATACTTTAAGTTACAGTATACGGAGTATAAAGGAAACCAGTGTTCATATTTCTCAACAGTCATTTAATTATTTATTTTGCAATGAAAATATCATAAGTAAGTAGTGAAAATAAACAAATAACAAATCTACAACAAATGCTCGAACTGAGCTTCTTGGGTTAGTTGACAATATCCAAGACTTCTGATGAATTCTTGGGTTACGTTTGACAACATCTCTGGTATCATTCGTTGAATTTCAGTTCGAATTCTCTCTTTAAGGTCTTTCAAATTGATAGGTCAATTTATGTACACTTTACTTTTTAAGTCCATGGGAGTTAAATCTGGGGACCCAGCAGGCCAATCAATCTGACCGCGTCGTCCAATCTAGCGATTGGGAAAGGTTTCATTGAGAAAATCTCTAAACACTCGAGCATAATGTGGACCTGTTCCATCCTGATGGAACCAAATAGTAGAAACTATTCGACCAGACCACATATTTATTAGAAAAGAAAATAGCCTGCGAAATGTCCAAATAACTCCAGCAGTAATTGAAACAAATCTATCAGACCATTACACCACCTTTTTGAAAATATCACAAGAAGAAAAAGATCATGGTTATCACAAATATGTAAGAAAAATAAAAAAAAATAACTTCCAGAGATTGAACTCATTTTTAGAAAAAGAAAGGTGGGACGATGTTACCAACTGCAACGAAACACATGACATTTTTATAACCAAACCGAATAAGTATATAACAGCATCCACCAAAGAATATAATATAAACAGAAATTCAAACCGTAAAATCAAACCATGGATAACTAATGGTCTAATCAATTCAATAAAAAAACGGGATACTCTTAAGAAAAAATTCAAAAATTAAAAAAAACCAAATACAGGAAAAACTGAATAAACTAATAAAATTGAAAAAAATCAATATAACAAAGAAAAATTGGAAATATTCAACGGCAACTGTAAAAAAACTTGGCAATTGATTAATGAAATCTCAAATAATCATAATAGCAAAAAATCTATTTCAAACATGAACATCATGAACGAACGCGGGAAAAAAATAACAGATAACTCTTCTAAAGCAGACGCATTCAATGAATACTTCATAAGTATAGGATAAAAAATGGCGAACCAAATTGATAACACCATAGATCCCCCTCCAAATTTTCTAAACGATATTTCCGTTGGTCCCACAATATTTTTAAACCCTGTCACAAAAAATTAAATTATTGAAATAATTGGAAAGCTAAAAAACTACTCTTCCCCTGGACCAGACGGAATAGAGGTAACCACAATTAAAAAAAATCCACATAAACATCATAGCACCATTATTACATATAATAAACTCAACCTTCAAAACAGGAATATTACCAGAAAAATGGAAACAGTCAACAATCACCCCCATTTATAAAGCAGGGACCAGAGAAGAACTAGGTAATTACAGACCAATATCGGTAATGGATAATTTCGCAAAAGTATTTGAGCAGAGTTTTAAAAAAATGTTAGTTGAATTCTCCGATTTGCATCAAGTCATTTCGGAAAACCAACATGGATTCAAAAAAAACTCAAATACAGAGAATGCCATACTTAAACTTACAAACAAAATTGTCGAGACCTTGGATGGGTCGAGAAAGTGCCTAGCAGTCTTTCTCGATTTAGCAAAGGCCTTCGACACAGTATCACACGAGATATTACTAGACAGACTATATATATCATTATGGGATTCGTGGATCTGCTCTTGATGTTTTGCGAGATTATTTATCAAACAGAAAGCAGAAGGTAAAAGTAGACAATGAACTGAGCAAGCCATTAGAAATCACAACAGGGAACTGTCTTGGGACCGATACTCTTCTTAATATATATATAAACAGCATTAGTCGGATGAAAGCAAATCTCTCTGATAAGCTTATTTCATACGCGGATGATACAGCAATTATATTTACAGGCGAAAATTGAAACCAAACATATAATAATGTAGAGGCGGGATTGAAAAACATAAGTTCATGGCTAAACAACAGTGTTCTGAGTCTGAACGTAAAGAAAACCAAACTTATTTCCCTCACACTAGACAAAAGAGATCAACCACAGAACAATGCTTTAAAAATACAGTCTCCAAGATGTTCGACAGAAATACCCTGTACTTGCCCAACAATTGAACTACTTGACCAACACATGAGGTGGGATGAACACGTCATATATGTCACGAAAAGGCTAAGAAAATCAACTCAACTCAAATTTTTCACATTGAGAGAAATTTTGAATAGAAGAAACATGTGCATTTTATACCACTCACTAGCAGAATCGGTCATACAGTACTGCATTACTGTTTGGGGGGGAATGTTAGACAATGTGTTGCGCAGCCTCCAGGCTGTACAAAACACTATTATAAATATAATATTTAAAAAACATAGATTATTCTCGAGTGAACAACTATATAAAGAAACTAAACTTCTTAATGTAAGAAGTCTATACTCACTACAATGTTTGATGTGGATATTCCATAGAAAGAACAGATATGATGGAAAAAAAAAGTAAATACTAGATTTGCAGAAAACTTAGGTTTAAATCTACCGTTATATAAAAAACACCACACCCAAAGATATGTCTTTTTTTTTCGGGCCAAAGCTCTTCAATATGATACCTCCTCACCTGAAAATTATTAGTAAGAAAAGTAAATATAAGTCAAGCATGAAATATTTTATAAGCCAAAATCAAAATCTCATTTTGAGTATTTTCTAAAAAATAATAAAAAAAAATAAAAAAAATGTGTTGCTTTTTCCTTCTGGGTTTTCTAGAATCGCCTACAATTGAATTACCATAACGCTCGGCAGTATTATAACATAGTTAGTACTATTCATTATATCCTCTATCAGGGAGAGAGACATGTCACAAAACAAGCATTTCACATGCTCAGGTGCTATCTCTTTCCTTCATCTATGGCATAAACCATTGAAAATTTATTGTAAAAATATTTGTACGATACTTAAACTGAACTGAATAAACTAAAACTGAGATTGATTAATGTCTAGAAATGTTATAGTTAAATATGGAACTACATAAGTTTGTAACATTTCCAAATAATTTTCACGCGTCACAGTACCGTCAAAAAAATATGATCCTGCAATGGTATTCCTAAGAATCCCATCCCACACCGTTACTTTTTGGGGATATTATGTATAAGCTTCCACCATCCAGTTGGGATTTTCTGTTGCCCAATAACGACAATTTTGCGTATTCACGCTACCGTTTATACAAAAAGTTGATTTGTCGGAAAATAAGTCATTAAATTCAAAGCCATTTTCACCAAACTCCATGCGTCTATCGAAGTCGTCTTCATTAAATTAATGTAGAAGTATAACTTTATATAGATGTAATTTAACTTTCCTTATAATTTTCTGCACAGCACCACGACAGATCTCATTGTTATAATTATGCTCATCCCTAACATTGCTAGTCTCATTAAATGTATGTAATATTCTGCTTAGTGTCCATTTGCTTATTGGTTCTCGATCAGGATATTTTTCATTAAAGATGTCGCATAATTCTGCCATACTTTTTTTACGATCGCCGTACCCTAAGATCATCAAAACTTCTATTCGCTGTTTTTCTGACAGCACCACCGTAATTTCAAATAATTTCTTTCAGGGTGATATTTTTCAGAAAGGTATTATTGAAAGAGTTATGAATCGATATGCTACACAAGAAATCAATTTAATACTGACATATGCAATGGTAACTAAGAACTTATTGTCTGGTTCCTAAAGGCTTTCAGATGTTTTCATGGCCTACACAAGTTTGGCAATATACTCGTGCTAACTAATGGGTAATTCTTTCATTTTCATTGCAAAATAAATAATGATTTTTTTTAAGATATATGAACCCTGGTTTCCTTTATACTCGGTATACTGTAACTTGATGTGTTATATATGACGTATGTGGTGTGGTTGAACTCAGAAAAATATGGGCTTTCAAATTCTGATATAAAAATATATCCTTTCAATAAAAAAAAAAAGATGACGTCATATCGTAAGGTAGTGGGGGATTTTTTTTTTCGACCTGTCCGAGCCTAACCTCCGAAAATGATTAACTCGCAAGACAATGGATCGTTTCCACACTTTATGAACGCACTGTATATTAATGAACTGAAAATTTTATTTTTTATCCACGCTTGCTAGCGAAGGGAATAGTTTGCTAGGTAATATGCTCACCCGGTGCAATTTTAAAAAGTTCAGCTCATTTGCTGATAGATAAATTACCGTTAACAACTTGAGATGCATTTTCTGTTTCTGTCGCTAATACGCCCATCGTTAAGGGTAGTTAATATGCCCTATGGCAGAGATATTAGCGTTTTTTTGTTTTGTTTCATTATTACAAGAGTTTCCTTAATTTAAGAATAATTTATATATTTTAAAATAGGTTGTTATTATTTTGATGATTACTTTTTGTACTTCAGTACTAAGTGATGTCTACCTACCAGTGTAAAGTTTCAAGTTTAATTTTTCAGTTAAATTAGAATTTTGGGTTTGTTTAATTTGTTGTCATCATTCAATTTGTTTTTCCAAATAAATATGTTGTTTCGTTCTTGATAAAATTAATCATTAGGCACATTAGGAACATGCCATGGGCATATTGACGAGAGGGTTGGTAATATGCCCAGTAAGACTGATTAAAAAAAATGGTATAAAAAAAAACAAAGATTAAATCATCCATCACTCTCCAAACATCACTTCTTTGGTTTTAAAGGTACGCTTTCTATGAAAAACCGAATTGAATATTTTGCATTTTTAATTTTTATCAAAGATTTCGCTTAACATGGGCATATTCACCGCACTTACCTCATCTCTTATATTGTCATATTTGGTTCAGCAAGATTAACGCACAAAAGCCAATATCTCAATTAGATCGAAAGACTTCAAAATTAATCCTTTCAAAGTTCTGTTCTCAGTGGCTATCATCACATAATTGCATCAGATCTCAGTACGTTGATTGTCATTCAGGACATCGCTGTGTATGGATTTTCGTTCTATTTTATGAAAAAAACAAGGGAAGCACGGACTGCGGATGAAGCAAATAAAGACGCCACCAGAGAGGCGCCGAACATTCGAAGTGTCGTTGCCGTAGCGACGGCCTTATTCGATTTTGATTTATCTTGTCTCTATGAGGAATATATTTGCTTTATATCCCCTGAAGAATTCTGGTTATTGTTATTGGCCGTATCTGCTTTTTGCCGACGCTCAATATGTTCGGTTGATTTATATATTCCTGGTGGTTGGATTGCTATTTATTGATCATTCAGAATTTAGGTGAGAATTTCGTTAGAATATCAATTATTATTTAATTGTTTGTAAGTGATACAGTTCTTTGAGGAAACTGACATCTGGGATATTTTGAAACAATGATTTTTTCAAATCGACATTGTTGGATTGCTATTTATTGATCATTCAGAATTTAGGTGAGAATTTTGTTAGAATATCAATAACTCTCTTTTTCTTCCCATAGTATTTAATTGTTTGTAAGTGATACAGTTCTTTGAGGAAACTGACATCTGGGATATTTTGAAACAATGATTTTTGTAAATCGACATTGTTGGATTGCTATTTATTGATCATTCAGAATTTAGATGAGAATTTCGTAAGAATATCAATAACTCTTTTTCTTCCCATAGTATTTAATTGTTTGTAAGTGATACAGTTCTTTGAGGAAACTGACATCTGGGATATTTTGAAACAATGATTTTTTAAATAGACATTGTTGGATTGCTATTTATTGATCAATCAGAATTCAGGTGAGAATTTCGTTAGAATATCAATAACTCTCTTTTTCTTCCCATAGTATTTAATCGTTTGTGAGTGATACAGTTCTTTGAGGAAACTGACATCTGGATATTTTGAAACAAGGATTTTTTAAATCGACATTGTTGGATTGCTTTTCATTAATTATTCAGAATTTAGGTGAGAATTTCTTTAGAATATCAATTATTTTATAATTGTTTGTAAGTGATACAGTTCTTTGAGGAAACTGACATCTGGGATATTTTGAAACAATGATTTTTGTAAATAGACATTGTTGGATTGATATTTATTAATCAATCAGAATTCAGGTGAGGATTTCGTTAGAATATCAATAACTCTCTTTTTCTTCCCATAGTATTTAATTGTTTGTAAGTGATACAGTTCTTTGAGGAAACTGACATCTGGGATATTTTGAAACAATGATTTTTTTAAATCGACATTGTACGATTGCTATTTATTGATTATTCAGAATTTAGGTGATAATTTCGTTAGAATATCAATAACTCTCTTTTTCTTCCTTATTTAATTGTTTGTAAGTGATACAGTTCTTTGAGGAAACTGACATCTGGGATATTTTGAAACAATGATTTTTTAAATCGACATTGTTGGATTGCTATTTATTGATCATTCAGAATTTAGGTGAGAATTTCGTTAGAATATCAATAACTCTCTTTTTCTTCCCATAGTATTTAATTGTTTGTAAGTGATACAGTTCTTTGAGGAAACTGACATCTGGGATATTTTAAACAATGATTTTTTAAATAGACATTGTTGGATTGCTATTTATTGATCAATCAGAATTCAGGTGAGAATTTCGTTAGAATATCAATAACTCTCTTTTTCTTCCCATAGTATTTAATCGTTTGTGAGTGATACAGTTCTTTGAGGAAACTGACATCTGGGATATTTTGAAACAAGGATTTTTTTAAATCGACATTGTTGGATTGCTTTTATTGATCATTCAGAATTCAGGTGAGAATTTCGTTAGAATATCAATAACTCTCTTTTTCTTCTCATGGTATTTAATCGTTTGTAAGTGATACAGTTCTCTGAGGAAACTGACATCTGGGATATTTTGAAACAATGATTTTTTCAAATCGACATTGTTGGATTGCTATTTATTGATCATTCAGAATTCAGGTGAGAATTTCGTTAGAATATCAATAACTCTCTTTTCTTCCATATATTTATTGTTTGTAAGTGATACAGTTCTTGAGGAAACTGACATCTGGGATATTTTGAAACAAGGATTTTTTTAAATCGACATTGTTGGATTGCTTTTCATTGATCATTCAGAATTTAGGTGAGAACTTCTTTAGAATATCAATTATTTTATAATTGTTTTGTAAGTGATACAGTTCTTTGAGGAAACTGACATCTGGGATATTTTGAAAAAATGATTTTTTAAATCGACATTGTTGGATTGCTATTCATTGATCATTCAGAATTTAGGTGAGAATTTCGTTAGAATATCAATAACTCTCTTTTTCTTCCCATAGTATTTAATTGTTTGTAAGTGATACAGTTCTTTGAGGAAACTGACATCTGGGATGTTTTGAAACAATGATTTTTTTAAATCGACATTGTTGGATTGCTATTCATTGATCATTCAGAATTTTGGTGAGAATTTCGTTAGAATATCAATAACTCTCTTTTTTTCCCATAGTATTTAATTGTTTGTAAGTGATACAGTTCTTTGAGGAAACTGACATCTGGGATATTTTGAAACAATGATTTTTTTAAATCGACATTGTTGGATTGCTATTTATTGATCATTCAGAATTCAGGTGAGAATTTCGTTAGAATATCAATAACTCGCTTTTTCTTTCCATGGTTTTTAATTGTTTGTAAGTGATACAGTTCTTTGAGGAAACTGACATCTGGGATATTTTGAAACAATGATTTTTTTAAATCGACATTGTTGGATTGCTATTTATTGATCATTCAGAATTTAGGTGAGAATTTCGTTAGAATATCAGTGATACAGTTCTTTGAGAAAACTGACATCTGGGATATTTTGAAACAATGATTTTTTTAAATCGACATTGAACCTTGAACTGCATGGAGTCTGCCGCCAAGATTGTCGGAAAAATTAAACAATTACGAGTAATTCAGCGCCAACCTATTCTAAGGTCGAAATGATGTCAATATTGCAACCAAAATTTATGTTGGTATAATTTATTCTTTATATGTTGTCTCACAACTTTCTTTACATTCAAACATGGAAGAAAACAAAATACTGTATGATGAAAAAATTATTAGAATATTTTGGTAGTATCAACCCTTTATACGCACATCCCCCCAAACTGTTTCTGTCTTGCGAAATCAAAAAATCATAAACCAAAATCATTGAATTATTCATGGATAGTTTTGACCCCTCGGGATTCCAATTTTGTTTAACCTGACCTATTAGCGTTAATGTGATCCAACCTGTTTTAAATAGGGGTAGTTTTTACCACCTGGGGTGCTAAATTCGAATATGACAGAAAATCATCTCAATAAAATGAAAATAACGTAGTTTGCCGATTTTTATCACGTACCCCTGGAATGTAACCCTCATGCCAAATATTCGCAGGTAATATCCCAAGACAATGACAAATAGCCGAAAATATGAACAGGGTATTCATATTTTGGTAGCACACTTGTTTTACATGAATAAAAATCAACAGAAGTGTTTACTTCGCAAGTTGAATGATATGCAACACAATAGGTTATCTTGACGATGGAAGATAGTGACTTAAGTTTATCTTTCAGTCGCAGATGATTCCACATCTGATTTTATGAACATCCTGTTTATATTTTCAACAAATCAATGCAACACTCTCAAGATTAAACATGCACATGAAACATGTCTTCTTTTGACAACCATTATAGTTGGCTATGTTTTTATTAAATTGTGGATTTACGAAAATTACTCAATCGCCGCTCTCGCACCGTGCCGTATCATAATGACCACAGCAGACGAAAAGAGTTTGCGGACGAAAAGTGTCTTCGAACGAAAAATACTTGCCTTCAAAATAGTCGATTTTTCATTCGCAAATTAGTACGTAAAATGTTATTTTTTGTTGAGGTCGAGGAGAAAATACTACTCAGTAGGTATTTTGGGGCCGGCGGTTGATTCATTGTTATTGGTCTCAACGACCCTCGGTAATTTTTTTTTTTATGTTCTGGTTCCCACGAAAAAGGATATCCTGTAATGTTCAGAGAACATCGTGGGAACCAAGGGAAAGAAGGTAGGAGTTGGTGTTCTTCTTGAATTTCTGGAGGTTGTATGCCTCGGGGAACACCTCCCTAGGCAAGGAGTTCCAAAGCCTCGCTGTTCGTTGGATGAACGAGTCTTTGGAAAGTGATGTTCTGCAGGTCTCCAAAGTGACCACGAAGGGGTGTGATGACTGAACTTGACGGGTTAGTCTCGAAGAGACTGCCAAAGCAGAAACGATTGTTGATATTTCAGAAGAGCATCGCCCATGAAAATATCTATAAAATAGAGACAAATCGCCAACTTTTCTACGGTGTTCCAGACAAGTGAGCGAGTTTGTAAGCGAGGCATCACCGACGAGACGAATTGCCCTTTTTTGGACAGAATCCAATAGCCTCAGGATATGTTTAGGTGCCGCGCTCCAAATATGGGAACAGTATTCCAGGACAGGTCGGATCTGTGCCTTATAGATCATAAGCAGCTGAGTGGGGGTGAAATAGCTCTTGGCACGAAACAAAAAACCAAGTTTTTGGGATGCACTTTTGGCAATGGACCTCACGTGATTTTCCCAGGAAAGGTTATTACCAGGTTATACCAAGCATCGATATGGATGACTCCTGATAAAGTTATGTTAGGCACAGTGAGATCGGCTTTTCTAGAGAAAAGACATGCTTGTGCTTTGTTTGCATTCAATTCTACAAAGTTATTAGATCCCCACTCGAGAATTGTTGCTAAGTCCATATTTATATTATCAACATTTCTTCCTCGTTCATTTCTGGTTTCACGGGCTGATATAGGGGCCCTGGAAGAGAAAGCGGTATGGAGGGTACTATCATCGGCAAAGCTGTGTACTGGACATGAAGTTGCTTTCAACAGGTCGTTGATGTGAAGTAGAAATAGTGTTGGTGCGAGAATAGATCCTTGCGGAACACCAGCATTTATGAGTAGAGTGTCAGATGAAACTCCATCGACCACTACATGGAGAGACCTGTTTGAGAGAAAACTAGCAAGCAGAGAACACAGCTAAGGGGGCAAGCCATAAGACGGAAGCTTGGCGAGGAGTCCCTGGTGCCAAACTCGATCGAACACCTTGGAGATATCTAATGCCACAGCTGAAGTTTCTTCATACTTTTCAATAGATAGCTGCCATATATGTGAGACGTAAGCGAGCAGGTCACCAGTTGATCTCTGATGGCGGAAGCCATATTGCCTATCGTTGACAATTCCCGAGTCTTCCAGATATTTCATGAGCTCGATGTTGATGGCTTTTTCCATGAACTTTGAAATAATAGATAGCAGTGCGATAGGTCTGTAGTTGCTAGGTAGGGCCTTTTTGCCTTTTTTAGGGACTGGCTGTACTCTTGCAATTTTCCAATTGGACGGAAATACCCCCAAATTGTAAGAGTGGTTGAACAACTTGCAAAGACTGGTGTTAGTTCGGGGACACATTTCTTGAGAACAATCGGCGGGATTCCGTCAGATCCACAGGCTTTGTTGGTGTTGAGACCCAGCAAAAATTTTCTGATAGTACTTTGGCAAAAGGTGATCTCGAGCATGTGACTGTCAATAGGTGTAATGTTCGGGGGTTGTTTTCCCGATGAATCCAGAGTGGAATTTCCAGTAAATAGGTGCGCAAAGATAATGGCTTTTTCCTGGGCAGTCATTGCTGGTGTTCCATCTTCTTTGGTTAGAGGAGGAAATGAGCAGGAAGTGAAGTTTCTTCCCACAGCTTTGGCGAAAGACCAAAATGAACGGGATCCGTTAGGACATTCAGCAAGTTTTGATCTTATTTTGGCATTGTGGGCATCTTTTGAGCATTCTATTGTCTCTTTGCATATGCCTCTAGCCTCGACATATGCTGCTCTGGTCTCAGGGCCCGGAATTTTTAGCCATCGATGGTATGCTGCCTGTTTGGAAGCCACAGCTCTAGAGCAGTTTCTATTGAACCAGGTCTTATCGGATGATGTTCTTCTTTCAGTATTCGGTATGTAAGTTTGCATCCCCAACATGATGATTTCAGAAATTGTCTCAGCACATCGTGTTGGATCTACTGAGGAGAAACAAACTCTCTTCCATAGAAACGCTGAGAAAAACATACGAAGACCTTCCCAGTCGGCCGAATTGTAATGCCACATGAGACGGGGTGGTATTGTGCAGCTCGATGGTAAATGGAAAGAGCATGTTGTGGAGATGAGGGTGTGATCAGAGTTTCCAAGTGGGGCACAAACTTCTATTCTATACGGGTCAGGATTGGTGGTGAGGAAAAGATCTAGTGTATTGGCAGACTGGTTGTTGACATCAGGGATGCGGGTTGGTAACTCGACCAGTTGTTCTAGACCATGAGTGATGGCGGAGGTCTCGGCTTGACGACCCGCATCATCTGTTTTGTTAGAGAATTTGAGCCAGGCAGCGTTATGTACATTAAAGTCTCCCATGATTATGGTTTCAGCTGTTGGATGGTTCTCCTGAATGTAGTCCAGTTTGAGTGATAAAAACTCAAAGAGGTCGTTATATGAAGGTTCATTAGGTGATAGGTAAAGGCAGCAGGGGAACTTAGTCAGTTTGGTATCAGATAGCTTGAACCACATCACATCAAAGTCTTTCGGTTCCAAACTCTCTTCACGCTGGCATGAAAGGTTAGCCTTAGCGTAAAGGCAGACTCCACCTTTGAACCTGAATCGAGAATGGAGTTCGTAACCAGGACAAAGCATATGGACCTTGTTGGTGGACGAGTTTACTTGTGTTTCTGTTAGAGCCAGAATATCCGGTTTTTTCGTCTGTAGGTGATGGTGGACGTCATTGATGTTCTTGTTGAGTCCGCGGATGTTGCAAAAATTAATCTTTAATGTTGAGTCCCCTCGAGTACCTCTCGCCCGGAAATCCGAATGGAGAGGTATTTTGCTTCCGGAGTGTTTTACTCTAGGAGACCTCATCATTATCAATATCATTAATGCGAAATATCATTCCCCAACCATAATTGCGCCTGTAAGTACACTCTCTTCAAATGCTCGGAGACTGCATCAGGTGTAGGCGGCACTAATGAATGTAATCGTACCCAACTATTTTTAGTTGTAGCTTTAATAAATTAACTATATCGGAATATATTCAAAACTGCTAATATATGTAAAACTGGTATAAATATAACGATACTCCACTAAATTCTCGATTAAGTAAAAATCTTATTTTACGGTACACCAAAAGTAAAGTTCACTGACATTGTGAAATCAAAGTTCAAATAGTTTAGAAATGGCAATTAGTGCAAAATGTACCTTTATTAGTTAGGGAGTTACTTACTTATTTGAATTTTTTTATTTCAATTTGCTGTTGTGAATTTGGGACTAACTCAAATTTGTACATTTTTGAACTGTGACGTTATTCTTGCCGAGGTGCGATATGAATTGAACATTTTTTCGACAAATAAAGCGCCGACCTTATCGAAGGTTGAAATGACAAATTCTACATGCGATTGTTAGATTGTGCATAGTTCAACATTCATTATATCCATTTCTATTCTGCAAAATCTATATTGAGGTTCAACGGACAGTCTCATTATAGATTTCTATTAACCTTTTGTATATGAGATATATAATGATAGCTTTCAAATAATGGTACACAGCTAAGAAAATACACTGAAATTTCCTTGCTGAGTACAAGAAGTATAGATGCATTTTCCATGATACAACCTCACACGTGATCCACTTTTTTCAGCGATGTCACATTTATGTGCCGGATGTCCCATTTGCAACAAAACTAACGGTTCAGTCCGCGTTAAAAGCATTCTGACAGCGTCATTACAAATATAACCTTCCAGAGGGACACGAAAGCGTGCTTTTAGTTGGGGGGCAGAGGTGACTATTCTGGTTTTCATGTTAACACTATGCGAAGAGTAATATTATACATGAACCTGCAGTGTCCGGTAATCGTACGGGTAATTGTGAAAAACAGGTTTAGCGAATGTGGTACTCGCGAACGTTTTCTTATTTCTAGCTCAATTTCGAAGATATGATCAGGAATGACCATAATGAAGAATACATTTATGATGATAAGTGAAAAATTATGGTTTACCGTGGAAAAAGGTATTCACAAACTGGTTTGCACATAAGCATCACATCTACTCATTACTGCATACTCGATTTGAAAAAAAAATTATATCTATAATGAAATCTTCGTTTAGCTATTTTCAGAAGCTAATTTACAATGGCTACCGATCCACGATTGTTCATTCGAATTACCAAAAATGCGGAAAGTTCAAACGCAGATAAGTGATCATTCGTTTACCTATACCAGTACCTCTACATATTAGATATTATCAAACTTATTATTTTTTCAGTATACTTCAATCAAACATGAGATCTCCATTCCACATCGTTGATATTTTTTCTAGGCGGAAAAGGAATATCAAATGCAGGTGCAGTGTGAGTTATTTGAAGTCATTGATTCACATTTAGGTCAAGCAATAGAGATTTTCTGCTCTAGTGATTCTGTGACAAAATTACTACCAGGAAACCGTCCATGCCATCATACGAAAGACCGTCCGTAGTTAAATCTTGTTATGATTCCTACTCGCAAGGGTCATTGCTGAATTTGTTATGAACATTTGAATGTATTTTTTTTTCGTTTTTTGTTTGTAACATGAAAACTAATGAAGCAATCTGAATGCCTTCAATGGACAAGTTATAGAGAATCAAAATGTAAAGAGAATGAGCCACAGATCGGATCGGATTATTAGTAACGGAAAAAACTAGAAAAACCAGAAAAAAATCAGCTTTTTCAAAAAAAATCATTACTCCGCCACTTTTTGAGATGCAGTGCAGTGCACGACATAGTATTAATTGATATATACTTTGTGTATGAGTAATTGACGCGTTGTTAATCCAGTAAATAGAGGGGAGTTACCTTACAAACGGTCCGGTAGTAAACGTATAACGCATATGACTTGGTTAGCACAATAGTAAAGACAGGTTATAATGCGTACTTGCTAAAAATACATAAGCATTTATTATTGTCTGTATGAGATCTCTACTTACTTAACTCCATCAGCAATATCCGGAACTTGTGCAGAAACACTGTCGGGATTCATTATTGTTATTATTTTTTATTATTTATTATGTACAAAAAACGTGTATACACTCAACAAAAATAATCGTCGCGACACCACACTGGTCAATGCGAAATAGAAAGACGAAACGAAAATAACTGGCTTGCTTTCTATGAGAGAGATAGAGAGAGAGATAGAGAGAGAGATAGAGAGAGAGACAGACAGAGAAACACGCGCACGCCGCACAGCTTACAACTATAGCAAAAAGTGTCGTTACAACTTTTGGTCTTAATTTATTCCGTCTAGCCCCCTTTCGCAACGCGCGATAAGGAACTTCGTTCCAAAAACAAAAATTATGTTTTGCATTTAAATGTTTATAGCAAATTTAGCAATGATACTTGCGGGTAACTGAATATAACAACGGACCGTTTTTCGTATGATGGCGCAGTTGGTTTCCTGGTAGTATTTTTGTCGCGAAAACATCTCTATTGATTGGTCTAATTGTTCAGTTTGATAACTTTCATTCCTTTCTTTAAATTTTCTAAACCTTAAAAAAACATTTAAAGTTGGCAAAATTCAGGAAGCTTTCTTCTAGCGCCATTGCAAAATGTTGTGACGTAATCGACCGATCAACCAATCCCACAGTTGACAGCTTCAATCAATTTTGCAACGTTGCCATATTTTCAAATCTTGACATTGCGAATAGTGTTCTAGTTCTGACATTTATGTTTTAAGAAACTCGGCAAAAATGTCAGAATCAACCCGATTCAGCCTATTGGCTCGTCGGTCGTTTACGTCATAAAGAGCGCCAATATTAGTAGCTTCAAGATTTGCTGATTTTCAAAAATGTATGGGAACTGTTGTAATTGAAATTTGACTGAAAAAATGTTTTCTGGGTACATTTATATATGCGTTATGTATTTTAAAGCATATTTAAAGCGATAATAATTTCTCGTGTCCTCGCCAATTCTCCCCTAGGACAACATAGATGATTTATTCGAAAAACAATTGATGAAAAGATAAATGAGTACTATTCACTGCGGACGTTATTCATGATTTCGAACAAACTTTTTATATCTTCGTCGATCCATATAAACAAATTTTGCAGAATCATTGATAATAAGAAGAAAGTTGAAATGTTACCCATTTACCAGCAATAAATCAAAAAATATACCGTTTCTATCATTATTTTTCAGTAGTCCATTTATCGATTTGTTATTTTGTTATATACTGTGCCTCATTCGAATTGGGGGCACCCATCGTAATTCTGTGAAATACGATTTGAACTTTGGCAAAATCGTAGTCCTATATGAGACGTACATTTCGCAACAATCAACTAGAGTTTGAACAAATGATTCGGAGGACTGTCTTTGAGAAGATTGATGGTAGAAATGCGTTCAATTTTTCACGCATATTGAATTTGTTTGTTTGTGTTTCTCTCTGTTTCTCTCTCTCTCTCTCTCTAAAACGCTCAAGATGTTATCGTGTTTGTCTTTTATTTTATTTTTATAATTTCATACCTTACTTAAATTTTATTTAATTAGGTTTAGTTTTCCGATGTATAATAATGTTTGTAAAAAATACTGATTGCCAACTTCCGCAATTTTTATGTAGCATTAATGCTAAATACATTATTATTATTATTCTACAGAACACTGAATAAACAGTAATGATGACATCTGGTGGTTCCAAGCCCAGGGTGATATAAAAAAATCGTCACAATATTTTTGCAGAGATACAAAAAAATATAATAATTAAGTAAATAAAAATAAAAAAATACCTTTAAATCCTTTAATAATCATCTTTTCTAGATAGTTAAACTGAAATTTGTTTTTATAATACCCATCACAGACTATCACATTTTTGGGCGAGTAATTAGCGAGATAATAATGATATCAAGAAATGTTCAAATCCTCAATCTTTCGCAAAGTAATCTGAAATTAAGTTCCATTATGATTTTTTCTGCACAATCAACTGACGAAAAAATATAATCAAACAAAAGTTGAAGTAAAATAATAAATATCCGCCTACGCTCGGCATGTTCGATATAGCAGCAAATCCTATTATGTTTATCATTCCGTCCAACTGAGAATGGATATACTGTAGTTACATTCATTGGTGGATCTTTCTTCATGTAATACCTTCAGTCGATTCAGTCCGCTGCTGTTCTACGATCAAAGTAGGCTAGGAGCCGAGAGGAGTTGGTTTGGTGCCTTATAACAGTAAAAACACCAAGGCGGTGCTCGATGCCGGATCGGTAATACATAAACTTTCAAAGACGTATCTTTATGAGCTAGCGTATCGTCTACGGTGACAGGATTATGGCCGGAGAATGGACAAAACGATCTTTTCAAATCTGCAGCTGAAAATAATGAGGATAAAACCCAACATCAAAAAGAATATAGCCGCCATTTGTACTTATGAGTCGAACGATATAGCGGACTCCTGTTGGGCTTATTCAGCGAAAGTGGAAATGAGAATGGAGTTTATTATCTTTGTTTTTATAGGAGTTGTACTTAACATTCGGTTTTTATGTACTTAGTGTATAGATGGAAACAACTTGTCAAGCCGTACACTCATTCACTTGTTTTCAATTTTATTGTAACAACAATCCGTTGAGCCAGTTATAGTCCAGTAAACGCATTTCATTTCAATAACTTCGAATGTGATATAATTGCTAATAGTATAAGAAATTATATTCTATTTCCGCTAGGATCTTGAACTTTCAGAAACTTTGACTTTTTCAACAAGCTGTGTAACATGTAAACTCTTTTTCGCATGATAGATGGAGACGATTCAATGGTGAGAATTCTACTGGTGTTCAACACACTGGGTGTATAATGGTTAGGTATCGCCCGAATTCACACCCTCGTAAAGCTAGTAGAACCATCTTGGGATTTTCGATTTTTTTTGGCCATAATTTTAGGCTAATATATTACCCTATTGAAAAACTTTTTGCTCTTCAATTATGGAAGATATCGCGGGTTCTGCTAGCTTAACGTTAAGCTAGCAGAACCAAAGAACTAATCGAATGCTTATCAAAAATCTGATCACACCACAATTTTAGGCTCAGTTCAGGCTCACGTTTGAACCCACTGCCGATTTTCCTTATATGGGTTTAAAAAAAACATTAGTTCTGCCAGCTTTACCGTAAAGCAGCAGAATTAGTCTAAAATCATGGCCAGAAAAAATCGAAAATCCCAAAATGGTTCTGCTAGCTTTACGTGGGTCGAATTCACTATGAAAAAATAATTAACTAGCTGGTGCCCGCGACTTCGTCCGCGTAGAATTTGTATTTTTCCTGTTTTCCTTTATGTGATTCTATCTAGCTTCGAATATTAACTTGACAGTTTGTCAGATTTAATGATTCAAAAATGACGGATTTTCATACAAAACTTCATCCCCTATTTCACCCCCTTAGGAATTAAATTTCCAAAAATCCTTCCAAGTGCTCACCTACAGTGTCAAAGAAACGAATTTTCACGGTCCTAGCCCCAAGAGCCCTATTGATATGTCAGTCAGTCAGTCAGTTATTCTTCATATATTTAGATAATAATGACAGAAATTTGGCACCCTTCGCAAACTTAGGACAGGGCAAAATACAAGAATATATGTATATTATGTGTGTTTACAAGAACTCTTTTCACCGAAGCGGTTTCGTCTATGTATTGGTTGCTCTCATTGTCCTGTTGGTAATCCAAACTACAATAACAATTACGCCCCATTCAACCATCCATTTATTCCAACACAGTGCAATATGCAAATTCGTTCATCCCTATTGCCGAAAATTTGATATACATTTCAAGATGAGTTGCCTAAAGAGTCACTGTCAAATTTAGTTCACAAAATCGAGTACGTGAATTGTGATGGAATATATATTGGACAAAGAAAACAGTTATTAGGAATGAGAGTGACACAACACACACATGACTGTTTATACTTTTCGATATGCAAGAACCACGCTGTGAGAATACCACCATGATCTGGGTTATAATATCGATTTAAAAAATGTAGAAGTTTTAGATCGTGAAGACAACGAGCTTAGAGGTTAATTTATCCCACTAGTGCATTTTTAATACGTAATTGTAAAGAATTTTCAAATCTCAGGGCTATTTCCTCTATCTACTACTGTTTAGTTCGCAGCAAACTTGAATATTGTAATGTAGTGTGGAACCCTAGCCACGTCAAATACATATCATCCATTGAATCAGTTCAAAAGAAAGTTCTTAAATTCCTGTTCTACAAGAAACACCACACTTATCCCATTTATCACTACGAATACGATTTACTATTGGAAGAATTCAATTTTGTTAGCCTGAGAAAACGTAGAGAAATAGCAAATATCATATTTGTATACAAACTGATAAATAACCAAGTTGACTCAACATCTCTATTATCACTATTAAATTTCAATACTCCACGTATTTCGTCAAGGTCACACTTGTCTTTTCGAATCGACATGCCAAATTCACAGCATCACTACAATAGTCCAATCTCAACTATGTGTAGAAGCCTCAACAATGTACCCTCTGTAGACATCTTCTTTTCTAACTTGAATGAATTTAGAAAGCAACTGTATAAACTTATTCCAAATTAGCTTCGCCATATATACACTTTGAATTTTTTACTTGTATCTCCTTCGTGCATCTGTACTTTATTCTAAGTTATCACCTTTTCTATTTAATCTAACCTTCACTCTTTCGAATGACATATAGCTAGGCATCTTTTTGTTATGATTTTGTTATTATTTGTTACCATTGATTATCATTTACTCCTGATTTACCATTCACTTCAAATTGTTATAATTATTATTATTATATACTCCTGTTATTGGGCTTAGGCCTGTTGGATGTATTATGTCTAAAATAAAAAAAAAAATAAAAAAAAATAAAAGACACTCGAGGCCTATTAGTCTACCACATAACAGGTTGTGATGACAGGTTTTATTATTATTCATGAGTTTAATTTATAGTACTCGCGGTCCCCGGATGAGTAAAAACAAGAGTTGATTTTTTTGTTTGTGTTATTTTTATCGCCATAATTTATTACTTTGCCTATATTTTTATCAGCGGTTCAGATAGTTGACACATCTGATTATGATTAGTTTTTCTGAGATAGGGTATTTTATAGTGGTTATTTCTCCCTCTGCCATTATTTACGGTCTACGGTCTTTTTATGGATAAAAATCCAAGTTTTTGTTATCACTCAGCAGGTGAAATTCCTAATCATTTTAGAATGTGGTGGTTTTCATTGGATGTAATGAATCTTAATGATATATGATGGAACCCCTTATAATTTTCTATCTCAGGGGCTGACATCACACACGTTGAAATTTTAGTTCATAAAGATATTTTTTTATTGGCACTTATGTTTTCTCATTTTATCTCTTGACATGTTCATAACTAATAGATTTTTTCTTTTACATCATTGTTAGCTATTTTCGTCTGCATTTTCGACTTCTTAGAATGGATTATTCGTTAAAATAACTTTTAATATTTGAGGTGACCATTTCTTCACATATAAATTCGTTATATCTATACAGGGTGCTTCAAAATCAAGTATCAAGATTTCAGGTGCGTATTTTTCAGGTCAAAATGAGACTTTTTTCCATGAACATGTGTCCGCAAACGCTTCGTTACCGATCTACAGAGCGTTGAAGTTTCAAGATTTTTTTTATTTGATTCTCCATAGCTCTTTCAGTTTTTGCGATATCGAGATCAAATTTGAAACATAGGTTACGTTTCCGTATGCTGAGTGATTGTAAGAATCTACAGGGAGATATTTTTTCAGTTATTAGGCCCTTTTTCGCCCCATAAACTTCTTTGTAGTACGCCGCAGGTGGATTCTAACAAATGCAATGAATTCTTTGTTTTATTTATAAATTTTTTTGTCTCCTGTAATTTATATGCATCTGCGACCGTTATCGAGACAAAAAGTATGATCATTTTTTGTAATTTGCTACATTTAATTCAAAATTTGAACGATAGGGTTGAACCAATTATCACAATGAAAACAAAAAACGCTACTTATTCGGTTTCTGATCTGAATTACAAGTTTCCTTAAACATTACCTAAAAAATAAGAAACCTAACGAACCTCGACTTTTCATAAAAGGTGCTGGTGATGCCCTCCTCCTTCTGCGGTACAACCTTCCACTCTTCTTCTCATAGACTGCCGTACGCGTTCTAAAATTCTTTTTTCTTACGGTGTGGAAGGCATCAGTAAGAACTTCAATGGAAGGCACTGGTTCTGCACCATTAACTAGGCTCTCTACATGTCCCCATAAAAAGATGTCCAGCGGGTTGCATTCTTGGGACCGGGAAGGGCAAGCAATTGGACCTACTCTGCCATTCCACCGATTGGAAAACACTGTACCTAAATAATCGCGGACGATGACTCGAAAATGAAGGGGGCCCCATCGTGCATAAGCCACATTTAATGACGAACTTCTAAAGGCGGGTCCTCCACTAATGCAGGCAATTTCTTCTGGAGGAAGTTCAAATATGTGGCACCATTTGAAATTCGTGGTAAAATAAAAGGACCAATTAAAGTATCTCCTACTATTCCTGCCCATATGTTTACGATGAACTGTTTCTGGTGTCAAGATTGTCTCATCATGTGTGGATTTTTAGTGCCCAAATATGAACGTTGTGGCAATTCACTACTCCGTCGCGTGTGAAGTGAGCTTCGTCGGTAAAAAGGATACGAGATGAAAATGCAGGATCCCCAGTACAGTTGCGCAGTATCCATAGGGAGAACTGTAAGTACCGTGGAAAATCTCGCGGAAGCAATCCTTGGACGCGCTGGATATGATATGGGTATAGCATGTTTTCGTGTAAAACGCTCCAGACAGTTGAATGGGAAACATCCAAATCCCTTGCTATTTGTCGAGTACTCATACCAGGATTTTCGTCGATAACATTTGAAATCTCTTAACCTCTCACTGGGTTGCGTGCTTGTCGCGGTCTGCCAGCATCGTGCCTTAGAGTCTGAATTCTGCTGTATTCCCGAAGGTGCTGATAGTTGGGAAGCCGGTGATTAGGAAATCTCAGCGCGTACAACCTCTGAGCTTCAAGTCTCTTACCATTAGCCAGACCATAAACGAAATGGATGTCAGCCAGATGTTCAAATGAATATGGTTCATTTTCCATTTTAATGGTAAACAAATACACGATGAGACATCCACCAACTTTCAAATAATGGCAGATGCTTTAAAACAAATCTAATCGTCAAAATGGAAATAGCAGTTAAAGCCCACCGAATTTTTTTTTTCATTGTTTCATTGAAATATTTAATTAACTCTAGCGAATTACAAAAAATAATTTAATTTTTTTTCTCGATAACTGTCGCAAATGCGTAAAAATTACAAGAGAGAAAAATATTTATAAACGAAACAAAGAATTCATTTCAGATGTTCGAATCCACCAGCGAATCACTACAAAAAAATATGGGGAGAGAAAGGGCTTGACCCCTGAAAAAATATCTCCTTGTAGATTCTTACAATCACTCGGCATACTGGATGATGAAAACCCTAAAACGTAACCTATATTTGAAATTTAATCTTAACCCTTTCGGATGCCAGTACAGAATAATGCCAAAAAAAGTTTTTTCTCTACATTTGTGTTTATTGCTATTTTTGGAGATTCATAGAGCAGGAAAAATTATATGGAATCATAGATGACGCCAGTGATTTCAACGTTTTCAGGAATATAATATTCATGGTGGGTAATATGGTTGATATCAAAAAGTATGTCCACAACAGTGGACGCTGCATTCGAAAGGGTTGATATCGCAAAAACTGAAAGAGCTATGGAAATCTTATAAGTTTAACGCTTGTAGATCGGTTGCGGACACATGTTTTTGAAAAAAAAGTCTTATTTTGACCTGAAAAATACGCCCCTGAAATCCTGATACTGAATTTTGAAACCCCCTGTATACGGGGTGACACAGGATATCGGGCCAACCCTGTAATATCGGGCCAACCCTGTAACTTCTGCATTCGTGAACGGATTTTTCTGAAATTCTGTACAGTTATATAAGCAACCATTTCACATTTGATCACATTACAATACAATATGGCGGACTTCCGGTTTTTCTGCAAATGCCAGCAACTTTGTTTTTTCAAATGGAACACCCTGTATATTTTTACATATTCAAGTTCAACAGGTCTAAACAAGTCCAAACCTTATGTCAAATGTAATTTTTATAAACAATTAAATTAAAATTTTTTTATTTTACCTAAAAAAAAAAAAAAAAAAAAAAAAAAAAAAAAAAAAAAAAAAAAGAACCAATCACCTGCATAAATAAGCTAATGTCTGAGTTCTATTCGACATGTAAAAATGTCTGGCTAATTGGTGTACTCCAAAGCCAAAATTTATTCACACACACACACACACACATTTTACCTCGTGGATAAATGAGATTTGGTCAAGGCTATTCACAATGTGTCGCACATAAAAGAGAAACCTAATTTTTTCAGAAAAATTATTTTTTGTGTCATTTATTGATGAATTAATTCAGTCACATCACATTTTGATCAAACATTTTTTTTTCAAATGAAACGCCTATGGGCCACCTACCTGTCTCTCTAGAACAGTCGTTAAGGAAAAGAATGACATATCATTTTTGTATTTCGGTGCAGTAACAAATTGTATAGCTACATTCAAAAATCTACAACCAGTTCATGAGTTTCCTTGCAGTTCGAATAATTTTTCAACTTAGTAAGCTGTGGAAAACAACATTTCTGAATCGTGTCAACTGATTGTGTTTCGTTTCATCTTTCATATCAACTCTCGAAAATTAGTTAACTTCCAGGAATTACTTTCTTGGCATGTTTTTTGGGTAACCTTCCACAGTCTGAAAATGAAAATATAATCAGGGGAATCTATACAAGTGTAGAAAGGGCAAACTAATTAGTTCACCCCGATAAGTTACTGCGTTCACCAAATTATATTTCCTATAGAAAAATGATTCGATTTGTCAGTAACTTATTGTTCCCTGCATATGCCTATAAAAAAAATTCAAAAGATACTTCTCTATATAGTTTTTGATTGCCGTTTCGGGGACTATATCTGCCCCAGTTCTCAAAATCTTCTAAATCTCCTTTAATTGTTTCAATAATTTGGATTTTATCTTGCAGAGTTTTTTTCGCTTTTTCAATATTTCCGGGAATTAGTTTAGTAGAAATGTAAAATCAAAATTATAGGTTCACAAGAAGTAAACAGGTTGATATGTTATTAATTCACGGAGAATGTCTTGAAAATATTGTCGCCGCTTGTCAGTTATACGCTGAACGATACCCAAACAGAAGACACCCACTAAGAACCTTTTTCAAAAATGTGGAGAGAAGATTCCGAAAAGAACCCAACAATGGAGAAGACGATCGTAAGTGAGGAGACAGAATTGAATGTTTTACTTATGTCGATTTTGATTCAACCGCTCCGACGCGGGAATTGGAATACCAATGCAATGTCAGTCGAGAAAACGCTAGAAAAAAAAAACACCATTATCGTGCTTATAAGTATAACTTACACAATTAGTTGACAAGATTCAAAAATGTTGTTTTTCGCAGCTTACTAAGTTGAAAATAAATTCGAACTGCCAGAAAAAACTAGTTGTAGATTTTTGAATTTATACAATTTGTTACTGCACCAGAAATACAAAAATGATATGTCATTTTTTTCCTTAATGAATGTTCTAGAGAGACAGGTAGGTGGCCCATAGGGGTTTCATTTGAAAAAAAATAATTTTTGATCAAAATGTGATGTGACTGAATTGATTAACCAGTAAGTGACACAAAAAATAATTTTTCAGAAAAAATTAAGTTCTTCTGTTATTTGCGACTCATTGTGAATAGCTTTGACCAAATCTGATTTATCCACGAGGTAAAATAAAAAAACAATTTTAATTTCAATTGAAAAAAAATGACATTTGACATAAGGTTTGGACTTGTTTTGACCTGTTGAACATGCATATGTAAACATATACAGGGTGTTCCATTTGAAAAAACAAAGTCACTGGCATTTGCAGAAAAACCGGAAGTCCGCCATATCGGATTGTAATGTGATCAAATCCGAAATGGTTGCTTATATAACTGTACCGAATTGCAGAAAAATCCGTTCACGAATGCAGAAGTTACAGGGGTGGCGCGATATCCTATGTCACCCGGTATGCATATTCTCGGGTCATAACACGGTAAAGTTCTTATCACAATTTTGGGTACGCTTCAAAAAATAATCGTTCCAGGTCCGCTCCAAATCTGTGTTGACCTATTATACAGTGCTTCTCAAAAGTCTCCTCCCCCCCTCTTATTTTTGGAACGATTATACATAAACAAGTGAAGTTTGGAAACTGAATATTAAAGGTTGTAAACTTTCCTACTAGTGATGATAAATGACGAAATCGTCAAAAATGACGTCACAAGGCCATTGTGACCAATAATTTTAAATGGAATTCTACGGCAAGCGACATCTCTTTTAAAAGGTATCGAAAAAACCTATTCAATGATACTAATTTTGTTTGTGTTTATGGCAGTTTTGGCAACTCGCTTTTAAAAAACGCAAAGCTGTGATGAATTAAATCAGTTAATAATAAAATTCCAAATTCAAGCTCCGTCTCTGGATAGTTGTCAAATAAGCTGACGTTGTTGTTAGTCTCCCTAATTCGACGTTGTTGTAATTGTCCAAGTTTTTGTACATTTAATAATTTGTGTATTGTTGATCGAACGTTTAACTATTTAAGCAGTTTTGGTACTCTTAATATTTTTGTACATTTTAATAATTTGTTAAACTGTTGTGAGCCTTAAGTGCTTCAAGAAGCGAAATGGTACGTGCTTTAGGTGATAAAGTAGCAGCGATCCTAATTGTTGGTGAAACTGGACAAAATATTCATGCAGCAGAACGCATTTTCAATGAGAGGTTTCCCGATCGCCCCGTTTCGAGGACTTATTTAAGGGAGCTTCTTCGTAAGTTTGAAACAACGGGTAGTATTAATGATGCGAAACGATCTGGCAGACCACAAATTTCTGATGAGAAAAAAATTGATATACTGGCAGAAGTAATAGTTAATCCTACTTCTTCAACAACTCACGTTGCATCTACCGGTGAAGACAGTCGAAGTACAGTACACAGGGTGTTGAAAAAAAAAACAAATTCCATACATACAAATTAAAAATGGTTCATCAACTCTCAGACGACGACCCAGACCGAAGACTAGAATTTTGTGAAAATATGGAAACTATAACCAACCAACAGCCAGACTATGTCAAAATCTGTTTTAGTGACGAAAGTACTTTCTATCTAAATGGAAACGTAAATACACAGAATGTGAGGTATTGGAGTGACGCAAATCCTCACCTGTTTCGTGAAACACATACCCAATTTCCCCAGAAGGTGAATGTTTGGGCAGGTATCCAGGGAAACCACATCGTTGGGCCTCTTTTTTCAAATACTAATTTAACTGGTGAGGTTTATCTGGAGCTGTTGCAAAACGCAATAAAACCGTTAATCCTTGAATTTTTTTGAAGATAATCCAGATGAATTCGGCAATTCGGAAATAACATTCCAACAGGATGGTGCTCCTCCACACTATTACGGTGCAGTGAGACGGTATTTGGATGAGGAGTATCGTGGTAGATGGATTGGACGACGAGGATCAACGGAATGGCCAGCTCGATCACCGGACCTCACACGTTTGGATTTTTTTCGGTGGGGATACCTTAAATCGAAGGCTTACGCCACTGAACCTGACAATATTGACGTTTTAAAACAACCTATTGTTGCAGAATGTGAGGCTGTTTCCGCAGACACATTTGCAAAAGTACAAGAAGAGTGGAAAAATAGGATAGATATTCCACTGTCAGGAAGTGAATGGAGGTCACTTCGAGCAATTTCTTTAAGTAGATACTGATTCTTAAATCTGTAATTAATATCATACTGAATGGAATTTAAATTTTAATGTTTACTAATGAGCCATTGAAACTGCCATAAACACAAACAAAATTAGTATCATTGAATAGGTTTTTTCGATACCTTTTAAAAGAGGTGTCGCTTGCCGTAGGGTTCCATTTAAAATTATTGGTCACAATGGCCTTGTGACGTCATCTTTGACGATTTCGTCATCTATCATCACTAGTAGGGAAGTTTACAACCTTTAATATTCAGTTTCCAAATTTCACTTGTTTATGTATAATCGTTCCAAAAATAAGAGGGGGGGAGGAGACTTTTGAGAAGCACTGTATAGTCTGCGGAAAAAATATTTCTCTAAGATTGCTCCCAATTTTATTCATGTCCGCTATATCAGAATTGATTTTAAAACAGTCTGGAATAATAGATGTTTGCTTTTCGTAGTCCAAAAAATTGGCCTTTCCTGGCCTAGAACAAAACAATGTAGATCCTGCATTATGATGTATTATCCCATCGAGATTCTGCATAATCAGATATAATACCGGCTAATTTCCACGACTGATGGAGCTCTCACCAGTGGCCCGAGAGAATAGTTCCGCGCTTCGAAATGAGCAAAGAGATTCGGGGGTGACGTGCGCTTTGTCATTTATGCAAAGGGCCCGCCAACAATTCGCACGGTTATAATAACGAGCTAACGTGATGAATAATTAAGGTAATTTGTTCGGGTGCGAATGAGTTCGCCTGCCGCTGACGGCCCGGAAATGTTTTTAGCCGGCGCAACATGGTGGAGTGTGCGAAGAAGTGGATTGGATTTTTTGGCTGATGGAGGACGCGATAATCGAAAGGAAGCGTTAAAAATTCACCCATATTCTTGACGAAAAATAACGACAACTCTGATGTTCATAAATGTGGATTGGAACTATATAATATGGGTTCTATAGGATTCAAAGCTTTTTGGATGTCCTTCCATTGGAGGTTCCTTGAAAACTTTAACTTTCACAAGCTTTCCATTCACTTATCTGTATGCAATTATAGGACGAAGGCTTTTCTCCGACAAAAATGTTTTTATGATTCTTCGCATCACTACTTCACATAAACAGTGGTGTATATAATAAATTGCATGTTGAGGAAAAAAATCCAAAGTTTACGTGCGAAAATTGTTATTTATACAACAAGAATATAAAGCGATACTTTTTTACACGCGCGAGAAGTTTTCATAACGAGCCATAGGTGCAAAAAAAGGGGCTTTATATTCCAGTTGGATACATGATATTTTCCAATACTTTGGTTTTTTAATGTAAAAGTGGAAAAACCCTTTATTATTAACGTTTTGAAAGCAAACTTCCAATTTTTATTGTTTAAGCAGTGACAGTCACATTGAGCAAAATTATTTCAGTCAATCGCAATACATACCTACCAGGAAAAAATACAACAAATATTAGGTTGTCAGGGTGCATAGTAACAATTTCAATTATCGAAGTCGCCATTACTGTAAAACCGTAATCAGATCATTTTCGTAAACTTATGAAATATCGCTTCAATTATGGTGAAGAAAGTGATTTTAGTGTTACATCTGATATTCCTGTCGATGTAATGGAGTCAGCGGAAGCAGTTAGCTCAGAACTTCCACCAGTAAAATCCAGACAACTATATGAAAAAGAATATGATGCATTTGATAGTTGGTGTTCTCAGAAAAAAATATCTGAGGTATCAGAACCCGTCATGCTTGCGTATTTGGGAGAAAAATATAAAACTATGAAGTCGTCAAACCTGTGGTCGAAGTTTTCTATGTTAAATCAACTTAAGCTTTCAACAATAACATACATATTATCCCAAACTGAAGGCATTTCTCAAAAGAATAAGTGCCGGCTATAAGCCGAAAAATGCAAACATTTTCACGAGAAAAGAAGTAACTAAATTTTAGCTTGATGTTTCTGGCAAATTGAAGTAACTCCTGACAGAGCGCATTTATAGCCTGAACGATAATGGTGAAACTTTTGAAATTTTTCTAATAGATGTCACTGATAACTCACTTTCCTGAATTGACATAGCGCCTTCTTTGCCTGTGGTCTTCATATAGTAAAGTGATATTTCTATGTGGTGAAGTGTCACTTCAATAAACGATTTTGAATTTCGTAAAATTGGATATTACTGGTCAAAATGCGAAGAAATTCTTTATCTACATATTTTCAAACTTTTCCAAAATTGTATTGATATGGGGATCAATTGCCATAAGAAAAAAATGTAATCCATAACCTGTGAGAAAACATTCGTACATGTCTCTCTCTCTCTCTTTCTCTTCCAATATCTTGGCTTTTTCCCATCAGGAAGTTGAGGGCCTCGCGGGATTAAACCTCACTTGCCCCCCTTCGTAGGGCACCCTGTATGTCCCACTCGAAGTGATACCACGAATGCCCGAATAATGCAATAGTTTTTGATTATGAAATGCACGTTAGACGGCACTCAAATGTTACAGAATCTTCTGATTTACCAATTAAAGACCCCTTCTTCCGACAAATCCGTTGTCATCCAGCCTGGTTACTGGCGTAGAGAAGAAGGGACCTGATATCTTCACAAACATTTATTCAACTACACTTTTGACTATTCATTTTGGAAGGCACATTGATTAACGGCAGGACTATCACATGTTCACATTTACTCGACTCCTAACCTAAGAACGCCACCAGTCCTTCTTCGTGGTCGGAGTCGCAATCATTTGTACATGTCAACACAATCAAAATTAATCCTAACCTCCAACGTGACCAGCCTACAATCACAGCCTACTGAACCGTCACCGGTCCTGTATTATACAACTAGCATCCCGTCACTTCCAAAGCATAATCACTATTAATGAACGTCCTAACGCGCGGGCTAGTAGATCGTGCTTTGTCTGCATCAGTCTATTTGATTGTTTTCGGAAGGGCAGAGTCGGGGAATTTCATTTTTGACAGGCCGTATTTAATTTCCCGGCGCGGAAAATTTGTTAATTTGTGACAGTACAGCCGGCTGACTTTTGTGTCGCACTCAATTTACATTTCGAGGATTTAATTATAATTTGACGTGACTGTGTCTGTCGCTTCGAGTTGGCGATGACTGGAAGCAATTCGCGTGATACGAAAAGTGTTCTTCCTAATTAATTCATAGAAAACTACATCCGCACCCTAAATAGTTATATTATTAACACTTTCATTAGGAAGGTACGAAGGCGTAGAAGGGCCAACAACAAAATATTTTTCAAAAACATTTGGAATTGTCACTTTGAACTGACAATTGTCACTTTGAAGTGACAATTGTCACTTTGAACTGACAATTGTCACTTTGAACTGACAATTGTCACTTTGAACTGACAATTGTCACTTTGAACTGACAATTGTCACTTTGAACTGACAATTGTCACTTTGAAGTGACAATTGTCACTTTGAAGTGACAATTGTCACTTTGAACTGACAATTGTCACTTTGAACTGACAATTGTCACTTTGAAGTGACAATTGTCACTTTGAATGACAATCAAGAAAAAGCACGACTGGATATGTTGTGATGTTTTGCAAATGACCTGTATGCTGGTGTTTCAGGAAACAACCGATTATGGCCCTATCTAGTACCGAGAAAGAGTATATTGCCGCTGCAGATTGCACTGAGGAGTTAATTTATTTAAAATCACCGATTGACAAATCGAAATGAGACCATCAGCTGAATATCGACAATCACAGAACAGAAATCAATACGAAATGGGCAGTTTAATCAAAGAACAATTATATTGATGTTCGCTATCATTTTATCAATGGAAAGGTGAATGAAGGAGTAATCGATATCCAGTATTGTTGCTCTGATGATCAAGTAGGAGACATTTTCACAAAACCCCTTGCATATTGCAAGTTCGAAAAACACAACAATTCTTTAGTTCCCAAGATTTGAGTCATGGATATTGCCAGCTACCACTCAAGAAAATCCGAAAAAATACCAACGTCTTCTTGGAAACAAAATAACATCATTCATTGGCTTGGTTGGTTGGTTGGAAGCTGACGAGCCAGAGACAGGGTTGGCACTTAGCTTCCCTTGACACTGTGACCAGCTGGGGTCTATTGTATCACTCTGTCGTCAGTGGTTCCTCATTCAAACAAGTTTGTGCCTTTAATTAGGTTTAGAAGCCTGTTGATAAGGTTCTTCGGATTCATGCCTGTTTCCGGGCTGATCTCTCCAAAGGTTCTGTGTCGCCTACTACTTAGGGCGTCACAGTCGAAGATAATGTGATAATCAATCAATCAATAATCACATAGCCTACACTCCACGGTTTCCCTGCGTACTCCCATGGTGTTTAGGTGTTTTCTTAGGCCGCAGAGTCCAGTCAACAGACCTATTATTATACGAGCCTTCGTTCTGTTCAGGTTCAGAAGGTCAGCCGTCAGGGTCCGGTTTGGATGCCCTACCATGACTTTGCTGTGTATTTGCCCGACAGTTTGATCCCAATATTGTTGGTGTCTTCTTTTTATCCACTCGTCGATCAGGGTCCTGCATTGGTTTTTGCTAATCCCATGTGCAGATTCCGGCCCTGTGAATAGCGTTTCAGATGCTTGTCTAGCTAGCTGGTCCGCTTTAACGTTGCCTTCAATGCCTCTATGACCTGGCACCCACATCAAGGTGACCTTGTTGTGTTTTGCCAGCTCGATGAGGTTCTGGAGGCAGTCCCAGACCAGTTTGGACTTTATCTGTATGGAGTTGAGTGCTTCGATAGAACTTTGACAGTCAGATAGAATGTAGATGTGTTTTTTCCTATAACCACTTTCTAGATTCTTCTGAATGCATACCATGATAGCATATGTATTTCAGCTTGGAATATCGTGGAGCATTTGCCAAGTGGTATTATGTAATCCCCTCTTGGCCTTACCCCATGTATTCCTGCTCCCGTTCCTTCAACTGTCTTTGAACCGTCTGTATACCATAATATGTCGGCAGTTGATTGTGATTCTATACTCGGGGCCCATCCAGATCCATCAATTCGTGTTTCGAATGGTTTTTCGAATGAGTATAGGGGTTGCATGTAGTCTGAAATCATTTCGAGTTCTTCGATGTTGATTACATGAGTGATTCTGGTATGTCCAGTTGTTCGGATTCTCCAGTTTTTTGTCTGTTTTAGTCTGTATGCACTCATCCTGGCCTCTCCAATGACATGTAAGTCAAGGGGTTCGAGGTTTAGGATGATTTCCATTGCAGCTGTTGGAGTGCTATTCATTGCACCCGTGATACAGAGACAGGCTAGCCTCTGGATTTTCCCAAGGTTGGTTTTTGCCTGTCTTTGATTTGTTTTTGGCTACCATAAAAGTGAGCCATAAGTTATTCTTGGTCTTATTACCGCTGTGTAAAGCCAGTGCATGGCTTTCGGTTTAAGCCCCCAGGTTTTTCCAAAAGCTCTCCTGCACATCATGAAGGTTATCTTGCTTTTGTTGGTTACATGTTGAAGATGCGGGTTCCAGGTTAGTTTCTTGTCAAGAATCTCATAACAAATCCCATCATCCTATTGGCTGATGATACAACTCCATCGATTTGCAGAGAAAATGTGAATTCACAATCAAACTTAATCCCAAGATCTTTTATCTCCGTGACTCTGTTGATGATATTGTCATCTATTTGATAGGGAAACTCTATCATCTCTTTTTTCCTAGAAAATGACACGATGAAACATTTTGAAATATTCAGTTGTAGATGATTGTGGAGGCACCAATCAAATACTAAGTCTACATCCTCTTGTAAATTCCTGCAGTCTGTTTGGTCTTTGACAACTCTGAATAACTTCAGGTCGTCAGCATATAGAAGTTTTGAGCAGTTAATTTTTCTGCCAAATCATCAATAAATAATAGGAATAAAAGTGGTCCCAAGTTTGAACCCTGGGGAACACCGGAACTGGGGGTATACAAAGGGGACTGGAAGCTTTCGCTCTTTGTACGAAATTTGTTCTCGACGAAATCGCTTCAAAACAGTAATTTGCCTTTAGCCACATCAGTGTGAATTAAACCCCATAGAATTGGTGTGGGGCCAGTAAAAGTGTTTGTAGCAAGGCATAACACTACTTTCAAAATAAGAGACGTTGAAAACCTCTTGCAAGAGGGAATAAAGGGAATGGATTGCGAAAAATGGAGTGAGTGCATCATTTGATTGGAATAGAAAAAAGAATGTGGGAAGCTGATAGCATGCTAGAAAGCACTGTAGAGCCCCTTATTATTTCTCTGGACCTCAACGTCCATAGTTCATCGGACTACTCGGAATATGATGACTCAAATTTAAAAATTAAGTTGTATTTTAAATAGTAGATTTTTTTATAAATATCAATATTTATTCCAATTTATCTACTTTCTATTATTATTACTTTTATATAAGTTTTTATCTATTTAATATTAGAACAATTAATATCTTAATATATGTCTATCTCTATAATTATAATCATGTATAATTATTATTATACTATTATTCTAATAAACTACCTGTGTTATGCCGCTATCACATAAATTTCATTCATGAAAACTCCTCTTTCTATTGTTATGCAAATTAAGGTGACCCAAATTTAGAACAGATTTGGGGTGCGTACGTCTTAAATAACTAAAATACGAAATTCCTAAAAACTATCATTTTAAGTTCACAATACAACTTTTAAATTGTCTAACCTGTTTATTGGGTTCTGTCATTGCAAATTTACATTTTATCACTCTCTCACATTAGGAAACAGAGACAAGCTGTTCTTATTTCTAGCACTGTACATGCCACTCCACTAAATATATATTATTCCACTAATAATTTAGGAATTCCTTATATGAGCCAGAAGGGCTTATATTGTTGATATTCAGTTTGGTGGGTTACAAGTTGAGTTAACAAAATTAGACTCCTAGAAGTGAAACAATCTAAAAGAGGATATAAAATTAACAGTCTTCCAGTCGTTAGTAATCATGTTTCAATTTCCAAAAAAATTGGAGGAAATTGATGTGTTTGCCACACTTTGCTGAAATGTTATTCTAACCTCATAAATATATGTCATGTGCCCATATAGATAATCTGCGGATGCGCAATGGTTTTTTAACGCCCGTTTGGAAAAAAAACAGACTGATTTTCATGACATCACTTTGTTTACATAGGGTCTTATGGTGGGTTATCAATATTGGTAGTTAATAAATATATGGTTCGAAACGATACCTTTGCTTTCATTTTTTCCCATTAGGTTTACTTACCCATTATCTAACTTCGAATGTTTTTTTCACATATGACTCACCTGAAACAAAAAATAAACATAGATTATTTCATGTATATGCCATACCACGAGTTTCTTGTTGGTTAATTTAGTTTGATGTTCATCGTGCCTATTCAAATAAAGATTTTCACCGAAAAGGATTTGCAAAACTATAGAGGCCACTTGCTAAGGATAATAACTTCAGATGAATGCATAATTTCATTTGTGATTTTGTGAACCAACCTGAAAAGAAATCTTCAAGTGAAATTCCACTTCTGCCTCAACAATGGCTGTCAAAAAGAAATACGTGTGTGCTATAGTGGTAGAAGAACTACCTGTTTGAGATTTGTGAAAATACAGTTTTATGTAAGTACGTGGCCAAACTTGAATGGGTGATTCTTTCAGTAATTCTGAGACGAAAAGTTCATATAAACATAGGTCCGGTAATGCTTCGTTTTTAAGATACAGTGTGTCAACATTTCAAAAAGAAATAGTTTTTTCCTAAATATTCTAATAATCAGAGATAAGTGCCATGTGAAGTGGAATGAATAGAAAAATCGAATTTAAACGGTTTTCTTCACATAAAGGATTCAATATAAAATTGAACCAGAGAAAGGTAGATCTCAGGTGAAAAACAACTACTTTCCTGGCAAATACCACGCAGAACGTTGAATGATATTCACCTGAAAATCCATGCATACTTCCATATAATATCAATGGACATTGAATGCAAATGTTTCTTTCTGATAAGCTCGATTATGTTTAATTTATGTCGTGTTCACCTAACAATCCGCATACCGGTTTCAGGCTTCTTGGCCCTCATTTTCAGGTGAATATCATTCAACGTTCTGCGTGGTATTTGCCAGGAAAGTAGTTGTTTTTCACCTGAGATCTACCTTTCTGGTTCAATTTTATATTGAATCCTTTATGTGAAGAAACCGTTTATATTCGATTATTCTATTCATTCCACTTCACATGGCACTTATCCTCTAACGTTATGCTAGACGGGCTTGCCACTCCTACTGAGAAGGAATCTTTTATTAAGAAACCTATCGAGGTGGGAGATTTTCGGAGTGTTTCTTTCTGTCACTAGGTACCGCCAGTTAAAGTTTATCTTTTCCAGCGTACCTATAGGTGTTACAAGATCGATGATGGTTTGTTTACGTTGTGTCTCACTTCAGCCAGAGTTCTTTGGACCTTTGGCTGGTTGACTACTCCGTACTGATGAGGGCCAAGAAGCCTGAAACCGGTATGCGGATTGTTAGGTGAACACGACATAAATTAAACATAATCGAGCTTATCAGAAAGAAACATTTGCATTCAATGTCCATTGATATTATATGGAAGTATGCATGGATTTTCAGGTGAATATCATTCAACGTTCTGCGTGGTATTTGCCAGGAAAGTAGTTGTTTTCACCTGAGATCTACCTTTCTGGTTCAATTTTATATTGAATCCTTTATGTGAAGAAAACCGTTTAAATTCGATTTTCTATTCATTCCACTTCACATGGCACTTATCTCTAACCTATGCTAGACGGGCTTGCCACTCCTACTGAGAAGGAATCTTTTATTAAGAAACCTATCGAGGTGGGAGATTTTCGAGTGTTTCTTTCTGTCACTAGGTACCGCCAGTTAAAGTTTATCTTTTCCGGCGTACCTATAGGTGTTAAGATCGATGATGGTTTGTTTACGTTGTGTCTCACTTCAGCCAGAGTTCTTTGGACCTTTGGCTGGTTGACTACTCCGTACTGATGAGGGCCAGAAGCCTGAAACCGGTATGCGGATTGTTAGGTGAACACGACATAAATTAAACATAATCGAGCTTATCAGAAAGAAACATTTGCATTCAATGTCCATTGATATTATATGGAAGTATGCATGGATTTTCAGGTGAATATCATTCAACGTTCTGCGTGGTATTTGCCAGGAAAGTAGTTGTTTTTCACCTGAGATCTACCTTTCTCTGGTTCAATTTTATATTGAATCCTTTATGTGAAGAAAACCGTTTAAATTCGATTTTTCTATTCTAATAATCCTTCGGATGATTTTGTTAAAATTGGGCAGTGTTATGTGGGGTAGCAAGAGGCTAATTTAGCCCTAACTAGATTGAAAATATCGTGTCCAATGGCGTCCTGGAAGGCACCTTAACCAATATTTTTGACAAAAAAAAATTGTGCCACTGATTTTTTTGCATTTTTTTTAAAACACTTCAAATAATTACTATCAAATAATTACGTATGCACTGTTTCAAGTTATGTCAAAGTCAAATTTGTTTGAACAATTGTTTTTCCTTCCATGGCACTCTAACTTTACTTTCAAAACACTGCAGTAATAATTATCGTTCTTTGTTTCATCGAAAACAGTTAATCTAAAAATTCAAAAGATGACTTTCGTGTAATTTTAATTGTTTGATCATAAATAAAAATCTCGTTATTGCATATCCATGGACAACAATAAAAACATTTTATAATAATTGAAATTTTTTTTTTTTTTTATACTTTTGATAACAATTTCTAAGACTAGAAAAGACCATTGATATGGGAAAAAATAAAATAACCCCAGTTTTTGTGGTTTGGCAGTTCAAATTTTTCATTATGTTGTCCCAGGGACATGCAATAAAGTGAATTTTATGTTTTTTCTCACGAACAAAGCAAGATACAAAAAAAATGCTAGAAATAAAAAAGTTGTAGTTTCAGTTGCTCAATGCTTACTACCCCAAATAACACTGCCGAATTTTAACAAAATCGGCTGAAGGATTATTAAGATATTTAGGAAAAAAAGATATTTCTTTTAAAAATGTTGGCACCCTGTATCTTGAAAACAAAGCATTACCGGACCTTTGGTTATATAAACTTTTCGTCTCAGAATCACCCCTTCGAGTTTGGCCACGTACTTACATAACACCCTGTATATATAGATCCTATTATTTATTCGGCTTCACCCAATTTTACAGACGAATGAGATGTTTTTATATATAACTGACAATGAATCTAATTTGTGATTACACGGTTCATAGTGTTTTCTCGCCAAAATTCAATAATATCAATATCAATATTATTTAACAATTAGGGTCGAGGGCAATAATGAAAAAAGGCGTGTTTTCTTGAAAACAAAATGAAAAGGAAAAACTACCTATGTATTCTCTTAAGATTTGGTAAACGAGTAACTTATCGAGACAAATTAATTCAATTGTCTCTCCAGACTTGTATAGAATTTCTTCATAGATTTTTTTTTAATTTTCAGATTGTGGAAAAAAAAAACAGAAACTAATGTCGAAAACTAATGTTTCTCCACAAAGAATAACTTTTAATCAATGAAGTCTACCTAGTTTAAAACATGTAGAATACTTTCCATGACAATAAACCCTTGGCAGCTCCTCTAACAAAGATCCAATGGGACCTATTGTTTGTATATCGTGCAATATTTATTACTATTACAGAGCGCTTTCTACCGATCATCATCAGTAATTGTGAATACAAGGGGAGTCGAGAAAATGTATAGACATTCACAAATTTAAAACATGCAACAAACAATGTAAATGTCGATCCTATATACAGCCCTACTATTCCCACCCAATGGAGATCGTCATCAAACCTATCATGTTCCTAATATCCACCTTCAATCTAATCCTACTCACTTAATGGGATTTTCGAAAAAACACTGATGATCATCGGCGTTGCACACGTTAGAGTAAATCATCGCTAAACCAGTTGAAATTTTTCCCGCCGTCCGTAATTAACAGAGATATAAGGCATTTATAGTTCAGGTTATCACGTGGATTGCAATTTTCTTTCATTCGTGACTTGTACGCGGTTTATTTTTAACCTCGGTTATTAGCGTGTCTCTCGAATCGCCACATCCATTATGGGGTTATTACAGGTTAGGGCTTCGCGTGGGCATGGAATTTTATTTGGGAGTTTCATCGCAGTCCTGAAGAAATCTCAGTTTCCATTGGGATATATCAACAGAATATTAACCTAGGAAAGTGTAATGTAGGCAATTGGGAATTCAAAATTAGTTGCCAGCGCCAGAGTGGCAAAAATTCAAACCAGACATACTTACATTGTTTGTCTGTTTTCTCACATTGTTTGTCTGTTTTCTTCACTTGTGTTCGGAGTTTTTCTGAAAATATTTCCATTTGGTATAATTTTCCAGTTTTTTTGTGTAGTTGATTTGTTGAAAATATGAACAGGATGTTCATAGAATCAGATGTGGAATCATTTGCGACTGAAAGATAAACTTTAGTCACTATCTTCCATCGTCAAGATAACCTCTTGCGGATTATTCATGTTGAAGGAAAACATTTCAGGATAGTTGATAAAGATTTTTTCAGAATTAGGTCACGATAAAATGAAGTTATTTTTGTGAATGTCTAACAGAACAATATTCCCAAGTAAGCCACGCTGACACTACATCTGATAGATATTCTGAAAGATCTCTAACTCAAAGAATAATTGAATGAAAATTTGCATTTCATTCAGAATTATTTGATTTTCTATTCCAGTCTTCTAGACTCAATGAATGAGTGAAAGAAGAATGTTTTCCAAAAGAGTAATCATCTATTGACGATAAAGAGACATCGATCATTGTTCTTCAAACATTTCGTCGCATTGAAGACCTAGTGAATGCGATGATGCTCTCTTGCGTCAATGTTACGAATGATTTCGTGGTTACTTTTTTTGGAAAACATCCTTCTTTGCCTCATTCATCTCTCCATGGAGTTCTTAATTCAAGACTGGAATAGAAAATCAAATAACTATTTGAATAAAAATGCAAATTTTCAATTTCAGATTTGTTCTTTTGAGTAAGGGGCTTTCCAAGTTCAATGTCCAGCGTGGCTTTAGCCGGGAAAGTAGTTGTTTTCTGTTAGACATTCACAACAAATAACTTCATTTTTATCGTGGATTTTTCAATTCACAGAAAAATCTTTTTATCAATATCCAATTGAGAATGTTTTCCTTTTTTGTGTAGTGTTATTCATTTCAAGACTTTAGTGAAGTGTTATATTTAAATCTTAAGACGATATCATTTGCGGAAACGCTCTTTGAAGGAGACAAAGTATGTTCTAAATTGCTTGCAAATGAAATCTTTTTCGAAGTTTCTGGAAAGCTTAGTGAAGTCATCGGGAATTATTCTGAAGAAATGTTACACATTATTATTTGTGATTGTTCAAATTAAAAATAAAACTAACAAAAACAGTTTTTTTATTTCATGGTGTGAGAATGTGTCCTTATCACCTAGATACACAAATATAGTCACTCTTTTTCCATACTGTATGAATAATCTTCGGTATGTCGAATAATATCTCTTTTTTCTCTTCTTATGTCTCTTTTTTTTTTCTTTTCAACTCTCTTCGAAGGTTCTCTTTCTCACTTTTTTTTCTCGGCCACACACGATACAGAAACATTTTGGGAAGGTATTCTTCTTCAAGATCCCAAGAGCCCGTCGTCTGTGTATAGACTCACTCAATCCTAGATTAGTCTGCACCAGTAGGTTACATTCATTTTCTCACGGAAAATGATAAAAACTCATTCCAGTACAACGGGATCGTTTTGTCCAAGAGTCACATTGAGGTACAGAACAATAATGATTTGAACTAGAATCACCCATTTTTTCACTCGAGGACGTACAATAGTCAACAGAATATTCACCAGGTAAACCAGAATTTCATTGAATGTCATCAATCACAAGAGATTCGACAAGTTTCAAGCGTACAATGGCTAAAATCATATAAACATTATTGTTTCAAAAAGTAAACAATATGTGTCCATATCACCTAGATATAGTCACTTTTTTTCCATACTGTATGAATAATTTCCGGTTTGTTGAATAATATATCTTTTTTCTCTTCTTAACTCTCTTTTCTTTCCTCACAACTCTCTTTGAAGGTTCTGTTTTTCACTTTTATCTTGGCCACAGACGATACAGGAGGATTTTGGGAAGGGACTGGATTCTTCTTCAAGAGCCCATCATCTGTCTATAAACTCGCTCACTCCTAGATTAGTCTGCACCAGAACGTTACGTTCATTTTCTCATGGAAAATGATGAAACTTATTTCAGTACAAATATATATATATATATATATATATATATATATATATATATATATATATATATATTTCTATGTATATTGTGAGCCTAAGTAGAATATGGATAGATAAAAATGTCAAAATACTATAAAACAATCAATTTTATACACTGTCAAAATTATTATAACTCATAATTGCTCAAAAGAACAATAAAAAGTCTAAAGTTAAAAAAAATTCAGGAATAAACAGTAATCAACACATTTATAAATTTTAAACATACGTATATGAAACTGAGCAAAAAAGTAGCCAATGATAGAACAGCAAAGTCTTTATAAAAATAGCCAATCGGGAATAGATGGTTAGGTGTAAAATTGGAAATTGTGGAGAGGAGCAATGAGATGGTATCAGAAGCCAAATATTATTGAAATTTGTAAATAATGATAAGAGGGAAAAATAATTGTATATATAAATTATGTAATATAAATATAAACAGTGAAAAGTGACAATTCAGTGCACCAATTCAAAAATTCAAATGAAAAAACAAGGAGAAAAAGATGTATCTAGGCGATAGAAAACAAAGCTTCAAGAGAGATCGAAAATAAATTTCCAAGCGGATGCCACGCAAAAATTTTACTAAAAGAAAATTGGAATAATCCCATCATTTGGTAAACAAAACCAATAGTACCTTAATGATAACATATCCACGGATTCAAATGCTGATTTCCGCATCTAAATAGTTCCTGATTCATGGTATTGCAGTCCTGACAGCGAGTGGAGAGAGGAGACATCCTGATTCATGGTATAAGTAGAACACCAACAGTTCCAACCAGGTATAAAACTTTAATAGTTCTCTTCCGGTCCTGAACTATTTCACCAATAACATATTTCACATTCGTAGAACTTTATGTCACACATATTTTGAAAATAACAGAAAACGTCACTCACGGAAAAGTGAGGTTCTGTTTATCATCCATGATCTGATTTATTATTATTATCCGTGAATATTTGTTCTGATTCACCCTAGTATAAGTTATTTCCGTAGGCAGGTATTATTAAGTCTTCCTGAATGAAGGAGATAATTGCTTTTGATATTTTGTTGTTTGTTTTCACAATGATCAATAACATACCAAAGACCATTCAATAAACTGAAGTTAGCCAGCAGTGGCAGTGTCTCTATTGCCTTGAACCGGCCACCTTGAGATAAGGGCGTACCAACTGTTGCTTAGCGTGGTGAGGAAAATAATAATTGTTGGTAGCGTGACGAGAGAACAGTGACGTTCGCTGGCAATTATTATTACAGCATACAATACAGGGCAGAAATATCTATTTATATCATATCAATTTGGCTCCAAAGAATACCAAAAAATAATTAGCAATTTCTATATACAAAAACAATATATATATAATATTTCCAATTCATCAAAACATAACAAAATTGCACCCAAAACGGGACAAAAATATTACAATATTATATTTAAAAAATTCAACATTATATAAAATATATAGTAAGTGTATTTATAACATTATATTTCAATTTTCGACATCGATCGAAGTGGGGAAAATCCAAGTATGTTGATAAAATAAAATACCTTACTTACAAGAGGAGAATGCGTTTTTCGATGAATAAAAGATGTAAAGACATATAAAATGTAAACATGAGCAATCAATTAGATTTATGGAATAATATTTGTAACAAAACATTACTGGTAATTTACAAGCCGGAATTGTAGAACATTCTTCGAGTTATTAATGTGAAGTGTGGGGAATCAACATAGAGTTGAATTTAACATAACTAAATAACGTCAATTTATAAAATTCTCAAGAAGAAGAATAGATTTGTCTTAGCTGTCCAAAATGAAAGTGGAACATCAATTGTCAATTATTGAAGAGATTTTCTAATGGTTAAATTGGATAAATAAATTTTATTATGTTATTATATTTGTAATATCTTCCATGTTGGTTTGTATTGAATAGAAAAGGAAGATGAATTATTTTTGAGAGCATTCGGGTTCTCGTCTAAGATTAAAAAATAAGAATAGATCTCACTTAAATGATTGAGATCTGTTCCTTTGTTTAAACAATTGTTGGATGGAGAAATGAATGCCATTTCCAAAAAGATTTGTTTGAAGATTTTTTACTAAAATTTTTGTGGAGTTATAATCCATATTGTGATCTTCTTTATTCACATGTCCACTGAGAGCACATCTTTCAGGGTGGTAGACTTCACCCTCTACAATCACTTTTGTGGGCACTTATACGGTCTTTTAGTAACCTAGCTGTTTGACCTATGCAAGTTGTAACCATGAATATATAGGTCAAACAGCTAGGATACTGAAATACCGTATAAGTGCCCACAAAAGTGATTGTACACTTCACCCTGAAAGATGTGCTCTCAGTGAACATGTGAATAAAGAAGATCACAATATGGATTATAACTCCACAAAAATTTTAGTAAAAGAAAAGAATGGCATTCATTTCTCAATCCAACAATTGTTTAAACAAAAGAACAGATCTCAATCATTTGAGTGAGATCTATTCTTATTTATTAATCTTAGACAAGAACCCGAATACTCTCAATAATAATTCATCTTCCTTTTCTATTTAATACAAACCAACATGAAAGATATTACAAATATAATAACATAATAATATTTATTTATCCAGTTTTACCATTAGAAAATCTCATCTTCAGTAGTAATTGCAATTCCACTTTCATTTGGACAGCTAAGACCAAATGTCTCTTCTTCTTAAAAATTTTATAAATTGACGTTACATTTTAGGTTATGTTAAATTCCAACCTCTTTGTCTTGATTTTCCCAAACTTTTCACATTCATAACCAAAGAATGTTCACAATTGTTCTCGGCTTTTAGTGAATTTACCAGTAATGTTTTTGTTACAAATATTATTCCATATAAATCTAATTGTTGCTCCATGTTTTACATGTTTTAATGCTGTCTTTACATTTTTTGTATTTCACCGAAAACGACCATTCTCACTAACATTGTAAGTAGGTTATTTTCATATTTATCAACATACTATAGTATTTCACCATTGTAGCTCCCTGATGATGACAATATTCATTGTCGAAATATTGGAAATATAATGTTATAAGAGTACACTTGCGTTTGCTGCTGTCCCAAAGAATTTCTCAGACTTTTTCCTAACTAGTCAGCAAAGACTACCTCTCCTCTTTCTTTAATAGAGAAGAAGGAATTTAAATTTTTCTACAACTATGAAAATATTCTTATGTAGAGGAAACGTAGCATAACGACGGTGATATGATCGATTCCGACCAAGTGTACATGAATAATAAATGAACTACTCATTGGCTAGCAGAACCTTTTTCCACTCGACTGATCCATATTTTTTCATAGTCTGTCCATAAATTGTAACTCAGATATGTAATATGAGAATTGAAAGGTAGTCAAATGAAATATATAGGCGAAGGATTCTACTTCATATTGGTTTACATCCATCTCATTCAATGTAACAAAAATTGAACTCGAACATCTGTGAAATATCACTTCAAAGATCACATTACAGAAATCAGTTCTGAAATGACTGGCTTCGCTAATTTCATTAATTATTTTAATAAATGTAAATCATTAACACTATTATTATACTGTGAGAAAATGGTAATATTACATGTGCGAGTTTTGATGAATGATTCCATCTTTTTAAATCGAAATCAACTCGAAGTTAAGAATTGGAGACTGCATGTGATTAATTAATTAGATTATGTTTATGTGTATACACATTTGAAATTCAAATTAGAAATCAGTGATGTGAATCATATTTATAATATGTTGGTTACACCTACCTATTTGCTTGGACTACTTGCTCGGAATAACATTGAACTTCTATATGAAAATATTGTTACAGCCACAATTATGTTAGTAATGCTGCACAGGGTGGAATAAATGATTTTGACTGATAAAAAATTGGGTTGAATGGTGACTGATTTATGAAGTTCAGGTTTCTTCAACTGTACTGAAAAATATTGTTATTTTTACTTTCCACCGAAACAAAATCATATATGCTCTTTTTTAAAAAAATCTAGTTGATCAGTGTTCCTAATATAACCCCTTATACTACAGGTCCGCAACTTGAGAGCTATTTGATTATTTTCAACTGATTTTCATGTATTTCTGTCTGCTGAATACGAACAACAGTTTGAAAAAAATCCTAGACGCCAGGATTTAACACAAAATACAAAATTCTCTTCAAATCCAGCAAATTTTTCTCAATTTTTGGTATTTTTTTATCTTGGGGATATTGACTAAATTTAAAGTGAAAATTACTCTTAATTAATTCACATCTGACAGTTTATGTTTCATTTGTGGTGAGTATACAGTGTTCAACACTGGATAATAATAATAATAAGACGTTTATTTCGAAGGTGAAGTACATTACACTGCAAGAGTGCTATATTTAAAATTAAAAATAAACGTAGTTAGGTCACGAAAGCATAGCTTGTGTGACAGTAGTACTATGTTTTAATGTTGATAAAAAGATTATTATGATATGATATAGTGAGGTGAAAACATGTGTATATAGAACAATAATAATGTACAAAAAGTAATATAAATATAAAAATAAAAAATCAATAAAAACATATAATATAACATAAAATCTAAAAGTTATAGACTAAAGTATGTATATCAGTACGGGGCTTGGATAAGATGTATTTTTTCAGATCTCTCTTGAATCTATTTGTGTCTGGTAGTTGGTTGTAAAGTTTTGGGCTGATATATCTGTGGCTTTTTTGGCCGACAGCTTTATTCATAAAAGGAATCTTGTATTTATTTTCCTTATTTCTAGTGTTATATTTGTGGTTAATTTTTTGTAGCTCATGTTGTGTTTTGTGGATCTTTATGTTGCTGGAGAGTTGTACTGGGTCGGATATTTCCGTTTGTTGGTGGAGATCATCTGATGGGTGAGTTCGTTTTTTATTGTATATTATTTTCAGTAGACGTTTTTGGGTCATTGATACTTTATTCATTATTGTCTTATTTGTTGATCCCCCTGCAATATGTGATTGCACGAGGGAAAAGTATGAAGTTCTTAAAGATTTTTCATCATCTCTCAGTATTTTGAAACGGTATATCAGGAATTGCATTTTTTTGTGTAGGTGGTTTATTTGGATATCCCATTTCAAGTTGGAGTCTATAAAAATTCCTAGGTATTTTATATGAGAGAATGGTTTAATTTCAAATGCAAATAGCTTTTTAGATTCAAATATTTCCTTATCGCACATATCATTTTATCTAGAACCCGTTACGATTGTTGAAGTTGAGTCATTAATAAGTAGACTGAAATCTTCCAACTCCTCTGGCCATGATAATATTTCTAATAATTTATTGAAGAAATGCAGCTCGTGGATTAGTGAACCTCTGAATTACCTAATCATTCTTTGTTTTGAGGAAGGAAATTTCCCAGATAACTTCAAACTGGCAATAGTTCAGCCACTTTACAAAAAAGGAGATCCGAATGATTTTGTTAACTACAGAGCAATAAGCCTGTTATGAAGTATCTCTAAATTATTTGAGATGGCAATTAAGGATCGGTTAACCAATTACTTACTCAAGTACAAACTCTTATCGTCCGACCAACATGGTTTCTGCAGTAACAAAAGTACAGAGACAGCACTATCTGAGTTCAGCGGAGGGATCATTTCAAGTATCGACAAAAAAATGTTTGCTTTGGGTATTTTCATTGATTTCTCGAAAGCTTTCGACCTAGTGGATCATCGATTAATCACTGCCAAATTAGAGAGATATGGAATAAGAGGTTTGTCTTTAACTTTAATCGAGTCATACCTCAGTAATAGAAAACAAATGATAAGAGTCAATAACATTTTCTCTGAAAAAATGGATGTAGAGCAAGGTGTGCCGCAAGGTTCTGTGTTAGGTCCTCTACTTTTCAACATTTTTGCTAACGATCTCATTCTCTATATTCAAAGGGTTCAGAATGTTCATGTTATCTGCTATGCAGATGACACGAATATTTTGGTTGTTGACAAGGATCTCAATAAGCTGAAAACTACTGCTGAAGCGGTATTTGCCAATATTATAAAATGGTCCAACAATAATAACCTACAACTGAATCATCGTAAAACAATAACTGTTCTTTTTGGTAATGGCAGGACTGATGAAATCAAACTTTTTGAAGGTTCCAATGATGAAATAGTAAGTAGTAAATCAGTGAAACTATTGGGGGTTACCTATGATAGGAAACTTCACTGGAATTGTCATATTGATTGTTTGTGTAAAAAATTACAGAGTAGCTGTTATAGTCTGAAATTTATGAAGAACCACTGTAGTGAGTACACACTACTGTCATTGTACTATGCAAATTTTCATTCCCATATAAAGTATGGAGTTTTGATTTGGGGAAATTGTGCACATGTGAATAGAGTATTGGTACTTCAGAAATATGCGATTAGAATTCTTGCTAGTATCGATACTAGAACGAGCTGCAGAGATTATTTTAAAAAATTCAAAATCCTAACTGTTGTAAGCTTATATATACTGGAAGTTTGTACATACATCTTTAAAAATAAAAACAAGTTTTTGAATACTGCTGAGAAGCATGACCATAATACACGTTTCAAAGGCCAACTACAACCTGAGAATCACCGGACTACGCTGTACCAAAAAAGTTTTTTTTTTACTGGCTGTAAATTATACAACTCTCTTGATGAGCATATTAAAAGCTCCCTCAATTTAAATATTTTCAAAACAAGACTGAAACAGCAGCTAGTTCAGAAGGCCTGCTACACTATAGATGAGTACTTAGTATAATTTGTGTTATGCAATATATGCAATTGATTTGATTTGTATTCAATATAGCATACTTATATATACGATTGTCTCTCTTGTTGTCTCTTGTGCATTCACGTCTTCTACCTTTTCATGATATATTGTCCGAAAAGTATGTTCCTGCAAAGATGATTTTCTCAATTTTTATCATATATTTTAATCTAATGGTATGTATTTTATTTTATTTTGTTTTGATGTTTAATTTATTTTGTTTTGATGTTTATTTGTGACTTGTCATAAACATGCATCTGTCTTTGGTCCTTGTGATTGAATTTATATGTATATTTTATGATGAATAAATTGATTGATTATTGATTGATTATCAATATTCAGGTTTACCGACGGAGGGGAGTTTCTTATATTTGTGTAGGCAGGTAGGTAATAAGTTTTATTGCAATTTTGTTAAGAGTTTATGTGTAAACCAGTTTTTAATGCTCAGAAGATCTTGTTCCACCTTTGTTTTCAGGGTAGCCCAGGATGGTGCTCGTGAAAGACAGCGGTGTCGTCGGCATATGTAAAGATTTTTACAGAAGTTGGTAATAAAAACAAGTCATTTAGATATATTAAACAAAATTGGGCCTAACATAGTGCCTTGTGGTACACCGTATAAATTTTTTAAATCACTTTTGAAATCGCTACTAGTGTCGACCATCCAGGTAGCTACTGAATACTTCCAAGCGACTCCTCTTATACCGATATTTTCAAGTGACTGCAGGCGGAGTGGGTGGAAACCTTTAGACAGGTCTATGGACACACAAAGACCTGCCTTATTGGTGTCTAGTGCATTATACATTTCTGTTGTTAAGTCTAGTATGGCATCCTGCGTTGATATTCCTTCACGGAATCTATATTGTCGGTCTGAGAGAATATTGTATTTTTTTATGTAAGCTGATAGTCTTGATTTCATAACTTTTTCCACCAATTTAGATAGGGTTGTTATAAGTGATATAGGTCTATAGTTTATTACTTCATCTATATCTCCAATTTTGAATATTGGGAGAATCATGGACGTTTTTTAGATCCGATGGAAATATTCCTTAAGCTAGAAATTTATTTTTATCAGGTATGTTAGGGGTTCCAAAATATAAGGTGAGATGTTTCAGGATTTTAGCACTGATTCCTACTGCTTTTTTAATTTTTGAAGATTGTATTCAATTCTGCTGGGGTTGTAGGGGCTAGAAACATGGATCCCGTAGTATTTAAGTTTTGTTTCGGGCCGATGTAGTTCAGGTTTCTGACTATTTTATCAGCTAAGACTTTACCTATATCAATGTAGTGTTTGCTGAAAGCTTCGACAATTTTGTATATCCTTTGTTTTAGTTCCTTCGATATGAATATGTTCTATTTTGGTTGTGTGCCTCTTTTTACCGCAAATTTCCCCTACTGTTTCCCATAATTTCGTGTTATCAGTTTGATTTTGCGCGATTTTTGCTTTATAGTGATTTACTTTTGTCATTTTTAGGATATTATTGAGTTTGTTCCTGTAGCGTTTGTAGTTTTCCATTAAAATTTCATCATTTGGATTCTGAAGAGTTTTTTGGTACATTTTGTGTATCACAGACTTCGCATACTTCGGACAGAAACTTAGAAATGAAGATAAAGTATGTGCCTCATAAAGTGTGTGAACGCCTCATGAAGTGTGTGAACGCTGTGTTGAGGGCCTCTGAACTTGGTTCAAGGGTAAAAAAAGCTTTCCATTATGGAATTCCTGTAGAATGGCGGAGGTCATTTTCAGATTCAGCGTACAGAAAAGTATAAAAAATATGTGGAATAACAAAAAACAGCTCTTAAATGTTTTTGTAATGTAATATTTTTCTGGGGTTCTCAATTCCTTATACGAAACAGTGTCATCAGTAATATTTCCATGGATTTTCTCATATTGAAAACAACTACTTTCCTGAGTAATGCCACGAGGATCGTTGGATTATATCTGATGATTAATCGTGCAAAGCCTCTCAATGCAAGGTTACTTTGCAAGGCAAAATATACTGGTTTGTGCCTCATCAGTACGGGGTAGGTCATGCAGACAACAACTAATGCCTGCAAACCAGAATGAACTGATCAAATTATCTCTACTTCAAATCTCCAGCTGAAGCAACTCCTGTCAAACAATTCGAAGGCGAGGGTAGGAATCTGTAATGCACAGTTATTGGTTTGCATAAGTGTCAGAAGATATCCTGATTTTATACCCACTGTAATCTAACCCAAAGTATAGGTTAGTGAAGTGGGTCGAATATCTATCATAAAAGAACTACTTTCCTGGCTAACCGATCCAGTTCAGGGTGACCACCTGAATATATTAAATTTTCCAAATCAAGTCAATCAATATGATGACGAATTCTATCCACATTTAGATCAGCCCCTTTACCCTTCTCCATCTCCAGGATTTTACCTACAGAATTAACAGTGAATTCTCCAGTGTATTCAATTTCACTTCAGTAAACAGGATGGAGCTGTCTCTTTGTATAACGTTTCACTCATTTCAATTTCTCACGCACATCTGTAGCATTCCAAGATAAATATAAATGTTTCACAGTAGCGTGTATCATATTATACACTTTCAATACATTCAGGTGGAGAATCTCTCCACAGAAATATGCAGATTGGGAAAGGGAAAATTTGTGGTGAGCACTTTCATTCGCATACAGTACGAGACTTCAGAAGGATAAATATGCAGATGGATGATAAACTTGTAAATGAACCACTTTCGTTGTTCACACAGGGGCTCCGGGAGGATAAAGAGATTATTGGAGTGGTAAAGGGTATTTCTTGACGAGCGGAATAAAAATTCGGTTCAATAATAATATTAGTTTACCTACGAGGATATATTAAAAAAATAGTACATACTACTTTCTAGTAAATGAACTTAATAAAATCCACTAACAGCGGAGCCTGTCTTAATTCAGTGGCGTCCCTGTTGACATGCCCTGCCATATTTTTGATCAAAATAATGTTACGCCACACTCTTTTTTCCAAATAAATATTATTATTGTAATTGTCCTCTATATTCTCATAAAAATGGTCTCTTGCCTTTTTACAAATACCGAATTAGCAGACAAGCATTACTTGTATGGGCTTGCTGACGGGATTGCATATGAAGCCAGGCGACTGTATCAAGAGCGCTTCCCAAATAGAATGGTTCCTGATGCTCGAACGATTTCAAGCACCCACAGAAGGTTATGTAAAACAGGAAGTTTTGAGCCAAGTCATCACTTGAAAGGAGCACATCGGACTGCAAGAACTCCAGCAATTGAGGTAGCTGTTTTAAATTCAGTTGACGAAAATCCTGAAATAAGTACGAGGCAAGTTGCCAATAATTTGAATATCGCCCATATTCTAGTATGGAGGATTCTTCATGAATATTTATTATTTCCCTATCACATTCAACGGGTTCAAGCTCTTGTTCCTCGAGACTTTCCATTACGAGTGAATTTATGCCAATGGTTTCTCCAAAAAGTTACCGAAAATCCTTTATTTGCCAGAGTAATTTTATTCACGGACGAAGCTAGTTTTACTGAAAACAGGATCAGAAATTTTCATAATAATCATTTTTGGGCCGAGGAAAATCACCAGGAGCAGTTCTCATTGAATGTCTGGGCTGGAATTATTGGAGATTACCTAATTGGACCTTTTTTTCACCACGCAGATTAAATAGACATAATTATCACCGATTTTTTTAAGATAATTTGCCAATTCTGTTGGAAGATGTTCCTATTTTAATGAGAAATCGCATGTGGTTTATGCACGATGGTGACCTGCTCATGTTAGTGCTCTGGCACGCGAATATTTAAACCAAAACTTTCATAACCGCTGGATAGATCGTGGGGGAACAGAGTCATAGCCAGCTAGATCCCCAGACTTGAACAGTCTTGATTATTTTCTTTGGGGTTCTTAGGACTTTGGTGTACAGTCAACCAATTCTAACTGAGGAAGAATTGCGAAACCGCGTAATAGTTTCCTGTGAAACAATAAGGAATCCAGGAATTTTCCAAAGAGTACGCGAGTCAATGACAAGGAGGGCTGAAGCGTGCATACTTGCGGACATTTGGAACAGTTAATTCGATTTTGGTAGTTTTTGTTCAAAATAGTTATGCTTTTACAAAAACTAAATAATAGTTACCATAAAATTATAAAAATCTTGCCTAGATCCTTTGGTTACCACACTTGTGAAATTAAGACTAAGAGGAAAAATCGAATAGGGACAAGCAAATTAATGTGTTTTATTTTCTAAATCGAAAACCGTACGCCGGACGAAAAGAATGCATGTGACCATTTTTATGAGAAGATAGAGGACAATTACAAAAATAATATTAATTTGGGAAAAAGACAGTGACGTATCAATATTTTGATCAAAAATATGACAGGGCATGTTAACAGGGACGCCACTGATAAAAAATAAGGAATCCTTTATTATGGAAAAAAATTATTTTTATACGTACTTTGCATGTACCAAAATTTGAAAAAAAGCCAAAGCGGTTTCAGAGATATTGGGAAAGAACTGATTTTTTTGTTAAATTTCAACATCCTGTATCCTGTAGAAATAAAGCGGTTGCGGACCTAATTCATAAAAATAATTTTTCTCAAAATCATCCAAGGATTATCGCCCTTCAGGATCAGCCTTCAATTATGAAACACCCTGTATAAAGAAACATCCATTTTAGATATCAGACAAATTTACTTTCTAAAAACAGTATTCTGACCACACACAAATAAACATTAACTGAAAAAATAGAACACAAATATGAAACGCGTAACAAAAATCAATTCATATATCCTGAAATCTCAGAAAAATACCCCCCAGAGATCCTATTTTTATCTAGCTCCCCACCTATATAAACAAATTCCAATAGAAATCAAAACTATTGGTAGCATAAATGTATCCAAAACTAAACTTGAAATATGGATCTTAAACTTCTCAAGGATGCAGATACACATATATATACATATTGACATGAAAAATATTTACTATTATCGAGAAATGAATTGAAACTGATTCTGTATTTTCAATTATTCATACTATTTTAAACTGTTGATGTGCTACATTATTTTATTATTACACTTCTACTTCTAGTATTCCACTGTATGTACAATCTACACTTCTATTCTAGTATTTTATTACATGTATAACCAATTAATTCTAGCATTTTAACCTACTTAGTATAAACTATTGATTCTAGTATTTTAACCTATTTAATTCTAGTATTTTATTACAAGTATAACTCATCTCACGTCCTGGATTATTTCCACGTGAGAGTTAATTTTTTTACTATTATCATTATCTTGTAAACGTATTTCTTTTTCATAACTACTATGAGCTATATATAATCCATCCCACGCACAGGTTTGTCCTTTTGAGGGAACCCCAAATCTATTGGTCAGAGTGAGTATTGTGGAATTGTCAAATTGTCGTTGAATAAATATTATTATTATGATTATTATTGACTGGATTATAAAGAATTAATTCAATGAGAATAGCTGACCATTTATCAACCAGGTGAAAAATCTGATAAATATAGAAGAACTAACTCATTCATAGAGAGTTAAATTTGGACGTGAACATTTTGAAACAAATTGCCAAAAGAGAGGATAATGGATTGCCAACCGCCCTGTTATCGGGGAAAAATTATGAAAAACTTTTTCTGAAAGATAACGAGAGAACTTTGGCTTGCATAGCAAATTGAACCCCTTCCTTTCGCGCAACCATTAGTTCAATAAAGTGTACTACACAAAGTGGATCATTATAAATTCCATGTCCCTTGTCATGCGATTCTTCAGCAAAAAATACTTTTCAGACAATTGCCATAAATATTAGACGACCGCTTTTCCCTTTTCAATGCGGTCCACTTTTTGACAACAAAGTCAATTTTTGTGTGACCGCTTGGATGAAAAGCGACCTAATCGAAGAGACAAAAAATCTCTAGTTCTACCGTCTTCTCACCAAGACAAATCACTCCATGGAATGCGAGGTTGGAAAAAATTATGACTCGCTCATAATAGTACAATTCAAAGTAGTTTCATAACACTTTTGTGAAGACGTTTATAATTCGTTCTTGAATTTTTCAACGGAGCGTACCTAATCGATACCTACCACAAAAAATGTACTTTCCCTCTGAAACACGATAACTCCATGAAACCGCCTCATCAAAGAGATTTGAACATTTCATATAGGTGAGAGGTACGGTGCTGATTCCGCATAATAATTGATGCATTGATATTAGGGCAGTCAAAATTAGTCAACTGCCAGATAGTATGAGTCTTCCTTTTACTGACATGACATTTTTCAAGGAGGGCTTCTATTCTGGAAATTTTTACCCAGTAATGGAATAGTATACATAGATTTTTTCCGCAGATCTTCGTAACATGACAGAAATTGAAAACTTGACTTTGGTAAAATATCATTGATTTTATCTAAAAATAAATGTTGCTGTAAAAATTTTTGGATCACTATAGAACCGTATCAATATTGAATTGTCAAATTTGACGATTAGGAATTTAATTGTTAGAGATGGAGGAAACTGAAACAGGTGTAGGCAGAAAATATATACTACCAAACATATCAAGAGAAAATACTTTCTTCAATGGTAAAGTCAACATTGGTGGATAATATTGTTTTGTGCTTACAAAGAGAGATTGCCACATAATGACAATTTTTATCAATTATCATCCCATGAATCAATTTACGATGAATGAAAGAAGGATTCCTTTTTTGGATATAATGCTGATAAAATCAAATAATGAAATTATAACTGATTGGTATCACAAACCAACATACTACAACTTCAACTCCTCACTCCTCCTCCTATGACACAAAAAATTAGTACCATCAACAATCTTAAACACAGAGCCACACTCTTAGCACATGAAATGTTCATAAACTTCAAATTAATTGAAACCATGTTACCAAAGAACGGTTACCCCAAATCTTTGATAACAAAATTATTAAAATCATAGAATACACAAAAACAGGAAAATAAATCACCAACAAACATCCAATATGCGAAGCATCCGTATGTGGAAGGTTTGACACTGTTGTATTTGGAATCTTAGAAATTTTGTCCCCATCAGTATCTTATTAAACTATTACTATGCTTATGTTCACCCAAGTCTATTATTGCTTAGTCTGCTACGGTAACTGCAGTAGATTGGATGTTTTGTTGATTTAAAAATAATATTAAGGACCATGTGTTTAAAAAAATATGGTAATTCTTGTAAGCAGTGATTTACTGAATTACGAATTCTAACTGTGATATCCATGTATATTTTGAATTGTGTTACTTAGATTGAGAAATGAGTTTCAGCAATGAGATACTACCCGCCTTGCCGCTGGTTTTGCTCTAAGACAAAATTACAATTTAATAGTTCCTATTAACAAATTAACTTCTGTATCTAACAGACCTCATATTATGTCAAGAAAACTATATAATGAACTTTCAATATTAATTAATAAAAAAAAAAAGTCTGTTTCATAATGAGATCCATTATGATACAGATTTTTCATAACGATACAGATTTTTAATCAATAGAAACCCATAATTTTTCAATCAAGCATGCTGTGCATTTGACGTTTGTCCTAGATTCCTATTTAATTTTTTTATTGTTAAAATCAGTGGGTATTGAATTTTCGTAGACTATAGCTAAACTTCGATAATTATATTATCAAAATATCTGATATCAGCGATATAGAAGAATTACCATCGGAGAAAGCAGAAAATGCAGTACAAAATATTTTACCCCAAAAATCTAAGAAAGTGGACGAAAAACTATATCAACGGTTTATGGACTGGAGAAATACAAATAATATTTCGACATTCTCCGAAAATGTTTTGATTGCTTATTTTCAAGAATTGATGGAAACTATGAAATCATCTAGTACTGGACACATTATTCAATAATAAAATCGTTGGTAAATATCAACCATAATATCGACATTTCTGAATATAAGAAGCTACAAGCTTCATTAAAGCGAGAATCAAAAATATTTTCACCTGAACAAATAAAAACGTTTATCAACGAAGCACCCGATGAAAAGTTTTTATTTATAAAAGTAAGTATCTACCTAACATTGCATTTTTTTAAATGTTGCCATGATTACATTTTCCATTCGACTCATGCATGATATATTTCATTAATGTCGAGAAAACTTGATAAGTTAACTCGTGGCGAAGCGGGCTAAGGCGCTAGATTTGAACTATAGACTACAGTATGAGACGCGGGTTCGAAGCTAGCCTAGGTCATCCTGCTTTTTATTTCATTTTTTCTCTTCTTTTTCTTTTCTTTATTTCTCATTGTTGTATTTTTTTATTTATCTTTTTGTTTTAGGTAGCAATGATTTTTGGAATAATGGGAGCATGTCGAAGGCATGAACTACATGACCTAAAATGTGAAAATGTCAAATATATGAATGGAATCTTGATTGTTAATGTGGTAGAAACTGAAACAAAAGTACAACGAACATTTACAATTACCGGCAAATACTACGAAATTAGTAAAACATATATGAATCTACGGTCGAAAATTTGCCCCACCCCTTCTTTTTTCGTTAATTATTTTAATGGAAAATTCACAATTCAAAACATTGGTATTAATAGATTTGGTGATTTAGGGAAGCAAATAGCAACATATTTAAATCTTTCTGAACCGAATTTATATACAGGGCATTGTTTTCGAAGGACATCTGCAACCGTATTAGTTGATGCCGGTGGTGATATTACTGCATTAAAACGTCATGGTGGCTGGAAATCCAATTCAGTGGCAGAAGGCTACATTGAAAATTCGGTTCAGAATGAAATCAGCATTTCCAATACAATATTGAACTCTATTGAGACTAGCAATAATGAAATAAGTGTGATTCCAAATTAATTTTTAAAAACAATTAATTACAATTATTATTTTCAATATAAATATAAATAGAATGTTAATTTTTTTGCCTATATCCATGGTAATACCCGAGGTAATACCATTAATTACAATTTTGTGGATTTTTTTTATAGAAATACGAGTAATTAGTGTTATTGTGTTCAATACAAATATAAATATAATATTTATAGTTTTTCATTATTTATCGGGTGTAGAAAAAATAGCGTATGCAACTCTCATATAATGGTTATTAATACATGATCGTTGCATAATTTACTATTATCTCATTAATTTCAAAAATAGTGTTAAAAATATTTTCTGCAAAATGCCTTTAATTCAATAGATGAATATTTTCAAACCGATCTGGCTGCTTGACATCATGAATGTTTGCTTTTGTTCTATTTTATTGTTTCTACTATATTCTTTCTTGTTTTGTGTGATTCCCTTCTACCACTCCTATTGAATTTGTACATGTACATCAAATTTTTATGACCTAATTTTAAACTGCTATTTCATTTTTTGTATTTGACGATTTCCATGCTTGTAAAGTCTCAGGAAATAAAAAAATTGTATTGTATTGTATTTCAGAATGTATTCCATAATATGCTGGGATTGTTGAAAAAACTCCAATTTGATATACACATTATTTCCAGATTGTTAAAAATAAAACTTGAATTTTATATCTTTCCATGACATTATTGAATTTTTCTTCTAGAAATTTTTTCAGAAACGTCAACATTTTTTAACCATTTGCAGAAAAAAAACTTTTCTCTTAAACTGAAGTAATGAAAAATAATTTTTGAGAAGTTACTCCAATTTATCTGCCGCTTTTGGCATTCTGTCCTTCATTAAACTCATAGGGAATATTTTATCTAAATATAATAAGAAATAGTGTAAAATATATCTGGAATAATTTGAAAATCAGGTAGTTTTATGTACATCCCATACACTGAACCACATTTTTCAATTTTGTTTAAGTAGCCTTATTTTTCTAAATATAAACTATTCGGAATATTCGAACTAATGAAGTATTTCCGAATAAAAGCTGCTAATCCGACTTCAGATGACTCAATAAGTCAACTATGAAACAAATTTTCCGACCATAAAGTCAATCTGATTCCATCGGTCTGTTTAATGATGTGTAATAAAATTTGGTAAAATGTACATTGCATTATTTCGGAGAAATCAAATTGTTCATGGCGACGAAGACGAAGAAAGGTTTTCCATCTTCTATTATATCAACGGTGTGCGTCCCGCCTAATCGAAGCGTCAAACAAAGAGAATGAACATTTCATAGACTGTCGGCTCTCATCATAAGGCACAGCATTCTGAGCGGGCGGACGAATCAGGTAAGTGCTCGATTATATTTAGATCAAAGCGTTTCACGGGAAGGAAAATGTCTTTCAAGTATTTAATTAGTAACTTAATAGGCCACTGAAATACTGAGAACGAGGCGGAGACATATATTATGTGGCATAAAATTTTATGGAGTAATTGGTTAATCTGGTATATTCAATTTTTTCCAATGGAGGAAATATATAAATTGTATCTATTCATGGAGATTCAGGAATTACATTATCGAGCGTTACCAGGAAAGTTATAAATAGGCAGGGACCACAGAATAACTCTGCTATGGGTTCCTGGACATGAAGGCTTTGAAGGAAATGAAGGCACTATGAAAGATCAGTTCATAGGACCAGACCCTTCTTCGGAATATCAAAGAGCATAACCAGAGATGTGCAGCCCTGTTAGAACTGAATAGGAGAAACCTGAGGATTATAACGGGGCTATTGATAGGTCACTGTAGACTGCGAAAGCATCTTCAAAGGATCGGACTTGCGGAGAGCGCAGATTGTCGCTTTTGTCAAGACGAGGAAGAAACAGCAGAGCACATCTTGTGTAGATGCAAGGGTCTGGAACGAACAAGATTCTACCGTAAGGATTACGGGCAGCTAGAGCCCAAAGACCTGGAAAAGGTATCACCCAGCGTCATCATCGACTTCGTCAGAAGCGCGGGACTTGATGATTAACTCTAATTTGATTAGGATCGAGCTAAAATATATCTGAGAAGGTCGCAGAGGAAGGGGCGGTTATCGCCTCACTTGAAAAGAATCTAACCTAACCTATTAGGAAAATTTGCAGTTGTAGTGAGAACAGAAAAAAACACCTTTTTGTGATCAATATACTCCACAAACTCTCCACAGATGAACAGAGACGATCCAGCGAAAATATTTTAACAAGACTAAATATTCCTTTGATGTTCAAAATTTATTTCCAAGTATTCCACTAGAAGAAAATAGCACGTTGGTAGAGAATCTTTTGGTTAGGAATAATGTCAATCCGATAATCAAACAAGATATCTTAGATTTGCTTACAGTTTGTTTAACTCAACATTATTTGCAATTCAATTATTAATAAATAAAAGACTAATAATGATTATTAGCCGAACTTTTTAGGTTAAAAATTCCAATAATCCTTCAATTAATTTTTTTTTGTACTGGTACAGGTATGTGGACAATATTTAAGTGTGCATTGTGGGCACTGGAAGACAATTAGAAATGTTTTTCGACTTTATCATGGCAATTCACCCTTCAATTAAATAAACAAAAGAAATGGAAACAGATAATTCCATAAACTTTTTAGACCTGACTATGTAAACATGACTTTTCAATTTTCCATAAATCTTCATATACAGACATCAACACATCCATACAAACATAATTTAGCTGCATATAATAAGTATGATAGATAGACTGATCAATACTCGTCTTTCAGAAGAAAATTTTAATAAAGAAATGATCATAAATAAACAAATTGGTATTATATGGTTATAGTTCTGAATGAAAGTGGTTATAGTTCTATTCTAATAATATTCATTCAAGAAAAAACTGTACTCAAAATGAAAAAATAATTTTTAAGTTATAACAAATTCAGGCCACCCTACTGAAAAAAATTCTACTTTCTTACGTAAAAACAACATTAATATTAAATACAGAACATATAATAATTAAGCGAATTCATTAAGAACAATAAACAGAGGAAGCTGATAAGTCTGGAGTATATAAATTAATTTGTGGCTCTTGTGCAAGTTTTTATATAGGCCAAACAGGGCAGAACATAAAAAACTAGTATCAGAACATAGGAACAGTTTCGTCAATGGAATAACAAATTCAATTTTTGCTACTCATCTCTTGACTGAAAAACATATAGAACAGAAATATTTTGAACTTGACCTTCTAGAAAGTTTGGAAATTGATAAATGCAAAAAGTCGCAATTTTTGCTTAATGATCAGATCAACTCAAATAATTTTCCTTTGTTGAATTTGATTGAACTGGTAATGGATATAATCTTAGTCCTCTTAATTATTATTGAATTATCCTTGATATTAACACAATATAAACGATATGTTTGGAAGAGTGAATCAAATGAAATAAACTAAATCAAATTAACCAAAAAGGATGTAGAACGGTTCAATGACAACTATATAAATATGGGCAAAAACCTAGGAGTCAAAATCACTAGAATCCAAATGAAAATATTAACATATTTATAATATAATATATATATATATATATATATATATATATATATATATATATATATATATATATTAGGGAGTTTGATATGAGATCTGCAATTTGTTTAGGAGGATTTCAGGTTGTCCATGCCAAAACCTTTTTTATTCTTTGGCTCTCCAATGATGTTGATGATTTCACTTGGAGATGTTGGACTTAAACATATTGAGTTATTCAAGATATTTTCATTTGGATTTCTAGTGATTTTGACTCCTAGGTTTTTGCCCATATTTATATAGTTGTCATTGAACCGTTCTACATCCTTTTTGGTTAATTTGATTTAGTTTATTTCATTTGATTCACATATATATATATATATATATATATATTATATATATATATATATATATATATATATATATATATATTGTTATGTTATGAAAGACCAGAAATTTATTTTAAAAGGAAATAAGAAATAATTTCAATAAAAAACCCACAAAAATAATAATTACTTACTAGTTAGTAGTTCAAGAGATATTGTTACATATTTTGAAGATTCTATTCCTTTTATGAAGCCTTTGTATGATATTGATATATAAAATATACAAATACTATAATGCAATAATTTTCATACATTGTCAAGATCATTACAACCTATAATTGTTCGAAAGATAACAAAAAAGTCTAGATTTACAAAATCATCCTGAATAAAATATGATCAACAAAATTATAAGCTTGAAACATACAGTATATGAAATTGTATCTAACTAAAAATAGCCAATGGGAGAGCAACAAACTTCTTGATGACAATAGCCAATCAGGGAACAGTATGGTCAGATGTAAGATTTGAAATTGTGAGAAAATAAGAACGGAAAGGTGTCAGAGACAATTATCATTACATATTGTACATAGTTTGTAAGAAAAGAAAAATATGTTAGTTAATAAGTTTTGACAAATAACCCCAAAAGAGTGAAAATGTGACAACAAAGTGCGCGAATTTGAAAATTCAAATGAGATGGAAACAGGAGAAATGGTATCCAGGTGACAGAAAACAAAGCCACGAGGAGATTGAAAAATTTTTTGAAAAGAACGCCACGTTCGGACTTTAAAGAAAGAAAAATTCAAAAACTTCATCAATATAAGGTAGTTTCTCTATTAGAACCCAATCAACTCAACTTCAGGAGAATTTCAATAAAAATAAATAGCAGCAAACGACATTACCTTTTATGTACTCCACATGAAACTATTTCAAAGCTGATTTCTGGATTTGTATGGTTCCTTTTTGGTATTGGAGAGCCTGAGAGCAGTACATTGAGGAGGATTCAATTTCATGGTGCATATTGTAACAGCGACAGTTCCAGCGTCAGGTATAAACTTTTCTAGTGCACATCACAAACTGAATAACCTCACAAAAAACTCGTATCATACCAGAAGAACTCTATTTCACTTTGATATTGAACTATTAAAGAACTTCAACCTTCAAAGTAAAAGTGAGGTTGTGTAATTTTCATTCATCACCGTTTCTCATGATTGTCTTTGAAAATTTGTAAAATGACCATAGTATAAGTTATCTATCGTAGGCCAGGGTAACATAAGTTTTTCCTGAATAAAGGAAATAATTGTTTTTCGACACTTTTTGGTTTGTTTTCCACAATAATATGATCTGCAATCGTATTTATAAACCAGAAATTAACATCAAGACCAGAATAGTGGCTCTATTGCCTGAACCGGCTATCTGAGACAAGAGGCGTACCAACTGAGTTTAGCTGTGGTGAGAAAAGTGATAACAATTGACAGCAACGTGACGAGAGAACCGTGACGTTAGCTAGCAATTATTATTACATCACAGTATATCATACAGAGCGAAAATAATTATCTATCAATATTTCATAACAAAAAGCTAATATCATAACAACTATTGTTTTTACAATTATTATCAAAATAAATATATATATATATATATATATTATATTCAATAAATCCATAGAAATACGCATATAACCATCAAAATTCAAAAACTCTATATTAAGTCCCATTTACAAAAACGGTGACAAAAACAGTGACAAAGCCGAAGTAACAACTACAGGCTCATTTCTAATCTAATCACTAACTTTGGTAAAATATTCGAAAAAATCTTAAAAGCAAGACTAATAATCTTAATTAAGTAACCTACCTTCTACTATTCAATTAGGTTTCAAAGAAGGTAAATATACTCAGGACGCCATACTACTAACATCAGAAATCGAAGCCCTAGATCAAAGTAAACCATACATGATTGTGTTCTTAGACCTCGCAAAAGCCTTTGAAAGTGATTGAACATATAAATTATAGAAAAATCGAATTAAACGGTTTTCTTCACATAAAAGATTCAATATAAATTGAACCAGAAAATGGTAGATCTCAGGTGAAAAACAACTACTTTCCTGGCAAATACCACGCAGAACGTTGAATGATATTCACCACTAGGCGGTACCTAGTGACAGAAAGAAACACTCCGATGTGGAGGTATGCATGGATTTTCAGGTGAATATCATTCAACGTTCTGCGTGGTATTTGCCAGGAAAGTAGTTGTTTTTCACCTGAGATCTACCATTTTCTGGTTCAATTTATATTGAATCTTGTATGTGAAGAAAACCGTTTAATTCGATTTTTCTATTTATTCCACTTCACATGGCGTTTATCTTTCACTATATGCTAGTCGGGCTTGCCACTCCTACTGAGAAGGAATCTTTTGTCTGTATCTGGAGGTGGGAGATTTTCGGAGTGTTTCTTTCTGTTACTAGGTACCGCCAGTTAAAAGTTTTCTTTTCCGGCGTACCTATAGGTGTTATAGACTCGATGATGGTTTTGGTTATGTTGTGTCTCGCTTCAGCCAGAGCTCTTCGGACCTTTGGCTGGTTGACTACTCCGTACTGATGAGGGCCAAAAAAGCCTGAAACCGGTATGCGGATTGTTAGGTGAACACGACATAAATTAAACATAATCGAGCTTATCAGAAAGAAACATTTGCATTCAATGTCCATTTATATGGAGGTATGCATGGATTTTCAGGTGAATATCATTCAACGTTCTGCGTGGTATTTGCCAGGAAAGTAGTTGTTTTTCACCTGAGATCTACAATTTTCTGGTTCAATTTATATTGAATCTTTTATGTGAAGAAAACCGTTTAATTCGATTTTTCTATTTATTCCACTTCACATGGCGTTTATCTTTCACCATATAAATTATGTCTCACCAATGAATGTTCACTAGGGCGCGGGGCGAAAATTTCAGGGTTAGATCTCGATCTGGGGATACTTCATCACTTATTTATTTCAGTTACGCCTCTGTGTTTTCGGTGGGAAGTTCCTGAAAGCTGATGAACTACCAAAACCAATTTACCCGAATCTCGACACAAGCAGCAGCAGCCGCCAGAACCGAAAGTGAAAATTGACCTCCGAAACGATCCTTATGAAATGCGGCGAGCGTAAAGGCACGTTTTCAACCAGCCGGCCCGCCGCAAAATCTAATTCCTCCGTACGTGAGTGTACTGCCGACCATACTGTTTTGGTGGCATGCAGTGGGGTTTTTTGTAGTAATGAAGGAATTAGTTTATGTTCATTGTTTCGGAATATTGATGTTCCCTCGTTCGACTTGTTGAATGCAAATGAACGGCTTTGTAGATCCTAAACGATCGATACGTGGGCTCTGGGACAAATTACTCGTAATTTTCTATTGCACAGAGTTTGTCGTGCTGACTATAAAGCGTCGAAACATCGGTAATGACTTGTTCTTTATCGACGTGAACATACATGCATACCCATTATGACATTTTATACGTTTCTTGCAGTGTAAGTTGGGAAAAAAAATTGTACTCTGACTGCGATTGTCATAGATTTTCTACATTGTTTTTCAAGAGAATATACCTATTAGCTGAAATATTTTCGTGATCCGGATTACCTACATGGAAATATGTATTCAACATATCCACACAATTGAAAAGTTTTGACAAAAGTTTGTCAGCTAAACACAAAACCGCAGATCTAACAGACTCATTATTATTCATTGCCGATAAGATGATGTTTTATTGACGGCTCGGTTCAACAAATTATTTCCCGGTAAAAAATATTATATTTACTAGCGAGTGTGGAAAGTGGTACTTTATAGTAAATTCGTAGACAATAAGTTTTTCTAAACTACTATTTTTTTAACTAAAACATCCTTTTTATCTTCTAGTAGGCGACAAAGTACCAAAAATAGGTACTTATTTTTTTATTCATCGAAAAAAGTAAAAAAAATATATAAACGTGAAGATGATGTATAACGTCTGATTCAATAATAAGTATTAAAATAAACAGTACGAAAAAGTACAGCGTACAATCAATATATAGGACACTTCTTAATCTATATGCACGTGATAGTATACATACACCTACAAAATATACTTTCTTGTAGGATATTAAAATCCAACTTCATAAATTGTGGGTACAGATATGACTGAACTTTTGACATGATTATATGTTTGATGTAAAAGGTGGTAGAAAAATAAAGGAAATTTAAAAAAACAGTTCAACAGGTTCAAATACAATACAAAAAAAATAGAGTGTCATAAAAATAATCAGTGAATTTTAACCCAAGTCAGTTTCAATGTCACAGTCATTTTTTCTCTGGGCTACAGATCTATATTAACATATGATTTTTATACTTTTTGAACATGCGCTCGCAATTTTCCCAGCTTTTATTTGGAATATTCTGCATTTCTGACTGAATGAAAGCTACCACAGATTAATTTAAAGTTGGAGAAACATCTTACTTACTAGTGCTTTTAGCTCATGCCATATATGTTGAATATGCAATGGTAGGGAAGAAAGTCTTACAATTGTATAACCCATTTCTTTTGCCAATGTGTCACATTTTTTTTATTGGAAATGATTTAATCATTTAAAGCAATTGTTTTTTTGTAAAATTATCCGATATATATATATATATATATATATATACAAAACTAGTGATATTGGGTAAGCAGCAATGAAAAAGTAAACTATTTAAGGTTTATTTATATCATCAGGAAGACTACAATAGATGGAAAAACAAATAGTAATACATATTCAAGTGCGAAATATTATGCTACTTACAACTTTGTTGAGACAATAAATGAGAGTTGAACTCACTCAAATATCTGTTTTTTTATTTATAAATTGTTTTCTTGGAAAATGAAAGCCATTTCTGAGAATGTTCTCTTATTTGTATGTGATTTTGTCGCTAGCATTTTCACTGAATCGTAATTCATCTGGTGGTCAAATTTATTCACATGTTCTGCCAGAGCACATCTTTCAGACAGCAATCTGCAGAACATGTGCTCTGGCAGAAAATGTTAATAAATTTGACCACCAGATGAATTACGATTCAGTGAAACGGCTAGCGACAAAGCCACATACATCTGAGAGAACACTCTTAGAAATGGCTTTCGTTTCTCAAGAAAACAATTGTATACTTAAAAAACAGATATTAACTATTTGAGTGAGATCTACTCTTATGTAGCTCGCATTATCCAGCAATCACTATTTCTTGGTATACTTCATAAAAATTTATTTTTAAACCAGTCTTCGAATAATTCTGCCTAATAGTCAACACGGTAGTCCTTTATATTTCTGTTTCCTTTTTCTATGGAAGTTGTTGAGTTGAATGTAGTCTATACGAAATGTGATTCAAAAACAAAAACTCCATATCAGATTCAATAGAATATTAAAAAAATAGAAATATCATTTTGAAGCTAACTTCTTAATATTTGAACTTTTATTCTTGCGCTCTTTTCCATCACAATGATGAAAAGCAAATTTTTTTATTGTTTGTTTTTACTACTATCATCAGAAATTATCAATACTGACGTCATTTTCATCCCAAAGAAATTGAGCCTGTAAAGCAAGTTGTTGATCGTTACCTCATTATTGACAATAATGAGTAACAAAAGCTGTACAGCGGAATAATGTCAGTCGCAATCAATAACTTGCAATTCTTGATCCGGTAATGAATTTGCACTTCCGCTTCTCTCAGTTCTGGAGGGGGTTCAATATCCATTTCACTCAATTTGACTGAATATTTGAGGAAATAAAAGTTTGCAAATCAATTCACAATGGCAGTTATATTTTTCCATAAAAAATATAAGAATGTTATTATGATGACAGGCCCTGGGAAATCTAGCCATAAGTATAAAAATAGGAAGAAGAATGACAAGAAGAGAATTGGCTATACGGGAGGCAGAATACAAACCAAAGCTGTGGTTGAGATACGTGGATGACACCTTCATCATATGGAATCACGGAGATAAACATCTCCAGGATTTCTTCCAAAGAATTAACAGAATCAGGGATTCACGATGGAAATAGAAACCAACAGTGCCTTACCCTTCCTCGATGTGAACGTTGAGAGAATAGGCAATGAAATCCGCATAGAAAGAAGACACATACAGGGCAGTACCTCAGTTACAGCTGCAACCATCCGAGTTCGACAAAGAGAGGGATCGTGAGAACATTGGTAGAGAGAGCGACGAACATATGCAACGACGAGGAGTCACTGGATGCCGAATTAGACCACATCAGAGAGGACCTTCACCGGAATGGATATCATAAGAAACTCCTAGGAGAAGTATTGAAACAACAACAAAGCACAGTGATCTGCCTTCCGTACATCAGAGGTGTCTCCGAGAAGATCAGAAGGATCGGAAACAAGTTCAACATCAAGAGCTGCTTTCAATCCGGCAGTACTTTACGGAGTTTCCTAACCAAGACCAAACCTGACAACAAAAATGAAATCAGTAAGAATTGCATTTATGAAGTTCCATGTGAATGTGGAGATTCCTACATTGGAGAGACAAAGAGGCCGTTATCGGTAAGATTGGATGAGCACAAGAAATGGACTCAACGTGGAGAAACGTCAAAATCAGGAATCGCTGACCACGCCTGGACTGAGCACCATCGAGTTCTATGGGACGACGCAAGTATTCTACATAGAGAAGAGCATTGGTTCAAACGAAAGTTCAAAGAGGCCGTCTACATCGAAGCCAATAACGCCTTTAGTCAACCAAGCGTTGAGATCAAGAACGTATGGAAACCACTGCTTGCTCTTTCTGGCGGGCTGCAGAGGCGCGAAACTTCACACCACCACCACACCGCGCGAAATTACACGCACCACTGCAAATGGCGGGATTACACGCATCATTGCACCGGCAGTCATATAAATTGGTAAGTAGCACCTAAACTTGTCAGTATTCACCTGAAGACGATTTCAGATACAAGCATTCGAAACGTCGTGAAAACCTTTCAAATCCATTAAGACGATGGACGTCCGAAACGAAGTAATCAAGTTACCACATCGTCTACAACCTTCAAACAAAGAAGAGTTTAATTTGAGGTTATGTTTTTTCGAGCATGATGAAATTAATACGACATTCATCTCCACATTTCGACTCCTGAACCATTTATTCAAAGAAACAGAATAGAGCAGTGGAAATTACGATTCAAGATTTTTAGGAGCGTGTCAAGCTTAGATAGGAAGTTAGAAGCTGATCAAGTCAAATCTTTAATATATTTGATGGGGCCGCGTCTATTTTTCAACATTCAGATCATCAATTCACGACGTTCAAAAGTTTCAAGTTGTTCTGATATAAGGTTCAGGAATCACGAGGTTCTATCCAAAAAACGTAGATGGGCGCTCGTGTTTCCAAAACAAGAGGAAAGAGAAAGTGTTGGGGATTTTGTAACATATTGTTATATGTTTCTTCTGTACAATCGCTGGGAAAACCATCAAATCTCTCCCGATGTTGGACTCTCAGAGCACATACAATTTCAGGAGTTTTCCTCCCCTGCAAACTCTTTCCTTTTGGAACCAGTGTGCCCTCCAGAAGATTTCGCTGCCATCAACAGACTGACTCTCGCGACATCTATGACTTAAACAGCCATTTAATAAAAGCAGTCGCTGACCTTATCGTTCCACCACTGACCAACTTAATACATTTGATCTTCAATAAAGGGGTTTTCCCAGATTCGCTGAAACTCTCAAAGGTAATACCATTATTTAAAAAGGGTAACAAATCCTTGATGGATAACTATCGCCCAATCAGTATCATTTCCATAATCGGCAAAATCATTGAATATATCTTGAAAGAAAGATTGTAGTCATACTTCGAAAAGAGATTATATTTCAGTGAATCTCAATATGGTATCCGCAGGAATAAATCCACGACACAGGCAACTTTCAAACTCGTGTCTCATCTAGTAGAGGGTCTTGATCAAAATAAACATACTCTCTTACCCTATGTGACTTAATAAAGGCCTTCGACTGCACATCGCACGCCTTATTAATCGAAAAACTAAGCTACTATGGAATAAGATGCATCACCTTAGACTTACTTCACTCTTTCAAACAGATTTCAGCGCGTAGAGTTGAACAATGCAAAATACGACTATAAAAAAATTGGAAATGGGGTACCCCAGGGTTCAGTCCTTGGTCCCTTCTTATTCATCGTTATATATCAATGACCTATGCCAATGCATCGCACCCACTAAATGTGTCTTATTCTCTGACGATACAACCTTTACATGCTCTGAAAAATCTTACACAAACCTTATTGATCAGAAATCTGAGAGCCTAAGTTCATCCAAAATATGGTTTACACAAAATTATCTTGAATTGAACGAAAATAAAACTCAAAACATGATTATCTCTTCCAACAAAAACTACCAAGAAAAAAATAACGTTAAGTTTCTTGGTCTCATCATTGATGATTAAATTGGTCCAATCGTGTAGACCATGTAGTCCGGAAACTATCCTGCACCCTGTTCTTACTGCGTCGACTGAAACATATTACCAACCCGAATACTCTGGAAATGGCATGTTATTCCCTATTTCATTCAGTGCTCTCCTATGGTATCTTACTCTGGGGTAACTCAACGTATGCGATAACAGTTTTCACGTGTAAAAAAAATGCTATCAGAATATTGGTTAACTTGGGTTTTAGAGATCATTGCCTTCAACATTCCATCCAATTGGGTATCATGCCACTGCCTTCCCTATACACCTTCACAGTATTATTAGAAATACACCAAAATGTGCACAAATTTCGCAGACATTCCGACTCTCACGATTATTACACCAGATCGGCCGATTTGCTGACCTTCCCACGACATAGATTAACTGTTAGCCGCAATAATTTCTTGAATCTCAATCTTCTACAACATCCTTGATAACTCTGTCAAAGTATTGGAATTAAAAAAATTCAAAACTGTGATGATTTTTTTTTGGAACTATTTTTATGATATAACAGCTACATTGCCTCAGCCAGTTCATTATGTATATAAATTTGACTTTTTAAAACTGTTACTTTTATTTTATGCTAAACTCGTATACAAACTTGTATTGTTCAAACTATTTTTAATCATCTTTTTTTGTTCGTTTCTCTCTCTTAGCTAACTTATGTCTTAGATTTTACCTTTCTGTATCCTAAACTGTCGTTATCTACTCCTTAGCGATATTGTTTTGTGACCTGCTATACATGTATTATGTTCATAACATAGTCAAATAAACTACTCTACTCTACTCTACTATAGTACCAAGTACACAGAATTGCTTCTCTGATGAAGCCATAATCAAGTTGTGGTCGAAATAGAGACAAAACTGTAACTGTAAAGCCTGTTAAAAAGTAACAAAAATGTTTCATGACTGATAGGAATAAAAATATTTACGTTGGATGAACAGAACGGCAAGAGCTGCAGATGGTTTGGACATAATGTGATACATGAAGTCAACAAATGTCCAGCAAAAATTTAACTTGGCGAATTGGCAAATGAAAAGCCATTATGATCGTACTTAGTCCCTCGAAGAAAAAGTTCAGGAACGTAAATGAAGTTAATATTGAGTACTGTAATAAATCTGACCGCCCGTCGATGAAATGTCGTTGTAAGTGTTTTGCATAATGAATAATTTCAGCAACAAAAACTTTCAAGTAGTGACAATGTTTCTTGCAAACCTCGTGGAAATTCTTTAAAAATAACTGGTGTTGTACGCGGATGACACAAAAGATCAGGAGTCATAGAACAAAATATTAAACACGACATGAACGAATCACATAATTTACTAACTTGAAGAAAACCGTATACCTACCATTTGCAAACAATCGAACAGAACTTCCAAAAAGCAAAACTATAAGTATTCACCAACCTATCCGAAAACATAAACAATGACAATTAACAAAAACATAAAAACCAAAATAACTGGAATTTTCTTAGAGGCTTACCTCATCTTTCTTTCGTTACAATAAAACTGAAATTCATCTCCTTCCTATTGACAAAACTCAAATGCATAGTGAACTATATTATCGCTATTCCACGAATATTGAAACCAATAGCCCAAAAAACACTGACGTATGTAGCAATAAAAATATACCATATCTTGCCCACAGTTCTGGGAGAAAATATGAGAGAAATAAGCTTCAAAAAGACTCAGACAAATTACTCGATTCCGAACAAATTTTTATGTGAAAAAAATCTTACTCCTCTCTTCATTGTCAAGACAAGTCAACTCTTTCTGATAATCCTTGGAAATTTATGATTATTATTTTTTGTTCATCCTGGCCACATTGAGTAAAACATTTAGGGTATTTTGAGTAAATAAATTAGCAACTAGAGTTACCGAGTCGCTCTAGTAAGACAAACAAATCTGTTAGAAGATTTAGTAAACTAGAGTGATAACAATTTTATTTTATTTTATCAAATCATTGTTGATATGAAATGAATATTATCATTATTATTATCACGTTTCCGAGAAGCAGGGGTCTTGTTCAGCGGTTGTTTGAAGTTAGCTTGAATAGTTATACAAAAGTACTTTGACAAACTTCAGGAGGTGATTCCTCACAATATTCTGATATGAATTTTCCGAATAAATATATGTCCGGAAACGCTTCGTTTCCAAGATACAGGGTGTTAAACATTTATTTTTATTTTCGTTTTTTTTAATAACTTTCGAAATCTGACCTTAATTAAACGAAAATTGGTATTGAGAGGTTTTTTGGGGTGTCGAATTCGAACCTGATGTTATTATATTGCTCTTACTCGTAGGGGGCGCCACCTACACGTCTTTTTCTTTTTTGAAGATCCCTAACTTTTTTGAGCGTACTTCTAGCCCATTTATCAGTTAAAAAATCAATTCCTCTATCATATCTTCGTGAAATAGCTACCCCTGTTACAAGTCGCTATAAGCAACCGTTTTCTAGATATTTGGACATGAAAATTCAAGTCGATTATTTGATAATCGATGCGTGTTGAAGTTATTACCATTATTTTGCATTTTTCACAAGAATGCTTAGGAAACGAATTTGACGTTTAAGTGAGTAGTTTTGGTTTTTTGTAGGAGGACCTATTCTATTTATTTTCACCCGTCTAAAATATAAATTTTTGTATCAAGGGTGCAAATTCTGTATTTGTTTAATAAAATTTGCAAGAAATATCAACATTTTATTTCAAGAAATTTCGAATATGTAGAATAAAATAAATTAAAAGAAACTAAATTGTATTCAAATTCAAATGAAGTTTGTGATAGCATTTCGTGAGAAGTTTGCCTCGTCCGTGAAGAGTACATATCTTAAAAATTGAGGATTTCCAGCCAATTTTCTCAAAAACCACTGACACATAGTAATGCGTTGGGGAAAGTCTCGTGGCAAAAGAGCTTGTACCCTTTGAATATGGTATGGATAAAATTGTTGATCGTGGATAATTCTCCAAACTGTGGACTGAGTAGAATTGAGAGCTTCAGCAATTATTCTTGTACTTGTTTCTGGATTCTCCTTGAGAGCGTTCAAAACAGCTTCTTCCAGTTCTGGGGTTCGAACTGCTTGTGGTCTTCCAATGATATCAGCTGCCCTCTTAAAGCTACCTGTTTCTGCCAAACGACGGTGGAGACTGGTAAATGTTGGAGCTGAAGGCAGTACTCGATTAGGAAATCGCTCGCTCGCATTGCCATTCCGCAAGGCCATAAACGAAATGCATATCGGCTAAATGAGCATTATTGTTTAAATATTCCATTTTTTCAAAATTAGTGTTTTAAAACTTACAGAAACTTTAACAAAACAACAAAACATTTAACTGTCACATAATATGTAATCACCAAAACTACTTACTTAAACGTCAAATTCATTTCCTAAGCATTCTTGTGGAAAATGCAAAATAATGGTAATAACTTCAACACGCATCGATTAAAAAATAATCGACTTGACATGTTCAAGTCCAAATATCTAGGAAACGGTTTCTTACAGCGACTTGTAACAAGGGTAGCTATTTTACGTAGATATGATAGAGGAATTGATTTTTTTACTGAACAATGTGCTCGGAGTACGCTAAAAAAAGTAATGCATTTTCAAAAAAGAGAAAGACGTGAAGGTGGCGCCTCCTACGAGTAAGAGCAATAATAACATCAGGTTCGAATTCGACACCTCAAAAAACCTCTCAATACCAATTTTCGTTTAATTAAGGTCAGTATTTCGAAAGTTATTTAAAAAAACGAAGATAAAAATAAAAATTCAACACCTCGTATCTTGGAAAGCGTTTCCGGACATATATTTATTTGGACAATTCAAATTAGAATATTGTGAGGAATCACCTCCTGAAGTTTGTCAAAGTACTTCTGAATCATCCTGTATAGGTTGAAAAATATCACAAACTATTAGTAACATTCAACAATCATACGAAATCAGACTGAAAAAGCATTCCTAGAAGGGTTCATTTAGCACTGAAGAATGTACTAGTATGTTTGAAATGAGTTATTATACCAGTAGCAAAATCACCAAGTTGGTGTATCCCCATTGTAATTGTTCCTGAATAAAATGGTGAAATTAGGTTATGTAAACCTGACACAACTGAATAAAAGCATAGGAACATAAAAGTTTCTCATTCCTATTGTGGAAAGAATATTGGCCCAGTTAGAAGTACCCAAATATTAAGTAAAGTTGATACAAATTATCGATTCTAGCAGACTACTTTACATAAATATAGTATGCATATGATAACATCTATTGATATTGACATTTATATTCGAAGTCTGCACCTAAACTCTTTCAAAAACAAATGAGTTTCTTGTTACAATGACTGGAAGACGGGAAAGGATTATCTGTCATTTAAACGATGTGAAATTTTTTAACAAAAATTCAAAGCAACATGACCAGCGCCTCAATGCAGTATTAGTTCGGTTACACAAAGCAGTGATGAGGTTCAATTAATGGGAAGGGATAAATTATTTTGAGGTAAAGAAGTGAAAATTTCGACACAATTTTGCTGATAAAGAGGACATGCAAAATAAATATTGTTACGAGACGGGTTCAAAGCATATTTCAATAAATTCGTCCATTTATTCCACTTTGAAATACAACACAATAATACTCTAACCGAGGGGGAAACAACTACCCAAAAAATGTACAGCATAATTAAATATCCGATAACGAACAATATTTGAAATATATTTAAAAAACCGCACTAATGAAATATTTAAAATATATTTAGGAAAATGTATTTAAATAATTAAAGTATACCAAAGCTATTTAAAGTACTAGAAATGCATTGAAAATAATTAAAATATACCAAGGGTTTTGAGAATACTGAAAGTTTACTTGGATTTGAAATGTAATGAAACAAATGGAACATAGTGAATATAATATTTGAGGTAATTAAGGTAATAAAAAGGAATTTAATTTTAAAAGTAATGAAGTGTATACCTGAAAGTTTTCAAGTTATTGGGAAATATTATTATTTTTCATCAAAAAATCCTTTATTTGAGGATCAGGGAAAATAACTGAAAAATGAAAAGTGTTCCAAAATTAATATTTATTAATAAATAAAATAAATAATATAATAAATGAAGGTTCAAATGTCAAACTAAAAACAAAAGGTATGCTGATAAAACATCAGATCAACTCTAGGAATAATCTACCAGAAAAAATAACTACTGTTTTTACGGTCCAGTTTACTTATGTCTACACTGAAAAAACAGTTTATTCATTGTTAACTGAATTAATTGATAACTAATAAATTATTTATTGGAATAGTTTATAATACATAACACGGAAAAAGCAAAACGAAAATGTTTATGTGTTAATATGACTCATTCACTTTGAATAAATTTAAAATTAATAATGAATACATTTTTGGTAATATCCCCCAACGAATGGATTTTATTGGGAATAAATTTATATCTCCGTCAAAGGCCCGTCGAAAAGAATTGGTTCATGATTATTGCCCCTATGATTCCTTACCCAGACGTTGAAACCAAATCTTCCTTGAAAATAACCTTCTCTCAGCAACCTAGGATTTTCTTGAGCCCAATACCTTGTATTATTCCTATTGAACATACCATTATTCGTAAACCTATACTCATCTGTAAATAGTATCTCCGAGACAAAACCATTATTCAAATCATGATGACGCAAAAGCCAATTTACAATAAGTTAGTCTCCTTTCTGGGTCATTTTCATATAAATGCTGATGCAAACTGTATTTATAGGAGCGATATTTATGTTTTTTTAATACTTATCTGGCACTTTCCCTGCTGATTCCACATTCAATTTCCAATTCTCGCACTGATGCAGATGGAGAAAAATGAACATATGCTGAAACATTAGTTTCCGCTTCTTCACTGACGATGAAGTGGATGTGGATTTGATCAGCTGATTCTTTCCTTAGCATCATTTCCACTTTCCTGAAATAGGTCCTCGATGGGTGCCGTCTTAACGGATAACAAACAGCGTATAGCATACTAGCATTGACAGCGTTCTTCTGACATTCTCCGTATATCAATATCATATCGTTTTGTTCGTTTTTTAACCGACGCAACCAAAAAGAAGGAGGTTCTCTATTCGACCCGTATATTTTTTTTTCCATCATATTTTTTTATGTATGATCACGCATAACTTTTTAATGAGGCGTCCGCCTCCGATAATTCTTTTTTCAGTGGATAGGATGTACTTCGAATTTGGTCCCATTTGAATTTAAAAGATGAAATCCACCCCTAAGGGTAGCGAAATAAGGATTTGATACTACCCTCTGAATTCTGGTCCGTTAACCGATTCTATCAGGCATAACTTTGTACTGGGTTCTTCGATTTGGATGATTCTTTTTTTAATAGATAGGGTATACCTTATATTTGGATTTTGAAAGGAATTAGCCACCCTTACGGGTAGAAATATAGGGATAATTGATTTTTCACTAGTGAACATTGGCATACACATACGTAGTTGACAATGACAGATCGCTACTGACATTATTCTTGTTTCACATCCGTCAAAATCAGTATATTTTATGAGAGGATGGAATGATATACAAAGTAATGAAATAAACTAACCAGAACAACGAAAATAATTTATATTACAACAAATAGTAAAAGTAGATAATCATATTATTTAACTGGTAATAGTTGAAGTAAGGTGGGTAAGTAAGTATTTTGGAAGTAATCAAAAAACAAGTAGGTAGTGATTGGTAGATTTTAGCCACAAAAAATTGAAAAATAAAAACTTTTTAACAAAAAATTAAACCGACGAAATACGGAACTGAAAAGTAAAAATAAACTTTTAACAAAATAAACCGACGAAAAATCAACTGAAAAGCAAAAAATAAAATAAACCTTCTTAGTCTAAATGATAATTGAGCTCCTAAACTAATGTAAGTAACTGATTTTGAGTCGGCGCCAAACAAACTAGCAATTGAATTAGGTGAAGTGTAAAATGATGGCAGCGAGATGCACGGCTGCGTTTTGATGACTTCTTTCATAGATAATGATCTTCGAAAATTGTTTGTTTGGCGCCGACTCAAAATCAGTTACTTACATTAGTTTAGGAGCCCAATTATTATTTAGACTAAGAAGGTTTATTTTATTTTTTGCTTTTCAGTTGATTTTTTCGTCGGTATAATTTTTTGTTAAAAAGTTTTTATTTACAAACGAAACGAGATGACAACTAACATTGATATTTCACTTTTGACATGACAATAATCACCTACTGTTTTCCATGATTCCACGGCTACCTTTCATTTCATCAAACCTAAACGAATAACTCATTGGAATTTGTAGGCATCGTATAAAATATTGTACAAATTCATTAATTGATCGTTTTTAGTTTTGAACAAAAACAAAGTGTTACATAATGTATATCATTGAATTGGTAATTCAATTCTCTATCGCTAGGCAAGATGGCCCTCGGTAGGTATCATTCGAAAAAAAAAAGTTTTCGTTAAAAATGCGTTCAGAAAGTTTTAGTACTTGCTGTAGGATTTGTTATTGATCTTATCGATGAAATGACTATTACTATGAATTACTGATGTAAATTAGTATAGATTTTTACCTGATCAAGGCCTCCTGGGCTAAAAAAAAAATTGAGAAATATATTTTTTTTAATTGTAAAATAAAAATTTGGCAACACTGCGTATGTAATTTCAGCCGTAGAATCTGAAAACCATCAAACATAAGTTGGTGGCTATTCTGGCGAAACCGGAAGTCGGCCATACCGGAGATATAGGCATGGCCCTAGTCCCATTGTCACCCGGTATATATACCGGACTTCCGGTTTTCCTGCAAATGCCAGCAACTTTGTTTTTTCAAATAGAACACCCTGTATATTTTCACATATTCAAGTTCAACAGGTCAAAACAGGTCCAAACCTCATGTCAAATGTAATTTTTTTGAAACAATTGAAATTAAAATTGTTTTTTTATTTTACCTCGTGGAGATTTGGTCAAGGCTATTCACAATGAGTCGCTGATAACAGAGAAACATAATTTTTTCTGAAAAATTATTTTTTGTGTCATTTATTGATGAATCAATAAGTGTCACATCACATTTTAATCAAAAATTATTTTTTTTCAAATGAAACCCCTATGGGCCACCTACCTGTCTCCCTAGAACATTCATTAAGGAAAAAAATGACATATCATTTTTGTATTTCGGTGCAGTAACAAATTGTATACATTCAAAAATCTACAGCTAGTTCATGAGTTTCCTTGCAGTTCGAATAATTTTTCAACTAAGCTGTGGAAAACAACATTTCTGAATCTTGCCAACTAATTGTGTTTCGCTGTCCTCTTTCATCTCAACTCTCGTAAATTGGTTAACTTCCGGGAATTAGTTTAGTAGAAATGTAAAATCAAAATTATAGGTTCACAAGAAGTGAACAGGTTGATATGTTATTAATTTACGGAGAATGTCTTGAAAACATTGTCGCCGCTTGTCAGTTATACGCTGAACGATACTCACACAGAAGACACCCCCAAAGAACCTTTTTCAAAAATGTGGAGAGAAGATTCCGAAAAGAACCCAACAATGGAGAAGATGATCGCGGGAATTGGAATACCAATGCAATGTCAGTCGAGAAAACGCTAGAAGAAAAGTTTCATAAGTGGGCATCAACTTGTTCATGAACATATTGTCCTCCACTTACGAAGGATTCTCGTAATATTAGTGTCACCCGGAGAGTCATTGTATCCATGCCAAATTCCAGTATGAAAGTGTCTACAATAAGACGTGTAGTGTCCACAATTGAACGTTCCTCTGTGATTATGAATGACATATGAATAGTAGACACAAGGAACAAAGCTATTCAAGTCTAAACTTTTTATAGGGAAATTGAGAACAATGTATGGTTGAGAATATTTGGTATAAATTTTCCCCAAGTTCCTGTAACCCCATCACGTCATTTCAGCATTGGATTAATCCTGTCCGGATGTAATATTTCTGAAAACTAGTCGTCGAGTGAGAAGTCTGCCGAACTTTACATATAATATTCATACAGTAATTAGTCTTTTCTGTTCAGTCAGTTCGTTTCTACCCGATAATATACATAGGAAACTTTACATCGTCTTTGCATATAGATGCATTTTAATAGCTAATTTCTACTTGACGAGGACCGTTCAACTGGCTGCGATGAGGTCATTAATATCACATGAATTGCAAACGCCAGTTAATTGACCATGGAATCGTTTGCAGCATGATCCAAAATGATCGAGTGATGTTTGAAAATGCGGGCAAAGAAATGTTCATTCCTTAAAGCAATAAAAAATTCACAAAATTCTCAGAACATCGACATTTGACCGTTGTTTATTAACTCATCGAATGAGCAAAGTAATTGAACAATTCCTTCGCCCTTATGGGCTTCGATGGACATTCGTTGGGAGAATATTACATTGATATCATTTCCAGTTGGGGTGTTAGAGTTTTCGATGTACAAACGAAGCATGTACAAATTTTTCCAAGTTATCATAAATTGCATTGTAAAGTTTGTTGGGGTGAGGTTTAATGACTGAAACCACCATTGATTATTTTCCGACGTTTCTATTTTTATAAAATCGTCTTCAGGGCACTACAACATAAAATGGGAATATAAAATGTAAAAATGAAATGTTGACAGATTAAAATGGTGATATCAGAATAAGATGCATATACAGTAACAGAAAGACTGAAATTAGAATACATAGATTGTGAAATATAAATGAACATATACAGTGTCACACATAAAGTACGCAACATATGGAAGTTTTTTTAATGATAGATATAATGAAAATTTGACTTCGCAGTTAGTTTGTGCTTGAAAAATGAGTAAAAAACAGCCTCTTTCCTTTTGTCATATGCTACTCTAAACCTGTCAAATTTCACATTCTTTTCGAAAATCTTCAAAAAATCAGTTTTTTTTTGGAAATTTCGAAAAATGTCAAAAAAAAATTGCTCTATTTTCAATTTAATACCTTTGCTCCAAATTTGGACTCTCTACTGTCACTTCGACTTTTTTCCATTTTTTTAATTTTTGGAATCTTTCGCTCTACCGATCTGAACAAAACATGATTCAAATATCATAATTATGATGAATACGAGACTTAAATGTCATACATGCCTAGAAAATACCCACATTGGCCTGTTACCAGAGAAAAAAATGCACCTCCAGGAATTCGTCTTTGTTGTTGCAAAGTTCATCTAGTTTTTTCATTTCATTGCGAAACTGATTCGGATTTTCAATGTATGGACGTTAATATGGCAGTAATCGAATAAACGAATTTCTCTTCATTCTTTTTACACTCGTATTTCTTTTTTTAACAGATTTGAATCCCGTTAGCTGCAGATGAGTTCGAAATATTTTAATGTAGTTTACACCCAACAGTGTGACTGTTGGATGTAAACTGTTTGATGTAATTTTCGAGCAAATAATAATTTTTCGCAACGTTTCTTGAGTTAATTTCATAAATCTCATATTCTTTATTTTCACCATCAGATGTGTAAAAAACATTAAACCAAAATAACTATAACCAAATTCACAACAAAGCATCGTAACATTCATTGATTTATCTCAATAATCGTATAAAGAACCCGAATTCATCATTCAGTATGCCGTCCTTCCCGTTCTATACAAATTATAGTCCTTTCATTCACAGACTTTGTGGCATTTTTAATAAATAGAGGATTTATATTAGCACAACACTCCCGAATGGTATTCTCTAAATGTCATTTGTTCGCAAATGGTCTGTGCTTATACACTTTTTGTTTCAGATAACCCCATAGAAAAAAGTCCATTGGAGATAAGCACGGTGATCTTGGTGGCCAATAATCTTCCCAATCTCGTCCTATCACTTTGCCCCTAAACATCTGACTGAGACACTGTTTCACTTCTACCGTTTGGTGGATTGGTGCCTCGTCAAGCTGATACCACAAATTTCGTCAAAGGCAGATTATCCAAAACTTCAGACAACTGATTCGTAATGAAACTTCTGTACATGTCTGCGTTCAAATTTTCTCTAAAAAAATATGGTCCAATTATTTGGTTATGTAATAAACTAAACCACACATTTGTCTTGAATGAATATTGGTCACGGCATTCGATTACAAAATTTGGATTATTGTTGGACCACCAGCGACAATTTTGGGATCTAACTTTTCCGTTCGACGTGAAAGTTGCCTAGTCTGTTCATAAAATCCTGTAGGGAAATGTGATATCATTTTCTCTCTCACCTTGGAACCAAAATGAAAATCCTGCTCGAATATCGAAATCTCTTTCTTTAAGAGTGTGTATACCTCATTGGATTATGTGGTTTCTTGAAACGATTGTCCACAGAGCCAGTTTCTTTGAATGTTTTCAATATCCTTTCCACGGTACTGAAGTGAATATTTCTTCATGGATGCCGGTGATTTAAAATACAAGCAACATCTGGATATGGCACATTCTCACCACATTAAAGAACGATTTCCACTTTGTCTTGTGTGGATAACATTGTACATAAAACTTATTTGTGAATTATAAATGTTGGAAAATCTGTACATAAAACAATTATTTGACATTAACCAAAACTAAAAATTTGTTTCAAAAGCCTACTAATGGAAAATTTTATTTTGATTCGATCAATTGTACTATTTTCTTCCCGAGATGTTGCATTAGTCTTGTATTGTTTAAAATCACGAAATTTTATATCATGTTTAGTACAAATCGCTAGAACGAAAGTCTTTTGAATAGTTATGAAACCTGTAGGTCATTGTTTAGTTTACAGAAAAGTATGATATTTTGGGATTTGTTTGTAACTGAATTATTGGTCAGAAAAATAATCAAACTGAATAAAAATCTATTAAAAAAAGAAATACGAGTGTAATAAGAATGAAGAGAAATTCGTTTATTCGATTACTGACATATTAACGTCCATACATTGAAAACCGAATCAGTTTCACAATGAAATGAAAAAACTAGATGAACTTTGCAACAACAAAGACGAATTTCTGGAGGTGCATTTTTTTTCTGGTAACAGGCCAATGTGAGTATTTTCTGGGCAAGATATGATATTAAAGTCTCGTATTCATCAAAATTATGAAATTTGAATCATGTTTCGTTCGAATCGGTAGAGCGAAAGATTCGAAAAATTAAAAAAATTGGAAAAAAGTCGAAGTGACGGTAGAGAGTCCAGATTTGAAAGAAAGGTATAAAATTGGAAATTGAGCAACTTTTTTCTTTGGAATTTTTCGAAATTTCTTAAAATAACTGATTTTTTGAGGATTTTCTAAAAAAATGTCAAATTTGACAGGTTTAGAGTAGCACATGACAAACACAATCACAAACTAACTGCGAAGTAAAATTTTCATGATTCCTCTTAATAAAAAAAACTTCCATACGTTGCGAACTTTATGTGTGACACTGTATACCCATACAAACATACACAAACATGTATATTACTGTATAAAAGGGCCCTGATTTATATAGCACATAATATGACTTCTTGTTTAAATCACTAATTCAGCAAAAAGAGATTCTTTCCAAATGTGGTTGTTACCTTCATTCATGAATAATCTCTCTTTCATACATTATTATGTAAAGGAAGGAATCAAAAGAGTCTCCTATGTAAACGTCTCTGTTTTTATAATTTTTTTTTACAATTTCTTCGACGAAGAACCCTAGTGTTAATGTGAGTATAAAATCATGTTGTTTTCAACATATTATGAGCTATATATATATATTATTCAGGGTCCCAGGAAGCACTTCCTCGCAGCCACATGCTTCACCCTTTTTGCAATTGCAAAGAGTGAGACCAGTGCTACCAAGTTTCCAGCCTCAGTCGAGTGGATTTTTTTGGATGGTGATAGGTCCTAAACGAATGGTACCGTGCAGCATTCCTTGTTAGTAAATAGCTGAGTTTAATTTGATTTTTATTGTCGACTAGCTGACCCGACAGACCTTGTCCTGTTCAAATTCCTATATTCCCTAATTTTTTTCCTCTCGTCCGTGTAGAATTTATTTTTTCCTATGTTTTTTTTTTGTGTTATTCCATATAGGTTATGCCTTTGACTCTGCTTCCCGTTGACCCATTTTCCCTTTATCCCGTTTTCCCGTTATCCGGTTACCAAGTTATCCCGTTATGTCATTTTCCAGTTAACCCGTTTTTTATCATACCGTTATTCCGTTTTCCCGAAAACAATTAGCCAAATCGGTCCAGCCTTTCTCAAGTTATGAGCATACCAACAAAATTGAAAAATAAAAACTTTTTAACAAAAAATTAAACCGACGAAATACGGAACTGAAAAGTAAAAAATAAAAACTTTTTAACAAAATTAACGACGAAAATCAACTGAAAGCAAATAAATAAACCTTCTAGTCTAATGATAATTGAGCTCCTAAACTAATGTAAGTAACTGATTTTGAGTCGGCGCCAAACAAACAATTATCGAAGATCATTATCTATGAAAGAAGTCATCAAAACGCAGCCGTGCATCTCGCTGCCATCATTTTACGCTTCACCTAATTCAATTGCTAGTTTGTTTGGCGCCGACTCAAAATCAGTTACTTACATTAGTTTAGGAGCTCAATTATCATTTAGACTAAGAAGGTTTATTTTATTCTTTGCCTTTCAGTTGATTTTTTCGTCGGTTTAATTTTTTTTTTTTAAGTTTTTATATTTTACTTTTCAGTTCCGTATTTGGTCGGTTTAATTTTTTATTAAAAAGTTTTTATTTTTTTGTGGCTAAAATCTACCAATTACTACCTACTTGTTTTTTGATAACTTCCAAAATACTTACTTACCCACCTTACTTCAACTATTACCAGTTAAATATTATGATTATCTACTTTTACTATTTGTTGTAATATAAATTATTTTTGTTGTTCTGGTTAGTTCATTTCATTCCATCCTCTCATAAAATATACTGATTTTGACGGATGTGAAACAAGAATAATGTCAGTAACGATCTGTCATTGTCAACTACGTATGTGTATGCCAATGTTCACTAGTGAAAAATCAATTATCCCCTATTTTTCTACCCGTAAGGGTGGCTAATTCCTTTCGAAATCCAAATATAAGGTATACCCTATCTATTAAAAAAAGAATCATCCAAATCGAAGAACCCAGTACAAAGTTATACCTGATAGAATCGGTTAACGGACCAGAATTCAGAGGGTGAGTGATCAATATCCTTCATTTCGCTACCCTTAGGGGTGGATTTCTTCTTTTAAATTCAAATGGGACCAAATTCTAAGTACAACCTATCCACTGAAAAAAGAATTATCGGAATCGGATGCCTCAGTAAAAAGTTATGCGTGATCATACATAAAAAAATATGATGGAAAAAAAATATAAGGGTCGAATAGAGAACCTCCTCCTTTTTGGTTTCGTCGGTTAACAGACATTCATTTTTATTATATATTCCTGAAAACTTTACCAGAGCAAAAAACTTTCCAATAACTTTTCAAAAAATCCTTTCTTTTTCTAAAAACTTCATTTGGAGTATTACGATGAAGAATCGAGATTCATTTTTATTATATAGATTGACTGGATTAATAGTTTTGCAAAACATGTCGTAGTTTTGCGAATTCATATCGGTGGAAATTACAAAGTGATTTCATTCATTTCAATAGAGTTCCGACGGTAATCAATTTTTTTTTTCGCAATGGCAATTCTCTATACATATTCCACTACTAAAACGCTTGTCGCTATACTAATGAAGCTGATTTACTCGCAGGTAGAATGATTTGCATATTTAACTCTTCCAGTTCAATCCGACTCGAGCGCACGAATATTAATGGAGTTCTGAATAACATAAAAGTGGATTTGAAAACGTACTGCATTGCCCTGAAATCCAGGATGGACAAGATAATTGAATTTTGGATATATACCGGGTGACACAGAATATCGGGTCACCCCTGTAACTTCTGCATTCGTGAACGGATTTTTCTGAAATTTGGTACAGTTATACAGTGTGACCCATTTAAAATGGAACCACCCCTGTAGAATACGCATTTTTAAATCAATCTAAAAAAAATAATAATATTAGGCATCGAAAACTGTATCTTGACACAAATTTTTATAACTTCAGTTTTATTTCCAAGGCCCACTATGTTTTTTTTTTCTTTGTTAAAAACGGCAAAAGTTCATTAGGCAATTTTTGTTTTCAAGTTTGACTACACCACTGGATTTGTAGTCGTTATAAATAAAAACCATTAGAATTTCATTAAAAAATATTGGTTAACAACGAAGTTACAACAACTTCAATTTTGGAAACAAAGTATTTGATTATAATTTTTATTTAGATTATACACATATTTAAAATCTGACAACACCGTCGATACAAAGTAGAACACTGAAAATCGGAAGTCAATAGCTCATTTCGTTCTACAGTTATAAGAATGATAATGTGAGCGATTTGTGGAGGAAGCGATTTTGTAATGAAAATCTGACTAGGCCACTGGATTTATAAATTATATTCCCTTAAAATCATTTATTTAAGTGTAGGTTATAAGTGTATTAGAAAAGAACAGAAAATTTGAAATTCATTTTTAAGTTATACAGTAGTAAATTCTTCCATAGCCGATAAAAACTAAATGAACAGAAACAAGTTTTAAAGTATTTATTCAACAATGAAACGTCATTAAGCAAAAACTAATACTAAAACAAACATTACTGTAAAATTAAATATTATAATTTTTGTGGCTTCTACCAAACCTCCATTTAGTTCCACACATTTATTGTATCTCCTTTGAATATTTTTTACACTATTTCTTATTTGTTGAGGTGTAATTTCGGCACAAATCCAGTGGCGTAGTCAGATTTTTATTACAAAATCGCTTCAACCTCAAATCGCTCACATTACCATACTTTCAGGAGTTATAACTGTAGAACGGAATGAGCTATTGACTTCGGATTTTCACTGTACAAGTTCACTGGTGATCTACTTTGTATCGGCAGTGTTGCCAGATTTTTAATATGTCTATAATCTAAATAAAAATTATAATCAAATATTTTGTTTCCAAAATTAAAGTTGTTGTAACTTCGTTGTTAACCAATATTTTTTTATGAAATTTTGATGGTTTCTATTTATAGCGACTACAAATCCAGTGGTGTAGTCAAATTTGGAAACAAAAATTGCCTAATAAACTTTTGCCGTTTTTGACAAAGAAAAAAAACCATAGAGTGCCTTGGAAATGAAACTTAAGTTATGAAACTTTGTGTCACAATGCAGTTTTTGATGTTTAATATTGAAAAAAAAATTTTTTGAGATTGATTGAAAAATGCGTATTCTACAGGAGTGATTCCATTTTAAATGGGTCACACTGTATAAGCCACCATTTCGGATTTGATCACATTACAATCCGATATGGCGGACTTCCGATTTTCTGGAAATGCCAGAAACTTTGTTTTTTCAAATGGAACACCATGTATATTTTTACATATTCAAGTTCAACAGGTCAAAACAAGTCCAAACCTTATATCAAATGTAATTTTTTTGAAACATTTGAAATTAAAATTGCTTTTTTATTTTATTCCATGGATAAATGAGATTTGGTCGAGGCTATTCACAATGACTCGCACATAACAGAGAAATTTTTTTTTTTCTGAAAAATTATTTTTTGTGTCACTTACTGGTTGATCAATTCAGTCACATCCCTATGGCCTATGGGCCACCTAGCTGTTTCTCTAGAACATACATTAAGGAAAAAAAATTAATATAATTTTTGTATTTCGGTGCAGTAACAAATTTTTATACATTAAAAATCTACAACTATTTCCATAAGCCGTGGAAAACAACATTTGACCTTAACATGTTCATTTTCCTTTCCTAGACTTTGGTTAGGATATTTTCTCCTGAAACTACATTTTTCTCTGACACTCTAGGATAAGCTACCTCTTCCATTTGGATAGACTCAATCATTAATGAAACGCTAGATATTATTTGTTTAAGTTGTATGAAGAACATTTTTATTTGAACGTTTACATCTTATGCTTAGTGAGAAAGTGGTATTTATTTTGTTATTGTTTCAATGATTTAATAATTAATAACAGATCAACCTGTTCACTTCTTGTGAACCTATAATTTAGATTTTCCATTTCTACTAATTCTAGGAAGTTAACTAATTTTCGAGAGTTGAGATGCAATATGACAGCAAAGCACAATTAGTTGACAAGATTCAGAAATGTTGTTTACCACAGTTGGAAAATTATTCGAACTGCAAGGATTCATGAAATAGTTGCAGATTTTTCAATGTGTAGAATTTGTTACTGCACCGAAATACAAAAATGATGTAATTTTTTTCCTGAATGTATATTCTAGAGAGACATGTAGGTTGCCCATATGAATTTCATTTGAAAAAAAAAATGTTTGATCAAAATGTGATGTGACTGAATTGATTCATCAATAAGTGACACAAAAAATAATTTTTCAGAAAAAATTACGTTTTTTTGTTATGTGCGAGTCATTGTGAATGGCCTTCCAAAACTCATTTATCCACAAGATAAAATAAAAAAACAATTTTAATTTTGATTGTTTAAAAAAAATAACATTTGACATAAAGTTTGGAATATGTAAAAACATACAGGGTTTTCATTGAAAAAACAAAGTTGATGACATTTCTAGAGAATCCGAAAGTCCGCCATATTGGATTGTAATGTGATCAAATCCCAAATGGTTGCTTATATAACTGTACCAAATTTCAGAAAAATCCCTGCCCGAATGCAGAAGTTTATTTGACTTTGTGGTTCTCTTTCTTCGTCTGTCTTCTCTCTCCTTGTCTGACGCTCTTCATCCGACTTTTTTATAAATTCAGAATCGCTCTGGTAGTAGGTAGTAAAACCAAAGGATCAATTGTTCAATTCGATATGATTGTTTGATCTCGGATAACGCCATTTTTATCTTGTGTTATTATTCATAAATTGATAGAATGACACCAATTACGTGTAGAATACAATGGCATACAGTATGTGACAGCTTGGTTGTGGTAATATATGAGCAATAAATTTCATATCAATACGAAAGGAAGAGAGGAAGGAATGTCCGTTTTAATTTCGTATTTTGATTTATTTCGAATCATTAGGAATATTTGAATTTTTTTATACGTTTTATGAGCGTCTGGAGTCATCAATAACCCCTGTTCTGTTAATTTTTGCAGGAATACGTGGTTTTGGTTTTGAAGAAACTCTTGATGTAAAATTATCGGAAATCCCATCTGAGTACATAGACATGTGAGAACATAATTTCAAATACAGGACGTCATCTTAAATTTCTGAAGTGGTAGGCAAATCAGTCGGACCCTTAGAAGTAGAGTCTTTTATTCGATTTTGGATTTCAGTTTTTTTTTATTTAAAGTAGGGGTCGTGGCTTGGTAAAAGAACGCCCGATTGCGGGACTGGAGATGCGGGGATCGTTCCTTAGCCAGGGCAGAGATTTTCAATTTAAAATAAATTGAAATTTTTGTAGCTTAGCCTCCACGATTCAATGTTGCGTTCCAATTAACATTGCTGCTCCTAAGGTGGTATACGGAGTTAGTAACAAAGACTACACAGAACACACACAGCAGTTCTGAATGATGTGTAGAGAGAGAGAGACAGCCTATATATTTTTATGAATTTATATTGGTATGGTCAGCAATACCCAAGAAATTGCTCAAACCGCTAGACTTTTGGCGACTTGATTCAATAATACAACTTCTTTCAGAACCCCAATAATGTTAAAATAAAATGAGCATTGCATTATATTTCTGACGGTGTTTTTATGACCCTCGTTATACAGTGCGTTTTTATTATCTCTCCCCCCCCCCACCCCTGAACAATGAGACAAAAACAATTTTGAATTATATCACCGATACTACTTTTTGAAATGAAAGACATTGTGATTGCTCGATAGATGGCGCGGAGGGGCACATCAATTTGAAAATTTCAAGTCTCTTTTCAGCCATCTATGTTTTTTTATTTCATCAATACGTTTTTTCATAATATGCATTTGAAATGTCAAGTATAACAATATTTCAAATGCATGTTGTGAAAATAATAAAAAAAATAGATGGTTGAAAAGAAAATTGAATTACTTTTCAATGATGTGCAACTCTACCTCTACCTCTATGAATTTTTCAAGTTGATGTGCCTCCAGCGCCCTCTGTCGAGTAATTGTGATGTATCTTCTCTGAAAAAGTAGGACCGCTAATACCATTCAATATACAGGGTGATTCGAAAGTACTTTGACAAACTTCAGGAGGTGATTCCTCCTAATATTCTAATATGAATTGTCCAAATAAATATATGTCCGGAAACGCTTCGTTTCCAAGATACAGGGTGTTGAAGTTTTATTTTTATTTTCGTTTTCTTCAAATAACTTTCGAAATACTGAACTTATTTAAACGAAAATTGGTATTGAGAGGTTTCTTGAGGTGCCGAATTCGAACCTGATGTTATTATAGCTCTTACTTGTAGGGGGCGCCACCTACACGTCTTTTTCTTTTTTGAAATTCAGAACTTTTTTGAGCGTACTTCTAGCACATTTTCCATAAAAAAATCAATTTCTCTATCATATCTACGTAAAACAGCTACCCCTGTTACAAGTCGCTATAAGCAACCGTTTTCTAAATATTTGGACTTGAAAATTTCAAGTCGATTATTTGATAATCGATGCGTGTTGAAGTTATTACCATTACTTTGCTTTTTTCACAAGAATGCTTAGGAAATGAATTTGACGTTTAAGTAAGTAGTTTTGGTAATTACATGTTATGTGAAAGTTAAACGTTTTGTTGAAGTTTCTGTAAGTTTTAAAACAGTAATTTTGAAAAAATTGATTATTTAAAGAACAATGCTCATTTAGCCGATATGCATTTTGTTTATGGCCTTGCGGATGGCAATGCGCGCGAAGCAAGTCGTATTTACCAGGAGCGATTTCCTAATCGAGTACTGCCTTCAGCTCCAACATTTACCAGTCTCCACCGTCGTTTGGCAGAAACAGGTAGCTTTAAGAGGGTAGCTGATATTATTGGAAGACCACGAGCAGTCCGAACTCCAGAATTGGAAGAAGCTGTTTTGAACGCTCTCGATGAGTATCCAGAAACAAGTACAAGAAGCTGAAGCTCTCAATTCTACTCCGTTCACAGTTTGGAGAATTATCCACGATCAACAATTTTATCCATACCATATTCAAAGGGTACAAGCTCTTTCGCCACGAGACTTTTCCCAACGCATTACTATGTGTCAGTGGTTTTTGAGAAAATTGGCTGGAAATCCTCAATTTTTAAGATATGTTCTCTTCACGGACGAGGCAACCTTCTCCCGAAATGCTATCACAAACTTTCATACCAACCATGTTTGGTCTCTGGAAAATCCGCATGCAGTTAGTGAAAGACATTATCAGTATCAATTTTCTTTAAATTTATTGGCGGCAATAATTGATAATTACTTGATAGGTCCTTTCTTTCTTCCGTTCCGACTGAATGGCGCAACTTACAGAGACTTTTAAAAAATGAATTGCCGGGACTACTTCAGAATGTACCATTAGAAATTCGTATCCGCATGTGGTTTATGCATGATGGGGCTCCGGCGCATTTTAGCATTGTAGCCAGGGAATTTCTTAACACTGTCTATCCAAATCGATGGATCGGTAGGGGTGTAGAAGAACCTAACCAGGCGGGGGCACCAAGGTCGCCAGATATAAACCTGCTAGATTTTTATTTTTGGGGACATTTGAAGTCACTAGTTTATAAAACTCCAGTACCGAACGAGGAAGATCTAAGAAACCGAATAGTAGACGCCTGTGGAACAATAAGAAACACACCAAGTTTTGAGCGGGTACGAGATTCAGTGAAGGTGAATGTTCCGAAAAATTTATTTGAATACAATTTAGTTTCCTTTATTTTATTTTATTCTACATATTCAAAATTTCTTGAAATACAATGTTGATATTTCTTGCAAATTTTATTAAAACAAATAAAAATTTTGCACCCTTAATACAAAAATAACTATTTCAAACGAGTAAAAATAAATAGAATAGGTGGCGCCTCCTACAAAAAACCAGAGCTACTTAAACGTCAAATTCATTTCTTAAGCATTCTTGTGAAAAATGCAAAATAATGGTAATAACTTCAACACGCATCGATTATCAAATAATCGACTTGAAGTTTTCAAGTCCAAATATTTAGAAAACGGTTGCTTATAGCGACTTGTAACAAGGTTAGCTTTTTTACGTAGATATGATAGAAAAATTGATTTTTTTTACTGAAAAATGTGCTTCGCTACGCTCAAAAAAGTTATGAATCTTCAAAAAAGAAAAAGACGGGTATGTGCCCCCTACGAGTACGAGCAATGATAACATCAGGTTCGTATTTGACACCTCAAAAAACCTCTCAATAACAATTTTTGTTTGATTAAGGTCAGTATATCGAAAGTTATTAAAAAAAAAAGGAAATAAAAATAAAACTTTACCACCCTGTATCTTGGAAACGAAGCGTTTCCGGACATATATTTATTTTGACAATTCATATTAGAATATTGTGAGGAATCACCTCCTGAAGTTAGTCAAAGTACTTTTGAATCACCCTGTATTTCATGTCTCATTGTTTCACATCAAACCGTTCCAAAGTTACCGAGGTAAAGGCTCCCACAGACGATGAGATCGGTATCGCGACATGTCCCTATACAAGTGGCGATACGAGTATATGATATTTGTATCAAGTATCAACGTCTCCACACACGCTGAGACGGAATTGTGAAACATCATTCGCACGCCCGTGATATCGCCATTACGACAGTGATTGAGACGGTGATACTATACCGTGATACTGATACAACCACACACGCGAATTTGTATCGCTACTACGGTATCATGCAATATGTAGCGATATCGATCTCATCGTCTGTTGGGGCCTTAAGGGTGCCATTAAGATCCGCACTTATACTCGTCATTTCAAATGCATATTGTAAAAAATCGTTTGAACGAAATTAGAAAAAAATAGCATGGTACAAAAGAGAATCTGTTCAACGATGTGCCACTTGACCCTCAAAAAGTACTATCGGTGATATTATTCAAAAGGGTTTCCATCTCATTGTTCTATGTCGAACCACCGTTCAAAAGTCAACAGAGGTGGAGGTGGGCTAAAAAAGCCGCACTGTTTATGAAAGAACTCACGCCACCTCTTCATTAGTATGGACATCTATAAGAGATGACGCATCACCCGTACTAAGCATATACACGTCAGATATAATTAACAAGAATTAAACAAAACTGAAATCTTCAATGAAACCTGATAAATTATGTCTGGCATACGAGTTATGGCAGATATCACCCTTCTATTCGGATCGTAAAAGTACCGATAGTACTTCATTTTATAGTTCCACCTGTCGAATAAATTGAGATAACAGTCTTGACTTCTTCGGGTGTTCCAATAAATAAAAAATACCGCTGACAGATATCAGACTAATGTTGCTTTAGTGAACAGCTCGGCTCATTTGAATAACCGTATATATGTGGGTGAGAAATGCCAAGGAGTCGCATTCATGATCATTTATTGCGGCGATTTTTTTCATCCATCGAAATATCCCTATTTCATAAACAAATATTACCCATTCTGTCTGAACGTATTTGAATTTTTTTTACAAAAAATATAGCTAGTTGATAAGGTTCATTGCTTCGAATATTTCAATTCATCAATTTGAATGGAAGCGCTATTTCAGTCACTTAAGACAAAGGAGTATAGTTCTGGAAGCATACGAATTTCTGGTTATGCACACTATTGAACTTTCATTTGGAAATAAGGAGCATTTGTTGAAAAAATAATTTGTAAGATATTGAAATCTGACAATTTCATTCATTCGAAGTTTTGCTGAACTATTTTGGGAACTATTTTGGCCTTATGTGCTATTTTCAATCATAGAACCTCTCCAAAATTCGAAGAAAAATAACTGTGATATTGTTTATATTTAACTTTAATAACAACTATCAAACCGATCATGGAAATGTGTTCACTGTTGGACAGTTACTTCAGCAGAGATGGATTTTGAATAAATCGCAGAAAACCTAGCTCCTTTCTTTACTTGAAAAATAAATATTTAAAAAATCAAAAACAAAAAGACTAACAAAAAATTCAAGGAATAAAATGAAGGTAGTGTGGAAGAAACGATAAGGGCCAAATTCATGAAAGCCACTTTTGTCACAATATGATTCACTCTACTGAATCTTAAAAATACGTCACTTTGAAAGGGCTTTCCCAGTCGGTTGAAGAAAAGTACAATTACCCCCGTTCCTAAAATCGATAAGGTCATTGAAATGTCGGACTTTAGGGCTATAAATATGTTACCGAGTATCGAATTTTTTTTATAGAGAATAATAAATACATGAACAAATAATTCAGTATTTCAATGAAAACTACCTGTTCTTGGGAATTCAATTCCGTTTCAAAAACACCATTCATGTGAAACAGCCCTTCAACTGACAATTTCAAAGTGGAAACAAGAACTCGATAACTATATAGTAGCGGTATTTCTTGATCTCAAAAGGGCTTATGAGACAATAGATAGGCGGATCCTTCTACGTAAACTGATATATTATGGTATTGGGGCAGTTGTCCTCAACTGGTCTGAAGAATACCTAACCAATAGATCGCAAACAATCAAAGTGGGAAAATCGATCTCAAATGAAGTTTTGAATAACATATATATATATATATATATATATATATATATATATATATATATAATCAAAAAAAATATATAATACACTCCCAAAAAAGTTCAAAAATTACTTAGAAGAAATACACTCTCTACGACTCATTAAATGCAAATTCAAAGATTATATTGAATCAGTTGACAGACACACCCTCCACACAATAATGAAATGCAAATAAACTCCACACCCAATTATAATTATAAATTATTTTTTTCATTTCTCTTTTCATTTCTTTTTTCTCTTCTTTCAAAAATATATGTGTCCTACTCCATATCATATAATCTAGTTAAATAAAAACAATACTAACATAACCACATTGCACTTGTACCACATCATTAAAAGCATAATCTAATCCATGCACAACCTCACGGTTAAAATGGAACTCTTTGTTTATTTACCACCAATAACTGTATATGAAATGACAATGTAAACAAAAATGTATATTGGAGTGAATAAATATTATTATTATTATTATTATTATATATATATATATATATATATATATATATATATATATATATATATATATATATATATATATATATATATAAATTACATCCAGAGCTACGATTTCCTAAATTTATTTGGAGACGACACTATGGTTTCATTTTATGGATGTGAAACAGTTGATCGCACAAACCAAGTTTTGTCAAAGTTTGAAACATACCTGGAGGTGAATAAACTGAAATTGAATACGGAGAAAAAAGTCAATGCTTATAACTAATAATCACTGAATCGTAATTCATCTGGTGGTCAAATTTATTCACATGTTCTGCCAGAGCACATCTTTCAGGATGCAATCTGCAGTTATTCTGTTCGACAATGATTTGTGCGCTTGACCAATATATTGTTTATTACAACCATATATATATATATATATATATATATATATATATATATATATTTAAATACTGAGTTTAGGAAACACAAAAAACCAATTTTATGTTTTCCTTTGAGGTTGCAGTCAATAGGAAATGGCCATGTAAAGAAGACTCTTTGTTAAATTGTCGAGCTTTCGAAATACTTTATTTCATTATCAAGACATTAACTCGAGGTTGCTAACAGGAAAATATAGGTGCACATCACAAATAAAATCTTTAAAAATCAGTTTGTAAAAAACATCTTCGACTACTAGAAAATCTCATGTTGAATATGCAGATTTATGTCGAATTTGATTGAAATACACACGTAGTGATCCCTGCAGTGGGTTGTCCTTTCTCGAGGGCTATGTCCATTAAATTCCTTCCATTTTGTTTTTAACAGTCCCCTCGATATTACTCTCTTTCATATTTATATTCCTGGACTCGGATGTCACGCAGGTAGTTATAGCTGCCTCCGTGGTGACGTTGGTTGTTGCCCTGGAATTCAGGGTCTGCTGACCGAAATCACAAATGAGCGGCTGGCTTCTGTTTGTTGACTCCATTGATTTGTCGTTTTCTACCAAGTGTTGTTCATCCTTGCACTTCTCCACCGTACTGATGAGGGCCGAGAGCCCGAAACACGTGTCTACGGTTAACACTTCTCTCTGAGGGCTATGTCCATTAAATTCCTTCCATTATATATATATATATATATATACATTGTTCTAAAAACCGAACGATCTTTTGCCATTTATTTTTTGTTTCGATAGTTTTTGTTTTTTATCTTTTGTATATTCTTCAATATCTGCTCGATATTTTAAAAAAATTGAAAAATAATCCAAAACATGAACATTTTATGAATTAGCACAAATATGATTAAACCAATGACGTGTATTGATTGAAAAATATACTAGTAGTTTTTTAAATCTTTTGATCGTTATTATGAGAAATGAAATGGGCCAATATAGGAAAAAGATTGTTGCCATAATCAGAATCCAATGCACAGTAGGATTTAATTAATGAACAGCGTTTCAAACTAATAATCATGATTGTAATATATGTTCAGGCCAGGTAAAAATATACTGAAATCTCTTCGTCGTACACAGCGAGGACTTTCTACCGCTCACGCTTGAGTGTTATGAAAATCGTTTACTGCATGTTCTCCCTGTTGCTCTTTCAAATACTTTTCACGACATTGAGTATGGCTACTGATTAAGAAATTATCATTCTGCATCACCCAGTGGCTCTCATATGAATTCAGCATGAAAACTCCGTTATTTTTATATAGATTTTTTTTAAATGACCTATTCTCACGAGTCATATTCCTAGTGATATTGAAAATTTTCCGTAGTTAAAGTTATCCCAAACTGTGCCATAACTCTGGCACCATCTGCCCTGAGAAAAAACTTCCCTGAAACGTTTCAATAAAAGCCTCCTCCACACCCAACCAAATATAGCGAATCATACACCCCTCTCAAATATAAACCGCTGCTGCAAAATGAACTCTTGTCACATATCCAGTGCGAATCATAAAATAGTCGAACGGAACCGTGCCAATAAATCCAAGTAGGCATTTACGACTCAGGTGCCATCTGTGGTCCCGTAGACTTTACTACGCGCTAGGGAATAAGAATTCAAATTCGGTGAGGTATGTTCTGGAAATCTGAATACGAATTGTTTTGGCTGGAGCGATTCGATCCGATTTATCAGCAATCGGGATGAAAAATGGGACGTATCAGATAGAGGAGCATTTATTTATTTCCCAGATACGTTTTCCAGTGTGGGTTTGAAAAATTGTGGTTACTTTGGTGGTGATTCCATTCGGAAAATTGGATAGTCTCAGCATTAATTTTCGTTATTCAGGGTGGTAGTGGAGGTAATGTCAAAAACAGCTAACAGTACATGAATCGAAGTTCTATATCATAAAGAAGATAATAAATAATGGATAATGAGAAGAAAATTAGCCGATAAGGTAAATATTAAGTTAGTCCACTCATGCTCCCTGAATATAGGTAATAGCTATTTGTATAACAAGGGAGGAAAGTGCTACTTTTCCTTCCGAGGATGAAGGTTACTGCCCGACGCGTAGCGGAGGGTAGTAATCATTCAAGGGAGAAAAAGGCACTTTACCCCCATGTTATACATATGATTTTTCCGGCCCCCTCAAATAACAAGTCATTTTTAAATAATTTATTTATGGAACTAACAAACAAAATTTATTAAAGAACTAAAACTAAGAAGTAGGTACAGTATAACTAATAGGCAGGTTATTTTCATTCTTGCATCCTACATATTTTTAATTTGTGGTAGAGTAATTATTCATACTAATGTTTAACGTGCAGTTTTTAGCAGTGGTTATTTGAATACCACTAGAAGTAAGAGCTGGAGCCAACGCAGTTTTCGTGATATTTTCATTAACAACATTATTATACAGCTGGTATCCCCCGGAAGTACTCGTACTTGGCTGATTACAATCAATTTCATTAACTTCAGTGACTCCCATAATTTGGTTCGAAATTTTTCGCTTTTTTGCAAGAGATTGCTCCACATACCCTTCAGTGATATTCGTAGACTTCCAACCTCCGTGTTGCTTTAAAGCAAGAATGTCTCCTCCAGAAATTGCAAGTAAACTTGCCGAGGTTCTTCTAAAACTGTGCCCGGTATAATTTATGGCAGTAGGCAGTTTTAAAAATTCTGCAATTTTTTTAGGAATTTTAGCAATAGTATTTTTTCCAACCATTTGGTTGATACATTTTCCTGCTCTATAGCAGACAAATAAACGTGTCTGATCTGTTTTAGGGCGTATCGATATATATTTTCTATAAATGTCAATATAATTAGGGCCATTCCCCGGCGAAGCATTTTATTTTCTTAATATATTTACTTCTTGAAAATAGCTTACCTTAATAAATAATTATCATCGGGGGCTTCTAGTAAAAATTTATTTACTTCCTCTCTTGAGAAGGTTTTTGCCTTATTAGGTTTATATCCCTGGTTTTGTCTTTTCAAGAAAGCAATTAATTTTGGGTATTTAATATCCACATTTTCTTTTATTTGAAGCATGGTACGTAGCATCGAATACTTGGACCACAATGTAGAGGCTTTTAATGAATTTGCTAATAGCGAAAAATACCCCAAAATAACATTTTCTGAGTAAGTACGAATATGCTTTTCTTCGGCCCATTGCTTGAAATGTAAATACTGTTTTTCGTATTTTTCTTTAGATTTTTGGGGTCATAGAGATTGTACTGTTACATTAACTTGTTCCAAAATATCCGGTGGTGTATTATTTATATCTTCAAATTCGCTTGAATCACTCATTTTTTCAATATTATTTTATATTTTGTAGATATATTATAGCGTAACACACTTTGAAACTGTTAAACTGTCAATCGACCATAGCATGCTATAATATTTCTGTCCTAAATTCGAAAACCGGATGAATCTATGAATTGAAGTCAAATTATTATTGCAAAAATCGTTAAATCAAAATAACAATTTACTGATTTCTACCATTTTGCAAAATACAGGATGTTCTATAAATGAACGGTAAAATGTATACTTATATAATGGAATATAGTTTAGGTCGTCAATGCCGTATAAGTTATTTTATTGATGATCTACCATGACGTCACCTTTACTTTTGCTCCCTAGGGAGGAAAAGTACTTTTCCTCTCTAGGGAGGAAAAGTACGACTTTGCTCCCTACAATGAGGCTCGGAAATGTATACTTTGGATAGAGGTAGGCGGAAATAGTACAGTGTGTAGTAGTAGTAGTAGTAGTAGTAAAAGCAATACATTACCGGACGACAATGTAAATTGTTGGCCGAGGCGTTAAGCCGAGTCCAACAAGCATTGAAGTCTGGGAATGTGCTTTTACTACGAGATACACATACTATTTTTTCAAAAATCGCAATCAGCATTACCATAAATTGAAGAATTTTTATAAATGCATAACAATTTTGATTACCATCTTATTGCCTATGGAATTGTTTCCTTGACAGTCACTGTTTGTTTATTGTTGTGGAAAAAATCAGAGATTCACTACTTATTTCGGTTTGATACCTACTTATCGCTAAAAAATATTTAAAAATATTTAAAATGGACAGTAATGATGATGTCCAGGTGTGCGGTACACCACCAGAGTAAATGCTGCTGAAAATGTCATCTTAAATTTATTGCCAAATAAATCGAAAGCAAAATATGTCGACCTCCCGATCTGAAAATGTCATGATTGCATACTTTTCCGATTTATCTATAAAGTTGAAGGCATCTATCTACGTTATGGTCAAATTACTCCATGCTGAGAGGTACACAAAATATTCGAAATTACGTGCTTTCCTGAAACGTCAAAGCGACAAATATAAACCAAAGAAGTCAAAAGTTTTGTCAGATGAACAAATTGAAACGTTTATTACTCAAGTACCAGATTATATATACTTAATGAATAAGGTATGTTTAAAATGTAAGAATTTTAAAATTCCTAGATATATATGTGGTGTTACCTTGATATTTTGTGTTGCCGGTACATGTCGCCGTGATGAACTATATAATTGAATTTGAATGACATAGAAAAGATATAAGTTGTTGATTAAAATACTCGATAATAAAACGATTTGTGATAACCGAAACTTATGCCATTGTATACAAAATATGTTGCATGTCGTCCAGAAAATTTTGAAAGTTGCCGCTTTTTATAATATATTCAATAAATGTTCTTAATGTGAGTTGGTTGTTTGCGTGTATTTATTTACTGCCTAAAATTTATATAAAAAAGCGGTAGGCAGTCAAAAAAAAATTCGGACCGTTTTAATTAGCATTTTTTTGGGGTCTGAAGTTGGTCCGAGAGAGTAGGCGATTTCAGAAAAATAATTTTATTTACGTGTTTTGCCTCCTGAACACGAATCTAGAAAAATGCGGCGGTCTCGTACCGTTTCCGAGTTAGAACGCTTTTAACTTTTTTATTACCTAATTTTCAAGCACCGTTATCTCGAAAAATCACTCAAAATGCCTTCTTCTTTTTACCAGCATAAACAATTAACCCTAAATCACTTATTTTTGGCATATCTTCGCACAAAATATTGCCAGTTTTATCGAAAAAATCTTCCTTCCTAAACAGTTATAAATAAACAAACTTCATTCACACATTTGACAGATGAAATTTAGTAATTTTCACTTTTCTGCATGTTGGTATTAACAAATAAATCACCGCCAACTTCTCGAGTTCAAATATGACTAATAGTTTTCCCTTCCTTCATATTTGCTATTGTTTTTGGTAACCATATTTGAATTAGAAAAGTTGATTTATTTGTTATTACCAACATGTAGAAAAGTGAATATAAGTGATTTAGGGTTTATTCTTTATGCTGGTGAAAAGAAGGAGGCATTTTGAGTGATTTTTGTGCGAGAAAACGGTGCTTGAAAATTAGGTTATAAAAAGTAAAAAATAAACTCGGAAACGGTATGAGACCGCCGCAGTTTTCTGGATTCGCGTTCAGGAGGCAAAACAGTCTTTTACCTATATTCAGTGAGCATGACTTACTTAATATTTACCACCGATATACTCCAAAACTAAAATGTTTAGGAATATTTCCATTTATTGATTGAATTAATGTATGGCGAATTCTGTTTTATGAATTTGAGATGCCTGTTTCCACATATTTTTGGAAAAGTGAAACTGTTTTTTGTATGAACGATGCTAAATTAACTTTTTTTATTTTTGGTCGTTGAAATAGTAGGTAAATTAGTATAGTATAATAGTTCCACCTACCTGAAAACAAAATATTGGTGGATTCGTCGTTTGAACGAGGTTTTAAAATAGAACATTTGTTCAACCAAAATTCTACACACACACACCCGAAATCATGTGTTTATTACACGTAAAACTGTACATGAAACTCCACAACAGAGCACTGTCAGTGACGTAATCTGATAATTGTCTGACAATTGTCAAACAGCTGATGAGGGGGCACGCAAAGCTTTTTCCATTAGAGTACGTGTGTCTGTCTCTCGGTCTGTCTTGTGAATTTTCTCCAAAAAATGATATCAAAAAAAAAATTCTTAACATTGTTGTGATCCTTAGTTCTTAGTGGATATTGCAAAAGTCTATAGAGGTGTAATAAACATGGATTTTCCCGTTTAAAAATACGTTGTCATCATAACAACACACCAACATAGTTTGGTTTTTTAAATTTCATAAGCACGAAATTTAGTGCTGTTATGGGTTGTAGTAACCGATCCAATCAGAGGCATAATTAGGAAATAATTAGAAAAAATATTGAATTTATCAATGGAAAAGGAATCGCGCAATATATTAAAAGATAATTTGTTCACTAAATGTCTACAAAGTTTATAAAAATCACAACAAATCAGTGACAAACACAAAAAACAATGATCTCCATACACACTCAAATGCTTTGTTGCCCCCGATCAGCTGATAACCGCCATGTTGTGACGTCAGTTGACAATGCTCAATTTCTACATTTTAAAAATTAAAATCAAATCCAAATTTTTCTTCTGCCACTACTGTGGACTGTAATGTCAAAATATTATGCGTCGGACAAATCTGCATTTTCTTGACCAATGTTAACAGTTTTCTTTTTGGCTGTGAAAGTAGCACCGGAGCTACACCGGGTCACGAAACACAGGCACCGATCCGTTCTTTTTAGGTCGTGCTTGATGCCTCGAAACGACATCACAAGTCTTTCCCTGCCAGAAGACCATCTTGAAAAATCGTAACAAATGTTGGAAGTCTTTTAGATATCTGTTACGTATATATCATCTGCACAAAGGCGCCAACAGTTAGAAAATCTAGGTTTTTCGTTTTTATCCTAGGGTCCCGTCAAAATTGTTCAACACATAACCAAAATTTTGTACCTTTTCCAAAGAGGTACTAATGTTCGCCTAAACTTTGTCAACATTATATATGAAATGGCTATTCCTAAACAAGAAACCTCCAAAAAGAAATTTTACATTTGTCTCGAAGAAATATCAAGTAATCCCATTCTCATTAATGGATGACTTAAAATATCTGGGAAAATTTTACAACGAAACTGTAATCTTGTGGTGACTGAAGGAATTGAAGTTTCTCTTTCTGCAATGAAGACATTTCATTAATGAGGTATGTTTTGGGCTTGTCGAAACTACCAATTCAATTAGGGAACTTCAGAACCATTTATCAAATATTCTGAAAGACTGGGCATACAACATTTGCGAACTGGATGGAGTGGACTATAAAGAGTGCACAACAAAAATCATCTGATGGAGAAGTACTTCAATGACTATAGAAGAAAAATTAAACCTTTGGAAGACGTAGTTGATAAATAAGCAAGGAATGCAAAAAGAAACAAACTTCAAATGTTTCCTGAGAAGAGAGAGACGACCTCTACATCATTATGCTGTAGGGGATTTTAAAAAACAAATACATGCGACGAAAAAACGCCAGATGGCCTGGAGAAAAAGATATTACAATTAGAATGAAAAAAAAACAAATAATTTTTTTCGAGCTCAGTAAATCAATTTAACGGGTATCTACCAGATCAATTAGACTTTACTTGCCACTTGATGATGAACATTGCGAAAACATTGTCAAAAAGATGAGAGAAGAAATTCGAAAATGGTCGTCAAAAGCCTCGCCTGGAGATCACTTTTACAAAAAAAGTTCAGCCTACAACCTCAAGTACGATTTATAGTAATTGTGTTTTTAATTGTAATACCTTGTATTGTTCTAAATAAAATTCATTTCTGATATTTTTATAATATTCTATTCAGGAAATAGTCTAAAAAATATATTTCCTGCATGCAAAATGTCTTGCAAATCTTGCATTCAGGTTTGTTGCCTTAAATAAACAGCTTTCAGGCATTTTTATTGTTATTTGCCTCAATAAGTATCTTCCCCTACGGGTCAGTTTTTTTTCAAAAAACAAAAATGCATCGAACTGTTTCCAAGCAATAAACCTTCATGCACGGTTTTCAGCAATTTTGCAAGCACTTATCATATTACTGAAGAATATTACTTCAGGTATAGTTATTCTAATCCCAATTGGAACGGCAATAAAAATAAGAGCACTACGAGGAGTGTTCATATGCCCTGCCCGGCAAATGGGAAATTCATATACTACCAGTGTTTTTACTTTCAAAGCATTCCTCGTACAATCATAAAAAAGTTCTGTCGTGTGGAAGAGAATTCATTCTCGAAACTTTTTATGTCGGTCCAAATGGGATTAGAAATACTATAAATCAATAGCACTTGAGAACGATTGTAACTACCTTTTTTCTAATTGTTTCTTGCAGATAATGTGATTTGAACAAGTATTGAGGCAGATGAATAGTGACGAAAGTTATAAGTTTTCATTTTTATTTATAGCTTGAATTAGCAAAGAAATTTTGAAGTCATCTCTATTTGCATATTTTCTTCCAAAAGACTAGAACAGTATATTTTTATATTTTGGAGAATTATAAATGGCGTCTTATCAACAGAAACTCTTACAAAAGTCGGGAACCAACATCTGAAATAGTAGTCCAGAGTACTATTTCAAATTTCAATATCCAATAATCTGTTCTTGGCTAAAAATGGTCTCCTGAATAAGGATATTGGTTTTTTGGCCAAAGTTGAACTGACATCGAGAAATAACCAATGTTTCAAAATATTTCAACTTCCAAGATGCACCTGCATAGGAAACAGGCTGATTATTAGTTATTAAAAAATTACCAATATCCAATATATTCCTGAATAATGCTGATTATCAGGAATATAAATGTCCTTTACACAGAACCTCTATTTGATAAAAGTTTCCAATTTGATATTTACAAATCATATATCGCAATACCTGATAAATTAAACAATATAACATGTATAAATTCAAAAAGAACAGAAATCATTCCAACTCAATAATTGACAGTTACTATAAGTGTTATATTCTTTCTTTTCTGGTAATTTAATGAGTGCACCTATGTGATTTATTAGGAACTGTGATCAGTAACTCAACTGCTGAAAAGAAACGATGAGAAGAGACCTAATGAAGCAGGCCTGTATATATGTAAAAAATAGATTAGTAGATAGTGTGTAGTTGAGTAGATAGAAGTACAATATTATATTTACAACTGTACCACAACAAGAGTTGGATAGTAGAGCACGGAATGGTGATTTTACCCTTGGGAAATTATTATTATTGGATATAGAAACACTTTCGTTACATAGATATCAACTCTTGCAACAATCGGTCTATACACATGTATGAAATATCATCAGAAACGTGTTTCACATGTGAAACGGATTATTTTTCTTTTCTGATAAATGTCATACATCATACATTCCGACATGTCAGGGCTTACATTGGTTACCTACGGATGACGTTAGATGGCAGATTTCTTCTTTACCAGCAAGGCTGAAGGCTAACGGCGGCGGCTAGATCTTGTCGAGTCACGGATTGTCAGTGCAGTCACGTGGTTATATCGTTATTATACAACAGGTGCAGATAAATATAGACGGAGAACCCATTTTCAAAAAGATCAGAAATCATAAGATGCAATAAGGAATTCAAATAATTCATAGTTTACAACACTTAATCATACGAGGTCTTTGATAGGTTGAATTCATATAAATCATTCTCATTTTCCTATTTCCAAGATTGGTAATAATATTCGATCATACAATGCATTTTATCAACGACAAGAATATTTAGTTTTGCTATTCAAACAATTCACGATCCAAATAAATGTGATGCCAACTTGGTTCTTCGTCAAATATCTCGACGTTTGTCTGATGTCGAAAACTTGTTTCAGTTTTTCGGAAAAGTTTCTGTAAATATGAAGGTATTTCTAATTTGATTACTGGTGACCCACAGTAATGCTCTCTCGAAAGCAACAGCTTCTGCTTGTATAGATAAAGCAATTCTATACCATTCTATCAGCCGGCCCAAACCGAATCTCGCTTACTATCCTCAACAGTTTGCAAACATTGGCCTGATACATCTCGGTAAGTGCCCATCTGACAATTATAAAATTGCAAGCTACGAAATGTCATGAAAATATTAACAAAATAATTTTAAAAAAATATATGGAAATTTTGGAAAAAAGTTGATCAGGAATTCAGAAACAAAATTGATCAGGAATTCAGAAACAAACTATTCTCTCAGGTACAGAAGGAATTTTAATTTACAGTTTGTATTTCAGGTTTGATTCTCAATATAAATATTTGCTTGGGGGAAAAATATTGATCAAAAAACTTTATGCTGCTGAAATAATTGTTTGTGATTTCTAATTTCGAATTGAAGAGAAAAATAAAAAAATACCTAAAAGTATTTCTATTCCATTAATTTCTTTTAACCGAATTTCAATACCCAGAGAAAAGTAATTTGGTAATATTTGCATATTTACCTCCTGAACACAAATACAATATTTCCTGATGCTTCCAGAGGTGAGATACTACAAAGATGAAGAGAAGGAAACCATCTACAACCATCCAGAACGATTCAGAAAAGGTTGAGGAATGGTGCGACTGTAATTCGCTGGCATTAAATATCAATAAGACCAAATTACTTTCCTTCAAGTGTGACATTGAAGGTATAACTATTGGCCATGATACACTAGAACGTGATCACAACACCAAATTTCTTGGCTTAATTATTGACAACGATCTGAATTTCCATAACACATTTTGTCTCATAGTAAAAAACTGACCGTAAAAATGACCACAAGCGAGATTGGTTCTGAAACAGCACCTCAGATACGGAATTGCTTTCTGGGGCATGTGCTGCCAAAAAGGTTGAGTAACATATTCATTCCACAGAAGAGAGCGTTGAGATACATATGTACGGTATCTCCCGTACATTCGCGCAAACCGCTCTTTGTCTCTGAGATAATACTTTATTTATATTAGAAAGCGTGTGCTTAGTTTTGGAAAACCGTGGTAATTTAGCAAATCCTCAGATACATCACAGAATACGTAGGACAATTAATCCAAATCTACCTCAGCCTATATCGAATTTGACCAGGCAATCAATTAAATATGAAGGCATACAAATATATAATCACCTACCTTTACATATAAAGTCTATTAACTCTTAAACAAAATCGAAAGACTGTTAATTTGGAAGTGTATGATTTGGAAGTGTATATACTATTCAGAGAATTGGTAGAGGCAGTATGCAGTTTCGTATAATTGTACAATGTATGTATATATTGTTATGTTAGGAAATGTTGTAAAATAATTAAACTTATAATTAACATTATTATTATTAGGTGTTTCAGTTATTGTCGATAATGCTATGTTGTTTTGCAATTTTCTTTACCCTTTACTACTTATACTATGCTCCAGTCGATGCCTATAAGGAAACTAGAGCGTTTGATGCAAGACAATTATCTTATCAGCGCATAATACTACACCATTATAGGTTTAGAAATACATTCAGGCAAATAGAACATGGTTATAATACAAGACACAAAGCCAAAACAACGGCTATACCAAAAGTTGAAAAAACCCTAACCCAAAGATGCTATAATTACCTTGGTCCCATTATTTATGCTAAAATTCCTACCGAACTGACACGAATTAATGCGTACGGTCTATTCAAAAAAAATTTACTGTTTGGCTTCAGTCTGTCCCTAGAAAAGAAATTCACAGCTTAATCGATAGGAAAAATACCTATAACTTATGAATTCACTAATGAAAAAAATAAATATAATAACATTTGATCCTTCTGATAGTTGATATCGATGTGATATATGCTGCCTCGGTCCGCTTATACCTACCTATATGTTATGTTCAAATTCTTTTAAAAATTGTTTTATATATGTATAACGTATGTGTGAATGAATGTAAGTATATATTTGTATAGGTGTATATACTCATGGATGTGTAATATATGTGTATGTTAAGATATCTATATACCCACGCACAGGGATTTATCCCTTTGTGGGTTACCTGTATTTACCTGCTGTACTAATATTGTCTCTATTTTATATTATTTTATTATTCATATCTATTTTATATCATTTTATTGGTAAATATATTATTATTATTATTATTATTATTATATTAAGAGGGCAGTCCTGAAGTAGTCCTATTATCAAACGTATGTGACCAACGAAATATCTAATGAAAATCCACAATTAAATCATGTCAAAATTCAAATTTTTAGAAAACATTGAATTTAAAGTAACATAAACTGATATATAAGTTATGAACATCCTGTATGACAATTCACATCAACAGGAAACCCACCAATGGGAGATCGAGAGAGTTTGTGTGGGAAAAGTGATGATATATAAAAGATGTGTTAGTAGAAACTGTAAAAATATAATTTTATACGAATTTGTAAATAGTATGTGAGATTTAGAATTAAATTTCATTCATAAAATCATAAGTAGTAATTCGAATAACAAATAATTAGGTAGGAAGTGACACTAAATTGAAAAATCCGTGGGAAAATAAAAAATGTGTGTGTTACCATGGGAAGAGATAACAAGTTGGGAGGAGATTGAAAAAAGTTACAAAAAATAAGCCACGTACAAAAATTTTGAAAGAGATATTAATAGATAATTCAAGAAAAAGCATTAATAATTATCACTTATATTCATATTGCACCATTTCTATTATTGTTTCTTTTTAGTATAAGGTATTTTTCGCAGAGTAGGGCAGTTTTAAGGGTTTCTATCTGAATAAAAACGATCAATTGTTCATATTCTGCAATCTGTGTTTTATCTAACCACACTTTTTCTCCCACTAAACAGCATTTCTTATCGAATCGTTAGTGCCAAGTCGGCAATACAGATCACAGAACCGACTTCTGAGAAGGAGCTGACTGACTGAGCTGGGATAAGGTAAAAAGAGGTTTAAAAAGAGAATGGTAAGATAACATAGCCGGAGTTTTCATTTGTTATGATAGGGATTCAGAAATTAAAATCTGTGAAATAAATTCACAAAATATATATGAATTTAAAATCAACAAACAACCCTTCATAACAATATGTATATATATATATATATATAAATATATATACATATTTGTGTGTTCTTATATGTGTGTATCGTATGTGTATATTTATTTAAAAATGTTTCATACTCTTGTGCAATGATAATAAATAAGTTCTTAAGCGCATCTGACGCACTACTTCATTAATATGTAGTTACTGTAATTTTTAACTTCTTTTTTCACAATGAAATATTTACAAAACTTATTTTACATTGATGTCCATTTCAGTAAGTAATGCTATTCCGGCCAACATTTTCCCATAACAAATATTACTTCACCGAAAATTTGTCTTTTAAATGTTTGTGCACAAATTTAGCTTTCATTCAAATGCAAATAACAATAACTTGAACAATTTCCCAGGAATATATCATAACAAGATACATGCAGCACTCAGGATCTATATTATATGAGAAATGCGAATATATTTTGCATTCTTCATTCAATGAAATCATAATAATAAAATTATGTAGTTCACCATAAATTTTGTCTGCTTTGTCGAGTAACTCGTCAGAAAAATATTCAGATAAGTGTAACTTCTAATGACAGGAATTGCAATGTAGATAGACAAGCTGTACTCATTTCTAGCACTGTATATGATTACTCCACTAAATTGATATTATTCCACGATGAATTCAAGAACTATCGATATGAGCCATCCTTCACAACCGTTAATTTTTTTTCTGAATGGCATATACTGTTGGAATTCACTTTGTTGGGTCACACGTGAAGAAAGTGAGTTTCCTGGAATTCAAACAAACTAAAAAGTTATATATATGTTTTACAGTCTTCCAATTGCTAGTGCAAAATGTATAAATTTCCAATGAAATTGAAGAAACTGTGATTGATTGATGGGTTTGCCACAGTATGAATCTACAGATCTTCGCTGTCAAAATGTCTCTCTCTCTCTCTCTCTCTCTCTCTCTCACACACACGTTGTTCTTAAACTTCACTTTCATGTTATTATTTTTGCGATTCACGTTTAACAAACGGCAGGACGAACACATTCCACATTTACCTGACTTCTAACCTACCTAACCTACACCTGTCCTCAGTCATGGCTGGAAGTCGAATGCTGTCAAAATGTCAAATAAATATTCTTACCTTATATATTTATGTAATGTGTCGGAATTCAAAATTTGCTCATGCGCCCGTTTGAAAAAGGACAGACTGATTTTCGTTACTTCGCTTTTGGTTAAAATTTCCAACAAAAGAACTTCGTGTTTTATTTTTATTTTGTAGATTTATTTACGAACAGTAAAAGTTCCTCGTTTACAAGGGTGTTATAGAGTGTACCATCAATATTGGTAGTTAATAATTATATGGGATAAACACCAAATAAATCTGTATGCTTTATGATAATTAGTGGTATTCGGTAACCTACTGAGTGTCTTATTATTGATTACAATGAAAACTCAGGAGAGTTCTTCGTCTAAAAGATATGCGAGGTGTGGAATGAAAGACTAACCAACGGGATAGCTCCTCACATCGGTATGGCCTAAACCAACATTCGAATGGAGATGCCACTAAGATATATTCAATGCAGTTTTATTTACATTGTGTTGTCATACCCGTGTCAAGTAGACGCACGAGTTGGGTTCGCCCAAAAAGGCACTGCTGCTGAAGCCTAGGAGATACAAAGTTCTATTCAGATTGAAATAGGTCCAATTTCGGGTAGCCGTTTGATTCTGAAAATGTTTTCTGTTTCCTGTCTATACTTTGAAAAACCGGTTTCATAGTTTGCCAGATCACAATATTGCCAATGAGCAGACATTATAGTTATTTATGTAATAAGGATCATAAAGACGATCATTATGGTACAAGTCGTGAATGATATTGGGCGAGGCGTAGCCGAGTCCGATAACACGACGTGTGCCATAATTATTGTTTATGATTCGTATTACTTACAAAATTTTATCTGATGGCATTTATATCAATACATTTTCGAAAAATTAAAAACTGCATTTTTGACATGTCACAATGACAACTATTTTCAAAGGAGTAATAGTGAGTTTATACAGCAAGTAAAATAAAATAAGAAATAAAATAAAGTAATTTAAAAATTTAAAACTACACAACATCCATAACAGGTTTATACAGAAATAAAATAAAATAAGAAGTAATATAAAATAGGAAGTAAAATAAAAGATGGTTAACTTTTATCTTTTATTTTATTTTACTTGACAAGTTGTTAGGCATATGTACATATTGAATAATTTAGACAAATTGACGAAAGTTGATGATAGATGGACATGATATAATAGCTATTCAGTCCTAGTATATGTTTTTGTTTTCATAACTGGAAAATGGTGTGTTAGTATTTTTTTAAATTTCGTTTTTGGCCAATAATGTCTTTAGATGACGAAAATTTCATAATATTGTTAGTGTTGTCAACAGTAGCTTATTTTTTATTCAATAAACAATAACAGGGCCAATTTTACAAGTATACATTTAAATTGAGGTTCAATAAAATCAAATTTCGATTGACAGCTTCTTACTTTTTACATTAATTTACTCAGCTCTATAAACACTCTGAAAATTATTATTTCTTATTTTACTTTATTTTATTTCTTATTTTATTTTATGTGCTGTATAAACTCACTTTAAGTATATGAGTAGTTTCAAATATTAGTAGGTTAGTGAGCTGTGCTTTGCCATTTCCTTGACAACGTGTAACGAATTTTTCGTTACGTCCTTACACATAACTAATTTCTCATAACTTTTCCGGTTATCTTTACGGTAGTACGGGTCAGTAGTCACTGCGCTCAGGTCGTGAAGAATGTGCTTTCATTATTGTACCTAGAAAATGGTATTTTGACAGTGTGACCGTGACATTTCATTTTCGTGTCGATCGCGTTTATCGAGCGTTTGGTTTTTTCCAAGTTTTTTTAAATAGGAAAGAAACCGAGAATGAAAAACAGGTGAACTGTAATTTCGTCGAACCGAAAGGATAATCGTTCTCTTTCTTGAATAGAACGTCGAGATAGGCAGATGTACTGAGTGAGTTGGCTTTGATTTGTACAATCTATAGATGAAATAAGTTTCACTGCTGGAGTTTAGAGTAATATTATTCTCTTTATCTTTTAATTAATGTTGTAGCTGATTAGCATTCTCTTGTTTTTTCTTATGCTTGTAATATTAGAATTCTTGGATATACCGCATGGTAATTTTTGAAGGTTAAATATAGATATTTCGGCCATTTTGACAAATCATTCATAGTACATATTGTGGCTAACGTAACATCTGTTCCAAATATTGGGAACTGATTTTTTTCATTGGAAATCAGTTCTACGCTTTTGCATTTTTTTAGGTACCAGTTAATTGGTAATTTGAATGGACTAGAGCTTATTTACCTCACACGACCACCGGTTTGTTCCAAGGATTCCAATTGAAGTGAAGGGCGAATTTGATTGTTCGGGGATCGTTTGGAGTGACTAATAGGACGGCTCTCTGGTAAGCAATTTTCTTTATTTCATAACTATATGTTTATGAGAGTAATTTTCTTTTCTCTTGAGAAAGAATTGCTTACAGAGAGAGTTGTACCTCTGGCCTAACGGTCTCAGAACACTCGATTCGATTCAATATATGCCTCCAGCGTAAAGTTGATTTCCGTTAAATAAATTTCTTATATCTATTACTCCATTCAATTCCCAGTGTGGCTTATTTGATTTTTGATCGTTGCAGAGTCAATTCACTTCAGTTACTACCTTGTCGCCAAGAGCAGGGAGATTCACAAATTTTTTGAGAATTACCTGTTTATCGATTTGAAAAGGAATTCCAGTTCTGAGTTAAAAATTCTTCAATTAAAAGAATTATTTAACATTATCTTTTTCTAAGAGAGTTGTGCCCGCTGAAAGACGTGTGGTCTCCCTCTTCGGTTTATCTTTGGAAATTCTCAATAAAAGAATTTTTCCACTGTATCTTTATCTAAGAGAGTCGTGCTCACTGAAAGACGTGTGTCTCTCTCTTCTTATCTTGGCTGAAGAGTATACTTTTACTCTGACTACTATCGTTGTTCAGAAACCCTATTTTTTTATGTAGCCTACTAGAGTATTTTGGTTATAACGCTATATTTTCCTTTGGCACTTGCTTTAAAATAATATATCTTTGTACTGGCAACCTTTAAATATTTTGCTTTAAAATAATAGATTTTTTCTCTGGCAATTTTATAGTATTTTGCTTTAAAATACTATATTTGTTCTCTGGTAAAATTTGAAGGAAATTTTTATATTTCTTTTGGAATACCTTTCCTCATTAAATTTTTTTACCCTTCTGGTACATAGAATCACCTTATCAAAACTTACCTTTTTCAAAATTTAACTGAATTTGAACATCACGTTTTGGGTGAGGTTTGTTGTGTTTGGTTTTAAATTTTGTTCATTTTTAATATTTTTTTTTAATTATTAAAATTAACTTATAAATTTAACTCCAGAATAGCAGATTGGATTGCTATTTATTATCTTTGTTCTTTCACTGTAACTTTTCAGTCTTTTATATAGATTGAGTTTTTTATTGTATGCTATCATTTGCATCTATCTTTTGACTCTCGATTAAAATTTGAAACATAAAACTTGAGGTTCAAAGGATATCCTTCGTTCTCCCTCTTTTGTACATATTTTGATTCCTATCATCTTCTTCGCATGATATATACCACGGAGGGAACCCATCTACGGAGACGGAAGGACTAGTAGCCTGGGAGGTCTTACAGCACATCAATATCAGCACTGGTCCGTGAAGATCAACTCAATTCACGCCGATAAGGGGGTCTAAAACCAACTATAGAACCACCCACGACCATCTTAATCGTAACCGCTGAAACCAAGTTCCTCCTAGAACCGCTGGGACCAGCTTCAAGAAACTAGCCTTCCTCTATCTCGCTCAAGATCTCCGAAGGTATATTCGTGACCAACAACTGGAGGAATCATAGGTGTAAATGTTCGAATTTTGATCAGAGTCAAAATTACTGTTTCCTTTTTATGTAATTTTTCCATTTTTTTTAAGAGAAGTTAAATACTTTTCTAGTATTTGTAAAAAATTTATCTTGTTCAGAATTCCAACTGGAATAAATTTGTTAAGTTGATTTATTGCATATTTATTTGCCTTCCCATACAAGCTAGGTAACATTTATTTAATTTTATTTATCTTTGACTTTTGTCTTTAGCAAGTCTGGCGCCCAACTCTGGAACTAGTCAAGTTAATTAATGTATAATTTTTTTAGTGGCCAAATTTGATTAACTAGGAAAAGTCATTAATTGAACCTTACTCACGGCCTAACCGTATCCATCTGAGCAGCCTATCGGCAAAGTGATTTCACCTTGTTAAATTTGAATCATATAATTTAAAATCTGGGGTTCAAAAAGGGGAGTAAGGGGTGTTGCAAACGTCAGGTTGTAACGGCAATATTTATTTATCTGTTGTCGAACACAATTGTCACGTAGAATTGAATATAATTTAAATACTAATGAGTGATTCTGAAACTGGTAGTTTACCTTCTGATTTGGAAGAAATGACACGAAATATCGTGGACTCCCTTTTTCCGGAAAAATCACGGAGTGTATATGAAATAGCGTTTAATCGGTACGAAGAATGGTATTCTACTAAGAAAATCAAGAATATCACTCATGAAAAAGTATTGTTGGCTTACTTTGAATGCTTATCTAAAGAAAAAACCATCTTCTCTCTGGTGATAAGAAGTATTTTATTAACAAGAAAAAATGTCGATATTAGTAAGTACCTACAGCTGGTTGCATTACTAAAAAGTAAATCAGAAGGTTACAGAGCCAAAAAATTCAAAATTTTTACTAAACAAGAGTGGGACTCTAATTATTAGTTTCATAATCCTTTTTTGAAGGATTTCTTAAGGTAGAAGATGATATTGTCGAACTCCTCCCCACCCTATGATTCTATATTCAACGAGAGCGAAGTACATTATTTTAAGTTTTGGGATCGGGAGAAAGTTGTTTAACTGGTAGAATTCATAAATGAGTGCTCGGATTTTCTTCGAAAGTTCAGTGATGGGAATGTTCCATTTTAGGAAGCAGTCGATGTAAAGGGTAATATCTTCGTATTATTAATATTGACTGTGAGCAAATTCATTATGAACCACCCGAAAATTCTAATGAGGTCGTTTTCGACTTTTCAGTAAGTTGTTGATGTAAGTAAGGAAAAGGATTGGTCCTAGGACAATATATTTCAGTTAGGGATATTTTGTGTTACGAAGTCTTGAACAATGGATATTTCCTTAGCCAAAATCTCCTTTTTAATAGTTTTCCATTGCTGGTATTTTTATTTTGAGTTGTTGCCATGTTAGCTCTCTATAGAGTATGGTAGTGTCATCTGCAAAGCTCAACACTTTTCCACCAGTTTCCAGAAGAAGCAGTTCATTCATAAATGAAGTAAAGAGGATTGGTCGCCAAACAAAACTTACATAGAATTGCTCATCTTTCCGTTAATTCAATTTCTCTGCACACGACCACTCAGGTAACTTTCAAAGGTTTTATATGCTCAGACTCGAATTCCACAATTTTCAAATTTTTCCAATAGTTTGCTGTGACTCACTGAATGCTTTGGAGAGGTCGACGAAAATACGCATTGTTGGAGTTTTTTATCTAGATGTTCATACATATGCGATTTTAAAGCTTCTATCGCATCTTATGTTGATCTTTACTTTCTGGGTCCATACTACCTTTCAGAAATCAACTTGTACTTTTCTGCGAAACAAACCAGTCTTATTATCAATATTGTTTCCATTATTTTGGCAAGTGCCTATAATTAACCATTTCCGTTTTGTTTCCATTCTTAAATACTGGCTTCATTATACCAATTTTAAAGACTTTTGGAAGGCACCCGGTTTCAATACTGTTGATTAGGACTGTGATGGGACTTATGATTTCATCTGAAATTATTTTTAAAATTTCTGCCCGAATACCATAAAGACCTGGAGATTTTTCGAGTTTGAGATAATTTAATAGAATACAAATCTAGTTTAAGCAAAAATCGACGGAAAGTTGCAAATGAATTATTTCTTTCTAAGAATTATTATTGCACCACTTATCACGAACCCTCACACATGTCCAGAACTCCCTTTAAGTCTTTTTCGCGGTGATAATGTTTCTCGAGACTACTTCACGCGGAGAAAATTCCCCACCCAGACACCCCTTACAATAAGATTCGTTCCGGTTGTGATTATCCGTCATTCAGAGAATACAATGGAAGACGGAAAGGCCACTTATTTGTTGCATATGTAGGACATAAATTTGGATTTAGTGCAGTGGGAGTCCTGCAGTTCGCTCGTTCCGCCTATAATACTCCTGGAGGGTTTGCTTCCAATATGAGAGACCATGACTCATTCTATGGGCTGCGAGAATTGATATGAGATGAACAGTTGAATGGGGTAGTTATTCATTAAATAATCCTGCAGAAATACAAATTATTGCACTACACGTACCTCGTCTGCTATAGAGTTTTTCAATAAACTATAATACTACAGTACATTCAACATATGATGAATAGACAAAAGGGCTTTCAAGAAGACTAGTTTCCAGAGTATGTCTGTGTAGGATTTCTTGAACCTGACGTATTTATGAGGATTGTTGATTCTTGGGAGTTAGGTTCATTCATTGATGGGATTCTTCGAAATTAGTACATTTTATTTTGCCGATATTTCGGTTACGACCGCTTCTTCTCCAGGTTTTCTTTTGCTACAAAGATACTGTTCGTATAAAGTGAAAAGTTTACATAATATACTGGATGTTTGTTTTTTTAAATAAAAACTGCGCCCCATACGAGAAAAAGGCAGGAGAGATTTTTTGTCACAAATTGAACGAGGAATAATTTTTTTTTAAATATATCTGTGGCGTACCATTTTTTTTCTTTAAAAAAATTGAGATCATTACCCGTATGCGCGCCAATGATGAACATAAAATTCTTAATTGCGCAATAACTACCTATTGAAACTCACAAAATATCATTTGCATATCTCGACCGGTTTCAGAGCAATAAATAAATATTCAGTTTTTGAAAAAAACTTCATCACCCCGTATCTTGGAAAACGAAGCATTAACGGACAAAAGTTATATAGCAAACTGTGATTATTTTTTCAAGCAGAGTCACCCCCTGAAGTTTGTCGCACTTATTCACTAACACCCTGTATATATGTATATATATATATATATAAATATACATATATATATATATATATATATATATATATATATATATATATATATATATATATATATACAGGGTGAGTCAGAATAAGACCGACAAACTCCGACTGCAGATTCCTCACTTCATTTCGAGGTGAAAAGTTGTTATCAAGGTATGTATGAGATACAAGATGTCGAAAGTACGAAAAAAAATTAGGATTTGATTTGTTTTCTCCAAAATTGCTGAAGGAAAAAATCGTAAACTTGGTACACTTATCAAAGTTTATCATCGTGCTAATTTGAAATTATATTTTTTTATTTTCGTGAACCAGTGGCGTAGTTACGATGGAATGTGAACATATGTTCCTTCATATTTTCTTGGGACAAGTGAATGGACATCAGTTCGGCTCATCGACAACCTAAAAGTCATAACATTCCATGTGCCTGAGAGTGGAGGTTTCTGAGATAATTGAGAAAAACTGAAGATATGTCCTTGGTAGAGACATAATTTCCTATGTGCAATAATCGCATAATGCTCATTTCTTACAACATAACGGAATATATGTCAACCTCCTGAACATTTTTTGATGTTGGGAGAATCGGAAACATAGTATGGGTGAGTCAGAATGAAACCCATAACTCCATTCATCATATTAATTGATCGAATCGATGTCGTGGATTCAGTGACATGTTACCATACTTTCTTGCATATGATTGTTTTTACAGATCAACTGACAAACAAACCCAACCTCAAATTCATAATACTCCACTTAGATAAGAGTTAAGGTCTGAAATAATTTTTGTGAAAAACTGAAGATAAGTACTCTTAATTTGTTGAAGTTTATGTCGAAGTATCATTATCAAAGCCTTGTTCTGATTGAATTATCTTGGAGAATATTATCCAATCAATTATTGTGTATTAATATCTACTTACATGATTTCTTTCGATTCGTGATAACTAGTTGAAAAGTCGAGCCTTTCATGCTAGTTTGTGGTAGGCTGTTCAGTACACCACTGATCAATACATAAAACATACACGAAATTTGGAACTAAAAAAACCTAGCCTTTTCTCATTGTTTCCGAACAAAATCCGCATGGAATGTTTCGAAAAGGCTACCAACAAAAGTTTTCAATGAATATTTGGGTGGGAATTATCGAAAATCGTATCGTTGGACCATATCTTCTTCCTCCCCGTTTGAATGGGCAGAACTACCGAGTGTTTCTTGAACATGTTTTACCTGGCTACTTGTACCTCTATTGGTTCGTCGAAGAATGTGGTATCAATATGACGGAGCACCGGACCATTTCCAACGAATCGTTCGTCAATTTCTTGATCAAACATTCCATGATCGGTGGATAGGTAGACGTGGTCCCATACATTGGCCTGCACGTTCTCCAGATTGAACTTCACTAGACTTTTTTAGTGAGGATACCTTAAATCCCTTATGTATGAAACCCCTGTAGAATCTGTGGAAGATTTAACGGCAAGAATTTTAGCAGCATGTACGTTACAGGAATATTCCAAAGAGTGCCACAGTCGATGATACGGAGATGCCAATTGTTTATTGAACAAAATGGTGGTCTATTTGACATTTGCTTTGATGCCTTGTTTGTTTCTAAGTAGTGTACCCACCAAACCGTTTCTATCATTTAAGTACATATTGATACACAATAATTGTTTTTCTTCATCAAAAACATGTTGATTGGATAATATTTTCCTAGACAATTCAATCAGAAATGGCTTTGATAATGATAGTCCAACATAAACTTCAACACATTAAGAGCAGATAAGTGCCATGTGAAGTGGAATGAATAGAAAAATCGAATTTAAACGGTTTTCTTCACATAAAGGATTCAATATAAAATTGAACCAGAGAAAGGTAGATCTCAGGTGAAAAACAACTACTTTCCTGGCAAATACCACGCAGAACGTTGAATGATATTCACCTGAAAATCCATGCATACTTCCATATAATATCAATGGACATTGAATGCAAATGTTTCTTTCTGATAAGCTCGATTATGTTTAATTTATGTCGTGTTCACCTAACAATCCGCATACCGGTTTCAGGCTTCTTGGCCCTCATCAGTACGGAGTAGTCAACCAGCCAAAGGTCCAAAGAACTCTGGCTGAAGTGAGACACAACGTAAACAACCATCACGACTTTAACCCTAAGGAACTCGGCTGAGGGCGACACAGAAAGAAACACTCCGAAAATCTCCCACCTCGATAGGTTTCTAAATGAAAGATTCCTTCTCAGTAGGAGTGGCAAGCCCGTCTAGCATATAGTGAGAGATAAGTGCCATGTGAAGTGGAATAAATAGAAAAATCGAATTTAAACGGTTTTCTTCACATAAAGGATTCAATATAAAATTGAACCAGAGAAAGGTAGATCTCAGGTGGAAAACAACTTATTTCCTGGCAAATACCACGCAGAACGTTGAATGATATTCACCTGAAAATCCATGCATACTTCCATATAATATCAATGGACATTGAATGCAAATGTTTCTTTCTGATAAGCTCGATTATGTTTAATTTAAGTCGTGTTCACCTAACAATCCGCATACCGGTTTCAGGCTTCTTGGCCCTCATCACCTGAGATCTACCTTTCTCTGGTTCAATTTTATATTGAATCCTTTATGTGAAGAAAACCGTTTAAATTCGATTTTTCTATTCATTCCACTTCACATGGCACTTATCTCTCACTATATGCTAGACGGGCTTGCCACTCCTACTGAGAAGGAATCTTTCATTTAGAAACCTATCGAGGTGGGAGATTTTCGGAGTGTTTCTTTCTGTCACTAGGTACCGCCAGTTAAAGATTATCTTTTCCGGCGTACCTATAGGTGTTACAAGATCGATGATGGTTTGTTTACGTTGTGTCTCACTTCAGCCAGAGTTCTTTGGACCTTTGGCTGGTTGACTTCTCCGTACTGATGAGGGCCAAGAAGCCTGAAACCGGTATGCGGATTGTTAGGTGAACACGACATAAATTAAACATAATCGAGCTTATCAGAAAGAAACATTTGCATTCAATGTCCATTGATATTATATGGAAGTATGCATGGATTTTCAGGTGAATATCATTCAACGTTCTGCGTGGTATTTGCCAGGAAAGTAGTTGTTTTTCACCTGAGATCTACCTTTCTCTGGTTTAATTTTATATTGAATCCTTTATGTGAAGAAAACCGTTTAAATTCGATTTTTCTATACATTAAGAGCACTTATCTTCAGTTTTCGCAAAAATTATTCAAGACCTTAACTGTTATCTAAGTGGAGTATTATGAATTTGGGGTTGGGTTTGTTTGTCAGTTGATCTGTCAAATCAATCATATGCAAGAAAGTATGGTAACATATCAGTGAATCCACGACATCGATTCGATCAAATAATATGATTAATGGAAAAATGGAGTTATCGGTCTCATTCTTCCAACATGAAAAAATGTTCAGGAGGTTGACACACATTCCGATATGTTGTAAGAAATTAGCATTATGCGATTATTGGACATAGGAAATTATGTCTCGACTAAGGACATGTTTTTCTCAATTATCTCATAAACCTCCACTTTTAGGCACATGGAATGTCATAACTTTTAGGTTGAGTATTGATGAACCGAGCTGATGTCGAACGTTCATTTGTCCATTCACTTGTCCCAAGAAAATATGAAGGAACATATGACCACATACCATCGTAACTACCCAACTGGTTTATGAAAATAAAAAATTATAAAATTAGTACGTTGATAAACCTTGATTAGTGAACCAAGTTTCAGATTTTTTCCTTAAGGAATTTTGGAGAAAACAAATTAAATCTTAATTTTGTTCGTACTTTCGACACTCTGTGTCTCAGAGGGGATGCATTCATATATAAAATCCGTCACATTTGCATTCAATGAGCAATTTCAGATGTTTTTGTTTTGACTTCATCGTAGAAGGAAATACCGTTCGATTTGTTAATTCGCAAAACAAGAGTGAATATATAATGTAGATCCTCAAAGAAAAATTATAGTGTTCAACAAAAATGGAGAAATGAGCATCATCACAGACCATTGTTATGGAAACAATATTCATATATTCTTACTCCCTATTTAGAGTTTATATCTATCTTACAACTATATTCTTTATACACCTCATGTACCACATATTATAATGCATAATGTCTAGTTTTACTAATTCTGCTGAGTCAATAAATATTATTAATATTATTGATCTAATAATTACGGAGGGCATATTTCACAGCAACATAATATAATTAAGTATGCTTCGTGTATATGTTGAAAGGTACCATCATAACAAATGGAAGGGACTTTATTCAATTGAAAAACACAATTCCATCTGCGAAATGGAAATGAAAAGTTTCAACAGACTGGAAATCCAACTGCATAACGACATTTCTGTAATATACTGAAAGCACGGACCGAATCCCAAGTTGACTTCCAGATTTGCATGACGAAATGAATTCCTTTGTTATGGCTCATATAGCCGAAACGAGAAGTTCCATCTTTCCAATTTCCATACTCAATCCGAGACGAGTCCGCCAGCTTTAATAATGCATCAGACTTCGACAACCGAATACAAAATATCACAAAACAACTCCGCATCAAGACCGATGATCCTTCGAAACTACAAGAAAAAAGAAAGAATACAATCTATAAACTTGTTTTTATTAATGCGATATGTGTTTTCGTCGTTTCAACTTTTTACGCTCCAAACTTTATACAGAAAATCTCTTTGGAACATTTGTGGGGAATTGATCCTCAAATGGTTCAATAATCTACGTGATAAGAATCGAAATTCGAGAACGTTTAAAAGGGCTTGTCTTATATTGTTCTATTCTCCTTTGCTCTGTCCCTTCTCTTCCGGAAGGCGTGTGTTATTTAATTTATATTCAATACCATGCGGGATCCCAAATAAGAATGCTAGGAGTGTATTGCATTTTTTATTTTATCCATTATATTTCCATATATTGAATTTACAGCATCTTTCAAACTCAAGAATGTATCAATTTTTTCAGAAAAATATATCGGAAATATTGTAATTTTGGAATTCCCTCATTGAAAATATTAAATTTTCATCAAAAGTTGTTAAATGAAATTCACTTCAATCGTAAAACATAATTTTTCATATTTTTTTGAAATGGTTTATGTTATTATGAGGTGAAGGAACTTTTTGGAACAAGCTTGCAATTCGACAGACTCCAATACATTTTAGGCCAACTAATACATTCAAATGAAATTGTGTACTTGTGACGAATGTTGTTACGAATGATTTCTGGTAAGTACTCTTTTTGGAAAATATTCTTCTTTGCCTCATTCATCTTCATGAGTTCTTAATTAAGACTGGAATAGAAAATCAAATAACTATCTGAATGAAAATGCAAATTTTCAATTTCAGATTTTTTCTCTTGAGTTAGGGTTTTAGAATATCTATCAGATGTAGTTCAATGTCCGGCGTGGCTTTAGCCGGGAAAATAGTTGTTTTCTGTTAGACATTCACAAAAAAAAAACTTCATTTTAATCGTGAATTTTTCAATTCACAGAAAAATATTTCTATCAATATTCAATTGAGAATGTTTCCCTTTTCAACATGAATACCCCACAAGAGGTTATCTTGACGATGGAAGATAGTGACTGAAGTTTATCTTTCAGTCGCAGATGATCCACATCTGATTTCATGAACATCCTGTTTATATTTTCAACAAATACCCTGTATATACCTCAATTAGAATCACATGTAAGAACGATACCAACATATATCTAAGTAAAAACTGATAAATCAAAACACATGGTTTCCAAAATGTTGTTTTCTTATTTAAAATGACACTTTCTCTACAAAGTCTTACGATGTGGAAACAGCACTGCTTGTCAAAAGATCGATTGTCGACATTCAGCTCACCTAGTTTATAGATATTCCATATAAATATTATAATACATCCAAGATGCATTGTGAATGTGCTTGGGAAACATCACAGTAGAGGAATACACAATTTATTTTGTTATAATCTTTATAGTAGTTTTTTTACTAGCTATTTTTAGTTTAACAACTACTGGTAGAAGTCCATATTTACTTGAAGTGGAGTGGATAGACAAATAGAATCATTGTAGTTTACTATATTTCCAAAGTATATGCATTTCGGGATTTTATACTTTCTTCATCAGCACGCATACAAAGAGTCTACAAGAATGTTGAAGTTAGAAGGAGACAAATAGTCGCCATTGGTTTGTTATTTGATTTATGGTAATTATCTGTTAAGTAAGTGTTTTATGTCTTATTTCATTGTAATTTATTGACTTTGACATTATTGTAGACACTTTGTATTCGTGCTGATGATGGAAGTATTAACTTCCGAAACGCATACACTTTTGAAATGAAGTAAACAATATAGTTATTTTTTCCGTGGAGATTGACTCGGAGGCACATTCCCTCTTCTATTTAAAACAACTACTATAAAGGTTACACCAAAATCAATTATGTTTTTTCCTACTGTGATCTTTTCAATCTTGCAATGCAATCTTTTTTCTAGACTGAAAGATTCTACACCTTCGTTACACAAATCGGGAGTGGTAAACTCGATAATTGTGATAAAGAAATATTTACCAGTGTGAAAACAGCCACGAATTTCTAGCCACGAATTTACCGAGATATACCGCGTCGATGAACTCGTGGCTGATCGATACAACTAGTATGACACCACAATTAAAAACGTGGCTCAGCCACGAATTCGTGGCTGAAGAAAAAATTGTACTGGCCATAGATTTTATTTCATGGGTAATGAATCAAATATTGGGTCGCATCAGCATACAGTCTCATACAGATTTTACTTATTTCTAATGTTATTGTGATTGCAAATCTTCGAATATCATGCATAAATTCAGAATCATTGAAGTAGTTGTGAAGGAAAAATACCATCCCGATATTTTTTTATTATTCTGAGGTAAATGAAATAGGAAAGTATGAGAAAATATTATTGAACTCTGCGAATTATTCCGACAAAAATGTCATTGAAAAGTACTGTGAATAATTAGATCAATACCATCAAATATTTGGCCGAGCAAAAATGTACACGGAAAAAATCTATTTCTATATATCAAAGTATTGAATGGAGGTCAAATCTGAAATATATAACAGGACTTTCCGCGATGAAACATTTAATATATATCTGGGCAAGAATTATCCTCATTCAAAAATGCGAAAACATATAAAAACGCAAATTAAAAAAAATCCTATAGAGTTGACCGAGGACTTTTTGAGTTTTTTTTTCGGTTGGAATGATACTTGGAGAGGCGGTTATCAAAACTTGATGTACAAATAATTTTGCCGGGCAAGATTTTGCCTCATTCGGCCCAAAATGCGACAAAATTGACAAAACAACAATTTTGAAAAATCATACAAAGCTAACAGCGGGGTTTTTCACGATTTTTTTAGGCTGGAATGATTCTTGAAGGAGTGGCGAATATGACGTAATACGCGAAATATTTTGCCAGGCAACATTTCGCCTCAAAACGGCCCTTTGAAAGTGGGAAAAAAAAGGGAACACCAACTTTGAAAAACCATAGAGTAACCTTAGGATTTTCCTAGATATTTTTAGGCCAGAATGATTCTTAGAGAGGCAGTTATTAGGACCTGATACACAAAATATTTTGCCGGGCAAGATTTCTCCTCATACGGCCTCAAAAAATGCGACAAAATAGACGAAACACCAACTTTGAAAAATCACACAAAGCTAACCGCGGAATTTTTCGTAAAATTTTTAGGCTGCAATGATTCTTTGAGAGGCAATGAATATGATGTAATACACAAAATATTTTGCCGGGCCAAATTTCGCCTTAAAACGGCCTTTCGATAGTACGAAAATATTAAGAAAACACCAACTTTTGAAAAATCCCGCGGTTAGCTTTGTATGATTTTTCAAAGTTGGCGTTCCCTTAACATTTTCGCACTTTCTGAGGGCAATTGGGAGGCCGGATTTTGCCCGGCAAAATATTTTGTGTATTAGGTTTTATTAACGGCCTCTCCAAGAATCATTTTGACCTTAAAAAAATGTGAAAAACCCCGCGGTTAGCTTTGTATAATTTAAAAAAATTGGTGTTTTGTCAATTTTGTCGCATTTTGGAAGGGCCGAATGAGGCAAAATCTTGCCCGGCAAAATTATTTCTATATTAAGTTTTGATAACCGCCTCTCCAAGTATCATTCCAACCGAAAAAAATCGCGAAAAGTCCTACGGTCAACTGTATGGGATTTTTTTAAATTTGCGTTTTTTATATGTTTTCGCATTTTCGAATGAGGCTAATTCTTGCCCAGAGATATATTAAGTGTTAGTGTTCCATCGCGGAAAGTCCTGTTATATATTTCAGATTTGACCTCCATTCAATACTTTGATATATAGAAATAGATTTTTTCAGTGTACATTTTTGCTCGGCAAAATATTTGATGGTATTGATCTAATTATTCACAGTGCTTTTCAATGACATTTTTGTCGGAATAATTCGCAGAGTTCAATAATATTTTCTCATTTTCATTAACCTCAGAATAATAAAAAAATATCGGGATGGTATTTTTCCTGCACAACTACCTCAATGATTCTGAATTTTTGCATGATATTCGAAGATTTGCAATCACAATAACATTAGAAATTAAGTGAAATCTGTATGAGACTGTATGCTGATGCGACCCAATATTCGATTCCTCACCCATGAAATAAAATCTATGGCCAGTACAATTTCGTCTTCAGCCACGAATTCGTGGCTGAGCCACGTTTTTAATTGTGGTGTCATACTAGTTGTATCGATCATCCAACTAACATTATAGGAAAATTATACCAAGCAGTGGGGTAAAACGTCTTCAAGAAGTCCGAATTTAGCCATTTCTGACCAAATATTTTACCTTCAAGTACTAACTAGCTCCAAAGTTATAATTGGAGTTATAAAAACCATAATTGAGACCACCAAATCTCCTTCAAAAACCAAAAACTTAATAGGCGTAGTGCGTAGTATAGAATTACTTGTTATGGACTTCAAATATACCTTCACATCCTCATGGGTTAATAGAGTTATTTACTAGGTTAAATTTTACCTAAAGGTAACCAGCAAAATGTGTTCAAAATACTTGGAACTCTCAGGAAAAACCTTCAGGTGAATATTTACCTAATTATTACCTCATGTGTGTTCATATAGTTGGGGAATTGACAAGTCAGTAAACAGCTCTACTATATACTCTTCATTACCTATTTTGGCACCGATTAAGTTAAAGGAGTTGCCTGGACATTTCTTGACCCAGTTTATACCTACTGCTATACAATGAGGGCGAGATTACCACAATATTTGTCTAATCAGTCTAAATGTCTACAACGAAGTCAAAGTTACCTAAAATAAAATCCTCAAAGTAAGTTAGTCTATCATCAGATATTAAGTCGATTCAGATGAGGATGACATGATACAATTTACTTCCTTCAATTTTTTTATTGTGCCCTAAATTCTAGAAATCTTTGAAATGCCGAGCAAAAATTCGAATAGAGTTAGTAAACCATACAGGTATACCACCAACTATTATCGATTAGCTGCCAGAATGAGAACAAATGAAAATATAATCCGAAACCATCCTATACTTTCCGATGTCCAGAGATCAGAGCCATCATCTTCCACTCAGGCATCATCAACTGCAGAAATTAATGTGGAGTGTGAAATTGCTTTTACTGATGATGATACCGGGGAAAAATATGGATCAGAAGACGATGAGTTCAATGGGAATAAGGCACAAAGCTTGGAAGATAACCTCTCATTGTTAGAGGAGCTCAGACATTGGGCCTTGTCGCATAAAGTCTCCATACAAGCAGTTGGTGGTCAACTATGGGTGTTGCTCCACGTCTTTTTATGACGGCAACTATTTTAAAACACTCATCCATTCATAAAAACATGAAAGCGTTAACCTCAAACTTTGGTTAGGTCACAGGTCATGTCGGTAAGAGATGGATAGGAATGAGGAATGACAGAATGCACTGAACAATGAATGGGCTGCGTTCAGAAAGCTTCCTCTGTCGCCAGCGGTAAGCTACAGCCGCGACGTTTTCAATGATGCAGCGACAAAATGGAATTCAATGAAGTTCATCCTTTTGAAGTAAATGGATGAAAAAATGGTATTGAATACGCAAAAATATCAAATCAAATAGAAAATTTATTTTAACAAAAATAAGAGATTGATGTGTTGAAATGATGAGTTTCCATGGCTTCGAAAATTTCAAAATCAATCATTGTGGCTTCCGGAAAAGTCAAAATCAAGCAAATCATAATTGGTCGTTTTTTTAATGGTATTTATAGTTGGCTGATGAATTGTATATTTCCGGGCACCGCATGCGGAACGCAGAAATGTCAAATCAAAATTATTCAGCCAATCACAACACACCATTTTATATTTAAAATGTTATGATTGGCTATTTCTCTTCGGAAACAGATTCCCTCATTAGAACATAACATTAATCATGGTTTCTATTCTGGGAAGATGTGCACTGAAATATAAATATCGCGTACTATTATCAACATTACTGATGGATTTGATATTTAATTTCAGAATAAACACTCATTACAGGGTTTTGTAGTCTATATCCATTTATCTGAGTTCCTATAGGTTACTTGGCTTAACCAGTAACATTAGCAAAAATAATTATTTTTTCACCCCATATTGACATTTGAGTGTTTCTGCACAGAACATAGAATAAGTAAAATATAAATTTATTATCTACGATTCGCAATCCATCCAGAGAACGAAACGTATAGACATGCATGAAAAAACATCCAATAACATATATTGTATTTCATCACGTGACCACAATGTGAAAGGGTCTGAAATACCAAGATAAGGAAAATGGACTTCAAAGTCAGGAATAAAGGTAACTTTCGACTTTGAACAAAGTCTATGTGTTCTCATAGTCAAAATGTTAAGGAATTTCGACATATAGGTCCCATATGGAACCTACGCCATATTTTTCGGTTTGAACCGTTTCCGCCATTGTAAAAATAATACATAATTTTCTCGAATCGACCACATTTTAATGATTGGTAGTCAAAAAATAGGTGAATATGATATGTATACACATACTTCATCTATAAAATCAGTTTTTGAAGTGTTTGATGGAAAAAGTTGTGAAAGTAGACATTGATTAATGGTTTTTTTTTTCATACAAATTTAATAATTCGATGGGCCCACTTGTTTTAGACGAGTAAAAATCAACATTATTACAGAAAAGTTTGTATCGCAAATAAAATCACAACTAGGTGTGAACGCGAAACCATCACTTATTGCATTCTCTGCTATACGTTTATTGACAGTTTTCTCTTCATACGCCATGTTCATGTCAACTTCAACGCTTTCACGAATGAGCATGTAGGTTAAGATACACAATATACAGTCAACTTTTATTATCTTCTTCTAACCTGCCATGGTTTGTTGTTTGTTTTATTACAGTATTTATAACCTGAAATAGGTAAAAATGACTACATTTTCACCATCAGTCGACTAGACTGGAGGCAATTTTACCTATTTATGCCTTCAACTTATAAGGAAAAATGTCTTAATTTCCCAAATTTCGACTTCTGAATTACTTCCATTTTTTTCCCCATAATGGTGAATTTAAGGTAATTATAACGTAATAATTACCTTCGCCAATTAGGGCGCTGACCTATTCGAAGGTCGAAATGACGTAAATTTTACCTATAATGTTTGTTGGGCAGCCACGAGTTTATCGACGCGGTATATCTCGGTAAATTCGTGGCTAGAAATTCGTGGCTGTTTTCACACTGGTGAAATATTTTCGTATCACAGAAAATAAATTAGGGGCACGCGTTAAAGATCACACATAAAATCGCTATACATGATAATAAATAAGGCTCGAAATAGCAACAACAATAATGATTTTTCACCTTGTTCTAGCAACACATACCTTATTTTTGCTATTTTCACGACAGGCCTATGTGGGCTCTTGAGCACGCCTTTCGAGGTCATATCACTTTGGTTAACTCTCCTCACAGTCAGTGGGCTACAAACGTAGTAATCCGAACTTTTTATCGAACTGTTACTTCCAGAACTCCTGCTAACCTCACCGAACTGACACTGGGTCCCACTTTTAACGCCCTTGGAAGAACTCAGAGACGGCAAAGTGTTGTAGTTACCGAAGGATTTGGCGCTTGGTTCTGGCCCTCTGTCAGAGTGGTCAGAGTGTCGTCGTTCTGGGATGTTGTATTCGCAGAAGAACTCTTTGATTTCCTCGTTTTCGTCAATGTCTGATATGTAATGTTCGTTATAGAAAACGTTCTGGTATTCCGGCGACACTTCATCCGTATGCGGTTCGCTGAACTTGGAAGAGAGTTCACGCGACAAATTTTGGACTTCTTCGAGCTCTTGGGAAAGCAGAGAGTCTCTAGACAAGTACTTGCTTCTTGGAGGAGGCGTTGGTTCTTTTTCTGCTAGTGATAATGAGGGCCTGAAATTTATAAAATACAGGATGAAATGAGATTAATTTTAAGAGATATATTTCGGGTGTTTCTCAAGTTCATCCATCTTTCAACTGTCTATAGAAAACGCCCACAAATTATTTGACTTTTTTTCAAGGATCTCAAAAATAAGAAAACAGTTCCCCAGTTATTATTTCGTTCAATAATGATTACTCGGATGTTAGCAAAGGACCCCGCAAAATCCTTATGGAAAATGGCTCTCGGCTAAATTCGCTGAAACTCTGCAAATAGATAGTATTCGGTATGATGATCAAAAGTCTTAATGGGCACAACCATCCATTTTCAACCCCAGACCCCCTACAGCCCCCCAAAGACCCCAAAGTACACTTTCCGGTATGTTAATGCCTAACAGTTTCAATTCATCTTCAACCCATCATTCTACCCTCACCACACCTCGCCCTCACCCCCACACAACCCTTCATTAACGCCCCATTACACACTTTCAAGGTTAAAGATTCTTCAATTGTTTCATTTCAATCTTTTGAATCTTTTATTATATATATATATATATATATATATATATATATATATATATATATATGTATATATATAGGTATATACATTAAGCACACCCTCACCACACCTCGCCCTCACCCCCACACAACCCTTCATTAACGCCCCATTACACACTTTCAAGGTTAAAGATTCTTCAATTGTTTCATTTCAATCTTTTGAATCTTTTATTATATATATATATATATGTATATATATATATATGTATATATATATATATATATACATTAAGCACACCCCTCCCTCACCCCCCGCACCACCACCCCATCCTTTATGAATGCCCCATTACACAATTGCAAGGTTAAAGATTTTTCAATTGGTTTTGTAAAATATATATATATATATATATATATATATATATATATATATTTTTATCACATTACCCATGTAATAAGTCTTTGTTCTTCTTTTATTGTAGAATACTTTTATATATGCTGATGATGAACCTATAGAGGTTCGAAACATGTTCACCTAATCAATGGTATCGATCTAATCGATTGTTAATATTATATTGTGGAGACGACTTCGTGTTTTTCTTCTTCATAAAATATATATATTATTATTTTTTTCCGGAATAAGGGCCTTAGCAGTCTATATATTTTTTATTTCATTCGATGTTTCGACATTGTTTATGTCATCTTCAGGTAACTTTAAAATAATGTAAAACATGTAAAGGTTAAAAACATAATACATTACATAACATCAAATACGTTTAATTTTCTCTAGGGGGTTCTGGGGTTGAAAATGGAGGGTTGTGCCCATTAAGACTTTTGATCAGCATACCAAATACTATCTTTTTGCAGAGTTTCAGCGAATTTAGCCGAGAGCCATTTTCCATAAGGATTTTGCGGGGTCCTTTAAGAAACCTCAAACATTATTACCAAGGTGTTCTCACGAACATCACAATAGAAACTTAAAAAAAATATGTTATTGCTTCTTATTGCTCCTCTCGTGTATTTATAGACGATTTAGAAACTAACCGTTTTATGTAATCTCTCAAAAAATTAACACGGTGTGAGTAATGCTGGGCCTAGGTGGCCACACAAATGGTCTATCCCGACCTATCCACCTAATAAAAAAATAACATTCTGTAAAAGCCTCATGTTTTGTATGATAGTCAATGTTGCATCTTCCAAAAGAACAGCAAGATATTTCTCATTGGTCTGGTAGGACCCAATAAAACAAGTCGTCGGTGAATTTACAAAGGGGCGTATATGGATTTGAACAATTTCTCAGGAGATGCTATTTAAGGTTTACTGGTTGTTCATGTTGTCAATATCAGAAGAAAAGTAGGTCCATTACATTGAATTTTTGTGAATATTCGGAATATAGTATATAGAATCCAATGCTGGTAAAAAGATACTAAAAACTGCATCCTGGTAGGGGTGATTTCGCAAAAAAATTTATACGTCTTTTGGTGAATGTGATTTATTAGTCTAGTCAACAAGTGCTTTTTGGACCAACTTTTTTCAGCAGTCTCCGAAACTTATGATCGAGGTGTCATTCGATTCGGAATGACATCTAGATGATTTTTGAAAAAAAATGAAGTTTCGCTTGCAAAAATTGTAAAAGTTATCAACAATTACCTAAAAAAAGGGGGCTTTGGTTTTTTGCAAATATCTCAAAAACTAATCAAGATTTTTCAAATCTGAAAAAAGATTCAAAAAGAGGAGGAAATTTCCTAAAGACTTGATTCCCGAAATTGTAGGATCAATATTTATAATTTTCCCAGAGGGAGGAAAATACGGCCGAAAACGGGTACTCTGGCTTGGGCAAGCCGCGCCCACTTTGGACACTTTAACAATAAAAATTATTTAAGCATACTAAATATGAAAATAAAAAATTGAAAACATTCAGACACTAACTGAACAGATGCATGAACAATAATCCGCTTGGAAAAAAAATTTATCACGATTTTTCAATTAGTTATTCAATAGTTAATTAATAATTTTTTTTCTGCCTGAACATGAACATTGCAAGTGTGATAATTGTTAAACTATAAATTTAAGATTTTTTTCCTCTCTTGGAGCAATTTTCGAAAGGCTTCAGAATAGAATCCCGTTGAAAAAATTTAAAAAAAAACATTTTTCAGTGTTTTATTAATAAGTTTCGTTGTTGCAAAATTAAATACTTGAATTAATCATTGAAAAAAATATTTTTTCAAATATTATTAACGATCCATTCTTATGTTATCAGAAACTGCATAGAAATACTTTTTAAATTTTTTTATCTCTAATTGTTTAAAAAATTGTTATAAACAAATGCGTTGTTTATAAGATAATTGAATTTTTTTTTGTGGAATTTCAATCTTTGATACAAATAAAGATTTTCAAAAGAAAAATTTTTTTATTGCTTAAAAACGCATTTGTTAATCAACAATTATTTTCTCCAACTTCTAATTTATATTAAGGAACCATTTTTTCTTCAAAAATCATTATTTGTTTTTTATATATAAAAAAAAATCGTTTTATTAAATTTTTTATTGTTTATGCAATAAACAATTTGTAATAAACAAATAAATTTTTACCTTTTATTTTTTTTCTTTTTTTTTTTTTTAATATTTTTTTTTAATTTTTAAATATAATTCTTCAATTCGTATTTTACTGGTTTTTCATCCTTAAAATTATTATAATTTATAAACTAATCGAGATACGATGGAAATACTTGGAACTTATTTATTCTCCATTAGATAAAAAACAAATTTTAAGGATGAAAAACCAGGTAAGAATGACGAAGTTACAGAGAACTTATATTTAAAAATTAAAAAAAAAATAATAAAAAAAAACATTTCTGTTTTTGTGACAGAAAGTAGAATAGAAAAAAAAATATAAGTAAAAATTTATTTGTTTATAACAAATTGTTTATTGCATAAACAATGAAAAAGTGAATAAAATGATTTTTTTTATATCAAATAGAAAAACAAATAATGATTTTCAAAGAAAAAATGGTTCCTTAATATTAATTAGAAGTTGGAGAAAATAATTGTTAATTAACAAATGCGTTTTTAAGCAATAAATTTTTTTTTTATGGAACAATTTTTCTTTTAAAAATCATTATTTGTAAAAAATAAAAAAATAATTTTAATTTAATATTTAATTTTGAACAACCAAAATTATTAATAAAAAACTGAAAAATGAATTTTTTTTAATTTTTCCAACGGGATTCTATTCTAAAGCCTTTCAAGAATTGCTCCAAGAGAGGAAAACAATCTTAAATGTATAGTTTAACAATTATCACACTTGCAATGTTCATGTTCAAGCAGAAAAAAAATAATAATTTACTATTGAATAACTAATTGAAAAATTGTGATAATTTTTTTTTTCAAGCGGATTATTGTTCATTCATCTGTTCAGTTAGTGTCTGAATTTTTCCAATTTTTTATTTTCATATTTAGTATGCTTAAATAATTTTTATTGTTAAAGTGTCCAAAGTGGTCGCGGCTTGCCCAAGCCAGAGTACCCGTTTTCGGCCGTATTTTCATCCCTCTGGGAAAATTATAAATATCAATCCTACAATTCCAGGAATCGAAACTTTTTTTAGGAAATTTCCTCCTCTCTTTGAATCTTTTTCAGATGTGAAAAATCTCCATTAGTTTTTGAGATATCTGCAAAAAACCAAAGCCCCCTTTTTTTTAGATAATTGTCAATAACTTTTACAATTTTTGCAAGCAGAACTTCATTTTTTTCAAAAATCATCTAGATGTCATTCCGAATCGAATGACACCTCGATCATAATTTTCGGAGACTGCTGAAAAAAGTTGGTCCAAAAAGCACTTGTTGACTAGACTATATTGAGCATGTTCATTTTAGCCCAATAAGATTATGAAATAAACTACAAACAAAAATGTAACACTGTTCCAGTCAAAAAATTAAAAATAATTATATATACAAAATGAATTGTTCTGAGAGAAAGATACAAATAGATTATTATTTATTTAAATGGGGACAATTCCGGTAGAATGTTTGGTATTCTTCAATCCGAATGACGGGAGTCAATCCTGCAGAAAGTGACATGAGAGATGAATACTTTTTCAATGGCAGCATTGTTGAGTTTTTTAACCTTCATTTTCGATATATCCACATTTCTTTGTAAGGAGATGGTCTGAAATCTTTCTTCCATGTGACTATTTTTGTAAAATACTTTATTAGTCGACTCCTTATCTACCATAAGTCTGCTCTTATTTTAGTCCAATTTAACGCATTATCGGAGTCAGGCTTCATATCATCAGATTGACGAACACGTAAAATTCTCAGATCTCATGAAAGAGTCTTGAAGTCTAGAAAATCACCAAATGTCAATTCATGAACAATGTTGGGATGTTATTTTTTCGAACTAACTTTATAATCGGACTTATTTGACTGGGTATGAAATTAGCTCCAGCCTATGTGCCGAATCGCCCTCATTCTGGCCATGGCATGCCTCAAAGAAATGGAGAGTTATGTTATGTTTATTTTTGCTCTCATTGAGAAAGAGAGCAAACATTGCAGGAAGTATGGAGATTTTGTTTTGGTCATAGCAACCATCAGAAGATCGTTCTATAGACTCGACCTCGTTCTTGCACAACTTTTCAAAATCAGGTATAGACAACTTGACATTTCGGATGAACCTCGTTTACTTTGGGTTTCATACCAAGTGTAACAGTGGCAGTCTCTAGATTATAAATCATATATGTATTGTGAAATTGAAGAAAACAAGGCGTTGATTATAAAATACAGTACTCATTTGATATCGGCAATTGAATGACTTACTGCAAATCGAAAACAGTGACAACCTTGGTATCTCTCATTGCTCTTTCCTTACTCTCGGCCTTTATTCTTCTTACATAATTTTTTTCTGGTTCATGTTTCTAATAATTTTCTTCTAGTGAAGATTTAACAGAGTCATCACCATTATTGTGAGTCAAACAAAATGTGCATTGATCCTTTTTGAGGCGATGGAAAGAGAGATTCATAGATTTGAATAATTTCCTGTATAAGAAGACGCGCCCATTAGCATTATTTTTGTTTACATCTAAATACATACAATACATTTTAGGAATCGATAACTGTGAATCTGGATATCGTCTCTCGCTATCTTTTCGACAGTAGTGTGATTCTACTTTGGGAAACGTTTCAATATGAATAATGATATTTTGATGAATTATTCCATCTCGTTCCTTCTGTGTTTTTTCATTGACGCCCAATGTATTGAGAAAAAACCTTACAAACAGTTACTTTTTCGCCAAAGGAAGATGGAATTTGCAAATTTTAAATAGTGCGAATATGCATCATTTAACGCTAAGGAATAAGCGAGTAAGCTTGGTATAGTTTTTCCAATATCAATTGCAGAAGCATAAAAAAGTCTTGCAGCGAAATCCTCTGAGCAGCAGTGGCGGAGATTACTAATTTTATTAAAATATTTTAAGATTTTAAAAATACTTCATAAATAATGAAAAATGAAAAAAAATTAAAGACAAGCTTTTATTTATACGAATACATTAAGAAAGAAAAATAATTTCATTCATTGTTTGATGTAGGTTATTATTATATCCTGAAACGTATTTCGATCGGCACACACCAAGACCACAGACGCTACTGGTTTTTAATCTTTCAGAGCTATTAAAACACACATATAACGCGTGATTTATGACTTCCCATCGTATAGACACACCCCCAAGCATTCGATTCGATTCGATTGGCCCAGACGAATCGGTGACAGCTGTCACTCACGTCCACGTTGACCATCGGCTCTTTTGATCTACCATCTGCCGACGGAAAATGTTTACGAGTAGTACAGATTATTTTTCGTTCAGTTTCTTGGCATATACGCTCGTGTTAGCGAAGTGAGTTTTTATTTGCTCCCTATAGAAACGGCTTCTGCAATTGATATTGGATGGACTATACCTACGTCAACGTCAACAAATAGGCGTATTTCATATTGGCCCGTTCGTATCATATCGCACAATTTTTTTCAAATATGCCAATGCATATATTTATTTCATATTCACCGGTTTGCTTCGAAATAATTTACTCATTTTGGATATACGCCTAAATTTGAAAACACCATAACATCTGCACTATCTGAAATTGATTTACGCCACTTTGAAAACATATAAATCAGCTTTGGCGCAATTTCTTACCTCAAAAAAACCATTTACGCCTTTTTCTGATATACGCCCCTTTGTAAATTCACCGACGAAGTGTCCCATTCACAATTGCTACACATACATCAAGAAATCATTTGTTTCATAACAGCATAAGAAAATTAATATAAGTTCAACTCTTTAGGAGAAATCCAGTTCAGAAACCTACAGTTTCATATATCTTGCAAAGTCGAAGTCACTTTTTTTTTCAATGAGTTATCTGAAAAAAGGTCTGTGATTTTTTTAATTCCGATTAGTTCTATAAACAATGGAAAAAAGGATGAACTGAGGAGTCACTAGAGTTATACCTGGAGTCACCTGAGTTATAATAGTGGAGTTACCAGAGTTATACCTTTCACCTCGCTTTTCACTTGTTAGTATTACATAGAATCAAGTGTACATCCCGGATCTGAAATATTACAAACGACAACGCAATTCAAAATAAAATATGTTACTTCGATAATTGAGAGACTTGATTTGTGAAATTGTATAATTCATGACATTTGCCTGTATGTCTATATACAGAGTGGGCCATTGAAAACGAAACAGCGGCTCTGTAAGTCGGTAGAACGCTCGGACACGTCAACTACATGTTCAAGGGGGACATCGTTCGCGATGAAATTCACCCGAAATACATTCCATCCCTCGGAGTTGTGACCGCCACCCCTAAATTTTTGAATGGCAACATATGGCAAGTGATACCTCATTTGGAAGGTATTTTCCTTCTCAATATCAAACAACAAAAATAAATTAATTCTATCGATTCATTTTCGAGACGAAGTTGGGAAATCACTTTTTATTCGCTCAATCAATAAAAATAACATCTAACAATGCAACTGTTTATCATTGTCAAGGAATTAAATGATCTAACTGTTTACCAACAGATAAAATGCAATTCCGTTTCAAATTTTTATTTCATCCTCTTTTACTTGATCGAAAAAAAATTAAGGTCCTTAAGAATCGATAGGAAGACGTTTTCTCGAATTCGACTCAAAAGCGAGTACAACAAAAACATGTATGAGATAATTTTTTTCGCCAAATCGCAATTGTGGACGTCTATAAGTGTCAAACTGATCTTTGATTGGACGACATTAGAGTGGATTAATTGACTAAAGCTGCTGAATATATTTCCGCAATGATGGTGTATACGATCGCAGAAAGTTGAAATATTAACAAAGTTGTTTAAGAATTATGAGTGCGGTAACCGTACAGCTAATTTGTTCAATGAAACGCATCCAGATAAACTTGTTGCTAGAAAATATGTTCTAGAATTAGTGCAAAAATTTCGTCAAACTGGATCAGTAGCCAACAAGAAACGAGACCCAGAACGTGAATTTCCGTTGAGAAATGAATCTGTTGAAGTTGCACTTTTAGGACAAGTTCATACAGAGCCAACATTGAGCACAAGGAAATTGGCTAGTGTTACCAATATCAGTAGAGTCAGTATCCGCCGAATCCTGAAACATCATAAATTCCACCCCTACAAAATACATTTGGTACACCAATTGAATAAAGATGATTTTGATAGGCGACAGGAATTTTGTGAAATTACGACTACGAGAATAGATGGTGATGAGAATTTCCTTTTCAACATCTGCTTTTCTGATGAGTCTACATTCTTTTTGAATTCGACTGTGAATCGTCATAATTGTCGTTATTGGTCAGATGCCAAGCCACATGTTTTCCACGAAGTCCATACTCAAACTCCCCAAAAACTCAATGTCTGGGCCGGTATTTTTGGGGACCGTTTGATTGGACCAGTATTTCTCGACGGTAATCTGACAGGAGAAACTTATTTCGAATTATTGAATGAATATGTTTATCCACAATTAGTAGACATCATTGAAAACGACGATCGTTACCATGAAGACCACTTGATATTTCAACAAGACGGGGCACCTCCACATTATGGACAGCCTGAAAACGAATCGATAGAATTAATTTATTTTTGTTGTTTGACATTAAGGAAGGAAATACCTTTCAAATGAGGTATCACTTGCAATATGTTGCCATTTAAAAATTTAGGGGTGGCGGTCACAGCTCCGAGGGATGGAATGTATTTCGGGTGAATTTCATCGCGAACGATGTTCCCCTCGAAAATGTAGTTGACGTGTATGAGCGTTTGTATATAATTCGGTTCTGCCGCTGTTTCGTTTTCAATGGCTCACTCTGTATGTACTGAGCTCAGGACAAAAGTAAAATTCCTGACTCAAATCACATATAGGCTAGTAAATAGAGACACGTACCTCAAAATGGTTTGGACAAAGGTTGTTTTTTTGTTTGTAATAGTGCGTACTTCAATAATCTTAAAATTTCTCAGGCCTAGCGGGTCGGCAATTTGGAAAAAATATAAAAAACAATTTATGTGTGTTTTGCAAAATTTTAAAAATATGAGTGGCGTAATAAAAAACAAAAATAAATTCGAAAAGAGCAGTTGATTCTTCGTAAAAAAGGTACTCGCACAAAATTTCTCATGTCATAGTTTAGCTTAAAAAAATTATTGAAGACAAGCAGCCTAGCGCAGAATAATGTGATGTTTCTCCGCCAAAAATTGTCCAATTTTGGAAAGTAAAAATACGTTTGAAAGATAAAAGCCTGAGCTTTCTCGTATACAACATTTTATAATACTACAAGATGGAATTGATTCAGAAATTTGCATTAATATGACGAAAACTTTCCGAAAATCAACTCATTAATGCTCGAATCTCGAAGAAGAAAGCACGAATTTTCAAAGAAAAAGTCTCACGAAAACTGTTCCTGAAAACAGGATTCGATTCTTGTTAATTTTGTATGGACAACCTAGAAAAATAATCTGCATTGACGAATATTAAAACCTCACATGTACAAAAACTGTTGCAAATAACACTGAATCTTCGAAGCCTGTTAAGCTTGAAAGCTTGCCACCTACAACTGATGCAACAAGAAAGCGTTCTTGCAGGGTTTTTGTGCAAGTATAAAATAGGTTGTCCTATAAAATGGACACGGAAGAATGGGGCTGGGAAATGAGACCTACCCTAAATCCGATATTGATGAAACAAAACCAAGCTCCTGGTACTAGTTTGAAAATGATTCTTTGTCATTGCAAGTCTGGATGTATGTAGGAAGAATGCATTACTCTGTTCAAATGTATGCAAAAGTTGTGACGATGGTGTAGCTGAGAACAACAATGAACACAGCGATGGTGATATCATAACAAGAGAAAATGGAAATAATAGAGGCCGCATTAAAAGTTATTTATACTTATTTTTGGTACTTATATACTAATACAATAAAATACTATGAAAATTATTGATTCTCACTCAATTTCACCAAAGATACTTTTATTCTCAATAAAAATATAAAAAATAAATATGTCTAACCTCTTTTCATGCCAATAGAAACAATTTTTCCGAAATATTTAATGACAACTTTTTACAAGATTTTTTCACGTGAAACTATGAGATAACTGTGGAGACCTTTTTTACGTGAAAATAGTTTTTATTTAACGTTAATATTGTTTTTTTTTTTGGCCAGCTAGGCTGGAGAACTTTTTAAAATAATAATCTAGACATTTTTCCGAACCTATCAACAACAAAAAACCATTTTGTTCCAATCATTTTGAGCTTTTACTGGAAAATTGACTACAATAACTGACCCATATTCCGTAAAAATGTTTTCTCAACGAAATAATTATGGCTCTAGCAACTCCACCAATCAATCATACTCACCACTCAGAGAGATCCTCGAAATTCCTGTGTCTCGGCAATGGCGACAATCCCATTTCCTCCACAATCCCCATATGGTGCCTCCCCAAAATGGGACTTCTGTAATCCAAATTCTGAGGCACGCTGGCCCTGCTCAATATAGGCGACCTGAACTCATTGCTTCTTGCACTCAGAATCCTTCTGTACCCGCAACCCCCTCTGGTCTGCAAATCGAAGCGAGACGTCATCATGATATTGGCCATCGGAGGAGGAGTTGGGAGGGGCATGTCGGGTAAGCAGAGGGGGCTATGAGGTTGACGATCGGGAGGAGTTTTGGAAGAATCCGACGACTTCATCCTGATATACTTTCCTTCGGTTAGGTGAATAAAAAGCTGTCAGAAAATCCTTTTCGGAATGTTTCGTTGGATTTTGTCCAATATTCGTAATTTATGATCGTCTTCCGAGGGCTCCTCGATCAATGACATATTTTGGGAGGATGTATTACTTCAGAATGAATTTCATTGAAGTATTCGATCACTATTTTGGTTCCGGCAACGACACCAACGTATAGATTGCAGCATTCAAAGAAATCTTCACACAATGTCTGATTCACTGTAAAATGAATCGTCTTGCCACATACTAGTTACCTACACAGAACTAACTTTAGTTTCGAAAATTGAACTTTTATATTTTCCTTTTCCTGAATCGAAAAATTATAACTCAGAGGATTATGATTGCTGAATTCAAGGTAGTTTCGCCATGAGACAGTTGAATTAGGAAATCTTGAAAGGACTTTAAAGGGGAGCACTTGCCCCCCCAATCGACTCCAGAAAATTTCTTCGTTATAGAAAGTCGGCGACTCAAAAAATTAATGTCCCCGAAAAGCGCAGCAAAAAAAAAATAATTCAGACCCGCCCGCTAGAAATCATATGTCATGGGAAAAAATTATAGTTTTTCGATAAAACTTCAATGGACTTTTTTGTAGTACTCGTTTTGGGGGAAGTGGGGGGGTATCGTTAAAATCGATGGGGTCAACTAGGAGAAGGAGTTTTTTTTTCGCGTTCAGACCTTCAAATGGTCCCCCGTCCTTTTCAAAAAGTCCCCTGGCACAATCCGCATTTCTCTTAGACCCCCCTTTAGGCTGTGCGCTTCCCCGTGGACTATTTTGAATAACGAGAGTAGTTTTGATTATATCTGTCAAACTATATGGTCAATCACTTTGTTTTTTCCTTTTTCATAAACTTCTTAATTTTAGTACCGACGGTAGAATTAATAATGTGCGCTTCCCCGTGGACTATTTTGAATAACGAGAGTAGTTTTGATTATATCTGTCAAACTAGATGGTCAATCACTTTGTTTTTTTTTCACAATCTCTGTGATATCCTGTTCTAGCTCCTCCTCGTTTTTCATAAACTTCTTAATTTTAGTACTAACGGTAGAATTAATAATGTGCGCTTCCCCGTCGACTATTTTGAATAACGAGAGTAGTTTTGATTATATCTGTCAAACTAGATGGTCAATCACTTTGATTTTTTTTCACAATCTCTGTGATATCCTGTTCTAGCTCCTCATTTTTCATAAACTTCTTAATTTTAGTACTAACGGTAGAATTAATAATGTGATGTTTGCCTATGCATGATCCATATGTTACGTGTTAACTGAGTCAACTTCAATTACATATATATATATATATATATTTATATATATATATATATATATATATCTCGGATTCGGGATGGTGAAACTTTTTAAAATTTTATAGAGGTGTTGTTCACATGTTAAACAATACGTATGCCAAATTTTAACAATTTTCTAATTCACCTGTCTCGTGGAGGTACTACCTCAATATTATTAGCGGGTTGTTATTTTTTGTTGAACATGCGAATTGAAAAAATGCCATATACCTGGTAAATGATACGAAGTTGGTAAAATCAGACAATAGCTATTTTAGTGAACAATGAAACGATGTTTCCAAATGGACAATATCACGAACAGATTTCAAAATATACGGGGAAAACCGAAATGGCCCGTTTTCTTTTCTATACGCTAGCGCCTCCATTTTTAGGAATAAGAAAATGTGTTCGAAAAGAAAAGGGAAACATTCTCAATTGGATATTGATAAAAAGATTTTTCTATGAATTGAAAAATCCACGTTAAAAATGAAGTTATTTTTTGTTAATTTCAAGAAACTTTCTTTTCTGTTTCGAATTCGCTTTGATCTGCAGCTATGCTTTGATTTTCAATACAAAGTTTTGTTCTTCGAGGGCCACCCTAAATTTAATTGCTGATATACATAACTTCATATACAAATAAACGTATTTTCTCCCACTTCATATCGTCTTAACATCGTACTATGTCATTTTATTCGTACATATTGGGTGTTACATAAAATACGTTTTTACGTACCATCATTAGATTATACTTACCACTATGTCAACATTAAAACTATCATTATGTCTCTGATACACAAAAGCATTGTTTCCGTGACCTAATAATATTGGCAATAGGAGACAGAAATCTGAAACATTCTTGATAGCCATCCATAATTTCATTAAAAATAAATATATATTATATATATATATATATATTATAAATATATATATATATATATACTATAAATATATATATATATATATATACTATAAATATATATGTATATATATATATATATATATATGTATATACTATAACACCACAGTTTTGTACCTTAAATATGCATAATCTTATCAATGTTATAGTTAAGCGTAAGATAAGTATATTTAACTATTTTAATATCTCTTCATTGTATTTGGATCCGCACAAGGATTTTATAATTCTTCTGGACCACCCCACTAATTGTTTCCATATCTACTAGTATTTTCATTATATATATTTTTATATTTTAGAGCACTAAATTTGATTTGAAATAGTCCTTATCTTATCAAGTTTAGATATGTATTCAGAATAAGGTTTTTATTTTTTATATTTCAAAATTTATTTGTGTTATGTTGCGAGGATTAAATCCAAAATCAATCTACCTTGAATGAATACTCAAACTTGAAATCAAAGCGAGATCAAAGCCAAGGCGATGAAAATGAAAAAGTAAAAGAGCCGAGAAACATTTTTCTTATGTGTCCATTCTCAGGCAATAGGCAATTCTTTTATATGTCTTTGAGTCATAGATGCATTCCAAACGAACCTATTTCAAATAAAAACTGAAAGTTTCAAACTTCAGGAAGTATGTAGTGAGCCATGGAATAAATTAGAGCACCAGATCTCTGGCTATGTATCAAGAAATGTATCCCAAACGTGGTCAGCCCAATACCAGAATTTTTCAACGTATTGAAAGAAGTTATTTGTGGAATCAAATAATAAGAGTTGCCCTATCACTGGAAATGGTGGTGATAATGAAAACGGCGTTTCAGGTAAGTTTTTTTAAGTTTCATGTAACACATACATAGTAAAATGATAACTTGAATCAGGATTCATGGAATACAAGAAAAATCAGTGTAAGGAAGTATCTCTCAGAGATATAGCGGTATATCGCAATCATCAACAAGAAAAGGACCATGCCAGGAAGATGATAGGAAACAACGGCCCTATTAAATGGTTACCGCGTTCACCCGACCTAACTCTTCTTGATTATTTGATATGGGGTTTCATCAAGGACAAACTGTTCAGTTCAACGTTTGAGATTGTGGAAGAGTTGGAAGATTCAATAAAACGAGCATGCATGGCCATAACTCCCCGAATGTTTGAAAATTGCCACAAATATAACAAATTTGAACACCTTATTAGAGGTCGGCAATGATGACTAAAAAAAATGTGTGAAATAATAATCGTTATTTTTATAGTTTTTCATCTTAATATTAAATAGTTTCAAGTTTAACGTGTAATTCAAAGTGGAATATCGCCCTTTGCCTGCAAAGGCAAGGGCAAAATCAGTTAAAAATAAGTTTTAGAATTTTCATTGTTCGGACCATGATAATGAAATTTATGAGCATAAATGTGGAAAAAAATACCGGGAAAGATACATATCTGACCTCGGTAAGATAAGAACTACTTTAATTCATTCAAAAAAATACAGGTCCATATTCGAAATAATAGAGTTGAGGATGGCTCTCGAAGAACGAAACATTGTATTGAAAATCAAAGCACAGCAGATCAAAGCAACTTTAAAACAGAGAAAAAAGTTTCTCGAACACATTTCCATATTCCTAAAAATTGAGGTGCTAGCGTAAAGAAAAAAACGGGTTATTTCGGTTTTTCCCGTATATTTTGAAAACGGTTGTGATATTTCCGATTTGGTAACATCATTTAATTGTTTACTGAAATAGGCAACTTTTTAGACAAAACCAACTTCGCATCATTTATCGTTTTCGAGATGCCAATAGTGGTACGACATAAAATATACCTCCTGTATAAAGATCCGAAGAACATTTTTCTTAAAAGATAAATGCGTTCTTTGCTACTAACATCGATAATAATATATTTCAAAATAATAGTACTTGGATTTTTTTCCCCTGAGATGGTGGTTGATTATGATTCCAAGTTTAATAATAGAATTTTGGGATTCTGTAGTATATATTCGAATGAAAGAATATTCATACCAACTATCAATTCGAGGAAAGGGAAATATTAAACGGAAATGTATGTTTCAATAAAAGACATAAACGAGGTTACACAATTTCTAGCAATGATTATTCACCTTTATCTTAATTACGATAATAAAATGTTTTGAGATGTTAGTATCGAATATGGGATATCGAGGTTGCATATGATAAGTGTCACAGGCTACTAAAAAACCTTTCTCAACCATTATAGCTATTTTTGTTATTCTTCAATGAGTTATAGAGTTGTTTATTTCATCCCATTTGGATAAAATTTCACACTGCTGCACAGGAGCCATAAAACTGATTACTTCATTTAACAATATTAATTGGAGTTGCTCTCATAATTAAAATTCAAAAATTCCACAAACTTCACAGCAATATATGTAGAAAGGATGAATCATTTCCGCCAGCTGTTGTCCACAATTTCTTTATTCAATTCCACTATCGACTCATTTTCGTTTTATAGGTATTCACAGAGAAAATTATACGATGCAATAACTATTTTATTGTCTTTTATGATGTATAATTTGAGAGAAATTGGGTCGTAAAAGAAAATTACTAGTTTGATACAAACCCTGTTAAAAACAACTCATTTAGCTGTAGTAATTAGTATTTCTGTGAAAAGTTAAATATGTACTCAATAATCTCTTCGGTAATACTATCTTTCAACAATCCCATTACATTTTTTCTATTGTATGATTCACTGTATCACTGTATCACTGTAGGAAAATAAACAGATCATAAAAATGTGAATTCATGAGCTACTATTAATATATTCAAAATTATTTAGATTAGCATATAAGGTTGCTTTCAAATGTCCGCCGTATGCCATAAAGATGGTTGAGATGACAGTTTTCCATTTAATGAATCCTCTTTTGATTTTCAATCAGAAATTATTGCTATGAAGTCAATCTGATTGAACAACATGAATCGAGGTTTTCAACCGAGGTTCAGTGACTTCACAGCTTCATTTCTATTTACATAAACAACTATCGTTACGATTGGAAGAATGATGTATTATATATAGTGTCCGCCAAGACTAGCGCTATGTAAATATAGACAAAAAATATCTGATTAGCTCATTTATGTGATCTCTATACGTACGACACAATTGTTTTAATTTTTATTTCATATGCGTACTGGTCCATTTTGAATAGAAAATATCTCCCAAGAGCAGACAATGGCATCATTATATTCATCAATTGAATTAGTTAAATAATTATTACCGGGAGAATTTTTCTCAATGTTGAATCCCAACTCGAAACCTTAATAACATTCCATTAACAATGATTTCATCGGGAACCAAATTTCCCACCAATATTAATAATTAAAATCTCACTAATTCTCACTATTATAAATATAATAATAATTTATTACAACTTGCTTCATCTTCAGTTTCAGGATCAACAAATAATTGTCCAAAATGTCAGGCATTATAACCATAATCGGAAATTCATATCGATCATTTAGTTCTGATAGTCAGTGAATGTTAAATGTGTTTTTAGTATTTTCCGAGGTATTTTCGTTAATTCTCCGAGTTTTACTGATCGCACATCCCAACCAAAGATTGGATTGTGACCCTGTTCCTCCACATGGCCCTGAAAGGGGTGTTGGTAGTTTGGTTCCCGCCAGGTAGTAAATTAGAAATTTATTTGAGATTCTTGATAATAATTTGTAAATTAGTTCCCAATCCCAAAAAGGTCATTAGTAATTTGGTTTCCAAGGACTACCTGCGTGATCCCTTGTTCGTGTAAGTGAAATTTGGGAGAACCAAAAATTAATTGTCTATTTTTTGCTTTTTCTATGAGTATTACTTTTATTTAAAGTTTTATTGCATCTGTGACAGTCAGTTGTGTTTTTGAATCGTGCTTGCTCAGTGACATTCAATTTTCTTTAAAGTTATCTTAAATTCTCGCCATGAATCCAGAAATAATTTTGAGTGGACGAGGAAAACAGTTATTAGTTTTTAATAACTATAAATACGGTTTTCAAACGATCCTGAAAAGTGGTGAGAAGCGATGGTCTGCTGTACAAATAGAAAATGCAAATCATTTGTTCTTACTTTGGGCGAATGTGTTGAAAGTTTATCCATTACAAAACACATACAAGAACATTCTCATGATGCAGTTGTGCAGGACTTAAATCGCCAAATTGTTAATTCTGCCTGCAAATGAAAAGCTGTGGAGGACCTGTCCGAAAAACCTGCGAAGGTTATTCGCAGAACATTAAAGGAAAATCTGCCATCAACATTTACTACAAATGATATTGCTTGCGTCAGAAGAAACATCTATAAGGCTCGTAGAAAAATTCAGCCAAGTTTACCAAAAAATATCGAAGAAGCTTTTGACTTCCTTGACCAGGCAAATATACAAACCGCTAGAGGTGAGCAATTTTTATTGTATATCAGAAGTGAACAGATAGTAATATTCGTGTAAATCAGATATTCAGATTTTGGAAAAAGTCACAGAAATTTATTTAGATGGTACGTTTAATTATTTTTTGTCAGTTTTTTACTTCACACGGTTATTGTAATGGGCATTACATTCCATAATTTTTTTAATTGTTACCCAATAAACGCTCAGATACGTATAAAAACTTATTCAAATCAATAATAAATATTTGTAAACATTACAAATTTCAAAAATTGTTATCGATTTTGAGAAGGGCATCCACAAAGCAGTCGAACAATTTTTCCCTTTGGCACAAATAATTGGCTGTAGCGTTTCACCTTGCCCAATCGTGGTTTAGAAAAATTCAAGAATACGGCCTTGTAGCCGAATATAAAAATGAAAATTCTGAAGTTGGTAGATGGCTACGAATGACTTTTGGTCTTACATTTTAAAGCCCTCACGACGTTAGCGAATGCTTTGTTTTTGATTTGCTTGCGATAGCATCAATAGACGAAAAAATTCAAAAGTATTCCGATTACTCAACAGATAATTATATAACCGAAGATTCTCTTTTTCCACCCTTTCTTTGGGCTGAGAATGCAGCTGAGCTTACACGAACCACTAATGCTTGTGAATCTTTTTATAAACATGTTAATGCGTCTTTTTATAAAGCACATCCAAACATTTTAATTTTTTTGGAAAAACTTCAAGAATTTCAAATTGAAACTCATGTAAAATTACAAAGCATCAATATAACGGCTCAAATACATAATAAAGTGAAAAATCGTCAAACATTTATAGCAAAAATGAATAAATCTTATTCTAGAAATGAAATTAGTCGACTACATTTTATTAAGTGTGTTTCTTTTCACTGTGCTGTAACTATTTGATATTGTATTGTTATTATTATAAGTAGATGAGAAGTATAGAACGATAGAAGCTTGTGTGATATATATTTGTATATTTATAAAAAAATGTTTTATTAAGTGTTTCTTTTCACTGTGGTGTAGCTATTTGATATGGTATTTTTATTACTATAAGTAGATAAGAAGTATAGAACGATAGAAGCTTGTGTGATGTATATGTTGTATGTTTATAAAAAAAGTATTAATTTAATAAACAAATGAAAAGTAAAAAGAAATTTTTTTTTTCATAATATAAGAGAAATTAAATAAAAATTAATTGGTTAAAATATTTGTTCTTTCCGGCAGAATGAAGTCAAAGCACGGGAAATATTTGGAAACAAACTTTGTCGTTGATTCTCGAGTTCTTAAGAAGGCCGGTAGGCGGCGTACCGCTTATTTTCTATCGCGAATAGCTGAAATCCGAGCACCACTTTATACCCCAACTTGAAATTTTCTACGATCCTGAAATCCCCAAAATTGCGAATATCAATCAATTCAGAATGTTTCCATACAACCTGGAAATCCCTTAAAGTTGCAAAATTCAACCGAAATCAGACATCGATATCGTGAATAACCATTGCTAGCAATTGATGGACCACAATCGGAACCATGTGGAACACCGTAAACCAAAACCACGTTACAAAACTGCAGGTATGTCATGTGATTGTTCAAACAATCCACAAAAAGATAAACGCCATGTGAAGTGGAATAAATAGAAAAATCGAATTAAACGGTTTTCTTCTTATATTGAATCTTTTATGTGAAGAAAACCGTTTAATTCGATTTTTCTATTTATTCCACTTCACATGGCGTTTATCTTTCACTATATGCTAGTCGGGCTTGCCACTCCTACTGAGAAGGAATCTTTTATTTAGAAACCTATCGAGGTGGAGATTCTCGGAGTGTTTCTTTCTGTCACTAGGTACCGCCAGTTAAAAGTTTTCTTTTCCGGCGTACCTATAGGTGTTATAGACTCGATGATGGTTTTGGTTATGTTGTGTCTCGCTTCAGCCAGAGCTCTTCGGACCTTTGGCTGGTTGACTACTCCGTACTGATGAGGGCCAAAAAAGCCTGAAACCGGTATGCGGATTGTCAGGTGAACACGACATAAATTAAACATAATCGAGCTTATCAGAAAGAAACATTTGCTTTCAATGTCCATTTATATGGAGGTATGCATGGATTTTCAGGTGAATATCATTCAACGTTCTGCGTGGTATTTGCCAGGAAAGTAGTTGTTTTTCACCTGAGATCTACCATTTTCTGGTTCAATTTATATTGAATCTTTTATGTGGAGAAAACCGTTTAAGTCGATTTTTCTATTTATTCCACTTCACATGGCGTTTATCTTTCACTATATGCTAGTCGGGCTTGCCACTCCTACTGAGAAGGAATCTTTTATTCAGAAACCTATCGAGGTGGGAGATTCTCGGAGTGTTTCTTTCTGTCACTAGGTACCGCCAGTTAAAAGTTTTCTTTTCCGGCGTACCTATAGGTGTTATAGACGCGATGATGGTTTTGGTTATGTTGTGTCTCGCTTCCGCCAGAGCTCTTCGGACCTTTGGCTGGTTGACTACTCCGTACTGATGAGGGCCAAAAAAGCCTGAAACCGGTATGCGGATTGTCAGGTGAACACGACATAAATTAAACATAATCGAGCTTATCAGAAAGAAACATTTGCATTCAATGTCCATTTATATGGAGGTATGCATGGATTTTCAGGTGAATATCATTTAACGTTCTGCGTGGTATTTGCCAGGAAAGTAGTTGTTTTTCACCTGAGATCTACCATTCTCTGGTTCAATTTATATTGAATCTTTTATGTGAAGAAAACCGTTTAATTCGATTTTTCCAATCCATAAAAACACATTGTTGTAGCTCTCTGAATGCTGCGCGTCTATCTGTACGTCATACGCCATACAGCGGAGGTAAAGACCGTGGCTTCAACCCTTCAGGCGGCGGGAGAAAACTTTCACTCCGATATCGATCGAACCGGCGGCGGCGGAGGCACAACACGTGGTCAGTTACAGTCAACAAAGGATTTCCACGATCTGCACAAGATTTCCACACACAATCACACACTGTTCACAAACTCCAGGTATTCGGTTGTACATGGTGTAGCGATTCGGAGGACGCGAAAAAACGTACCGATCATAGTTAAATTCCGTACACACACTGAAAGTGATTAGACATCGCGAATGAAGGGCTGCCCCTGTTAAGGGTGGTCGAGGGCGGAGGGTGGAAGAGGGTAAACACGGGGGACGGTGACTCAGGCTGCATGGACTCTGTGTGTATGCCGTTTCGGCCGATTAGAGTTCGGTAGCACGGATATGTGTCGCGCGATGTACGGGGTGAGTCGTAAAGAAGTGAAGTATGTTGTATATTTTTTCTTGAAAAATTATCATAACTATCGCAGGCCCACATTTGAAAACGATTTTCACTTATTTTTTATGTCCCTGCCATTTGTTTCCACCACATCAGGTGTTTTTACAAATCGCAAAAAATCTTTATACATGGTGTTTTATAATTGAATGCTGATCCTAAAGGGCGATAATCCTTGGATGATTTTAAGAAAAATTCTCTATATGAACATAGGTCCGCTACCGCTTAGTTTCTGAGATTCAGGATGTTGAAATTTAACAAAAAAATCAGTTCTTCCCCAATATCTCTGAAACCGCTTTGGCTTTTTCTTTCAATTTTGGCACATGGAAAGTACGGATAAAAATGCAGTTTTTCCATTACAAAAGATTTATTAATTTACATCAGTGGCGTCCCTGTTAACATGCCCTGTCATATTTTTGATCAAAATAATAATACGCCAATGTCTTTGTTCCAAATAAATATTGTCCTCTATCTCCTCATAAAAATAGTCTTATGACTATTTTTCGTCCGGCGGACAGTTTTCGGTTTAGAAAATAAAATACATTCATTTGCTTGTTCCCATTCGATTTTTTCCCTTAGTCTTAATTCCACAATTGTGGTAACCAAAGGATCTGGGAAAGATTTCTATTAATTTTATGGTAACTATTATTTAGTTTTTGTAATGAGTAGGTAAGCATAAAAATAGATTTTTCATTTTTAAAAACATAACTATTATGAACAAAAAATACTAAAATCAAATCAACTGTTCAAAATGTCCGCCTCCTGCAAGTATGCACGCTTCAGCCCTCCTTGTCATTGACTCGCGTACTCTTTGGAAAATTCCTGGAGTGTTCCTTATTGCTTCACAAGAAACTATTACGCGGTTTAGCAATTCTTCCTCAGTTTGAATTGGTTGACTGTACACCAAAGTCTTAAGATGTCCCCAAAGAAAATAATCAAGACTGTTTAAGTCTGGGGATATGGCTGGCCATGACTCTGTTCCCCCACGACCTATCCAGCGATTATGAAAGTTTTAGTTCAAATATTCGCGTGCCAGAGCACTGAAATGATCAGGTGCACCATCGTGCATAAACCACATGCGATTTCGCATTAAAATAGGAACATCTTCCAATAGAATTGGCAAATTATCTTCAAGAAATCGACGTTAATTTTGTCCATTTAATCTGCGTGGTAAAATAAAGGTCTAATTAGGTAATCTCCAATAATTCCAGCCCAGACATTTAATGAGAACTGCTCCTGGTGATGAGATTCCACGCTTGCATGCGGATTTTCCTCGGCTCAAAAATGATTATTATGAAAATATCTGATCCTGTTGTTAGTGAAACTAGCTTCGTCCGTGAATAAAATTTCCCTGTCAAATGAAGGATTTTCGGTAACTTTTTGGATAAACCATTGGCAGAAATTCACTCGTAATGGAAGTAGAGCCTGAGCCCGTTGAATGTCATAGGGATATAATAAATAATCATGAAGAATCCTCCATACTGGAATATGGGCGATATTCAAATCATTAGCAACTAGCCTCGTACTTATTTCAGGATTTTCGTCAACTGAATTTAAAACAGCTACCTCAATTGCTGGAGTTCTTGCAGTCCGATGTGCTCCTTTGAAGTGATGATTTGGCTCAAAACTTCCTGTTTCACATAACCTTCTGTGGGTGCTTGGAATCATTCGAGCATCAGGAACCATTCTATTTGGGAAGCGCTCTTGATACAGTCGCGTGGCTTCATATGCGTTGTCCGTCAGCAAGCCCATACAAGTAATGCATGTCTGCAAATTGGGTATTTGTAAAATTTACCATGTTTTTTTTTTTAATAAACAAGTTTTTATAACGTAAATAATATCACGTATCTAGCTGAAGACGTGTCAAAATTGTTTATGTTGAAAACAACGAAATGTGTTCTTAGCATACTAGATGTTTCTAACCCACAAGAGACCATTTTCAGGAGCAGATAAAAGACAATTACAAAAATAATATTTATTTGGAACGAAGACAGTGGCGTATCATTATTTTGATAAAAAATATGACAGGGCATGTTAACAGGGACGCCACTGATGAAAATTAAGAAATCCTGACGTTACCTTCTACCTTCATATATCAAACTCTCCTGGAAATATATAAGCATAAAGATGGGTTTCCCATCAACTCCCCATTTCACCGGTATAATACTCGTAAGACCTCACCGGTTCATGTTACAAAAGTCCTCAAAGAACTCACTCGATGTCAATCTCTACAATATTTCACCGTCTACTATCAGACTCCTACATCGCCAATTTTCAAAAAGAACATCAAGGAATGCCTAATTGAACAATGTTTCTATAGTAACGAGGAATATGTTGCCACAACCTCAGTACAAACAATTTTTTAACTGTTCCTATGTGTTTGTTATGATCTAGAATGTATTGTATATAGATTTTATGTATTGTATATAGATTTTAATCTATTTATATTTTTTAGAATCTTTGCTTGTTCATTGGTTACTTGTTTTACTAGCTTCTCTGTTCAGATTTGCCATACGTCTACATTTGTACCACCGACTTGCTACTGATGTATCCTTATATAGCGTAGTCAATAAACATTATTCTTCTTCTTCTTTGTTGTCCCCCGACCCCCGATCAGCTGGTGACCGCCATGTTGTGACGTCAGTTGACAGTGCTCAATTGTGCAATTATTGAAAGTTGCATGGCTGTACGAGTTTAAGAAGAAATCGAGAGGCCATGGAATAAAGAAGAGAGATTGAAAGTTGCAATCGAATTGATTTTCTCTTAAATCTGATGAGAAGCGTCAAAAATAGCTAAACAATAAAAATCACGTCTGCCTCTGATCTGTGATATAAAGTTGTCTTTGATATTCATAATTATTTTGTAACAGGATCTAGATAGGAGGCGTGATGCCAGAAATCAACCAGGAAACAACTTCCGAAGTTGTTTTATTATACGATTTCAGGTCGATCATTCCAGCTTGGCCTCTGAGATGCGTAGAAAAAATAGTGAAAGAGAGAGATAGAGAATGGAAAGTTTCTTGAATGTATAGTCCTTGTAACAATTATGCGTAATTTATTTTCGGTTAAAGGACTAAAGTTCACAGAATAATTACAGATTTAAAGGCGTTTTCATTGATTTCAAAATGGAATATTATCAATGATAAATAAAACACATCTGCCTAATTTCACTAATGAATTAGACATGTTACGCTGCATGGTAGCTTTATCCAGAATACTAGTCTGAAATAGATTCAACAATGGGGATTTATTGAGAACCAATTTACAAATGGTCTGAATATTTATGTTTATTGTTTTCGAAAGACTACGGTATGCTAATTACCTTTGTTTTCCGTGTAAATTATTTTCAAATCAACCCTATTATTGCCCAAACAGGCAAAAAATGTATTACATATGTATGTAACTCAAAAGCATATATTGAATTAACATTTGCATTGATATACATAAAACAAAAAATGAATAATGATGATTCAACAATACAACCAATAACTAGGCGGTTTTAAGTGAGCGGGTCCCTTACGGCCCTCCACTACGACCCATGAGGATCTATTGTGGCTCACACCAATTCATATTTCACCAAATAATTCCAGTGAGAATCTTCCGAACGTCGAAAACCTTATTCTGTCTGCGGCGGTGCAGGTTTTTGAACCATCTGTGATCCATCTGTCTGCTCTTAGAAGTTCCTCCTTGCGAAGGACCCATTCGTCTCTATCTGGACGGTAAAACCAATAACTAACCTACATGATGATTATAATTCCAAATAATTTACACATAAAATTAACAAATTAACGTAGGTTTTATTATTTTCAACAGTCAAGTTAATTCCTCTATTCCAAATATCGTTTTCGCCAAGTTAATAATAATCCCTTTCACAACTATATCTATTGTTGGTTCCTTTGGAATATATTCTCTCTCAAACCGTACAGATCGCTCACACCGAGATTTAAATTTGTCGACTGAGAATTATTTAAAGAAGCCATCGCAACGTTTAATGACCTCGTTAAAATTTAGATTTCAGCCCAAACCAACTAAATGGGATTCAGATCTGGTCGTAATACGTCGTGACCTTTTGCAGTAGTATTCGTCGATTATTCTTAAATTTTCTCCATCGAATACCAATTTTGTGGATTTTTTACGCAAAGTTTCTGTACAACCTTGATAGCCAATACTACGATTTTTTTATAAAATGTCTTCAATGTAGTGTAACAAAATGCAATATCTATTCTGAATGAGATGTTTACTTCTCCAAGATTCGTTGGGATTCACAGTTTAGCATGAAATTATAACCGAACCGGTGGTCAGATATTTGAGATTATTTATTTTAATTTTCGTTTCGTAGAGTACTGTTGACAGCGAAACATATGTTATTTCTTCAAATATTCTTGAGAGGAGCCACTACCCAAATAATTTGTAGGGGCAATTAAAGAGCGTAGGATACAATATTTTAGAAAACGTTATTTTTGTTCACCGGCAAATATGAGAAAAAGTTAAATTATCGTCATGAAATGATATTTTATATATGCAAATGATGGTTTACAAAAAAGTTTCTTGGGAGAAAAATAAGATCAGGAAATATTGTTAATAATAAGAGTTAGAGTAGCGTGAACGTATTTTTTTCCATGCAAATGGTTTGTGAGCTTTATTACTGGAAGATTCCATCCCCTAAAAATGGCATAATCATGCAGGAAACCGAATAATGTTTCACATATGTTTGCAAACGAGTGAACGAGACAGCAAGGATATTCATGGATTGATCGGAGAAACCAGTTCGGTTCTAAGTCTTAGACGATACACACCTCTCTCATGGCATTTATTTTATTTAGTTATATAGGCCTTGCCGGCCCAATTTTAAGTTACTCAAATTTTCTTATCATTCAAATAAGTAATAGTCCGATTCAGAATAAGTTCAATTGATTAAATTTAATTACAATTATAATGCTAAGATTTCTTCTATGGATATCCTTTCTGTTATTTTATTAGTTAGATCAGGGACCAAGCCACAGATAATTCAGTCAACTGAGCTGAATGAAGTTAATATCTGTTTCAATGCTCAATAAGTTTTTTTATTCAGAATGAATGAGAGAGAATGTTGAAAGAAAAGGAAATCTGGAACTTAATTATCATCAGTATCAGTATAAAAGTTACAGGTCTCGAAGATTCAATAAGTCTTTCAGAAATTGAGAACCTGAAAGTTTAGAATCAGTGATAGTGCCAAGAATCCGGAGTTCTATCAGTCTAGCCATGGTCCATCATGGCCATCAAAGTTAGAATTTTCGGTAAATAATTTTATTTTTTATTTTTTAACAAATCTTATGTCACATTTTTCGCACTATGTTTTTTCTAAGGAGGATTTTTTCTAATTAATTAATTGAAGAAACGAGTGATACATGACGTGTCCACTAGAACAGCAGGAACCGCCTTTTCTGTTTTGTGATGATTAATAATCACCGTCGCCAAGAAGAGTTTCAACGTTTCTGTTTATTATCTTTTTATCAACTTGTTTCGCTTCCTATTTAATTCGTCGAATATTCCTAAAGGAAACGCTCGTTGCTGCCGCAACACGTTCTTGCACCTATAGAAGAATTTTTAGTGTGAAAATCTGCCCAAAACTATAGGTTTTATATTAATGTAGCACAGAAACATAGTAATTATTTCATTAATAAATTCGACTTTAAAAACTTACCTTTGTTTCTCCAGCTACTGCTTCTGTTACATAAAATTTAATATGTTTCTAATTATGCCAGATTTGCCAATGGGAGAAAAATATGGAAGTAATTTAGAAGTACCAAAGACATTTTGACCAAAAAGTCGAGGGTACGAATGGGAAAATTTGCCTTGTCTTTTCTACCTACTCATGATTGAAAGTTTCCAACTAATATTATATGAAAATGTTATCAAGGAGAGATGAAATGTCTCTAAGAAGTTCGAATTTGGTTATTTCTCAATATTTATTTCACTTTGAAGTCCTCACAACTCCAAAGTCATAATTTAGGTTGTAAAATCAATCGTTAAGACGAACAAATCTCCCTCAAAATCCATGCAAAGTGGAATTTTTTACTTTAAATATGCCCTCATATACAGTGTGACCCATTTAAAATGGAACCACCCTTGTAGAATACGCATTTTTCAATCAATCCCAAAAAAAACTTCAGTTTTATTTCCAAGGCACACTATAGTTTTTTTTCTTTGTCAAAAACGGCAAAAGTTTATTAGGCAATTTTTGTTTTCAAGTTTTACTACACCACTGGATTCGTAGACGTTATAGATGAAAACCATCAAAATTTCATAAAAAATATTGGTTAACAACAAAGTTACAACAACTTCAATTTTGGAAACAAAGTATTTGATTATAATTTTTATTTAGATTATAGACATATTTAAAGTCTGGCAACACCGTCGATACAAAGTAGAACACCAATGAACTTGTACACTGAAAATCCGAAGTCAATAGCTCATTCCGTTCTACAGTTATAAGAATGGTAATGTGAGCGATTTGTGGTGGAAGCGATTTTGTAATAAAAATCCTACTAGGCCACTGGATTTGTAAATTATATTCCCTTAAAATCATTTATTTAAGTGTAGGTTATCAGTGTATTCGAAAGGAACAGAAAATTTGAAATTCATTTTCAAGTTATACAGTAGTACATTCTTCCATAGCCGATAAAAACGAAATGAACAGAAACAAGTTTTAAAGTATTTATTCAATAATGAAACATCATTAAGCAAAAACTAAAATAATTACTGTAAAATTAAATATTTCAATTTTTGTGGCTTCTACCAAATCTCCATTTAGTTCGACACATTTATCGTATCTCTTCCGAATATTTTTTACACTATTTCTTATTTGTCGAGGTGTAATTTCGGCACAAATCCAGATAGGCGTAGTCGGAATGGGCTATTGACTTCGGATTTTCACGGTACAAGTTCACTGGTGATCTACTTTGTATCGGTAGTGTCGCCAGATTTTTAATATGTCTATAATCTAAATAAAAATTATAATCAAATATTTTGTTTCCAAAATCAAAGTTGTTGCAACTTCGTTGTTAATCAATATTTTTTTATGAAATTTTGATGGTTTTTAGTTATAGCGACTACAAATCCAGTGGTGTAGTCAAATTTGAAAACAAAAATTGCCTAATAAACTTTTGCCGTTTTTGACAAAGAAAAAAAACCATAGAGTGCCTTGGAAATGAAACTAAAGTTATGAAAATTTGTGTCAAAATACAGTTTTTGATGCTTAATATTAAAAAAAATTTTTTTGAGATTGATTGAAAAATGCGTATTCTACAGGGGTGGTTCCATTTTAAATGGGTCACACTATATATATATATATATATATATATATATATATATATATATATATATATATATATAATAATAATAATAATATCGTCTTTATTATTTTCTTCCTTTTCAACGGTACAGTCATTAGAATAAAAATAAAAATATATAGCATATTTAACTTTGGAAGAAAATTAAAGGCGGAGTTCAATTTCAATAGTGACGAATCACCATGGAAATTATATATATATATATATATATATATATATATATATATATATATATATAATGTAGTTATAGTTAATTGTTAGGTAAAATTCCACCTAAAGTTCACCAGCAAAATGTCTTCGAGTTCCGCGACCTTTTTTTAAGTGAATATTTACTTAAATATAACCGCAAATATACGTTCAAGTCGATAAATAGTTCTACCAGAAAGTCAAAAAATAACTTTTAGACATTCCAGTCCATCGCGAATACTCTATATTTATTGGCTTGCACTGTTTCCGCCATTGAATATAAAAATCAATGTTTCTCACAAAACAACCACATCCTAATGAGTACCTGTACATTGATGAGACATCTGCGAACTTAACCTATTCTTTTTCAAACTAGTTTTGGGAGTGTTTCACAGAATAAGTTGATAGAATACATGGAATTCCACTGATTTTTCTCCAACAAATTCCTCTAATTGTTTCCGAACACCATGTTTATATTATCATTTACATTGCTTCTACGAATATTACACAAACAGGTAGTAGATTAGGATTTAAAATAAAATTCACAGGAACTTCTGTCTGCTCTTCTAACCTTAAATGTTTTGATGCATTTATAGTTAACTTTAGGTCATGAATAGGGAGAAAGGACCATCGACCTATTGGGCGCAATGTCTTGATATCCCAATTTTCGACTTCTAACTTGCTTCCATGTTTCCCTCATATAGGTAAATCTGACGTTAATATTACCTTAAATTTACCATTGCCAAATTAGGCGCTGTCTCATTCGAAGGTCGAAATGACATACATATTACCTTTAATGTATGTGGTGTAGGTGAGTTTTCCTGTTCTCATATCAGTCATTCAAACTGAAGATATCACGCAGCTAATGATGATTCTGAGTGTACTACTGATAGAGTTGTTATCTCCTCGTTGCAAAATCAGGTTTTTGCAACGAACAGAATGGTAGAAACGTACATAACTAATGTGCAATATCCATTTTAATATTTCTTTTACGCATTAACTCCATATTGAACATGGGTCATAAAACTTTGGGTAAAAATCTCATTATTCGCAAATTGTTTACAGCACCTTCGCGTGAGATGAATAGCCATTAAGTTGAATCAAGTAGAGCTGGCCTTTCAAAAAGGAATAAAATGAATATAACCGAGTTGTTTTTTTATTGCTTCTGCTACTAGGAGCTCCCTCTTGTCCATTGCAAAACTCCACACAATTCGTCAACCATTTGTAAAATTAAAATATCATCCCCATACCACCTGACATCTCTTAGAGAGTCGTCTTTTGAATCTCGACTGACGACACAACACAAAATCTCCATTCACTGAACTGAAAGGGCTCCCTTCGTTGTCAATTCAATAAAAGCCTATACAAACTCGTCCCAGTATTCAGACTAGTTACACTTTGTCAAAACATCCCTTCTAGCTCAGGGTAACGTTTAGTATGTATAGTTTGTTCAGTAAAAACGAAGAGTAGTTTTGACATCGCAAGTGTATTCCGGTATTCAGATGGATGATTAACAAATTCTAGATAATATGTGAGTTTAGTACTTTGCTTAAAAAAAATCTACAGAATATTCTATGCATAGTTTCATTTAGATACATTTTTTTCTGACTCTGATAGAATAATTTTATTGGCGGACTTAATTCAGAACTATCAGTCATGAAATTTGAAGCTAGGGGTGATTTGGTGCTGAATAATCGATTTTATCGGTATGTTTATAATTGAAAGATGGTGAACACATCCTTTTTCCAATAAATACATTGACTTCTCTTATGTCACCGTCAATTACCAATGAATCACTTTTAACAGTACGAGTATACAAAAAATAACTCCCACGATACTTTTTCCAGGAATAATTTGATTTTTCAAGTATTGTGATAATTTTCGATATCTTTTATATTCTAAGTCTCGCCTTTGTAACATTTCATTCCATCTCATTAATTTATCATCTTAATATTTAAATAAATATAATATATTTCTAATTCTCCACTTGCACATCCTGTATTCGATAAATATTATACTTAACAGACAAGGTATCCGATTATTGAAACCATGAAAATTTCATCTTGATACTGATTTTAGTTCCTAACTCATGGGATACGAAGAGTTCACTTCGTGGCAGGAGTGGAGGATATATTTAACGATCTCATGGGATACGAAGAGTCCACTTCGTGGGAGAAGAGGAGGAGATATTTAACAAACACAAAAAACTGAGCACTGGGAAAATAAAATGTAGGTACACTGTTGAAATATTAAAGATGTTTTTAACTTTCAACGTGTCTGGTGTATGGCTGATAATTCTGATGAACTGCAACACGATTTCCTTTATAAAACTATATTTCGAACAACCTTTGTAGCACGTTGGAGCTCTCCATTACAATTTTCAATTATTAGAAAAAAGTTTGTCGATAAACTGTTTTCACATATAACGTAAGGTAATTTAACAGAAAATTTAAATTGTTCTGTTTCTATCGACTAAAAATAACGGCTTCCGATTCCAACACCAACGCGAATGCGTAGATTTCCGCTATCGCTAACGATGTACCTTCGTTAAATCCAAGAAAGTGTGCGAACAAGTTCTTTTACATTTACCAATTATTTTGAGTAGTTACAAAAGAACCTCAACCAGAATGTTTTCTAATATGTGAAGTGCCATTAACAATAAAGCACATCTTAGTGGAGTGTCCTCGTTTCGCAGTGCAAAGACTGAATAACGGATTTCTCAGTGATTTCAGCAAAATATTCAACAATTGCACAACAGACAATATAATTACATTCCTCCGAGAATCAAACATCCTGTTCAAAACATAACAAATTGTAATCATTGTGAATATTTTGCTGCTAATAGCCGATTGGCTGATGCGGATTAGCTCAATAAAAAAAATTATTTTGAGATTTATATAAGTAATCATACAAAGAAAAGAATATAAAAAGCGAATTTTCATTCTTTACACTTTCACAATCTGGAAACAAAATCAAATGATTCACACCACAGCAAACCGAAAGTTCCAAACACCACTGAAATCTATTGTGAGTTCCATTGGAACTCCCTCTCAGAAACTAGCCAGATATTCCTCCTCATCCTAATAACTATATCTGGAAACACAGGCAGTTGAAGAAAAACCCCTCATTTTATAGAGAAACAAGAAGCATTACAAATATCCAAGATAGGGAACATTTTAGTAAGTTTCGTTGTTGCTACTAATGTTCCGATAAATAAAACTTTAGAACTTGTGATTACCAAGTTAGAAAATTACACATAATTGAAAAATAGAACAATGATGGATGTATAAACAATAATGGAACTTCTAAAACTATGTACAGTAATATTTTTATGGACTACTTTGAGGAATCTTACATTGAAACCTATCAAAATAGTCCAAAGGTGTGGTGGAGACGTGTTGATGATGTTTTCGGCATCTGGAACCAGAACACATGAAATAAATGAGATTTTAGATCATAAAAACAAACAAGAATCAACGATTAAATTCATATTGGAATCAGAGGAAAATAACCAACTTAATTTTTTAGTTGTCATGATAAAAAATCGAAGAATATCGACACAACTCTTTTCCGAAACAAAAACACACACTAATTGATATCTCAACTACTCAACTCAAACCATCCCGCAGGGGTCAAAAAACGGTATAGTTAAATGCCACCTCAATAGAGCTGAAATGATACGCAATTCAACAGAAAACATTGAAGAAGAAATTGATTTCATAAATCCATACTGAAGAAATAGCGTATCCGGATAAATTTGTGGAAAACACTTTCAATGAGATTACAAACAATACAAAAAACAACCAAGTAATAAATTCGGTAAAGACATAACCACCAAGACATCTCAGAAATAATATAATACCTTATGTCCCTGGATTACCTGAAAGGATTACACGGATTGGCAATAACTAATGAAATCAGAACAACTAACATATTAAGATCGATCCTCACACAAACAAAACCAAAAAACACTGAAGAAAAATTTAAAAATTGTGTATACAATATACCTTGTTCTTGTGGCAAAAGTTATAGTGGTGAGTCATCAAGACCGTTAAAAGGTTCAAAATTAACAAAATGATAATGATACACACCAGCTAATGTTACGCTTGATCATTTCCGTTACGATTACGTCATCCAAAGTATTGAGTTGCCCCGTAGTGCACCTGAAGAATTTACTTCAAAAACTGTACAGTTTGATTTTGTGTTATGACACGCAATACACTATTTACTAGAAATAATTAATTAATAATAATTAATATCTGTTTCTTTTGGTTATAGAACCACACACATTAAACACATGAATGTTCATGATGAAGATTTCATTTCACTCTATTTATCAGTCAGTTTCGAGTAACTATTCTACCATATATTATAGAAGTCCGTTTTTTTAACATTTGATTTTGCATTGCTCTCGATTCTGAACACACTATAGCTTCCGAAAGATCCACGTTCCCTCAGGATACTGCATGCAAGGTTTGTGGAAACTAGTGATTACTCGGATTAATTTGATTTGAAAACGAATATTTTTCTTTGAGGGTTGCCTTCGAAGGGAGGGTGTGAGTGTGACAGTTATCTTGATGTGGCAAACTATTGATAAATAAGGTTATATGTTTATTCAATCGAGGGCTGGGAGAAATGGAATGTAGAGTACTAATATTTCAAGGAAAATGATGCATCAGGTCGTTAGTTGGGATGACTCGATCACTATAGTTGATAGATGCGCAATTTACTACGATTCAAGTGGATATAGAAAGTGAAGAAGATTCCCTCACTTATATACATATACAGGGTGTAACATAAGTACGTTAAAATATTCAAGTGACGTATTCCTGAGACAATTTTAAGAAAAAAGTCTATAAACTTGTGTCCGGAAATGCTACGTTTCGGAGATACAGGGTGTTGAAATTGAATTTTTTTGTTGGCTTTTTAAAAATAACTTTTGCAAAAAATAAGTTATTTGCACGAAATTTGGTACCTGGGGTTTTCTTGACGTGGCAAATCATAATTTCGTATTCATTTTCATGTAACATCTAGAGGGCGCTGCGTACGCTGTCATAATTTATTTCAAATTTTGACAGTAAACTTTCGGTACTTTCCATGAAAAAACCTTATTCCCACACCTTTTTCAAGTAAAAAAGGTACACATCCTCAACAACGCTGGAGGTGATCGTTTTCGAGATATTTACAATTTTCTATATCGATGCATGTTATTTAGCTCCTAGGGCTCTAAGTGAAGTTGCTGAGAACATTACAAAAACTAAGTATGTGGTAGGTCTCGTCAAAATAAACTACTTTTTTCCTATGAAATGTTTATCGAAAAATGATTTGTTTTCGAGATACAGATTGTTGAAATTTTTCAAAACATGGTTGGTTTTTGTCATAAGTTTTTTGCAATTTTAGTATACGTATATTGGAAAATAATGAAGGATTATAGTTTCTTCTGAGGGAAAGTTATTCTGTTTCATCCTATGAGTAAAACAGAACTTTTCTTGTTGATTTGGTTATTCTTGAATTATAACCGAGTTCTGTCATTATTTTTCCGGCCTGCTCACATTGTAAAAAATATGAATAACGCTTGGCAACTCTGTAATTATCTTACGCTCTAGGCGATCAGCGATTGATCTAAACTTGTTACGTCACATCCTGGTGCGGTTTCCGCAGTATTCAAACAGAAACATTTCTTTGGGTTTTTTTTTGGAAAAACTACTTCGAAAAAAAAATCCAACCACTTTTCTTATCGTTCTGGAGATTGTGGTATTTTTTCCAGAAATTAGTGATCTCGCCTATTCTGGAAAAAATCTCATTTGATAAAAATTCAGAATTCTCATCTAATCAACGAGTCAGCGTATCACATAGATTTGTGTATTATTACAAAGATATCCTTTAAAAAAAATTGTTTCAAAAGGAAAATTTTTTAATTAAAAAACATATTCTGGTATCACAAAGTTGGTTCGGAAAATCTACTATAATCCTTCATTGAAATAAAAAATCATATATATAAATACGAATTAATTTTACTGTGATGTGGAAATCTCCTGAAATGTTTACGTATATAATATTTTCTTTATGAATCTCATTTAGTGAAGATGTCTGAATGTTTATTGGGGAGAAAGTGAAAATCGTTTATTAAATAGATAATTTGTTTATACCTTAGAATTTTCACAGGGTCTCTGTTCCTGTTTCGGTCAGTGGATATGTGCTATACCTGAAACAAAACAAAACATTCTCAATATATGTGTGCTAATGTAATCACAATTGAAAATTTGTCAAAATGGGTCAATCTACAAGAATCAAACCAAATCACTTTATAAAAAAGTATTTATAAAGCAATTTATTTGCTCATCGGATGCATATCTTCCAAGTAATGTTATGTACAAAAATAAATGTTGTAATTATATTGAAATATGGTAAGGCACAAAAAAATTTAAATCTATACCTTTCAATATTTTTTTTGGGATCAAAAGATTAGAACCCATTGAAGCCACTCTCATCTAAAATATTGTAACGAACCTAGGCCGGACCTGTAGTCTCACACGTTGCCATCGACAGCGATGAGATCATCCCCGGAGATATTCGAGAACCATCCAGTCGCTCTTCCGCGGAAAACAACGGTCAATATTGGAAACAATTGGAACATGCCGTCGCCAACTGCCGGAATTCGAAAGATCGGGAATCCTGTGACGGAGATAAATAGGTAGCCCTCAAGATGGCACAGACAGTCTGAACGAGCCCATACGATCGAGCTATTCAGTGGCGTAGTAATATAAATTAAGTTGTATATTAAGTGTTAAATAAATTAGTTAAACCAAGTTAAGTTTATTTACGTTACAATATTTACCACCAATGATCAAGTTAATTGAAAACAAATGGAAGAGGAAGAACACTGAGAACTGTAATATAATATGTCTTCAAGTAGGAAAGGAGTAGACAAATAAAAATTATTAAAAAAATTAAGACAAGCTTTTATACAAATGCACTAAAAAATATCAATTTCTTAATTGTTTGACCTAGGTTATTCATTCTGTATTCAAAATCTTGTCTACTCACAGAATAACCTAGATCAAACAATTAAATATATTATTTTTTCCTTTTTAGTGCATTTGCATAAGAGTTTGTCTTAAAAAAAATTTAATCATTTTTATTCGGTTCTCTCTAGTCATTCATGAATTCATCTTATTGAATTCTGACAAAAAATTTATAATCTGCGACCCCAAAAAAACCCAGATACCAGTTTTGCATGGAATCGGGCCATTATAACAAAACACTTCGCCATCTTGAAGCCGCCCTTTTAAATTCATGAATTTTGATAAAAACATCATGATGTCCGACCCCAATAACTCCCACACATCAATTTTGAATGGAACGGGCTATCACAAAACTCGTCGCCATCTTGGAGCCGCTGTCTTGAATTCGTGGATTTTGACAAAAAAAAACATGATCTCCGACCCCAAAAACCCCTACATACGAATTTTGAATAGAATCGAACCATAATCCCAAAACTCGTCCGCCATATTGGAGCCGCCATTTTGTTTGTTCTCTAGAAAACATTTAATTATGCATCGTCTCTAGAATTATGAACACCTGTCAAATTTCACGTTAATCAGACAACTAGAAGTGGGTCAAAATTCATTTGCAAGATTTGAACTGAACATATAAATAATAATATATAAATAATGTTTATTCAGTAAATTCAGTTACAGAAATATGATATGGTTTAGAATAAACATGGAAAAACCACAGAAGCTGTATTGCAAATACAGCTTGTATGTGGCTTGAAATTGCATTATAATTTGTGATAAGGTGAATTATGTCAAAATCTGGAAATTATCTCAGGTTCAGGGAGTTAGGTCATAATGGGGATCATCGTCTGAATCGGGTTGTGTTACATAATAGAATTAATATACATATGACGGTACATAATTATAAAAAACACATGTTATAATACTAAGTCTAATTCATGGGACATGCGAAATAATTTGTTCAGACATTCCATTCCTTCAAATCAATTCATCCTGTTATTTACTATGTCATGAATTATTGATCTCGGTGTATTTTGTAACCATTTTGTGATCATTTTTTTGAAAGTTAAGTAATTGGTTTCTATTTTTATATTATTTGGTATGATATTGAAGATTTTGGGACCTAGAAAATCGAAGCTACGCTGTCGGACATTCTTATCGCATTTCGGTACAATAATATTGGATCTGTTTCTTGTTTCATAGGAGTGTCCGATTGTGGAAATTTTTACTTTTTTTCTATAAATGTTTGTTATCATTTTTTGACAGTACAACTGTCTCAAATCAAGGAATCCACTTCCGTTGAACAGATCATTGCTTGAATAACATCTGTCCTTATTGTATATTATCCTAATTATCCATTTCTGTAATACATTGACTTTGTCTAGCTGACAGTCAAGGACTCTGCCCCATCCAATATTTCCGTATGATAGCTGAGATTGTATTAAGGAAAAGTACAAAGTTCGCAGATGAGAAATATCTAGGTATTCTTTCAAAAATTTTAAACGAGACAAAAGTCCTCTAAGTTTTCTTGCAATAAAATTCATTTGTAGGTCCCAACGTAAGTGTCGATCGATTATTATCCCTAAATACTTTATTGATGTTGTTTCAGGAATTTTTGTATCTTTATCAATATTTAGTGATCCTAGATTTGGTAAATTATTGGTATATGATGTAAAGGTAAATACTTCGTTTTTCTATATTCAATGTCAATTTGTTATATTGAAGCCATGATTTAATTAATTTAAAGTCTTGCTCTGCTTTTTTTTTAAGAATATTCCAGTTTTCTGCTTGATAAATTATCGCAGTGTCATCTGCAAAACTGAGCACTGTTCCCTTGGTGTTCATGGACAACAAACTATTGATATAAAGTATGAATAACAAAGGTCCCAAGACGGTGCCTTGGGGAACACCATATGTGATATCCCTCATCTCGCTACATTTACCGTCAATAACTACTTGTTGTTGTCTATCTGAAAGGTAACTCTTCAATAGGTCGTATATATTTCCTCTAATGCCATAAAGTTTCATTTTTTAATAAAATGTGGTGACATACAGTATCGAAGGCTTTAGAGAGGTCAATGAATATACATAATGCAGGGGTTTTTGAATCGAGGGCCTTATACAGATTCGAAGTTAATGAGTAGATTGCATCTTCTGTAGACTTTCCCTCTCTAAAGCCGTATTGACCATCTGAAAGGATGTTGTTTTTTGCCAAGAATTTAACCATTCTGATCTTAATAATTTTTTCTAATAATTTTGATAAATTACTTGTGAGAGAGATTGGCCTATAATTTCCGAGATCATATTTGTTTCCACTCTTATATAAAGGTCGAATTAGTCCCATTTTGAATGATTTAGGAAAACATCCAGTTCTGAAACTTTCATTAAATAGGATTGATAGAGGTTCAGCAATTATATGTGCTATTTCTTTAAGTGTCTCGGTTCTGATATTGTCTCTTCCAGGAGATTTTTTATTTTTTAACGAACGTATCGTGTTTTGAATCTCTGCAGGATTCGTTGGGAATAAAAACATTGTTTTATCATGATTAGGTATGTTTTCGGTAAAATTAACTGGTGCCTCAATGTTTTCAGCGTATGTTTTTCCTAGGTCACTAAAATAATTATTAAATGCTTTGGTTTTCTTTTATCACATATTTCGTTTACACATTTCCATAAATTTTATATACATCTTTATTTTTGTTGATTTGTTTCCTATAATAGTCTTTCTTTGTTTTTTGTAATAAACGACTCAATTTGTTTTTTTCAGCTTTATATCTCTGTTGGAGATCTTGGTCATCGGGGTTGAATTGCAATTGCCTATATAATGTACTTTTGTTGTTTATTGAAACAATTAATGTAGGTGTAATCCAAGGCTTCCTCAATTTTGATTTCCCTTGAATTTTTACTGTTTTAGTATTTTTTGTAATATAGTATGTGAGTTTTTCTATAAATATATCTGTCATTTGATTCACATCTCCCGTTACATGTATCTGATACCAATTTTCGTTGGATAAATCAATTTTTAATTTTTTGAAGTCTATGAATTTTTTAAAGTTTGGATTATTAACTGGTAATGGATCATTTTTGTGGAAGTTGATTCTCAGTGCTATTGGATAATGGTCGGTGATCAAATGGTGAAAAAATGTACGAACTAATGTCTTCAGGATTTTCATTTCGAGTTTTCATAAGAAAGTGATCTAGGCATTTTCCACTTCTGGGTCTTGTGATTTCATTGATGTAAGAAATATAATCGTGTGAGGTCAAGATATTTTTATAATCCTCTACGTAATATATATCTTCGAGAAGATTGATATTCATATCGCCGGTGATGATATGGATATCTGTCTTAGGAATATTTTGGAGGTACCCAAGCAAATTATTATTGAATTGATCTGTACAGGTATTTGGAGATCGGTATAACGCAGTCAATTTTATGTTTTTCTCTATTCTAGAAATATTAACTTCGATTGCTTTTATTGGCCCTATATTAATGGTCTCGTAGTTATAATTTAAGTTTTCTTTAATAAAGACTAGGACTCCATCGTTTTTATTGAGATTTCCTTGGTTGTATATTAAGTCATATCCTGTTATGTTGAATAAATTCGGATTATAGACTGTGAATGTTTCGGTTAAAACTATGACGTCCAAATCATAATTTAGTTGATTTAAAAGTAAGAGAAGGTCATCATAATTCTTTTGGATGCTCCTTATATTCATGTGTATTATTTTAAAGTCTGAAATTTTTCTATGTACTGTAGTATTGAAATCTAGTAAATTTTTGAGCACTTTGGATTTGATTGGCTCATTTTCATATTCCTCAATATATGGATCCATATTAACATTTATTTTACGCAGAGTTCAATAATCTAAGCTACATTAATGGGAAGACCGATTTGTTTTGAAAATGTTAGTAATTAAATTAATGAAATGAAATAGGACATACATACATACAAATGTGAAGTTGAATGAAAGCTTGTGAAATAGGCCTTTTCACGACGTGTTACGCAATATGGTGTAGATTTCATGATTTGATGCGAATAATGATGAAATTCAACCAATTCTTCTTTATAAATCGAAATCTGACAAATCCTTTTTCTCATTTGTTAATAACTCAAAATGTCTGCCGTAAGCACAATTACCTTCACCGACTCCCCAACTACGTATACAATGTCAGTGGTAGGAATTGAATACAAAAAAAGATATTTTCAATGTTTTTTTCTCTTTTTGCCCTAAGAAGTGATAATATGGTGTAGATTTCATGTTTTGATGCGAATAATGATGAAATTCAACCAATTCTTGGCCCTGAATTCCCCAATCCATATGGTAGAGTAGATGATTCTGCTGAAAGTATGAAAAACTGTATGATTCTTTGTGTTTTTGTAAGGGGTGCGTTACTAGTTTCATCAAACTTCAAGATACCCTCGAATAATGATGAAATATCTGTAATTTTCATAGAATCAATGTCTAAAATGATAAAAATAACAAATTTAGATTGTATATCGAGAAATTTTTTCTTTATAAATCGAAATCTGACAAATTATTTTTTTCTTCATTTTTCAGACTATCCGCTATGTTAAACAAGCGGTAATATAAAAATTTCGGGCACTTTTAGTGAATAAGGCTGGACAACACGAGTTATTACCCTTATTATCAGTGCAATTGAATGAACAATTGATTGATGGCGCTTCATTAGTGCATACAACAGTTGAACCACATAATTGTATCCAACTACGACGATGGTGGAAATGCCATGGCCGCCCACAAGTTGGAAAAAATCAGAACTTGTAGAAAGGTTAGGATAACAATGACATTCATGTTAGATTTCAATTATTTAAGTAATATAATAATAATTAGAAAAATAAAGGATAAATGGCAATTGCCAAACATTTGGAACATGACATCATCGGTAACGGCCGTTTCTCGAATTTTCCAATGGCGGTTATCGAACATGTGGATGATGTCATCGGCAACCAGCACAGGGGCGTACCCAGGGTATTTTCATGATTTCCGTAACAATAAATTCGTAGCCGCTGCAGATGTCCAACTTTTATCTCCAGCGGCAGCGACAACGGACGAATGACATGAAACGTAATAATCTGGAGCAGTCATGTTCAATTTCTGTAAATTTTGTGCAAATGGGATATTAAGACTTATCGAACTTCAGAAATTTGGCACATTTGTCAAATTCCATACTTATACATGCTCATGCGCTCTACGTCGAAATTATAAATTGATCTAAATTTTCCCGACAGCTTCGGCGATGTCAACTGCAACGGCTACATCTCAATCTAGAAATCCAGCTTTACATTACCAATTGAATGGATCAAAATTATCTAATGAAATGATTCTTCATCAACACAATTGATGGGATCGGGATGTTCTGTTGTTCGACCACTTTCTCCTACGAATTGAAGTGAATAAGTTTGTCTTTATTTACATGATCAATCAGATAGAATCGACCATCACCTCGTCCACATCTTTCAACCCACAAATCACTTTTAGCACACCTAGGACACATTTTTAAATGTTTTTGTTTCGTTGATACAATTAATTTTCGACGACAAAGCTTTAGAAAACTAATAAAATGATATAAGTTCTCTGAAAATGTTTTACTACGAGTATCGCTGCGACAATGTTTATTTGCCCCTTTTTTACTGATTTTTTTTTGACATTTCTAGAAACCAATGGAAACTTTCAATTCAAATCATTCATGTACGTATTGGCCAATCAAAACATTACTATAGTGGTAATATTCTAACTAGAAAATTGCCACGGGAATAATTTGAGGTATTTTCTTTCTATTGTCTAACCGTATCTTCTGGATTTGACGTCTGTCATCAATTCGCATGAAAAGTGAGAAATGAATTGAAACCGTTTCAGTACATTGTATCATTGTGCGAGGAAATGTGTTTATGTTCGTAACATCAAAAACTAATCTATAGAATACCACACGAGAGTTCGATAAAGTAGAAAATAATTCTCCAGATTTATTTCTCAAACTTGTTGCCATTTGGTAATAGCCACTTGAGCCCGTTGGGCTTTCATATCTATTGATTGACAACACGTTTTCGAAAATCAGTCGAATTATTTTTACTTTATTCTCACTCTCTTGTGATATTACAACTGATAACTTTATATATTTACATTAATTTGATCGTATTATTATTTAATTCTTAGTACAAAACAATCAAAACTATAGAACTGATCGAAGATAAAGAATTGAAAACGTTTTTTTTAAATACATTGAAACCTTCATATTCACGGCTTATGAACGTATAAAGTGTCCGAAATACATGGTGGAAGTTTGAGCACAAAAAAATCTGGAATGAAAACACCTATTGGATGTATGAAATACGCACTAAAAATAAAATATTACCAGTTTTTTTATATTACCTACCGGAGGGGCGAATAGGTCAAGGAATCATACACTGGCACACTATCATGTCGCAGCACGAACCATAAAGGATTTCAACCAACCCAAAGAGGGGGAATATGCGAAATATAAAGGCGAGAATACAAGTTAGCTTTCCAAGGAGGATTATTTTCCTAGGGTCTGACATTCTACAAATGCAAAACATTCAGAAAAGTATTTTTTCCGGCTGTTTTGGCTATTGGTGTCTTCGGAACTGGAAACCTCTAACACGCGAAAAATGAAATCAATTATAATGGAGAAACAAGATGAACGAAACTGAGTCAGTAAAGTAAATGTTGATTTCGCGAAATAAATATCTTCAGATTATCAAGAAGTGCTAGTCAATAACGGAATATTTAGACATGAACCTAGTTGTACCTAATAATGGAAAAAACATCAAGAAGTTGGAAATTAAATAAACTATAAACAGACAATGGAACAATATTCTGACCTATATTCCTTTCAAAATGTATTTCGAAAAATTCCCAACGTAACCTCTCTCACGCATCACAAAAATTTGGGCTATGCGACAAGCGATCCCAGAATGTTTCGAAAATACCACACTGAATTGGATTCGACCATTAAAATTGTTTTATATCTATTCCACTTTCCGCTATAAACCGAAAACAAGCTCAGTCATTAAAAATCAATATAAAAAAATAATTAAACTACCGGTGGATCAAGTCAGACACCACGTTATGGTCTGGAGATGAATCAGTGAACCGTTTTCTCAGTTCTTGTGAGTTGGTCGTAACAACAAATTAGGGAGCAATGCCAAACTCTCCTGTCCATAGTGCTTTCGAACTATAACGAGACGAATTTAGGAAAATTAATTACCATCACAATATTTCTGTGATAGCGTTTTCGATCGAATATTTCATGAGTACAATGCTAAAATCCCAAAGTAATGAAAACGAGTAATATTGTGAATTCTCGATGGCTGTATGTTAAGATAAATAATCTGTATGACATTTTTCGTCATTGGATACCCTAAAAAATTATCCAGGCAATTATCATGAATAAAGACGAGTATTGCCACAAATTTGGAACAAAAACTATAATATAAAGAACAAAGATGAAACTATCAAAAATACTGGGAGAAAATATAATTATAAAACTCGTAGCAGATATAGAAGGTAATTATAAAAGAAAAGGAACTAGAAAACTTCACAACGGTGATTAAAAAGAAAGAAAAGGCTACACCAAGAACCCTATTCCTTCTCTGTTTATAAAAATAAAGAAGGAATATTTTGAAGAAATATTTATCCCAGAATAGATCATGAATGTCATTTATGAAAAAGAAATAGATTCAGATGAAGAAAACCAAGTGGACAATCGTTCATTTCATATATTTTGTCATGTAACATAGCATAGTCCTGTATAGAACTATCGTTAGATAAAAATATAAGAATGATATGACAGGAGTGACAGAGACATTGTCAAGAAAAAGCTCTCACGTAAAATTTCTACAAAATCGACAGAAAGCAGTAAAGTTTGACTATGTTTATCATTCACAATCAATCCCGTAAGGGTGGTCCTTCATCAAGCCACGTAGAAACACCAAGAAGTAGAAGAAACAGCTCCAAGTATGGAAAACATTGGAAAAAATGAGTATTCAAAAGACAAATATTACGGGAGGAACGAGCCAACAGCAGAAATACTTAAATATGGAGAAGAAAAATTTGTAATAGACATGCAAAAATTATGACAACTGTGGAACCAAGAAAACGTATCAGAAACTTGGAGCAACTATTACCCCTAATCACAAAAAAAGGTGATGAGACAGAGTATAAAAACTATAAGTATAGCACTATTTGGTGTTGGTATCAGCATCGTACTCAAAAGATATTTCAATACGAAATGTATAAAAAGGAGTTGGAGAATATCAGTGTAGCTTCAGAAAACAAAAGATCAGTAGTTGACCAAATATTTACATTGAGAGTAATACAAGCTGGATGATTCGAATATCAGAAAAATACATTTTTAATTTTCAGAAATCAAGCATTCGACAAAACTATACTAATTACTAGAAGAACTAGGTTAATGAGAAAATAATCAATATGGAGATATAGAAGACCAAAAACTGTGTAAGAATGGCCATAACCGAGAATTTGAAGTGAGAGAGGGACTACATCAAGGAGATCCAGTGTCTTCGATTATATTTAGTTGTTCCTTAGAAAGTGCGATAAGAAAAGCCAGTATACACTGTGTCCGTAAAGTATGGAACAAATTTATTTTTAGCTAAACAGGTCATTTTAAGAAATAATCCTGAAACACGTCGATTTTTGATGTTAATTTACCGTATTTTAAAATAATAATCTAATATACAGGGTGAATTACGTTCGAGTAATGATGTCACCGTCATTTTTTTAAATGGAACACCCCATTTTGTCTCAATTTTCGGATTACTCTAGCTGAGCTGATTCCAAAATGTATCCCTGCTGATTCCCAAATTTGGTACAGGGTGGACAAAAATACAATAGTTTTGTGTGTGCTCATAAAGTAACGCGTAACATTCTTTATTAGGTAAATTAACAATATTATCAAAAATACTTATTGTCTAGCGGCAATTGGTTTAAATGTAACACCCCGTAGTTTGCTACATGTTTAGAGTAATAAAAATGAGCTGTTTCCAAACATGTTTGGTACTTGTGGTCTAGCAGACAAAATATGACAAAAAATATGTCTTATCTATTTATAAAAAACATAGTCGTCTACTTTTTTGGGAAATGTCATTATTTGTTTAGTAATTTATTGATGTTCAGTGACAGTTTAGTACTACAATATTTTTGGTATTCGTGAATATTCGAATGATTGCTTAGATTTAATTGGAAGTAGAAATGGAGTTAAGTGTGAAACAAAGAATTGAAATACTTATGATGATTGGGTATGGAGACAGATTGCGAACTCAGATGGAAGTGTGCAATTTGTTTAATGATAAATATCCAGAAAGACCTATAACGCGTTCAACAGTCAGTAAGATTGAAACGAAATTTCGAGAAATTGGTAATGTTGAAAATGTACGCAAATCAGGTCGTCCCCCTGCAAATGCTGATACAGCATTAGATGTTTTACTGAGTTTTGAAGAAGATGCGCACACTTCTGTTCGTAAAGTTAGTCGCTATATCGGTGTTAGCAAAACAACGGTACACAAACTATTAAAGCTTGAAAAATGGCATCCTTATAAAATCAAACTTGTGCAAGAATTAAACGAAGATGATCCCGATAGAAGACTCCAATTTTGCGAAGAAATGATGGATAAATGTCACCGAGACCCTCTCTTGATACAAAACATTATTTTTTCTGATGAGTCCACTTTCACTGGGCAAAAGAAAACCCCCACTGGATGCGTGAGCATCATACACAATACCCTCAAAAGGTAAATGTATGGGCTGGAATTGTACGAAATCGAATCATCGGACCCTACTTTTTCGAAGGTAATTTAAACGGGGCAACGTACCTTGAGTTTTTAAGGGGGTATCTCGTACCTACTTTACGTAATTTGTTTCCCAGCAGACGTAATCCTGGAGGTTTTGATGAAAGTTTATGGTTTCAACAGGATGGTGCACCTCCACATTATGCTGTAGATGTTAGAAGGTACCTAGATGAAATTTTTCCGAACAGGTGGATTGGTAGACGTGGACCCACTGAATGGCCAGCGAAGTCACCAGATTTAAATCCTTTGGATTATTTTCTGTGGGGCCATCTGAAGAATGTTATTTATAAAACGAAACCAGCAAATATTGCAGATGTACAAGAGAAAATTCGAACAGAAATAAACAATATTACGCAAGAAACCATTCACAAGGTTCAACAAGAATTTGTACACCGTTTGGGTTACTGTCAAATACATCAAGGGCTGCAGTTCGAACATTTATAAAGTCATGTATTCCAGATATTCTGTCCGCTAGACAATAAGTATTTTTATAATATTTTAATAACTGTCCATACACAGTGTACATTAATCAGCTCAGCTAGAGTAATCCGAAAATTGAGACAAAATGGGGGTGTTCCATTAAAAAAAAATTACGGTGACGTCATTACTCGAACGTAATTCACCCTGTATATTAGATTATTATTTTAAAATACGGTAAATTAACATCAAAAATCGATGTGTTTCAAGATTATTTCTTAAAATGACCTGTTTAGCTAAAAATGAATTTGTTCCATACTTTACGGACACAGTGCATATATCATAAGCGCTAGATGTCCAGCTTCTGCAGATGACTTAGTATTCATAACAAGAAGCAAATGAGAATTACAAGAAATAATATTGAGATATGGGACTGGATATGGGACTAGAAATCAACGAAAAGAAAACAAAATATATGGTTTGGTCAGAGAGTGAGTTTGAGAAAGTTACAGAAATAGACATTAAAACCACTAAAGGAAGACAAAAAGATTTGAAGAAGTGGAAGCCTTCACCTATTGGAATATGAATCGGTAGGAAGCGTGACATTAAAGAAGAAATACAAAATAGATCATCATTGTTATATATGAGCTCAACAGCCAGATAGCATCGAGACAGATGGAACTGTGTATATACCGGATGTCAACGAATCTATTGGACAAGTCAACTTCTAGAATATTATGGTGTATCAAAATGAGATTTGGTATAGGTGAATGGTATGTGAAGAGGAGTGTCTTCGCATATTTTTCACTTTCCGGTCACTTCCGGTTACACCGGAAATGGCTCCGGTTTTGAATTTTTAAATGGAACACCCTGTATATTGTAGGATTTTTGGATTTCTGAGACAATTGTGGATCAGAATGTGGTATTTTAAAAAGTTTTTATGCCTACTTAATTTTTTTAGTCACTTTTAATATTGCAACTAGGTGGCCACGATCGGAAGTAAACTAATCTGAGGACCTCAAAGAGGTCAGAAAATTACAATCACAAAATTTTAGTGACTAGTATGATGGATAGAAATAAGACAAGTTGGCTAAATTACATTTTCGTGTCTAATTATTACTTTTCAAATGGCGACGGTTTTTTGACAAGCACTTTCCGAAAAAAGGATTTTTTGACGAATCTAACGATACTAATTTATTTGCGATTGGATTAAAAATAAAAACATAAATTGAATATTACTAAGGAAAATACTGGATAATAATTCATTTACTTTTGTCAAGTGTGCCATGGAAAATTAATAATTATCTTTCACTGTAGTCAATTCTCAAAGACACATTTCAGCTCGTTCAATTGTTTCTCTCAACACGTTTCGTAACATTTGAGGCGTTATAATTCTTTCTTCAAAGATTCAAAGAGTGGCTGGAGCTGTTGCATAGTGAACCTTTTCTTCAACATACCCCCAAAAAAAGAAATCTAGCACAGTGAGATCCGGTGAGCGGGCAGGCTACCGTACTGGACCATTGGTTGCAATAACTTGATTATTAAAATGCTCTATCAAGTAATTCAGAACTTTTCTGGTCTTATGAGGGGGTAATCCATCTTGTTGGAAGTAAATTCGCCATTAAACTGCCAAAGGTAGATTATTAAGTTGATCCTCGATTTCATTTTGAAGAAAACCTAAGTACCTAGCCCCTGTTAACTGACCTTGAAACAATATTGGCCCAATTATTCTGTTTCCAACGATACGAGCCGAGACATTGACGACGAACCTTTCTTGAAAATTGCCCTCTCTCAGTGTATGTTGATTTTGTTGGGCCCAGTACCGAGTATTTTGCTTATTGAACACACCGTTATTTGTAAATCGTGATTCGTCGGAAAATAGAATAAAGTTGCTAAAATTTGGGTTAACTCTATGATTTTGAAGCAGCCAATCACAAAACACTGTCTATCGCCATCGTCAGCGTACCAATGTTGATGTAACTGATATTGAAATGCTCGATATTCTGTATTCTTACTGATTCGTGACTTATCTGCATTTCTTGACTAATTTCTCTGAAAAAAATCGTTTTTTCAACCTCAACCATAGCAAGAACGCCTCTCGATTTCCTTCTTGCCTAAAACTATTCTTAACATACGGAAAATACTTATGGGCTGGATGTTGCCGATTGGGAAATATCTGAGCATACAACTCAGCAGCATTCCTTGAATTCCTATGACAATAGTGAATAAACTATTATTAAGTATTTTCCTTAGTTATTTGATTTATGTTCTTATTTTCGATCCAATCGCAAATAAATTAGTGTCGTTAGATTCGCCAAAAAATCCTTTTTTTGGAAAGTGCTTGTCAAAAAATGGTCGCCATTTGAAAAATAATACTTAGACACGAAACTGTAATTTTTCCAACTTGTCTCATTCCTATCTATCATACTTGTCACTAACACTTTGCGATTATAATTTTCTGACACCACCTGAGGTCCTCAGATAAGTTTACGTCCGATCATGGCCACCTAGATGCACTATTAAAAGTGACTCTAAAAAAATTAGGTAGGCATAAACACTTTTCAATATATCACATTCTGATCCACAATTGTCTCAAAAATCCCAAATTTTTACAATATAGAGGGTGACCGGAGAGTGAAAAATATGGGCCCCTAGATGCAATATTGAAAGTGACTCTAAAAAAATTAGGTAGGCATAAAACTTTTGAAATATCACATTCTGATCCACAATTGTCTCAGAAATCCAAAAATGTTACAACAATATAGAGGGTGTTCCATTTAAAAATTCAAAACCGGAGCTATTTCTGGTGAAACCGGAAGTGACCGGAGAGTGAAAAATATGGGATAACTCTTGTCTTCATATACCATTTACCTGTACCAAATACCACCTAGTATTCTAGAAGTTATGATATGTCTAATAAAATCCTGTCATAAGGAGAATAGCACTATTTGGAAATGAAACAGAGATCATGAGCATGACAGAACAGACAATCCTAGGAGTATGGGACAAAAAATCTTCAAAAAAATGTATAACTGATATCAAAACTTTCGATTTTTGAATTACTTATATTTTCCCCTTATTGGTAAATATAATCTGGGAATTCGAAATTATGTAAATTTCACGTTGAAAACCTTAAATCTCTTTCCATCTCAAGTAACTCAACTCTCTTTCTTTTCAGAATCTGAGGACAGTACCTAACAAACGAAAAAAATGTCAGGTTTATCGATTTTTTGTGAAATAGGTAACTCAACGTCATCCAAACACCAAATAGAATCATTCTATTCCAGTTTTAACTGGAATAAAAACTAATAATCAAGTTTTTGGGTGTTTCAAAATAGAGAGGAGACCGACCTATCGCAAATAAAAAATTTAAAAAAATCTATTTTATTTCAAAAGAAGTGTGGGGTGCATGGTGATCTGAGACATTTCTTACTTTACTGCCCTAGGTGTGTAATGTACTATATAATTATTGATACCATGCACCCCACGCTTTTTTTCAAATAAAATACTTTTTTTTCTTATTTTCTATTTTTTCAGTCTGGTTTTCTATAAAAGCGTGTTTCTTAGTTTCTTTAAACTATTATTCATTTCCTACTTTTTAGTGTGGTTTATTTATAAAAGCGTGTTTTTAGTTTTTTTTAAACTATTATTTCAATTATTCTTTTGCAAATTAAAAAATGGAATAATCTTATCAAATTAGGTAATCATAATCTCCGACCCCAAAAACCCCCACATACCAATTTTGAATAGAATCAGACCATAATCACAAAACTCTTTTCAATTTTCACAAAAGAATCATAATATTCGACCCCAAAAACCCCCACATACCAATTTTGAATAGAATCAGACCATAATCACAAAATTCGGCCCCATTTTGAAGCCGCCATCTTGAATTTTTCAATTTTGACAAAGGAATCATAATCTGCGACCATGAAAACCCTCAGATACCAATTTTGAAGCGAATCGGACCATAATCACGAAACTCGTACGCCATATTGGAGCCGCCATTTTGTTTTTTTTTTCACACAAAAATTTCTTAATGCATTGTCACCGGAATTATGTACACCTGCCAAATTTCAAATCTTTCGGACGTCTGGAAGTGGGTCAAAATCGCGCCCAAAGGAGTCGGTTACAAACAAACAAACAAACAAACAAACATACAAGTGAAGCTAATATAAAGCGTGTAAAAACAAACACATACACACATGGAAATCGAAATCTAATTTTAGGAAGGCTTAATATTTGATGATATAATCTGAACCCGGAAAGTAAATACTTACCTGTTAGAGTATGCTCGAATTATTTAAAAATATTGAAATTCAATGGTAAATCCGGTGTTTTATGTTCTGTGTAAAATAAGTTTTATTCTTGGGATATTTGGCCACCCTGAAAGGAGTGTGTATCGGATGTCCTCTGTCACTTTTTGAGTAGAAGAAAAATGGTTGTTTTTGTAAAGTCATCATAAAAGTTATTCAGAAATTAAAAATAAGTTTTCCAGAGAGTATTTTATTGAACAAAACTGAAAAAAAAGTAGGGAATGTTTAAAGAGATGTATCTTTTTATGATTGATTTCCACTGAAAGTCGATATGTGTGTCCGGTCTACCTACCTATATCGGCGGCTTCGATAGAGAACGAGGATAGCATGACTTGCACCTACATATCTCTCCCTATACAGAAGCAATACATTATCTCTTATCTTTACGACTGAGAGCTAAAGTTCGTTAAAGACATTTTTGTTTTTAGTGTCGAACTAAAAGACGTGATCGTATGTCAATAAGTATTTTTCGAAGGCGCATGTTACAAAGTTGGCTCTTAGAAGCGTCATTAGCGAAGAGATTTCAGATAACTGGAAAATTTTTTTTATTGCAGCGTTTCCTTTTTTTGCGAATAAAATAAATTTTAACTCAATTTTTTTTTGTTCCGTAAGGAAAGAAAAAAATTTAGCAACTGTAAACTGAAAATAAAAAGCAGTGGTATCGATAATATACCCCCAAAATTTTAAAATGTTTTTCGTCCTTTTTACGTTTTTTTTCCATATCTTCAATGGGGCCTTTTGGGGGCCCAAAAAAAAGGGCAAATGACATGACTAACTAGAGACCAATTCATTATCAGCTTTTCAAAGCTATTTGAATGATCATATCAATGAAATTATTAGTTTCTTTTGCCACCGTTTGCTCAATGATTTCCAATGGATTTATAAAAGGGAAAAAAAATCAGAAACATTTTTCAATTTATAGACGAAATTCAAAAATTTTTTAACAAAACTCTTGCATGGATTTTCCCGACCTTAGTAAGGCGTTTGACAGTGTTGACCACTCCATTTTACTTAAAAGCTTTTCAATTAGGGAAATCAGATGAAATCCCTTTGGGGTCTCAAAAAACTTACCTAACTAACAGGAAACGAAAATATGTATTGGAAACAAAATCTGAGTTCTTTCCCCAGCTTTACTGAAATCAAAAAAGGGTCCCCAGAAAAGTGTGCTTTTTTCCTTTATTTTCATTTTATATATATATATATATATTATAAATGATTTCCCAGATATTTTAAACAATAAATTTTCTACAGTCGTAGTTATCGAATTCCAATGTAATTCTACCCATTAACAAAACCCCTTACTCGGGAGAACTAAATTTCAAAAAATTTTTCAAAAGTTTCAAAATATTTTAGTACAAACATTTTTTTAAACACCGCTAAAACAGACTGCAAATTTTTTTTAAAACTCCCCACAATAATATCACCTTCGGAGAATATTCAGCTGAAACGATGGTATATTTTTTCAACCAGAAAAAAATTTTTTGTGAATCTATATAGATGAAAAATTTAAAACCTAGGAATACATATTGAAAATCTCCAAAAAAAAACTGGCAATAAATGTTATGCAATGAAATTTTGAAAAATCATTTTAAAAATAGATGCACTGATAACGGCATATTAGGGGGTTGTTTATCCTTTTTTAAAAAATGGAATATTGTATGGGAGGAGTCACAACTGGGGAAAGAATTTTCATCATGAAAAAAAGGATTTGAAGACTATTTTGAATATAAATATACAGATTCTTGTCGTAATACTTTCAGATGTATCAAAATGCTTACCGTTTATCCATTTTTTGTTTTTGCGATAATAAAGCCCAAATTTTGAAGAAGACAGATTCGACATGGTATTCTACCCCGGGAGAAATCCAACTTTATTTTCCCAAGCATGACTGACAAATAAAAAAAGGGCCGCATTATGCATCCATTAAATTCTATAACAATTTACGTTTAAACATTAAAAAGTCCCAAGACAAATTATTAAAAAAAAATGTTTTTTTTCTTTTGTAATCAGCCCTATTCATTCAAAAATTATGGAGAAATAATTTTATAAGCTGAATAAAATTTTCAATCTATCTTACAACTATGACTGTGATATATTTATATATTAAATTTTTTTTCAATACATTTGTAATTACTTTTAAAGGGGAAGGGGTTTTAGTTAAATGATTTTTTTTTTTTAAATTTATTATTGTCCGACGGTTTTCCCAAATTTTTAAATTAAAAATTTAAAATAAAAACTATCTACCCCATCTATTTTTAGGAATTTTTCCAAGAAAAATTTACCGTGTCTAGTCCAAACCCATAGTGGGTAAAATTTTGACAAAAATGGTTGGCTTAATGACCCCAAAAAAACTCCCGGGGGTCGATCCATTTTAGAAAAGTTTAAAAAAAAAAAAATATAAATGGACTTTGAATAATTCTGTTTTTAAATTTAAAATTAATTTTAAAAAAAATTTTTGAGGGGAAACAAAAAACCCAAAAACATTTAATAAAATTTACGTCATTTCGCCCTTTAAATGGGTCGGAACCAAATTGGCAAGGAAATTTTCCCTTTAAATTCCTTAAAGGAAACAAAAAATTAGTGGGGGGGGCTGCCTTTTTTTTGCAAAATTTTTTGACAAATCGTGTTTTTTAAAAAAAATAAAAAAATCTGTAGGTGGCTTTAAAAGCCTTTGATTTCTATGTGAGTTGAAAGTTAATTTTTGTGTCTTTTGAATCTTCAATTAAATAATTACACTATTTTTGAAAGGCGTTTGCATTTTATGTATGGTCTTGCCAATGGAAATTATTGAAGTTTTCCCCTCGGTGGTATTCCCAAAAATTTTGGACATCTTCACCAACGTCTCTGTAAAAGAGGGACTTTTCAAAAAACGAACAACTGATTGTGGTCGTCCACGAGTAATAAAAATAGGCACTGGAAAAGGGGGTTTAAATAGTTAAAGATCGTCCGGAATTAAGGTACAAGACAAATTGCTAACACCTTAATCTTAAACTAATTTTAAAAAAATTTTTTAAAGGATCCCCAAATTTGGGACCCTTTACCCATATTATGGGGTCAAGGTTCTTGGGCGGTTTTCCATCGAGAATACTTTTGTCAACGGAGTCTCCAAATGATTATCCCCAAAATTTTCAACAAAATTAAACCGACGAAAAATAAAAATTGAAAAGCAAAAAATAAAATAAACCATCTTAGTCTAAATGATATTGAGGCTTCCTAAACTAATGCTAGTAACTGATTTTGAGTCAGCGCCAAACAAACAATTATCGAGGATCATTATTATGAAAGAAGTCATCAAAACGCAGCCTTGCATCTCGCCGCCATCATTTTACGCTTCACCTAATTCAATTGCTAGTTTGTTTGGCGCCGACTCAAAATCAGTACTTACATTAGTTTAGGAATTAATTATCATTTAGACTAAGAAGGTTTATTTTATTTTGCTTTTCATCTTGATTTTCTGTCGGTTTAATTTTTGTTAAATTTTATTCTCAATTTTTGTGGCTAAAATCTACCAATTACTACCCACTTGTTTTGATTACTTCCAAAATACTCACTTACCTACCTTTTCAACTATTAACAGTTAAATAATATGATTATCTACTTTTACTATTTGTTGTAATATAAATTATTTTCGTTGTTCTGGTTACCCAACAAACATTATAGGTAAAATTTACGTCATTTTACCTTCGAATGGTCGGCCCTATTGGCAAGGTAATATTACGTTATAATTACCTTAAATTCACCATTATGGGGAAAAAATGGAAGTAATTCAGAAGTCAAGTTTAGGAAATAAGACATTTTTCCTTATAAGTTGAAGGCATAAATAGGTAAAATTGCCTCCAGACTAATTCGACTGATGGTAAAAAATGTGATCATTTTACCTATTTCAGAGTTATAAACACTGTAATGAAACAAACAACAAACCATGGCAGGTTAGAAGAAGATGATAAAAAGTTTACTGTATATTGTGTATCTTAACCTACATGCTTATTCGTGAAAGTGTTGAAGTTGACATGAACATGGCGTATGAAGACAAAACTGTCAATAAACGTATGGCAGATAATGCAATAAGTGATGGTTTTGCATTCACACCAAGTTTGATTTTATTTTGATACAAACTTTTCTGTGATAATGTTGATTTTACTCGTCTAAAACAAGTGGGCCCATCAAATTATTAAATTTATGAAAAAAACACATTAATTTATGTCTACTTTCACAACTTTTTCCATTAAACACTTCAAAAAGCTGATTTTATAGATGAAGTATGTGTATACATATCATATTCACCTATTTTTGACTACCAATCATTAAAATGTGGTCGATTCGAGAAAATTATGGATTATTTTTACAATGGCGAAATCGGTTCAAACTGAAAATATGGCGTAGGTTCCATATGGGACCTATATGTCGAAATTCCTTGAACTTTGACTATGAGAACACATAGACTTTGTTCAAAGTCGAAAGTAACCTTTATTCCTGACTTTGAAGTCCATTTTCCTTATCTTGGATTTCAGACCCTTTCACATTGTGGTCACGTGATGAAATACAATATATGTTATTGGATGTTTTTCATGCATGTCTATACGTTTCGTTCTCTGGATGGATTGCGAATCATGGATAATAAATTTATATTTTACTTATTCTATGTTCTGTGCAGAAACACTCAAATGTCGATACGGGGTGAAAAAATCAATATGTTTTTAATGTTAATGGTGAAGCCAAGTAACCTATAGTTACTCAGAGAAATGGATATAGACTAGAAAACCCTGTAATGAGTGTATTTCTGAAATTAAATATAAAATCCATCAGTAATGTTGATAATAGTATCGATATTTATATTTCAGTGCACATCTTCCCAGAATAGAAACCATGAATAATGTTATGGTCTAATGGGGAATCTCTTTCCGGAAAATAGCCAATCATAACATTTCAAATATAAAATCGTGTGTTGTGATTGGCTGAATAATTTTGATTTGACATTTCTGCGTTCCGCATCGGTCCGGAAATATACAATTTATCACCAACTGGAATACCATTAAAAATCGACCAATTATGATTTGCTTGATTCTGACTTTTCCGGAAGCCACAATGATTGGTTTTGAAATTTTTCGAAATATGGAAACTAGTCATTTCAACACATCAATCTCTTATTTTTGTTAAAATGAATTTTCTATTTGATTTGATTTTTTGCGTATTCAATACCATTTTTTCATCCATTTACTTCAAAAGGATGAACATTGAATTCCATTTTGTCCTGCATCATTTGAAAACGTCCGGTGTGGTTTACCGCTGGCGACAGACGAACTTTCTGAACGCAGCCCATTATTGTTCAGTATGTCTCACCGACATGACCTGAGACCTAACCAAAGTTGGTTAACGCTTTCTGTTTTTATTTCAATAATGGATGAGTGTTTTAAATAGTTGCCGTCATAAAGGAGACGGAGCAACACCCATAGTTGAATATTCCTATGTACCACATAAGGGGAACAAAGGAGAGTGTTCTACCATCTTTTGATAATTCAGATTTTCTATGCATTATTAATATTTTAGTAGGTCACCAACGCTTGTATGGAGACTTTTATGGACAAGGCCCAATGTCTGAGCTCCTCTAACAATGAGAGGTTATCTTCCAAGCTTTGTGCCTTATTCCCATTGAACTCATCGTCTTCTGATCCATATTTTTCCCCGGTATCATCATCAGTAAAAGCAATTTCACACTCTACATTAATTTCTGAAGTTGATGATGACAGAGTGGAAGATGATGGCTCTGATCTCTGGACATCGGAAAGTATAGGATGGTTTCGGATTATATTTTCATTTGTTCTCATTCTGGCAGCTAATTGATAATAGTTGGTGGTATACCTGTATGGTTTACTAACTATTCGAATTTTTGCTCGGAATTTTATAGATTTCTAAAATTTAGGGCACAATAAAAAAATTAAAGGAAGTAAATTATATCATGTCATCCTCATCTGAATCGACTTGGTCCTTAATATCTGATGATAGACTAAGTTACTTTGAGGATTTTATTTTAGGTAACTTTGACTTCGTTGTAGACATTTAGTCTGATTAGACAAATATTGTGGTAATCTCGCCCTCATTGTAAAGCAGTAGGTATAAACTAGGTCAAGAAATGTCCAGGCAACTCCTTCAACTTAATTGGTGCCAAAATAGGTGATGAAGAGTATATAGTAGACCTGTTTACTGACTTGTCAATTCCCTGACTATATGAACACACATGAGGTGATAATTAGGTAATTATTCACCAGAAGGTTTTTCCTGAGAGTTCCAAGTATTTTGAACACACTTTGCTGGTTACCTTTAGGTAAAATTTAACCTAGTAAATAACTCTATTAATCCATGGGGCTGTGAAGGTATATTTGAAGTCCATAACAAGTAATTTCATACTACGCACTACGTCTATTGAGTTTTTGGTTTTTGAAGGAGATTTGGTGGTCTCAATTGTGGTTTTTATAACTCCAATTATAACTTTGGAGTTAGTCAGTACTTGAAGGTAAAATATTTGGTCAGAAATGGGTAGATTCGGACTTCTTGAAGCCGTTTTACCCCACTGCTTGGTATAATTTTCCTATAATGTTAGTTGGGTAGTTTATTTCATTACTTTGTATATCATTCCATCCTCTCATAAAATATACTGATTTTGACGGAACAAGAATAATGTCAGTAGCGATCTGTCATTGTCAACGACGTATGTGTGTGCTAATGTTCACTAGTGAAAAATCAATTATCCCCTATTTTTCTACCCGTAAGGGTGGCTAATTCCTTTCGAAATCCAAATATAAGGTATACCCAATCTATTAAAAAAAGAATCATCCAAATCGAAGAACCCAGTACAAAGTTATGCCTGATAGAATCGGTTAACGGGCCAGAATTCAGAGGGTGAGTGATCAATATCCTTCATTTCGCTACCCTTAGGGGTGGATTTCATCTTTTAAATTCAAATGGGACCAAAGTCGAAGTACACCCTATCCACTGAAGAAAGAATTATCGGAATCGGACGCCTCAGTAAAAAGTTATGCGTGATCATACATAAAAAAATATGATGGAAAAACATAAAATATACGGGTCGAATAGAGAACCTCCTCCTTTTTGGTTTCGTCGGTTAAAAATGCTCAATTTTTAGAAAACGTAATATTTATTCACTGACGAATCCAACTTTTCAAGGCAAGGGATTACAAATTTCCATAACAATCATCTATGGGCCGAAGATAACCCACATGCAGTTAAAGAAGGTCGGTATCAATATGAATTTTCACTTAACGTCAGAATTATTGGCGAAAATATTATTGGACCGTATTTTCCACCGTTAAGGCTAACTGGTGCAACCTATACAAATTTTCTCCAGGAGCAGCTTCCCATTTTACTTGAAAATGTTCCACTAGCTTTTCGACCACGAATGTGGTTTATGCACGATGGTGCGCCTGTCCATTTCAGCAAAACTGCTCGTCAGTACTTGGACGACGTGTATCCAAATCGTTGGACAGGCAGAGCAGGACCTCAACCTTGGCCTCCCAGATCACCGGACTAAAACCCCTTGGACTTTTGCATCTGGGGTGACCTGAAGTCCTTGGTTCATACAACCCCCATTGAATGTGTAAATGAGTTAAGGAATCGCATCATAGCAGACCGCGAGACTATCCAAAACACCAGGAATATTTCAACGTTTGCGCCAGTCTATGAGACGAATACTTGATTCCTGTCTAATTGTTGGAGGTGGTAATTCCGAGCAGTTTTTATAACTCTGTTCCGTTTGATCTTGTTGTCTTTTTCTTTGTTGTAATACACATAATTTTGTTTTGTTTGTATTTTTAATTTGATATTCTATTGAGTAAAACAAAACATGGTACTGGTACATGCCTACCTTGAAAGTTAAATCAAGTGGAATAATTTTATAATACTACGATTGAAGTCCCAAGTTGTGCAAATGAAACGTGACCGCCACCTAGTAGATTTTTTCGATTCCATTTACAGAAGATCTGTTCATGCACAATGTTGTGTTTTATTAGGAAACTATTGCTTTTTGCAATTTTTTGCAATGAATCGTTCTTTTCAACACATATTTTGAGTAATTGTGTTTCCTTAAAAAGTTCTGGTAAAAAATGGAATAGCGGTTGCATGTTTCACCCCTTCAAAACAACACAACAAAATAAAAAAAATTTCAGAATGCCATTTCTTTAACTCTTCAGAAATTTCAAAAAAAAATTTTTTTTTCTTATTTATGGAAGTGTGTAACTTATTTACGTATTTTCAGCCTTGTGATAGGATTGACACAATAACACTTATAATTTAGAAAAAAAACCTCAATTTCAACAATAAAACATTTAAAAAAACGAATTTCAACCGCTATTACTATTGAGCCAAAAAAATCATTATTCGCTTTCAGGAACGTATAAATATTCCCGATGCTTATTGCTTCCATACGGACGGATAATTTGAGGAGGGTAGATTAAATTGAAACACCCTGTATACCGGACCACATTGAACTCGAACACGCACAAAACCGAACGGATATTTTGAATAATGCGAAGTCGTATCCATTTGTTACTGCTTATCGGCTAAATATGATCCGATAAATCAGTCTGGCATGTCGGAATCACTATAATTTGATGCCATAGTCCCCATTCATTACGGTAATTCGCTTCATCATAGCCGACTATTAGTAACTCATTATAATTTGCCTGTTTTCTCGGGTTAACAATGGCGCAAATATGCCTGTGAAAAAATTCGATAAATTATTGTTGTAGATGATCGGGAAGTACTTTCAATTATCGATCGCAAATGAGGTTTGGCTAAAAACCGCTAAAGGGCAACATGACAGAATAGTTAAGATGTATGTTTGAGTGGGATGTCTTTAACTACGTGCGTCTTCAATAAGTTGTCGATGTCCGATAAATGATGAAAATGTTAAAACATATGCGGTCTCGCCTATCTATACCCATCGTCGGAACCCACCGTTACCTATTAGGCCAGTAGAGATATACATGATTTTCCCAAAATTTAATAATAATTACAAGAGTTTTAAAACTTCAGTAGAGTGAAGTGAACGTTCAAATGATAATCAGTCTGATTTTCCAACCCTTTTTTCTGAATGGAAGATGTTAAAAATCAGGATTTAATGAATTTTCATATTATTAGCGCGAAAAAATTTGCAAAAGTTCTGCAAACTTTCGATGTTTCGAAAAATAGCAATTTACATCCTCTGATAAATTTACAACCATTCAAAAAAAACGGAAAGGTTTGTTTTATCGAAAAAATATTGTTATTAATCCCAATTGTTTGATGAAAATTCCAAAAGTTCTGCAAACTCAAAAAACTACCTAAATAATGTTCTTGAGAAGAGTTTTACTTTGCAACCTCTTGCGTCAAACGGAAAATATATTTTTTCATTGAATTGATTTTTTTTATTAAAATAAGTATCGGAATTATTACAAAAGGTTCAAATAATAGTTGCAAGTGGAGATGTCCTGACGTACAATGCTTTCATTAATTTGCAACACGGAAATTAGGGTAAAATCAAAAGAAAAATATTTTTGTATTCGTACTCTACCAAAAAAAGCAAAAGTTCTGCAAATCGGGCAGACAACTCATTTTACCGATTGGTAGCAGTATAATAATTTGCAAACTATGTTACAATGTGGAACATTAGAAATTAAAAAAAAAATATTTTTACAACACCTGTGTTATCTGCATAATAAAGATTTTTATATACCTAATAAATGACATGCATTGTGTTACCAAGTTAAATATCGACCAAGAAGAAGCTCGTTAACGGTAGGTGAAATCATTCAGTGTTGAAAGCTAATGTTTTCGATATGATTCATAACATCATACAGTGACCGGCAGAAAGTACGCATCATATGGGAATTTTTTTTAATATAATATTTTGACAAATGCCGATACATGCAATCGCTTCTGCATCAAAAGAAACCCCAAAAGATGTTGTACAGTGCCGTTCGTCTTTCTTGTTTCAGGAATTTAAAATTAAAATTATGTCTCAAAACACACTTATTTGGGAAAATATTGAAAAATTATTTGGAAAAGTTGTTAAGAACGACATTTTATAGCTATGTACAAGTTTGAAAAATCTGAGATGAAAATTAAATCAATTTTTGCCAAAAAAATTTCAATTTGGAAAATACATTTTCACAAAGAAACTCATTAGTAAACCAAGAGTAATATTTTGAATAATATTTTGTAAAGATTCACCAGCTACTTCTATTTTATTCGAAGAAAATTTTAAATCTTGGATTTGCCATTTTGTTCAAGCTGCTTCATAAGAATATCTTAGGACATTATAATCTCGATACTGTTTTATTATTGACAAAACCATGTATCTACAGAATTTTAAGATGAATTTTTTATTAGAACAAAAAATTTATTCAATTTTTTACATAATTACATTTTATAATAAAATTAGAAGCTGAAATAATTATAAACCAAACAATTTAATGCATACTCGAAAGTTTGTAATCAATTTATTTTTTGTTTGAATAAAAAATTCAATTTGAAATTATGTAGATACAAGGACCTTTATTGATAATGAAGAAAGAGTATCGGGATTATAATGTCCTGGAGATATTTCAGTGACCTCTTATGAAGCAGCTGAATACATGGCAAATCCATAGATTTAAATTTTTTTCCGAATAAAATAGAAGTAGTTCGCGAATATTTACAAAATATCATTTAAAATATTACTGTTGGCCTACTAATAGTTTCTTTATCTAAAATTATTTTTCCAAATTAAAATTTTATTATACAAACAATTGATTTTTATTTTATCTCAATTTTTTCAAAACTTTACATTGCTATGAAATAACGTTCTGAACAACTTTTCGAATAACATTTTCGATATTTTCCCAACTAATGTGTTTTAAAACATTTTAATTTTTTTAAATTTTCCTCCAAACACGAAAAGACGAACGGCATTGTACAACGTTTTTTGGGGTTGCTTTTGATGCAGAAGCGATTGCACATATCGATATTCGTCAAAATTTATTAATACAAGAATTTCCCATATGATGCGTACTTTCTGCCGGTCACTGTATTACAATTAGGAATTTGCATAAAAACATCGTCTGAGTACGTTTGATGGAGGATCGAGAATATCTCGACACATTTTCATAATTTTCTTGATTAATTACAAAATGGGAGAAATATTGAGATTCAAAAAACACTCGTACAGTTGTATTGAAAGAGCAAACAATAGCGAGTCACAGTCAATTTCTTCATCACCCTGCCCAGGTTGAGTTTGTTGGCATATATTTACCAAGAGTAGGAGTGCAGATAGTGAACTGTTTGAGAAACACAGCTTCTGTCCGTTCTCGATTCATTTTGGATTTGGGTATTCATTCGAGTCCATTGCTGGATGGAAGCAGTGGCGCCGACAAAAGTTCACACAAACTAAACAGCCGATTTATTTCTTAATTTGTTTTTCAATGTTACTTTCTGAGGATGATTGAATGGCCATATAAATTATTTTTCAATCACTCAATGCTAGAGTCGAAATGAATAGCGGAAAACTGAGTAACTTCAAATGATACACAGGGTGTGTTTCGTTCTCCCTTTGAAATTGATTCTCAAGGGTAACTGGGGCCGAAGATATTATTAATTCAATGGCAAAATTAAAAGATGGCGGAAATATTTTTTGATTTATGTTCCGATTCTATCCAAAATTGTTATGTGGAGATTTTTGGGATCGCAATAAATTATGAATTACATGTCTAAGTTCAAGATGGCGGATGAAGTTTTGTGACCTGTTTTAATTCGTATAGGAGTGTTCGATGTCGATGATTATGTATTTTTTGTCAGAATTCAAGGTGGCGGACGGATCTTTTACTAATTGTAATTACCGGTTATCAGATGAGAATATCATCACACATCTAACAAAACATGATTTTTTTCACTGCATCTGAACAAAAGCTTGTCTTGGATTAGTTTTTCATTTTTACAATTTTGTCAGCTTTCTGTCTTCAATCAGATACAAATTTCCCGATCGAAAAATCGGGTTTTTGCAAAAACCAATGATTTTATGAAAGAGATATTTTTTGTATGGAATCGGTGGTCTCATAAAAATTCCGGAATCTCTTAATTTTTCCCATTCATCATGTCATATCCCGAATTTACACAAATGCGTTGAATCATTTGCTAAAAGAAAATCGTTAAAAAACTGAAGCCATAAAACTCTTAAGCTACAACTGTGTTACGTCCCCTCATTATTTTAAAATTATATGAATCAAGAAAATGATTTTTACGTGAAGATTACATTTATGTGTATTGAAATGCTTGTGTGTATTGAAAATGGCAACGTCGATAAGAATGTTTAATGAATAAATGATGCGTTTTTCAGAAATGGTTGCAAATGTACGTGAATATGTTAAACTTTGTTCCATTCACTTATCGAATTTGCAGAACTTTTGTAATTTTTTCAAACAAGCGACAATTGAAAACTTAAAAATATGACAAAAAACAAGGTTCCGTAACTTTTACAAGGTTGCCAACTCAATCATGTTGAAAAACATCATTACTATCGGTATGTCTAGTTTGCAGAACTTTTGCAATTTTCATCGCTAAAATAAAACAAGAAAACGTTTTTTGCAATTAAACAATGTTCCGTTCATCGCAAACTTCTGCAAAATTTTACAGTTTGTTTTTATTAATGCACTAACATACCATTGAAGTTTGAGAACGTTTGGAATTAATGTGAATTGATTGTCTATTTCTACTGTCCTATATATTTTATTACCACTAACTACCATAGTACCGCACACAAAAAAGAGGGAACTGAGAGGACCAGTGTCACCAGTTTTGAACGGGGTAGAAATTCAATTTGCACAAGTGACAAAATACTTCGGGAGTTGATTTGCCTGAAAATACGAACAGAATATTCATATAATCGGATGTGGAATCATCTGCGACTGAAAGATAAACTTTAGTCACTATCTTTTTATTCAATATTCAATTGAGAATGTTTCCCTTTTCAACTCAGGAGTTATTTTTGAACATAAGTTGACACGGTACCAACATCTACAGAAAATAAACCCAAAACAGCTCAATTTCTTTCAACCTGTGCAGAATAATGTGCAGATGAAACTGAGCTGCAACCTAAAATAACCATATGGCATAAGGTTATTTGAGGTTATATTTAGGTTTAGTATATTAGTAAGGCATAACTGGGCACATGACTGATTTTGAGTTCAGTTTCAATACTAACTCGTTTAATTCATAAGTAAACCGAACACGAAAATATAAATGTACACATAATCATAATTACGTAATCTACCTACCGCCCTGAGCTATTTATGACGACCAATTAGGTAAACAGAGTGCGGAACCACTACCAGACTGTTTCTTGACAGGATTAATGTATCAACCCCAATTTACCATTTCTCGGGATGGTACCAAATACCCTTAATGCTTTTGGGAACGATATGCGCATTGCAAATAGCAAGAAGGAACTACCTCACATTGATTCTATATAATTTGGTTGGAGTATTTTAAGTTCGTTGCGAAAGTAATATCAATGAATAATACCAATTCAAATTGTTTTGACAGTGAATGCCAATTTTATTTTTTATTATAATTTAAGAGTTATTTATGTCTATTAACTGAAACATAGTTTTCGTTTGTCTGGTTCTCTTGAAACTTGGCCCACATATGTAGTTCTGATAACACTACAACATAATGGATACCTTTATTGTTAATTGAGTTAGTAGTATTTAGTAGATTTTTGCCACAAAAAATTAAGATATGAAAACTTTTTAACAAAAAATAAAACCGCCGAAAAAAAACTGAAAGGCAAAAAAATAACCCTTCTTTATCTTAATAACTAAGCTCCTGAACTAATGTAAGTAACTAATTTGGAGTCGGCGCCAATCAACAAAGATCATTCAATTTCTTTAAAAAAAAATCATCAAAATACCACAGCGCATCCCGCTGCCATCATTTTACGCTTTACCTAATTCAATTGCTAGTTCGTTTGGCGCCGACTCAAAATTAGTTACTTACATTAGTTTAGGAGCCTAGTTATTAAGACTGAGAAGGATTATTTTTTTCAGTTTCTTGTTTCGTCGGTTTCATTTTTTGTTAAATTTTTTTTATTGTAATTAAGTATTTTCGAATGATTTCAACATTTTTCAGGTGGCACTCATTCAATCTCCCCTAACCTGATATGCCATATTGTATGTGGGATTCTACTGGAGAGTGGTAGATTATTTTAGTATCAAGGATATTTCTTAACTGTTCGAAGGTGTACAGAATTGATCCTAACTTTTTCACGACTTTGCTTAGGTACGTGTCTTGTTATGTGATCTACAATTTCCACCAATTGGCCATCATTGGTATGTTAGACTCTATATATTGGATGAATTATTTTTTTTAAAAGAAAATGTTATGGACTTGTTTTTTCCAAGTTACTTAACCAATTTTTTATTTTATCCAGTCATCTTCGGCTTGAATTTTGTATCTTCTTAATTTGGCAGAACAGACAAAACGGTGTCATCGGTAAAAGACGATATATTACCATTCAAGTTAAGTTTCAATAGGCCATTGATGTTGATATGAAGAGAGTATTGAGATTTTTAAAAAACAGTTGATTTTCGTAGACGAAAATGTACTGAAGACCCAGTGAATGCAATGCCACTCTTGCATCAATGTTACAAACTATTTCTGGTGAGTAATCCTTTTTGAAAAACATTCTTTTTTGCCTTACTCATCCATATGGGTTCTCAATAAGACTGGAATAGAAAATCAAATTCCGAAGGGAAATTTATTTTACTTTCTCAATATAATAATAATAATAATGAAGGTCTTTATTATTTTCAAGTAATATACATAGAAGTTATAATATTTTAATAGTAAAAAAACAGATTTCTGAAAATAAAGGGCGAAGTTCATTTTCTTCAGAGAAAAGAGTAGCTTCACTACGAAAATGTTCTTCCACTTAATCCTGATACAGTGTGTCAAGGGGAACATTGCAGTATGTAGCCTTTTGATTGACAATATACAATAAGAGGAAAGGGATGATTATCTTTATACTTATCAGTTTTTTACGGCAGCGAGGTAGAGGAATATCTAGACTTGTTTTTTTAATAGTTCATTTTAATATTCAGATCTGAAGCAAGTAATGCTCGGGTTCTTTATACTTTCAGGAACGAAGTTATACAACTGGTAAATTTGGTAAGTAAAGGATCGCCTGAATATTTCAGTTTTTAAATTAGGTGGGGATAATAAAGCTTTAGATCGTAGATTTAAGTTATGTTTATCTATCCTGAAAGATATTTTATGGAGCAAATAAGTAGAAGTTTCAAATAAAACAATTTTGTGGTATAAAGTGACTGCGTGATGAATTCTTCTATTTTGCATATTTAACCATCCAATCTGTAGTAATTTATGTGATATTCTCTGGCCTATTCTTACACCGTAAATTAGCCTTGAACAGGAATTCTGCACTTTTTGAATTTTATTTTTATACACAGCTGTTAAGTTCGTACCATATACGGAGTCAGCGAAGTTGAAATGCGATAGAACTAATGCTTCACATAGTTTTATTTTGATGTTTCGAGGAAATAAATGCCTATTTCCATAGATCAGTTTCAGTGAGCTATATGCACGATGAATCAATTGATTGACATGTTTTTCGAATCTCAAGTCTCTGTCTATGATAATGCCTAGGTTTTTAGCTTCTTTAACTATAGCGATTGATTCGTTATTAATTTCTATATTAATAGGAAACTGAAGTCTAGCCTGATTATACTTAGAGCCAAATAACATTACTTTTGATTTAGCACAATTTATTAGTAAACAATGCTCAGAATCCAACTTGATAAACGTCGCCAGTTCCCTATTAGTGGTTTCATAAGCATTATCTGCTAACTGCGGAGAAAAATTATGATCTGTGTGTCATCAGCATATACGTGAATCTTACATTGTTCTAGGGAATTTATTGAATTGATGGTATAAATCAAGAAAAGCAAAGGGCCCAAAATTGAACCTTGTGGCACCTCCGAGTTCAATTTCATATATTCGGGCTGTTTAGATTCAATTTTATACACAGTTTACGATTGTTTAGATAATTTTGTATGAGGCCAACGGCCGTTTCTGAAAAACCTATATAGTGCAAAATATTGAGCATTAATGGTGTCAAATACTTTGCTGAAATCTAGCAGTACCAAAATTATACACTGACCTTTATCAATTGAGGCAATGATATCGTCGACTATTTTCAGTAAGGCAGTAGTACAACTGTAGCCTTTACGAAAGCCAGATTGAACAGCCGGCAGTAGTGAGTGTTCTGCTAAGTGTTGTCTCATCTGTACTTCAATTGATCTTTCTAGAATCTTGGAGAGCATAGTAGAATACTTATACTTCTAAGATCCTTGTATTCTGAAGGATTTTGTTTCTTAGGCAGAACTTGGACTGGAGCCATTTTCCAAAGAGCAGGGACAACACCGCTTCAAAGACAACAGTTTATGATGTGTGTAATATATGGTACAATAAGTGGACAGCAAAGTTTAATAAGTTTAACATTTAGCCCATCACAGCCCAATGCATTGGAGTTTATTTTACATATATTGTCATAAATAAATGTGTCATCTACCTCTTTGAATTTAAAAGTGGTAGGAATACTATTATTGGTACTGTAAAAATTCATAAGATATTCAGGTGGAGCAACATTAGGAATGGAGTTCATCAAGAAATCATTAATTTCACTTGGATTCTTTAAACTTTCAGTGAGCTCACAATTTTTATTTTTCAGAAAATTATTTGTTCTCAGTGTTTACCACAGCTTTTTGAATCGGAGTTATCAAACTGAAAAATATGCCCTTTTTTCCCTTTTCATTGCTTGATTTGTATAATTCCTGAGATCCTTATGTAATTGAAAATGAGCCAATGATTTTGTACGTTTGTAATTGTTGAGTGCTTTATTTCGTTCATCATTTGTTGTAATGCAAATGTGAGCCAAGGGGCTTTTTGGGATTTTAGAAGTTATTATAGGTGCATGCCGATCAAATAAGCTAATTAAACAATTTACTAAGTACGATACTTTTTTATCTATCAGATGTAATTCAATGTCCAGCGTGGATTGAGCCAGGGTAGTAGTTGTTTTCTGTTAGATATTGCAAAAAATAATTTTGTTATTGTCGTAGATCTTTAAATTTTCAGAAAAAAAAATTGTGTTCAATATCCAATTGAGAATATTTCCTTTTTCGAAACCATAATATATTCCAATAATAGTGGAAATAACTCAACTCCAACAACATCAGTATAAAATCATTGACCTCAACCATTTGATTAAAAAGAATCGTGCTATACCGAAACGAGGAAAATATCGATACCCAAACCACCATTCATTCTGCCAATTAAAAATCTTATCAAAATCCGACCCCATCAGCCACACGATCTTCTACCTGCGTACAATTTCACAATGCTCGATAATTCAGAGTGGAGGTGAAATGCTGTGTATATCGTGAGAAACGATCAAGTATACTACCGACCCACGAGATCCAAATTACCCTAATCAGCGAGAATATTCCAAATAAACCTATAGGAAATTAGTTATCCATAATTTCGCTTCAAACGTCTGACTCGGACCCAGCGATCACGCTCCTCCTTCCAAGGTCACTGGTACAGTGCAATGTTGCCAAACAACCTTGGAAAAACATAGGTTCCACATTATGATTGATCATCATCACCTCCACTCAATTCTTATGACTATCACTCGCAGATATTGCCTTGGATCAGTTGACATATGCCGTTGATATCCGATACATATCCGATACAGGGTCCTGCAACAGTGGTGCGGTGTTCCATATCTCTATTTAGGAAACAGATATGAATCTATATTTCTATAATCCCAACTGTTTTTTTTAAATGGTAACCTATATTTTTTATCGCTATTTCGGTTTCTACATAGAAAATAAAAGATACTTTATGTATATCTTCACTTCGAAAATATTGACGGTTTTCGAGATTTCTAGCATGACAGTTTTTTTTCCAATATTCGACACTCAGAATATTTGAAATTATAAAGTTGTGCCAAGCAATTGAAATTTTTTTTTGGTCGAAGATTCTACATTGGTAACTCTCTCAAACGATATATCTGAAATCGACCCGTGATATACATGGTATGAAAAACAGCTTGCCACATATTGTAAATAAAAATTTGCAGAATCTTCCTTATTTTAAATGTATATTATTGATCCATAAGAAGCGCCAACAGAGGCTCTACAAATGTCATCAAGTATTCCCTATGGTTAAATTTACTAGTTTTTCTTAAAACAGCTCTTTTTTTCGAAAAATGGCAAGTATTCATATTTCTTCGCCATAATCTGAATGAACGACTTTTTTCAAAGCGAAATCTACTTGACGACTGATAAGAATATACGAAAGATATCTTGTTTCAATTATGTACATTACAAGGTGTCCAAACAAATATTGTTTTATGAAATAAATGTATGTATCACATTTTTCTACATGGAAAATTATTTTTTTCATTGGATGCAGAATTTTACACATAAATCGTGCAATATCAAACCAAACACGATTAAATGAAAAAACATTATGAATATTCTAATATTTTTTTTTTTCATGTTATGGTGTATATTCATGAATTAAAGTCAGAGCTTAAGTTCTAGATATTTAGATTGTCAACTGGAAAACTACAAAAGGGAAAGTTTAATGAAGGTTGATAATTATACTTTTATAAAATATGTTCAACATGTCTTCCATTTTCTTGAATGCAGAGCTGAAATCTATGTTTGAGAGACTGTTCTACCCTGCGCAAGACAGCTGGTGTAATGCTGCGAAAAGCATTCGTTATTCTAAGTCGCATATTTTCGGAAGAAGTTGGTGGCTCGACAAAAACCATATTTTTTATGTATCCCCATGAGAAAAAATCCAGTTTTGTTAAATCTGGTGATCTAGCGTGCCACCTGACAGGCCCATTCCGTACTATCCATTTATTGGGAAATACTTCATTTAAATGATCTCTCCCTTCTGCCGAATAGTGAGCAGGAGCGCCATCATGTTGTAACCACATTCTATTGCGAAGGTCAAGAGGAATATCTTCTAACAAACCTGGTAAATCATTTCGTAAGAAATTGAGACACATTGTTCCATTCAGATGCCCTCAAAAAAAGTATGGACCAATTACATATTCTCCAATGATGCCTCCCCAGACATTTATCGCCACCTATGTTGATAATCCACCTGTCTCAATAAGTGGGGATTTTCTGTCGAATAATAATGGTAATTATGTCGATTCACAAATCCATTTTTATGGATTGTCGATTTATCTGACCATAGAATGTTATTGCAAAATCTCACTCTTTTCTCAAAATCTGCATACAGTAGTTCTTGATGTAATTGAACGTGGTATGGATGAAGCGATGTTTCTCCAAAATCGTTGAACTGATCTCTCACTTATATCCACTATTTCACCAATTTGTCGTTGACTCCTACAAGGATCTTCTTCAACAGCAAGAAGAACTTGCAATTCATTATCTTAGTAGCTGGCTTGATGCGCCTCATGTTTAGGATAACTTGATACCTCCAGTTTCAAACAAATCGTGTCAGGCCCTTTCCCGGAAAGATCTTTCATCTGGATACCGTTGTGAAAAAATTTTCTATTTGCCAATAAACAATTCCTGTCTGATTCAATCAATATTTATTTCATTTTTTTCGACATAGTTTACATGTATTGGAATTGTCATTTAGTTAGTACAGTAACATTAGTATATCTAAATAAAAAATTACACTTAAAACAAGAATGTATATATATAAAAAAAGACATGCATAGTATATATAGAAACCAACAATAGACTAATAAAAATATCAAAAAGAAACACTTTGTAAAAACATAATTATCACAAAGTCTAATTATCACAAAAGTCTAGTTTTGTATAAAATCACCTATACTATAAAAAACATTCTTTTTTCAAAAAAAAAATTCTTCAACTCATGTTTGAATGAAGAAAATATGTTAATACCCTTCAGTTCTTCCGGAAGATTGTTAAATATTTTGCGTCTAATATGATCGGTAGCACATGAATTTATTTTTGTTCGAGACTAAATTTACATGAAAATGGTGCTATGTTCCTTGTTTCATAACCATGACTATCAGAAATTTCGTATAAAGTCTCCCTTATTTTTTGAAAACATGGACACGGGTTTTCCCGAAAATGAAGAGGTATGGAAGTGTCAAGATACAAAATGTTTTGAAAAATGTTCTACACGATTCTCTGTCAGAAATTCTTGCGATACATCCTCAAGATTCGTTTTTGTCCAATAAATATATCTTTCGTACCTGGTGCATTGCCCCACAGGCAAATGCCATATCTGAGTCTTGATTCAACTTCAGCGTAGTAAACATTCAACATCTGTTTCACTTCTAGTACAGTTCGTAAATTGATGAATAGATATCTTAAAGAATATGCATGTCTTTTTTTTATATATATACATTCTTGTTTTTAAGTGTAATTTTTTATTTAGATATACTAATGTTACTGTTAACTAAATGACAATTCCAATACATGTAAACTATGTCGAAAAAATGGAAATAAATATTGATTGATTGATTGATTGATTCACCTGATATGAAAATCATATCAATCAAATCACTTTTTGAAAACAACATTCTGATGAAATGATATCGAAAGTTCAACTTCACGATTTACTAAAGATTTCAATCCTTATTTGCAGGCAAATATTTTGATTTGTCATTTGCCAGACTACTTGATTTCCAATAAATATTTTATTCGCTGAAAGGTTGTTTTAAACCGAAAGAATATTGCACAAATTTCAAGATTATCGAAATTATTGTAAATATTCAAGAACGTACATTTTGTGGTGTAATTCACAACTTGTTTATCTAGCAACAGGTAATAAATGTGTTACAAACATAACATAATCTCGATCACAGCCGTCAAATATGGATTCACAGTAAAAAAAAAAACATTGATATTATGATGAAATAGAAATAATTGTCATTTTTCGAAAAACAAATTTTAAGAAAAACTATAGTTCACCATATAATGTACATAATTGAAACAAGATATCTTTTGTATATTCTATCAGTCGTCAAAAGGATTTTGCTTTGAAAAAAGTCGTTCATTGAGATTATAGCGAAGAATTATACATACTTGCTATTCTTCGAAAAAAATAGCTGTTATAAGAAAAACTAGTCAACTTGACCATAGGGAATACTTGATGACATTTGTAGAGCCTTTGTTGGCGCTCCTTATGGATCGATAATATACTGGGTGTTCCATTTAAAATAAGGAAGATTCTGCAAATTTTCATTTACAATATGTGGCAAGCTGTTTTTCATACCCTGTATATCACAGGTCGATTTCGGATATATCATTTGAGAGAGTTACCAATGTAGAATATTTGATCAAAAAAAAATTTCAATTGGACTTGGCACAACTTTATAATTTCAAATATTTCTGAGTGACGAATATTGGAAAAAAAACCTGTCATGCTAGAAAACTCGAAAACCGTCATTATATGTTGCCATTTAAAAAAACACAGTTGGGATCCGCCCAGAAAAAATTGAACACCCTGTGTGACTGACAATTTTTTTATTTTGTCGAGCTCGGGCAATAAGGTAATATTATAGAAATACAGATTCCAATCTGTTTCCCAAATAGAGATATGGAACACCGGTGATTATGCCCCTATAACGTTCGTGAACGCCTGTATTCATCCATCATGGCCCTATAGTGTAGAGCAGGCGTAAAATGTAGATAGTGTGAACAGTCAAGCACGGTTGTAAAAGCCACCGAAAAAGCTCCAGCAAAAGGCAGCCGTAATAAAAAAGCCGCCGAAACAAATCGCCGTATATATATATAATACCAACAATAAATTAAAGGTGTCCTACATTTATTAGTTTCATTTTTGTGAAATTTATAAGACTAGGTAGCATTTTATATTGAAATATTGAGGAATCCTTTTTAGAATGTAGAAGGCTTTTCGAGAAACTCCAATTATAGAAATCAATATAAGTATATGATACAACATTTTCTTTCAAATAATTCCTGAATAATACACTTCTAAAACACGAGTTCACTCAGACTTTGAAAAGATTTTGTCAATTATGAAATCCTCGATTTGAGCTCCATTTGGATTTAGATAAGAACCACTAATCTACAGTACGATTCATAATCTCTGAACAGTTAGCAATCAGGATATTATGATTCTTATCACTAACAGCAATAGAAATATCGTCTGTATATATAATGCATGCATTTTTATCAAATAATTAGTCCAAATCATTCATGTATAGCACAAATAAAATGAGGCCAAGCACAGAGCCTTGCGGGACACCCATAGATACTGTTCTCTTATTGGAACAACTGTACTTGTTTTCCTTGGCTCTATTACAGTGAGAAATGGCCACATACTGTTTTCGGTTAGTCAAAAATGAGAAAACCCACTCATAAGCTCCAAAACGAATTCCGTTGGAATACAGTTTAGAAAGAAACATATCATGAATGACATAGTCGAATGCCCTGGTTAAATCAAAGCAGGGCCCTCACCTGCCTCAATAAAGTTTACAGCGTTTTCCATAAATGCACAAATAGCACTGCTGGTTACTCTGGATAGAATCCATGCTGACTTTCAGATTAGTCTCTTCTCATGTTTCTTAGAGAAAAATGAAACTTCAAACACTTTTGAGAAGCAAGATGGAATGATAGTGTTTCTGTCCAATCCAGTCATTAAAATTTTCTAGAATTGGACTTCTTCTGAACAGGTACAACTTTGCTTGTTTTAAGGCTTGCTGTAAATGGAAGATTCACTAAATATGTGGAGTGGTTCAATTATATTGGTAATACTTTTTCAATATGAAACCAACATGAGGACTTATTTTTTTAGTTTGTGATTCATTAGAGTCAGATATTCTTACAGACAAATGGGAACAGCTGCAACTAGACCACTACCAACTCCTACAGAAGAGGCCAACCTACGATACAATGCAAATAAGACTGAAAGCCCTTCATATAGAGTTTGTAGAAAAGATGAGAAATATGGAACTGTTTTAACAGTCATAAGCTACAACATAAGGAAATTTATAACATGTTGTGTAATAATAGAGACTCCGAAGTTTGAGTTGCAGTTGATTGAAAATGTATCGAAACATTGAACAAATCTTGACATAAGTAAGTGCCGTGTCTGATGAATTGTAGTTCTGAATCAAAATGAAGCCCCCAAATTTTGCTTCTATGAACCAATGGACGTGCTCATTGTTCGGCTGAATATTTATTAAAAGGGTTGGCTATATTTCTCTTCTTTTTTCCGAATAACATAACAAATGACTTGGTGTCATTAAGTTGAAAGTTATGTAATGTTGAGATGTCAATATAGAGATTTTAAGTCGTCATTAATATCATTCATAGCCCTAGGTAAGACATCTAGTGGAAAAGACAGGTATATCCGGGTAAATAGGGTAGATTTCCATATAAATAGAACAAATCTAAAATGGCCATGAGTTCTCTGTTCTTTAAAGGTTTAAAAATCCTTTTAATAGACTCACAAATGATAAAAATGCAAGACAGTACAATGTTTAAACACAAACTAATTGAACACCTCAGAAATCAACCCAATGTTGTTTAGTAGGCAGACAATATTAGTTCTATATTCATGTGTATTCTTCTCGATTTTAAATACTTTAAATGATGTAATTCTTTTATAGATACTTACATATTAATATTAATAGTAGTGCTTTAAATTTTTTAGTCATATAAGGATTGTAAAAATCTCAAGTGCATGTACTTTGAATAAGTTAAATGTTTTTACTAGTGTATATTAGGGATTCCTATTTAAATAAAAACCACTTACTTACTATCATCGGCATTACGGAAAAAAAGTGAAAAAAAAATGTACTGGTAAAAGATATTGTGAATAGATGTTTCGTGATTTTTTCATATGAATAACATAAGCTTTTCCTGCGCAATAGTCAGTTTTCATATAACGAATTCTTCTAGAAAAAGACTCAAGAACATAACAACGTTATACTCATTGAAACGAACTCTATTGGATAGTCTAGCAGTAATGGAGATGAGAGAGAATGATCCAGAAAAGTCACAAAATCACATCCTGTTTCCATCAAAGTTCAGTGGATGTATCTGATGAATATCTTGTCGATTACAAAACATTTATTCTGTTCAAGAATTTCACCGTACACAAATTTTGTTATTGTGATTGGTAGACGACGAATAATGAAATCTAAACTATTTTATATATTTCTCATTCAGAAAGAGTCGACAATATCATGCTTATATCAAATCTAATATTCATTTATGGAAAATTAGGTTCTTTAGATTCCCACTCCAAATGTTCTTCGTCAATACATCTTTGCCATTTGCTATTATTTTTTACATCTGCTGAAATTCTAGATAGAAAAACGACCCATGGAACTGTATTCTCAATAACTAATGAACTTTTGAATACGAAACACTTTCAATAGGATGTATTCAACGCTGTGCTTTGGGAGATAGATTAATTGGTCCATTTCGTGCACGTTCCTGAATGCTTTTTCAAAAAGTTGAATAAAATTCAGTTCCAAACGAGTGCATCGAAATATTATCTTGTCAGTTTTGCATCCCAAGCTGGCAACAGTGCCTTACAGTACAGAACAGGTTCTTCAACCTGCAGATGTTTCCAAGTTTCTCTCCTGCCGCGGACATCTCAAAATATAATTAATTAGAAGGAATTGCACCTATCTGTATACACAGAGGTAAACAGCGGGTTATGCTGAGAATTTGATCACAAATGTTCATTTAAGATGTTTCCAAAGAATGTGAATTATCGGAAAGACCTTATCTTTTCAGAGAACTTGCTCATATCCATCATCTTTTTGAACGGGTGGGTTATGAGAAATTCGAAGAATTGCTGTAGTTGTCTGAATACTCCACGAACATTATTATTAAATACAGGGTCAGTTTATAGCCGGAGAGACGGGTGAAAAAGTGTATGAGTTTATGGAAAATAATAATTCAATATTAGTTGTATACAGGCAAGACCGTACCGGGGGGGGGGTTTAGGGGGTTAAAAAAAAAACGAAATCTGTAAAATATATCTGGAATACGGTGTGTAATAAAATTTCGTCAAATAAATTTTCTTTGGGTACTGTTTTCAGGATATATACCAATAGATATAAAAAATTTCAAATAATCAGCATACTATCAGTTGGTGGAATATTCTATCTCACTCGTACTCTGGAATTCCACCTCCTTCAACCGATAGTTTTACATGTTCAAAATTGACCAAAGGTGTTATGTTGGAAAATTTCATTTCGGGGAAATATCCTCATCAAATAAATTCCTGCCAAGATATTCAATATTTAAATTTTTGATAGTATTCAATGAATGTGATTTTTTGTGGAGTAACAACGTTTCTTGACATGTTTTTTTGAGTAACCTTCCACAGTCTGAAAATGAAAATATAATCAGGAAAATCTATACAAGTGTAGAAAGGGCAAACTAATTAGTCCACCCCGATAAGTTATTGCGTTCACCAAATTATATTTTCTATAGAAAAATGATTCAATTCCCACATTCAATTTATTCATATCATTCCATTTTGTGTGTACATATGCAACTATAAATAATGAGTTATAAAATATGATAAAATGAGGTACAGAAAACCAGATAACATCCACATCACCTAAGCTTCAAGAGCTTGTATTGCGGTTTGATATCCTGTGATTCTCTGATTTTCATATCTACTTTTTTTTACAAATTATAATCATCTTTCTAGCACCATTTTTCAGATGATAGAATCTCTAAAATTTTTTTTCCTAAACAGGGGGGGAGGGGGATTATAGATTAGACGTTCTTTTTACTGTAAGGACTATCTGGAAAATTGTATTATAATATTCTGATTTCGTCCGATAATACCCTTTTATAACACGTTTGTAGGAATTCAATGTATTTAATTTCTTAACTTGTAGTGGAAGCATATTGTATAACCTGGGTCCAAAAAAAAAGTATATTTTTTTTGGGAGTGATTTTTTTTCTCATCAAGGGCCCCTTTTTAAGTAACAGATTTTCAGTGAATCTGGGGGGGATCGTGAATGATTTATAGAAAAAATTTTTTTTCTTTGAATAAAACCCCGATCAAGCACTGGTAAGCGTAAACGTTTCTGATCATAAAAAAAAATTGGATTCCCGATAGAAGGAGATTGCGTTGAGTAACGTCTGTTTTCTTTAGCATAATTTTTTAGAATAGAGTTTGAGCAAGCTGAATATTTTTTTGAACATTATTATAGAGACCGCCCCAGATAATGATAAATATCTTCCCCCAGATTCTACTAGTGAGTTATATAATAAATATTAGATTGTTTTTATTAAATATCTCTTAGAATATAGAATCTGTGGTAAAGACTTCTAATTCGTTTTATAACGTACTTGCTTGATCATTCCATCGCATGTGCTGATCTATAACAATGCCAAGGTATTCCATTGAGGTAGTTTTATCAACTTGTGGACAGGTAAAATTCCCTTATAAATTTTTTTTTTACAGGTGAATTTGTGATTTTCAGTAGCTCATTCCTAGGTTGGTCTGTGGCTTGAAGAGTAAGGTGATATATTTTTTTTTTTTTTATACCAAGCTCAATAAATTATGATTTAGCCAGGTCTGGGTTTTTAAGATCCCTTCTGCTACTTTATACAAATCAACCCATTTTATCACTGGAAAACACTCATGGCAGTATCATCAGGCTTCTGTTGGATTTGTTTTATTTCTTTCCGAGATATATGAGAAATAGTATAGGACCTATTAGTACCTTGTGGAACTCCGATATTTATTTCCCAGTGATCACTCAGATGGTTATCAATTTTTACTTTTGAGTTCTATGGTCCAAGTAATTTTCATGACCTCAAGGGCTGGACCACGTATACCTACCTTGTATAATTTATCAATCAAGACACCATGCTGGATTTGCCCAAAAGCTTTTTCTAGGTCAGAGAAAACAGCCATACATTTTTTGAGCCCTCAAGGTGAGAAATTATCTGTCTACTTATTTCAATACTACCTCTGTGCCAATATTTTCTGGAAACCAAATTGGCTCCGTGGGTATTATTGAATGTTTATTAAAAACTCATAAAGTCTATCTTTCACATCGTTCAAATAATTTAGCAAAATTGTTAATTACTGAAATCGGGGGAGTTTGTTAGTTCTTCATGCTTACCGGATTTTATACAGGGGGCACTAAACAATATTTCCACCGCTGAGGGAGATACCTCTTCTTGGGAAAACTTAAATTTATGAGATGTACCAGGGGTTTTATCAAGATAGTATGATTTTCTTTTTTGATTTTTTTTGGGTGGAATTCCATCTGACCCGAGAGACATTATTTTTCAAGATTGATATTTTTTTTTAATGAGTTCATTTTCAGTAATTGGAGTTAAAAAATAAGAAGATAGAGCTGAAGATTCATTTAAGAATTGTCCAGGAATTTTTCCACTTTTCAATCTTTCCAGCCCATTTCTGTACCAATACTTACAAAAAAAATTTTTTGAAAAATGTTTGCTTTTTTTACTATTATTTGAAACAATTTTTTTCCCTCAGGGATTTCACAGGTATATCTTTTAGGGTTTTTTTTAGTGACATTATTGTTTGAGGCCCCATTCATCAACTCCCGGGTTTTTTTGTGTTTCCGATACTTCAATTTATTTTTTTTAATAATCATTTTAGTAGTTTTTTTTTTAGTCAATCTATTTCATATTGTGTGTATTGTAATTTATTTTCTTCAGAATAATTATTCAGTAACCGCTTTTAGATAATCTCTATGTTTTATGGGTTTGGGTATTAGGCCACAGGTTACCCAAATGGTTTTATTTTCTTTGTTCTGAGGTTCTAAGTGTTATTTTTTGTATGTTGCTTTGTTAATGCAGTTCTGTATTTTTAGATCAAATATATCATATGCTTCCTGTATGTTATTATTGTTTTAAAATCATCCCATGATTCAGTTTGTAAATATAAAAAGTTTCTGTGAATCGGTTTTTTTTATATAATTTTGCTTTGGTGATATATTTCTATTATTGCTTATTATTTCGATACCGATAGCTATCGCAAAATGATCGGATAAGTCGCTCTTTATTACCATTGGTTTGATTTTAGTAGATTTTTCAATGACTTGTTTCTTAAAAAAAATGTGGTCTATTATACTTTAGAATTTTCGGTTACTCTTTGTGAATGTATTTATAAAGAAACAAATCCATGCTCTCAAAATTGTTTATGGTATTTACGTCATTTGCAGTAGTATCATGAAGGTTTATATTTATATTACCAAGAAATATTTCAATCTGTTTCATTGTTTATATTTGAAAGATACGTTTTATGTCTTCAATGAATTTTGATTGGTTAGTTGAAGTAGGTCTGTAGGAGGCAGTGATTCCAATAGTATTATTATTCTTATTCAGGATTATCCTTAATAATTTCGTTTCTGTTAGGTTAAATAATTGTATATTAGCAGGCATATCTTGTTTGACGTAAACAATCAAACCATCACTTTTATTTATGGCCGATTCATTGTGATAGACATTGAAATTTGGAATATTGAAATCTCTCACGTTATCAATGGCCCATGTTTCTGAGAGAACTATTACATCAGTTCATCAAAATGTTTTCGGATACTTCTTATGTTAAAATGTATCACATTTAGTCAATAACTTGCCGTTTTCTGAATTTGCCTATCAAAATTTTTTTTATAAATTCAAAAGATACTTCTCTATATAGTTTTTGATTGACGTTTCGGGGACTATATCTGCCCCCGTTCTCAAAATCTTCTAAATCTCCTTAAATTGTTTTAATAATTTGGATTTTTTCTTGCAGAGTCTTTTTCGCTTTTTCAACTGACGGATGTCAATTGAGATCTGCCAAAAAAGTCTGAGAGTGACGTATTGCTCATTCGATATATGGGGTGTTGTTCAGATCAGTTTATTGGCATTCTACCATATCTCACTTCCTCTCTGAGTAGAGGTAACCATGTATGATCCATTTCAACAGAATTTGTTGAAAAGCAGTTGTTATTGGAAAGAAGAATACAGGCCGTTTCTTTTCTCCCCTCTTGATGTGGTTCTTTCATCAAAATTTTTGTCCTATTCCATTCAATCGTATGATCGCCATTGGATGTGAGGATATGTTCTGCAATTTTTGATCCGGTTATTTGTCGATTTCGGATGTAACTCTGATGTTCACTTTGGCGCACTTCCAATGGTCTTGACGTTTCACCTATATAACTATCACCACACGAACAAGGTATGTTGTAAACACACTTTTTGGTACTTTCTTCTGCGTTTTTTGGTTTTGCTTGTGTTATTATAGATCTCAGTGTGTTTGTTGTTCTAAATGATGTTCTCACATCATACCTATGTCCAATTCGTTTGATCTTTTCAGATAATCCGGGGACATAAGCTATTATGTTGGTTATGAAATGTGTAGGTGGTGGGTGTACTCCTGTTGGTTGTGTTAATTGGTTGTTCGATGGATTTTTGTTTTCAATGTCAGTGATTGTTTTTTCCACAAACTGACCCGGATATGCATTTTCCTTGAGAACAGATTTTATGAGGTTTATTTCTTCCTGTAGATTCTGGTTGGAATTGCAAACTGTTTGGGCTCGATTATAGAGACATTTAACTATGCCTTTTTTCACACTGGCATGATGGTTTGAGTTGCAGTGTAGATATCGATTGGTATGCGTCTTTTTTCTGTGAACAGATGTTTCCATTCGGGATGATGATTTTTGGATCATAACATCAAAAAGTTGGTTGTTTTGTTCTGATTTCAAAGTGAATTTGATCGTCGGTTCTTGACCGTTTATATGATCCAAGAAAATGTTTAATTCTTCTTCACTTCGATTCCAGATAGCGAAAGCAGCATCCACGTATCTCCACCATATTTCTGGACCATTGTGGAATGTTTCAACGAAGGATTCTTCCAAAGTATTCCATGAATATGTTACTTAAAATGGGTGACAAAGGAGAACCCATCCCATAAAACTCTTGTTGATAAAATTCGTTTTGAATTTGGGAAAAATGTTTTTTTTCTTGCATAGTTTAGTAATTCTATGATGGCACTGACATCCAGTTTTTTCTTGTCTTCGTGATGTGTCATTTTCTAATCTTTCTTCACGATTTCAGAGTTTTATCAATAGGGGCATTAGTAAACGAACTTTCGACATCAAAACTTACTAGTATTTGTAATTCATTCAATTTTTCCATAAAGTGAGGGGTATTCTTTATAAAACTATTTCCATTTGCAGATAGTAGCTTCTGAATGTTGAGTAGGGATCAGGCGAGTTTTTTGTGAAGAGATCAATGGAACTACAATAGGGCGTAGAGGATGAGATGGTTTTTTTTTTTTTGGTAACCCATAAAAATGTGGGGGTTTGCTGTGGTGTGATACTAGGTCTCTGCGTTCTGTTTTCGTGGGTATGTTTTTTGTTTAGCTAAAGTTCGGTATTTTTGTTTTCTATTGATGGGGTGGATTTTGTTTAGTTTTGTATAATTTGTTAACTGATATGGTAGTGTCTTGATTGAGTGTGTGATATGTGGTGTTTGAGATCATTTGTGTTAGTTGACTGTTGCGTTTCCTTTATCAGCTGGAAGTATTTTGATCTGATTGTCTGATCGAAGGGATCTCAATGCATCTCTTTCGTATTTGTTTAAATTACTTCTAGGATGATAAGGTTGTAGTTGTGCGTTTTTGCGTCAGATCTGTAATCACCTGCTATTTCAGGTGGTAAACGTTGGGCTGTTGCTTCGATGGCAGTGATCATTTCTACCGTTGGAATATATAATTTGTTCAAATAATTTAGCTGGTGCACACATTATTAATTTAGGTCTATAATTTTCAATATGCATCCTGTTTCCAGATTTTAAAATTGTAGTAACTATAGCTGTTTTCCATTGAGTTGGGAATACACTTGTTGATTAAATGAGATTTAAAATATGCATCAGTGGTTGCCTCAACCAATGACTACAACCTCTAATAACATAGGGTGGTATCCCATCTATTACCGCGGATTTCTTGGGTTTAAATTTTTTTATCACGTTATCATAGTCCGATTTGCTAACTGAATTTAACGAAAAACTATCGTTGTAACACGCAATGGAGTCAATGTTGTAGGTATAGTACTGCAATACTTCTTAGAGATTCATTATTATTCATTACTGATAAGGCTAAGCCCTCGACTGACCACTAGCAGGGACGTACTCGATTCACTGAAATTTTCAGACAACATGATGTGTTTAATTGAGGGCTTGTCCTGATTATTTTTAGAAAATTAGTTTATAACATAATCCAAACCTAATATGGAAAGGTTAAAAATCAATCAAATCAGTCATAACTATGAAATTACGTGGACAAATTTCAGTTCGCGCGTTAAAATATAACAAACAAGATAATTCACGTATTTTCAAATCCGTACCTGAAATCCTCAGACCTATTTCGATTGAGTTCGCACCTCGAACAATGGTCCATGATAACGGTATCGGATTAGCATTTATAACGAGCCTCTAAGATCTGTGACAAAGGTATAGCTTTTGTTATGTCGAATACCGACGAAAAAAGATCGCAAATGCATCGGCTGTTTTTGTTTCATCGATCATCGAACCGTTTTGCATACATATTCCCTCGTTTATACTACTTTCCCTGTTGTTATTGACGTAGTTCCAAGACTTATATATGTTTTCGGTTGAATCTGTTTCAACCTTCTTATATATGTATTTTCCTCCGTCTTAATCGCATTCTTAATCTCTTTTCTCAAACTTTTAAACTTTTCATCGTCAAAATTAGACTATGACCGCAATCTCCATTATCTCGCTTTTTATCTTAATGAGTTTATTATTTCTAAATTGAAAAGGGAAACATTCTCAATTGAATATTGATAGAAAGATTTTTCTGTGAATTGAAAAATCCACGATTAAAATGAAGTTATTTTTTGTGAATGTCTAACAGAAAACAACTACTTCCCCGGCTAAAGCCACGCTGGACATTGAACTACATCTGATAGATATTCTGAAAAGGCCCTGACTCAAAAGAAAAAATCTGAAATTGAAAATTTGCATTTTCATTCAGATAGTTATTTGATTTTATATTCCAGTCTTAATTAGGAACTCATAAAGATGAATGAGGCAAAGAAGAATGTTTTCTAAAAGAGAGTACTCACCAGAAATCATTCGTAACATTGACGCAGGAGAGACATCGCATTCACTAGGTCTTCAATACGTTTTTGTCGACGAAAATCTATTTCACGCTTCCACGATCATCAGGAAGACCGGAAGAAATGGGAAACACATTTTCAAGAAGCAATCTCACTTTGCAAAGATGGAAAAAGTTAGAATCATTTCTTTTGGAGAGACACTTTGAAATTAGTGTTTTCTGACATTAACACCTGTCATGGGGTATGATAGATTGATTTGTTGAAAATATAAACAGGATGTTCATAAAATCAGATGTGGAATCATCTGCGACTGAAAAATAAACCTTAGTCACTATCTTCCATCGTCAAGATAACCTCTTGTGGGATATTCATGTTGAAAAGGGAAACATTCTCAATTGAATATTGATAGAAAGATTTTTCTGTGAATTGAAAAATCCACGATTAAAATGGAGTTATTTTTTGTGAATATCTAACAGAAAACAACTACTTCCCCGGCTAAAGCCACGCTGTACATTGAACTACATCTGATAGATATTCTGAAAAGGCCCTAACTATTTCCTTGTTGAACCATATTGGAAAAATCAGCTTTTTTAAAATTATAGGTGAATTTTGTTATTTGATAGCGCCTTTACTAATAATCTGGGCAACTAGAGACACGCGCCAGAACTTTTTTATGATTGTACCAGGAACGCTTTGAAAGTAAAAACACTGGTAGTATATACATTTCCCATTTGCCAGGCAGTGCATATGAACACTCCTCGTAGTGCTCTTATTTTTATTGCCGTTCTGTTCCGTAATTTACAGGCCCAATTATCAAATCTAAAGTTCTTTCATGCATATTTTTGACGTCACTAAACAATTAGAACCTATTGACTGATGTTAGGAGTTGAATGTTGAAAGTTTCATACCGTTTTTCGGGAAACACAACTGCGTATTTTCATTCTAAATTTAACACTAATCAATAGAATGCCTTGAAATGCAGTAAATTGATATAGGAAAATCTTAAAATATTGAAAACAATCGAAATTAGAAAAGAATTTAAAATTACGTCCCTTTATTCCAATTTCTTCCAATACTCTCAACTCCACAACTAGAGGATTCTAATGGGATTTCTCATGCATTTTGTCCTATCCTATTTTTAATATGGAAAAAAACTTATTTGAGATTAATTAATAATAATAAAATGCTCTCACATAGAAGCTCAATACAAGTGTGAAGAATATAGAAAGAATAACTCAGAGTCATAATTAAATGTTGCCACAACCTGTATGTACAATTCAGCATAATCGTGATACGAATAAAAATAATACGAAGGTGATTTGATATCTTTATTACCTATCATTTATATCAAGCTGCCAGAGACAGCGGTCCACCCAGCTATTTTGCAGGAACTCAACGAATCATTTAAAGCAGAAAAGCGAAATATCGGGAAAGACCTTGTCTTGTAGACAAATTACCTCGCATCCATCATCTCCGTGAGTGGGTGGTTGGATGCTGCATATTCCGAACCCGATGACTAAAGGTTAACGAGACGGCTAAGAATGGGCTGGGACTAGTAAAGATTTGGTATCCCTTTCAGGTTTTCCAGATTTCGATCAGTTTCGTTGCTTAGTCTTTTGGAATCCACCCCTTCACCTACCTCAATCAACAAAATGTTACGAATACAATACGTCACTGCAGTGATCACATGCCGTCGACAAAGAAAATGGAATGTCCTGTGTGAACAAACAAGAGCAGGTAGCGACCGACCGAATTCCAAAGAGGCAGCCGGACTGGTTGACGTCACGACGAGGCCATACTCGTTCTGGGATCCGCGCCCCACCAACCGCGTATTGTTGTTCTTAAAAAAATTAATCCTTTTAGACATTTTGTGGATATTTTTCCAATAAAGCGTCTTCAAGTTAGTTTTTCATCCAGAATGATACCAGGATAACACGCTTGTTCCCTACATGGAAAATTGAAGTTTCCTAGGGTAAGTTAGATTATGCCTTGTAGAAACTTTCTTCCCGATATTGTGAATCCCTTTGCATCAACCCAATTGCTAAAACAATGCACCGCTATATCCAGGGATGATTTGCAGATTTCGCATTCATTTTTGTCGGCGTATAGACAGAAATGAATGATGAATGATTTTGTCCTCATGTATTATGTTATGAATATCCAAGGTATAGAATTAATACTTTTATTCTAATTACATTGAAGAAGCCACTTTTTATCGCCAATAAGCTTGGCAAATTTTATCAAAATTAGCCAAAAGGTTTTTGCGGTACCTATTAATAAAATACTGATTTCTTCTAAAAACTTTGACACCCTGTATCTCGAATATATGACTGAAGTGTAAGCGCTCAGTTATGGTATTTACTTGACAACAGAGAAATTCCAAGAAATGAGTATCCCACGCTTCCATTTGTGGTAGTAATTTTATAAATCCCAGAGGTCCCTAAGTTTATTACACAAGAATTACGACAATCTCTGCGAGATTTCACAGTGTCCGCCAAAAACTTGGAACTCTATGGGAATTTTTGTATTAATAGTTTCTCAGAAAATTGTATTCTTCATAAAAGTTGGTGCATTCAATTTGACTAAAAACGCGCATAGCCTTAATTATCAGTGGCGTGCGGCTAAGCGGGAATCGGCTGATATTCTAAATACTAACTATAGAGTAATGTGACATTACTATGGAAAATATCAAAAATGTTATGAAAAAAAGTTGTTCGCAATTAAAAGATATTCTTACTTATTCAGTTAGGTAGGTACTCTACCTGCCAAGTCTTAATTTAAATATTCATTTTGTGGTTATAATTATTCAGCAAATATTTTTCTAAAGAAGATTGACCTCTTTTTAAAGGATCTTGGCTTTATTTCATTATCTTCCATCTTCTTTGGAATCATCTTCAAGATTTTGTTAGATCAGTTAATTGCTTTGACATACAATTTATGCTAATTTACGACTCAAAAATTATTGTCGATAATTCCCATTGAAAATTGAGGCCAACTCATCAAGCAGTTATTGAAATTAGTAATTGGTAGACTTAACTTGATAACTGTGAATATCTTTTAATTGCAAACAACTTTTTTCAATAACATTTCTCGATATTTTCCATAGGAATGTATTTAGTCTAATTGAATGCACCAATTTTTATGAAGAAAAGAATTGTCTGAGAAACTAATAATGAAAAATTAGACCACACGACTGGAGTAAAACTTCTTCAGCTCCATCTAGGTATCTGTATGTATATTCCTCGATCTACGTTTTTTTTCTTTTGTATCACCATGTTAGATGAATATGTTTAACATCATTGAAACCAACCTCAACAAAGTTGTAAGTAGCATATTGTTTCGCACTTGAATATGTATTACTATTGGTTTTTATTACACGCTTTATATTAGCTTCACTTGTATGTTTGTATGTAACCGACTCCTTTGGGTGCGATTTTGACCCACTTCCAGACGTCCGAATGATTTGAAAATTGGCAGGTGTACATACTTCCGGTGACAATGCATTAAGGAATTTTTGTGTTGAAAAAAAAACAAAATGGCGGCTCCAATATGGCGTACGAGTTTTGTGATTATGGTTCGATTCGCTTCAAAATTGGTATCTGAGGGTTCTCGTGGTCGGAGATTATGATTCTTTTGTCAAAATTGAAAAATTCGAAATGGCGGCTCCGAAATGGTGGACGAGTGTTGTGATTATGGTTTGATTCTATTCAAAATTGGTATGTGAGGGTTTTTGGGGTCGAATATTATGATTCTTCTGTGAAAATTGAAAAATTCGAGATGGCGGCTTCAAAATGGTGGCCGAGTTTTGTAATTATGGTCTGATTTTATTCAAAATTGGTATGTGGGGGTTTTTGGGGTCGGAGATTATGATTATTTTGACAAAATTGAAGGATTAGAAATGGCGGCTCCAAAATGGCCGCGAGTTTTGTGATTATGGTCCGATTCTATTCAATATTCAATATGGATTCAATAATAATAATAATAGTTTGAAAAACTAAAAACACGCGTCAATAGAAAACTAAACTAAAAAGTTGAAAATAAATAATAGTTTAAAAAAACTAAAAAACACGCTTTTATAGAAAACCAGACTGAAAAAATAAAAAATAAGAAAAAAATTCATTTTATTTAAAAAAAAAGCGTGGGGTGCATGGTATCAATAATTATATAGTACATTACACACCTAGGGCAGTAAAGTAAGAAATGTCGCAGATCACAGGTAATTGTTGGCCAAGGCGATACCATGCACCAACGCTTTTTTTTTTTAATAAAATAAATTTTTTTCTTATATTCTATTTTTTTAGTCTGGTTTTCTATGAAAGAGTGTTTTTAGTTTTTTTTTAACTATTATTTTTTCATCTATTGTAGTCATTTCCGAAAGCTTGGATAAACTTCAAAGAGTTTACTTTTTCATTGCTGCTCACCCCAATATCCCTAGTTTTGTATGTTTATATATGTATAATATAAACATGTATATACATATATTAATTTTCTAATAACCTATAATTCCATCATTTTAGTTTGGTAAATTTAGTAAATTATCATTAGAGTCACGAATGATTATAAAAATAAAATAAAAATTAATTTACCTAACTCCAATAATTTGTCTCGGTTTTTGTACATGATCTATAGTGGGATTTTCATCATCAACTTCCATTTGATTATTGTCATGTTCAATCACGATGTCACCAATTATTTGTAATGGTGAACCTCTACAATTAATAAATATTTTATATTTACGTATTAGTTAAATTTTATGTTATCCTATTTTAAAAATTTGCTGAAGTAAATCGTAGAAACGCTAGGCCGAAATACGGAAGAGTAACAAGGAGAAAGAGAGAGAGAGAGAGAGACAAGAAAAGGACAGAGAATCAAACGCGGCCCAATGTCGAGAGTAGAATGCCGCGTATTAGTAGAGGGAGAAAATAGACAAGGAACGCTGCATATGACGCTACGACGCCAGCAACTAGTATGAGATACGAGATACGCACTCACCTTTGTCGAGACCGTTCGCCTCGCCCGATCACACTTTTCGTAACGCGCTCGTCACGCATTTACCAGCTTACTCCCCAAGTCAAGCGTGCGTAAAGAAGTTTTACTTCAAAAATCCAATATGGTTCCACGATTTTGGCGGATACTGCATAAATATTCACATATCTCGAATAAACGTGCATTCACAATTTCATTCCTTTATTGTTGTTCCACATTTTGAAACTGACGTTTGAAGTACCTCTTCTGGCATTTCTTCAAATGGCAATTATGATGCCATTGTGTCGCTGCTGCCTTATATCTATAGTGCCCTAATTCCAAACACTATTCGTTTAACCAAAAATATTAAATTTTACTCTCTCGGAAATTATTAAAGCCTGTTGGGATAAATTACAGTAATCCCCTCGTAGCTTCCAAAATATCTCCGATTCATCTCGACCCCCTACTGACGTGTCCTACGAACGGACGACGGGCTGAACCGGTGATCGATTCGTCAGAAGCGTTACGAAAACGACATACTCGAATGGGGCACGACTGGAAGCTTTCGACACCGCCGCACCTGCGATATTTACGACGACTATATTTAGCCGGATCGTTCACCCTTCTTCTTATTCTTCTCCTACACTATACCGGGTTCTGTCAGAAGCGGGATTTGCGGATAATTCGCGAGTGCTATAGTAAATGCACTGTTTAATGTAGACTGAATTATATCAACTTGATTTCAAATTTCAATGATTTCAGTTAGTGTCTGAATAAAAGAACTACGTGTGGCGTGGGTTCCCTTGACACTGCGACCAGCTGGGGTCTATTGTATCCAGTGTTGCCGGAACACAAACTTGAAATTACCCACAATTTCGTCAAAATTACCCGCTATTACCCAAAGAGAGTAAACTGAATAGGAGGCACTAATAAGCTCTAGCCAATCAGCATCTTGTAGCATTAACGCATCATAGTGACGTACTTGGACATGAGTACAGGTGGCTCACGTAACATACAGAGTGGTCCAATATACATTCAAGAGCCTGTAACTCTCAGATACTAGAGTGCGGAATGCGCTAGTCCGATACTGTCCAGAGGAATGGTGGCCATGACATTACCATATACGTCACTATGACTCACAAATGATCTTTCATCTCTTTCTATTAGTGTCACCATTGTCTTATGGGGAATAGACTCTCCTATAACGTTTACTCTCTTTGGCTATTACCCACTCTCGGTGCTGCCGTTTCCTAAATGACAGATTGTACCAGATTTGAAGAAAATGTACTAAACCGAGGAAAATTTTACTCCACATAGTTGGAGAGAGAGAGCACACTCATTTAGCTCATATCATGTTGGCAACATTGAAAATCGCACTGATCAACGATGACTTTCCATTGTGTGAAAAATATACAAGCGCATCCGCCATTATAGAGAAGCGGGTATTATGAAAATTTCGGAAACTAACTTTTTTGCTTGTTTTTTTAGCTTGTCTACTACAGACAATATACCAGTATCGGGGATTATAGCGCATATTAACAGGTTATACTCGTATAAAGTGTCCGAAAAATATGGCGCACGTTGGGGACGGGGTCGAAACACGGAACGACTGAAGAACGAAAAACAGCATAGAACACAATAACAGAACGGTCATCGGTATTGCTTCTTATAACAGTCAAATTCTTTTAAAAATAAATGTTAATTGTCGACGTATCTCTGCAAACGTTCCACAGTTTACATGCGATGTTCAATTTCTGTCAGAATACGAGTATCTAGCATCTGTAGTATTCTGATTGGAGGGAAATTTAAGATGTACTGAAATTAATGGAATTGTACTAACGAAATTCACAGAAAAACTGAATTTGTACCAAAACTCATGAAATTGTACTAGCGTACTAAATCGGTAGAATATTAATTCTATCCATGAAGCTCGCTCACTTAAAATTACGATAATAATACATATAGAAAGTTACATCTTGTAAAAAAATATGAGTATAGACACAACAACAACAAAAAATATCACTTCAAAATTTAGAAGAAAAATAAAGAAATTTAAAAACAAAGTATATTTGAAAACTAAGTAACACATTTAGATTGTAGTTTTATGAAGAATTTTTAACATTACCAATAAATATAGCTACAATTATCAAACACAGATAATCAGTTCGATGAAAAAAAAAAGGAAAAATTTAAAAACAATATTCGTATTGAACAATAATAATTTTTTCATACAAACTTTGTTAAAAAATATTTTTTTAACTCGATTTGAAAACCACTAAAATAGAAATAGCTTTCAAACGCATCCATCGAGTGATTTCGATTATTTTGGATGATGGTATTATTTTTCAATGGCAACATAAAAGGAAAAAAATATTCCATCAGGAATCAGACACAGACTGTAACTTATTCTCCTACAAAATCGAATATACGTGACTACCCACTGTTATCAGCCAAAATGATATATATTTGAATAATGAAAGCTTACTTATTGCTTCATATGTAAGGAACCTACCTTTGTCAACCACTTATCCATGATGAAGAAAATTTAAAATTTGGAAAAAATCATTTAAAAAATACGGAAAAGTATAAACTTAGCAATACTCGCCACGCCAAAACAAATAGTTGTTTGAGTTGACATCATGACATCGACATCACAGTATCACAGTCACTTTCATTTCATCACAAGTAGCACAAGACAAATGTGTTTTATGTCATAGAAAGAACTCGGTGCTAGGGCACAGAATTATAATAATATGTGGTCTTAGTACTAAGTAGTGCGTTCGAAATCATATATCTTTCCAGTAGAAAAGAAACGATTCGAACCAGCGAAATTACCCGAAAAAAGCCCGATTTTCCTCAAAATATTCCGATTTGACCCGCCTGAAAGTAGGGTTCGAAAATTACCCGCATGTAGTCAAATTACCCGCATATCGGGTAATTACCCGCCAATCGGCAACACTGATTGTATCACTCTGTCGACAATGGTTCCTCATTCAAACAGGTTTGTGCCTTTAATTAGGTTTAGTATCCTGTTAATAAGGTTCTTCGGATTCATGCCTGTTTCCGGGCTGATCTCTCCAAAGGTTCTGTGTCGCCTTCTACTTAGGGCGTCACAGTCCGAGATAATATGAGAGGCTGTTTTCCACGGTTTCCCTGCGTACTCCCATGGTGTTTAGGTGTTTTCTTAGGCCGCAGTGTCCAGTCAACAGACCCACTATTATACGTGCCTTCGTTCTGTTCAGGTTCAGAAGGTCAGCCGTCAGGGTCCGGTTTGAATGCCTTACCATGACTTTGCTGTGTATTTGCCCGACAGTTTGATCCCAATATTGTTGGTGTCTTCTTTTTATCCACTCGTCGATCAGGGTCCCGCATCGGTTTTCGCTAATTTCATGCACAGGTTCTGGCCCTGTGAATAGCGTTTCAGATGCTTGTCTAGCTAGCTGGTCCGCTTTTACATTGCCTTCAATGCCTCTATGACCTGGCAACCACATCAAGGTGACCTTGTTGTATTTTGCCAGCTCGATGATGTTCTGGAGGCAGTCCCAGACCAGTTTAGACTTTATCTGTATAGAGTTGAGTGCTTTGATAGCACTTTGACTGTCAGATATAATGAAGATGTGTTTTTTCCTATAACCACTTTTAGATTCTTCTGAGGGCATACCATAATGGCATGTGTTTCAGCTTGGAATATCCTGGAGCATTTGCCAAGTGGTATTATGTAGTCCCTTCTTGGCCTTTCCCCATGTATTCCTGCTCCCGTTCCTTCAACTGTCTTTGAACCGTCTGTATACCAGACTATGTCCGCAGTTGATTGTGATTCTATACTCGGGGCCCATCCAGATCCGTCAATTCGTGTTTCGAATGGTTTTTCGAATGAGTATAGGGGTTGCATGTAGTCTGAAATCATTTCGAGTTCGTCGATATTGATTACATGAGTGATTCTGGTATGTCCAGTTGTTCGGATTCTCCAGTGGCGTGGGACACCCGACAGAAGCGAAGATTCCTACGCTTTATATATAAAATACTATTACGGAATACGTAGAGTTCGCCTCTGTTCACCTCGCACGTGCTACACAAATGCAACCGTCGGGAATTTCCAATGACGTCATAGGATCATCGAGATATTGCCAGATGACTCCGGAAATGGCATTCTCGGAAATTCTAGAATTATGTTTGGAATAGGTATATAAGCGGATCATTCGAGTATTGCTTTAATAAATGAAAACGAACCCAATATCGTAACAACACAATTATTATTCAATATAATGACCTGAGACCTATAAGTATACTGACTTGAGACCTATTACTATACTTTCAGAACTGTCCAAACTGGTTGAAAAAATTATTGAATCTCAACTGAGAGTGTATTTGAATACGAGTAATATCATACCGTCCACTCAATCCGGTTTTCGACCAAATCACAGCTGCACAACTGCTTTATTAAATATAATCGGCGATATTGTCCAAGCCAACGAAGCTGTTCAAGTCATATCTAACAGGCCGTACACAAGTAGTTAGAGTCGAAGATGAGTTATCTAACTGTAGGATAATTAGCAGTGGTGTACCACAAGGATCAATACTTGGCCCTCTGCTCTTCACAATATATACAAGCCAACTGCCAAAGTTTCTAAATTACTGTAATATTCACATGTAGCGATGATGTAATGGCAGAATTCAAAATTAACAGTGACTTTATAAAATTTACGAAATCTCAACTGATCATTCTCTCAGACTCAGTCCAAGTAAATCAACTGTAATTTTATTCGGTAAAAAATCAGATCAACTAACTCAACCGCTTCACCTTAATATCAACGGAGCTTCTCTGGAATTTGTTAACTATGTGAAAAATCTTGGTCTAATAATTGATAAATCATTAAGATTCCGGGAACATATCACCAAATGCATACAGAGAGCATATAAGATTATTATATTCCCATAGGCAAAGTGTGTAGAACTACAAAAAAGATGCTGTGTGAGACTCTAGTATTTTCACAACTCTCTTTTTGTGCCCCCATCTATAGCCCTTTTTAGACCAGGATACGGTCAATAGAATTCAACGAGTTCAAAACTCATGCGTCAGATTCATAACTGGGATCAGAAAATATGTAACTCGAAGAATTATGATGGATGAACATGAAGGGCAGTCGTGATGTTCTATTCCTCTGTTTATATCAGAAAATTATATTAAAGAAACAGCCTATCTATTTATCAAATAAAATACCGAAGTAGCGTTCATAATGTCAATATCAGATCTAAGGGATTGCTGACATGTCCTCCTCATAGAACTAAGTTCTTTGAAAGGGGGTTCAAATCCAACGTATACAAGTTATATAATGCTCTACCATCTCACTACAAGGAATACATGTTTCCCAGATTCAAACGAACTATTACATCATATATGAAAAACTAGTAAGTAATTTGCAGGTGTATCATTTACTAAAAAAAAAGTTATCGTTCTATACTAGTTTTAGGTTAGATTAGGGTAGGTTAAGTATTGTGACTGTTAACATAAGGAAATTTTAAAATAACAAGGGTTGAGTGGAAGAGCACTCAATAGTGAACTCCCCCTTGAGGTTTCCTATTTTTCTCAGAAACAATCATTGTTGTAAGGCTATGGTCTCATATGGAAATAAATGCATTCATTATCATTGTTATTATTAATTGCGATAAAGTAGTAAATTGTTATAAGTACATTTTAAGAGACACAAAAATCATAGTATTTATTTTTAAAATTAAAAATAGTAGTTACATCAAACATACAATGGTCAACACATTCTATGAAGTAATTGATTTGTTGTAGCTAAAATAAGTGACAAATGTTTGTAACTCTATTTTATTGATATACCTAGAAAACAGCGTGAATTGTAGCATAGTTAGTAGTACATTGCGTCGTTTTATTATTCATAATTAAATAAAAAAAATCCAACAAAAATTGTACAACGGGACGCGGCTAGTGGCTCAGTGCTACGAGCGTTAGTATTCTGCCCACTATTTACACCCGGCGCGGGTTCGACTCTCGCAGCCGGCGAACATTTTTCAATGCCCCAAGAGTGGTTTTGGATTCCACTATAAAATGTAAGGCCCCCGTGATCTTAACTCGTACAAGTTTTCATTAACTTCTGAGGGTTGGCCAAACAACTAAGAAAGCGGTTAAAATAGTTATTTATGTATCGAGGGCGTAAAATAGGATGTTATGGACCGCAGCGTGTAAGTAATAGCCCGAGCGATAGCAGCCATTGCAGACAATCTGAAAATATTGCTCACTACTCTGAAACACCAGATAATAACATGCATTCTCTTCAGACTTCTAGTAATGAGGAATCAGTTGAAATCAGTAACTATCTGCTACAACAGAAAACAACAAATCCAAATATTTCCATAAATAACTGTTCTAATTGTATTGTCAATTTTAAGTTATAATTCATTTTTTAAATTAATTTATGTTCATTGTTTTCGTTATATTATTGTTAATAATGTTTTGGGTTTGATTATATGATCCATCGGAATATAGATTTCTATCGATATGAGATTGAAATTCAGTTTAGCGCCTGTTCAACGATTTTATCCGCGGGCGCTAAAGTGCTATCAGTCAGCGGCGGAAAACATATCACGGCCGTCTATAGGCTCTGGTGATAGAAGCCATTATCATCATATAGTCTGGAACAACAAGACCCCCACAGCCCCCACCCACTACGAGTGAATTGCCTAGGGACCTTAGAGCTCCTTGGCCGAAATGTATCAGACCGACCGAGAATAGGCAAAACCGCCGCGTCATTACACGTGAATTCGTTGATCGCTAAACAGCGTCACGTGGCTGCGCTGACCCCATCATGAGTGACATGGGGCCGTTGTTAAAAAAATACAAAAGGCTTAATCGCCAGCGCTTTAGCCCAGGCAGGATAAAACGACACGACCCGTACGCGGAAGGCAAAGCCTTATGTCATGCCGTTCCACCGAACCCAGTTTAGATACGAGCCCTTCAATGCCATGGTGGGCACGCGCCCTAAGGTTCGCGCGTCCACACCAAGAGCTGCCAGTCCATCAACTGCAGATCTGCTCCAGACCCCCCTCCAAGAAACGGTGGCCGTCAGAAACTGAACGTTGTTTTCTGATACTATGCCCCCCGCCCAATGCCTGCCACCTTGACTATCCCGCGCTATGATAGATGCAAGCTGGGCTTCGTCTCGGTATTTTGCCATCTTGGCCTCATGCGCTCTGTCAAGCTCACCGGATGATACCACTTGGGCATCGACAATAGCAACTCGGCCTCCCTTCACCGCAGTAATATCGGGTTTTCTTACACCCACTGCTGTCTGATACAGTTTTTCATACTGCACAGCCCATCCCTTTTCACCAGTGAGTTTCCCACCGCCTTCACTATACAATTGTGGCGTAAAATCCTACCCCCGTGCGTACGGAAACACTTCTGCACGATATGGCCGGCCGTCTCAGTTTCCTGACATCCGGCACGACACATAACGGGCCGATTGCCCAGTCCCCGACGCCCGCGGGAGCACCTCATTCCACTTGCTAGTGCATTCGACCGCACCCAATTGTAATGCACGAAATCGCCACCCTTCATAAATGGGTTTTTCGACGATACCCAGCTTGATGAGAAACGGCTGCCACCTGTTTCCCTCAAAGCTGCGCCATCGACTGACGCATGCAATAATTGGGCCCAGTGTCTTGACAGACAGTTGGATCTCTCTGGATTAGCCACGTTGGCTAGTCGAGCGCGACACCAGGCGATTTCTATCTCGACCAATGCCCCGCCCGCACAAGCTACTACATGAGGTACGGTCGACTCTTTTAGTGCAATGAGTCGCCGTAGCCTCAAATGCGGGATGAACTCAGACATCCGTGGTATCCCAAGACCACCTTCCCTTACTGGGCAATGGAAATACCCAATTGCCACGTCTTTCGGCAGATGAAGCCAGCGCCTCACTGCCGCTCGAACTGTCACGTCTAACCTTTTTAAGTAGCCGGACGTAACCCTCCCCATGACCCATGACTGGATATATCTGGGAATAAGATACGTCCGGAGGACGTTAACGCGCTGGTGTGCTTTCAGCGGCGCTTTAGTTATACGCTCGAGTTCATTCGACAGTGAGACCCTAATTTGACCCACTCTAGTTCCAATGAACTTGACTCCAAGGTAGCTCCAAAAATCTAAGACCGCGCATTGGCGGATCCCGACTCCACTGATGGTGAACATCTGGGTATCCACGATCTTGACTTTTTTGTCTCGGCCTGAGGCTACCATGGAAAGAACCATACATTTGGCTGGATTTAACAATAAACCAAACCGACCCAACTCGGCATTTAGCAAGTCTAGGTTGCGCTGGAGGCCGACTTTGGACGTTGAGCACAATATCAAATCATCCGCAAATGCTAGCCAGGAAATACGTTCGCCTTCCACCATAAATCCAATCTCTCTATTTAGTGCCAAAAGTGCACGATCTATAACGAGGCTAAAAAGCATAGGCGAGAGTGGGTCGCCCTGGCGAACTCCACGCATCGGCTTAACCCTCTGATTTTCGGTAATGACCTCAGATTTTTTAGGACAAGAAAGGGACGTGTACGCATTCGCGTACACGTCCTTCAAATAATTTACCATGACATCCGGGATGCCAGCCATCCGGCATGCATCGAGCAGACCCTCGTGCGAGACGGTATCAAATGCCTTGGACACGTCCAAGGTGGCCATATGAACCGTCTTTATTCCGCTTCTTGCTTCCCGAAGTACGGTGTTCAGCACGCAGAGATTTTCTGCAATGCCGTCCACTTTCCTCCTGAAAGCCCTCTGCTCATCACTCAGAATACCCGGTACATTGCCAATTCTGGTAGCCAGGATTTTGTGAAAGTGCCTTACCACTACGGAAGGTACCGTTAAAGGTCTAAAATCAGCAGGCTGAGCATCACGATCGTCCCCAATACGCTTGGGGATAAAGATCGTTCTTGACGCATGCAGTTCGCCAGGTAGACCACCTCTAGCCATAAAGCTGTTAAATAACATGGCTATAACAGGGCTGGGTATTTTCCTCCAGTCCCTAGGCAGAATACCGTCAGGCCCGGGAGCTTTACTGTTAGCGACAAAAGACCGACCAACCTCCTCGGAGGTGATCGGCCCCCACAGTTCTTCGTGGGCTCCGTTGGGAGCCACCCCAATCGGCGCCACATATTCTTGGCTAGGTGTTTCAAAAACACCACGCCAATACTGGTGGAAGGCATCACCCTCGATCGGAATCTCGGGTTCGCGTCGCTCTCCATCCAGAATTTGCCGCGCGCATTGCGCTTCATGCCCGGTCATGCATAAAAGATTTTTCTGTATTCTGTATTCACTGTATTCTAACAGTGTTCTAGAAATGAATAATTTTATGAAGTTGTTTTTTTGACCCGGTGAATTGCAGAACTACCATGACAACCTGAACACCGTTTCCAGCTTACAAATGCAGAAACAAATATCTCCAACAGCAGGAATTTTTACCATTCATATCATTATCTGTATTTGTTAGTGATACATTAAAATTTGGTGTTAAAATATTAGTTATATCATTCTAATTTTCATAAATCGCAACTCCTTGTGTTATTGAACGTTCTGTTGTTGTTTCCTTTGCAAAGTGGGTTGAAAAGTTGTTGGCAAACAAACAATTTTTTTCCAAATGAAAAAAAAAAAATTGTGGGGGTCTCTGAAATCCGTGAATAATATATACAAAAAAGAAGACAACGTGGAAAAAAATTGAATTAAGAATTGATTTTGTAAATATTCCCATTGAAAATTCAGCGTAGAATCAAAATGTTTATGGCACTGTTTGTCACAGGAAAAAAATACTACAACGGCAGTTATTATTTTCTTTGAAGGCAAACTCGACAAAAGTATGTTTTAGAGCCAGTATAATGAAAGAATCGAATACAAGGTACCGAAATTAAATAAATTACTCCAATAAATAAGAAACTGGTTAAAAACAGAATGACACTGTAAATCTCCTACTATCAGGATTTGTGGCTAATTTACGACAAGTAACGGAAACGCAGTTTTAATGTCTTCAGAATGAGACTCGGGGTTTTAAAATGCCTTCTTTGTTCGTAAGAGAGGATTTAAAACCGTTCATCTGGAATGGGTGATGAGAAACAGCACACGATTCTGAATGTTGTCTGGGAATATTTTTAGCTTGGAATAAAAAGATGAATAGCTATTTCATTTATTTCGTATTTTGTCTCGTATACATACAAGTTACGGCAAAATCTTATGGGAAAACTCTAGCCACTCAAATCGTGTTTCTATTGGCATAAGAGATCAGTCATGGTGTTTGCCAAGGCAGGTTTCAAAGACCTCTGTTTATACAATTGAAAATATAGACACTTACACCTGTCATTGTCTGATTGAAGTACACACCCATTTTTACTCGACGAAACCAAAAAGGAGGAGGTTTTCTAGTTGACGCGTATATTTAATTTTTTTTTATTTTATTTTATGTATGATCACGTCTAACTTTTTACTGAGACGTCCGATTCCAATAATTATTTTAACAGTGGATAGGGTTTACTTCGAAGGTGGTCTCATTTGGATTTAAAAGATGAAATCCATCCCTAAGGGTAGCAAAATGAAGGATATTGATCACTCACCCTCTGAATTCTGGTCCGTTAACCGATTCTATCAGGCATAACTTTGTACTGGGTTCTTCGATTTGGATGATTCTTTTTTCAATAGATAGGGTATACCTTATATTTGGATTTCGATTGGAATTATCCACTCTTACGGGTGGAAAAATAGGGGATAATTGATTTTCTACTTGTGAACATTGGCACACACATACGTAGTTGACAATGACAGATCGCTACTGACATTATTTTTGTTCCACATCCGTCAAAATCATTATATTCTATGAGAGCATGGAATTATATACAAAGTGATGAAATAAACTAAACAGAACAACAAAAATAATTTATATTACAACAAATAGTAAAAGTAGATAATTATATTATTTAACTGGTAATAGTTGAAGTAAGGTGGGTAAGTATTTTGGAAGTAATCAAAAAACAAGTAGGTAGTAATTCGTAGATTTTAGCCACAAAAAATTGAAAAATAAAAACTTTTTAACAAAAAATTAAACCGACGAAATACGTAACTGAAAAGTAGAAAATTTAATAAACCTTCTTAGTCTCAGTAACTAAGCTCCTAAACTAATGTAATTAACTAATTTTGAGTTGGCTCCAAACGAACAATCAACGAACATCATTAAATTACTTCAAAAAAATTATCAGAATGTCACCGCGCACCTCGATGCCATCATTTTACGCCTTACCTAATTCATTTACTTGTTTGTTTGGCGCCGACTCAAAATTAGTTACTTACATTAGTTTAGGAGCTTAGTTATTGAGACTAAGAAGGTTTATTTTATTTTTTACTTTTCAGTTCCGTATTTCGTCGGTTTAATTTTTTGTTAAAAAGTTTTTTATTGTTGTAACAAATCTGAAAATGTATATAGCTGTTCCACCAAAAATAAACATCCCACTTGATAATCCTAGACTTCTTCTCAGTATTTCGTCATGTATTTTCCACGCAGAAATTCGTATTTAGCGACCCCGGGTATACCCAACCTTTGAGTCGCCGATATTTCGAATTTCTATTTGAAAATTCATCTCGGATATAGATTCCCAGGTGACTCGGATTGTAAATTTTAAAATTTGTGTGTTTTAAAATTTGTGTGGCATCATGGAGCCGCCATCTTGAATTTTCATCGTTAGAAATTATTTTGTATTGTCACACAAACCATGCATGACTGCCAAAGAACCCCGCACAAAAACATATGGGAAATTGGCTCTCGGTCGAATTGGCTGAAATTTCATTATGTCATAGTAGGATGGGTCATTAGGAAAAAGTGTGAGTTTAAATGATTTTGTATGTTTAGTTTTTGAGATATAAGCGGCCAAAGTTCATAAAAACGTCGAATTGGGGTAGGATTGACAAAGAAAAAAACTGTTTTTTTAGTCGAAATAAGACAAAGTAAGGATGAAAATGTATGGATCGAAACTCATAAACATGTTCAATTATAATCTTATTGATGATAGTAAATTAGGGTGTATAGGTACGGCGCATAGTAAAAAAAAACGTTTTTCCGGATTTTTTTTCCAGCACTATTTTAAAACCAACAAGTTATATTTTGTTAAGATATCATAGTTTCAGTCTATTGTAGGCGAAAATACGTGTTTTGTTTCTTGAAATATATATATTTTTTAATTTTCGAGTATACCCCTATACTGAAAACAATTGACAGATCGTTTTTGATTACAAAAAAAGAAATAAATTGCTACTGCCCATTGAATAAAAGATAGGGTAACATTCTGATGAACTCAATTGTTCAATATTACCTCTCATTCAGATAAAGGGTGCGTTACATTTTTTTTAGGTCATTTACGATGTTTTTATTGAATATCTAGAAAACTGTTCCGTTCATTTGGACCATATTTTACTCACAATATTTTGAAAATGTTGACTATCATATACGATAGTTTTATCAACTTTGTATGTTGCGTTTCTAAGATATGCATTTTTGAAGTTTGCGGTATTACGATATATGGGGTAAACTATCGATTTAACTAAATTTTATGGAACCTTTCGACACATTCAATTCTATTATAAAACTTTTCGAAATAAATTATTTGATACTATAAACAACACAAACCACACTCAACAACAATTTGGAACTCAACAGTATGGACTAAAAAAAAAATCGAATTATAAATAACGACCTCTAACATAGAAATGTTAATTAATATTATGGAAATTATAATATGACAAATCGAAATGAACCTGATGAAGTATTGTAAAGCGAAACACGCGTCTTGCTTTAGTGAACCCTAAGGTAGTGAAAATCTTATAGTGTATTGGAGAAGTGAACTCTAAATCTAAATTGAAACTAATTAGTTATAAACAACATAAAAACCAATTTACATAATTGAACTCTCAAAAAACAAACAATAAACAAAACCTAAATTCAAATATTATTATTAATATTGTTATTTGTTCATTTATAATCTATAATATTGTTTAATAGTTCATGGCTAGGGTACTTTATTGTTTCTTGATGACGAGCATATCCTAGGTACCAAAGTACGCTGCAAATATGGGAACATCATCCCACTGTTTTTGCTCCACTTTTGCAGGTACAGTAGTAGCCTAGAATACGTGCATTTGCAGGTGCATCAGGAATAATACTAAAGGATATCCACACTTTATAGCATTCCTAAATCTGGATGCTATGCGGCAGCGTAATAAATAGCCCAGGTTCAGGATTACGCATATCAATTTCAAATAGAAACAATAAAGTACCCTAGCCATAAACTATTGAGAAATGATTTAGATTGCGCAAATAGACCAATCAATAACAATATAAATAATTTTATTTGAATTTGCGGTTTGGTTATTGTTTGTTTTTTGAGAGTTCCATTATGTAAATTGTTGATTATGTTGTTTGTTTAAAAATTTTTAATTTTTTTTTTAATTTCCAATTAATTTTTTTTTAATTAATTTTTTTTTTGAGCATCTGTTGAGTTCCAAATTGTTGTTGAGTGTGGTTTGTGTTGTTTATAGTATCAAATAATTGTTGAAAAGGGAAACATTCTCAATTAAATATTGATAGAAAGATTTTTCTGTGAATTGAAAAATCGTGGATTTTTCAATTCACAGAAAAATCTTTCTATCAATATTAATTAATGTTTCAACTATGTATCCAAGAGGTTATCTTGACGATGGAAGATAGTGACTAAAGTTTATCTTTCAGTCGCAGATGATTCCACATCTGATTTTATGAACATCCTGTTTATAATTTCAACAAATCAATCAAATAATTGCTTTCGAAAAGTTTTATAATAGAATTGAGTGTGTCGAAAGGTTCCATAAAATTTTGTTAAATCGATAGGTTACCCCATATATCGTAATACCGTAAATTTCAAAAATGCATATCTTAGAAACGCAACATACAAAGTTGATAAAACTATCGTATATGCTAGTCAACATTTTAAAAATATTTTGAGTAAAATATGGTCCAAATAAACGGAACAATTTTCTAAATGTTCAATAAAAACATTGTAAATGACCTAAAAAAATGTAACGCACCCTTTATCTAAATGAAAGGTAATATTAAACAATTGAGTTCGTCAGAATGTTACCCTATCTTTTATTCAATGGACAGTAGCAATTAATTCCTGTTTTTGGAATCAAAAACGATCTGCCAATTGTTTTCAGTATAGGGGTACTCGAAAATTAAAAAAATTATATATTTCAAGAAACAAAACACGTTTTTTCGCCTACAATAGACTGAAACTATGATATCTTAACAAAATATAACTTGTTGGTTTTGAAATAGTGCTGGAAAAAAATCTGGAAAAATGATTTTTTTTTACTATGCCCCGTATACACCCTAATGTACTAGCATCAATAAGATCATAATTGAACATGTTTATGAGTTTCGATCAATATATTCTCATCCTAACTTTGTCTTATTTCGACTAAAAAAAGTTTTTTATTTGTCAATCCTACCCCAATACGTTTTTACGAACTTTGGCCGCTTATATCCCAGAAACTAAACATACAAAATCATTTAAATTCGCACTTTTTTCTAATGACCCATCCTACTATAACACAATGAAATTTCAGCCAATTTCCCATATGTTTTCGTACGGGGTTCTTTCACTTCAATCGGTAAAGTGGAAATGGTTATTTAGTCGACATTTTGACCAGAAAACTATCTAACAACTGAAATACAATAAATGCATTCCACTTTTTAGTTTGTTTCACTTCCTGCCAATAAGCCAATCAACAATTCCATGGTTATATTACCATAGTGGGCATTTGCAACAAATGGAATAAGATTGCCATATTCCCATAATGACCACTAGAACGATATGGACGACCAAAATCGCTTCTTTTTACAGAAATATGGTTTTATCCAGGCGCGTGCGCATTTATTTATGAGCACCCGTTTTGAAAGAAAGATGTTCATTTATTTTGGCTTCACATAGGCTCTCCTCATTATCAATATTCGTAGTTAAGAAATATATGCCATACTATTAAAGCTGATATAAATCATTTAAAAATACATGAAAATTTCAAACGATGAAATAATTCAATATATTCACACGGAAGCCCCTAAGAACAATCAATAGTTAAGTCACGTACATCGCATTTGTCCTCTGAAGAAGTTCCCACCAAATATCATGCATCTAAGATTAACTATCATATTCCAATTTTCGGTGTGGACATTCAAGATAATTTATTTAAACGTGACAAACATTTTCTCCACAAGAATAATCACGATGTCGCAATCGGTATGGAATATTCTTCAGATGTTTCTTTCATATAATACTCAATAAAATATTGTTAAACAAATAATATTTAATCAGCATCGACAAAGAAAAATAAGAATTCAAATTTGGATGTTACACTTATTATTGAGGTCTGAAAAGAAGTGTTCGTATATTTTGGTTGAAGAAAAAGTCACAAAATATTTGGTATCATTCAAAAAAATCATCAAGCGAGTGAAATAACCCCTTTTATCCATAAATAAGTATATTCGATTTCATCATATTAATTCAGAGACAAATGTAGACCTTTCTGAATTTCTTTCATGGGTTTAATAAATTCATAATATTCTTTTGACATGAATTAATTTTTTATAATGATGTGATTTTTTATTCTATTCACAATTTCGATACAGGTTGATGCCGTAAGCATCAGCTGAAATACCTGCGGAGCACAAAAACTTTTTTAAGCGACTTACAATTTGTTCAATCCCACCCTCATACCAGTAAATATAACCAGCAGAAAACGAGAAAACACGACCCTAAGTAAATATACAAGTATCCGTTTCAAAGCATAAACGCAACTTTGATGTTTATCTCTTTATGTTAACAACAACTTCACAAATACACAGAGCAGACAGGGATATCCCAAAGGGTTAATTAATGACAGGAAACTGAATCTCACGCACATAAATATGGTTTTTATATTTTCAACTGTTCGCCAAGGCGTATATTAGTCAATGGATTGTTGAGGTTGCTTATTGATATGAAACAATCTAAATTCATATATTTCTTCTGGGTGGAGATAGAGATTATGGGGCCAAGAGGGATTTTGATAAAACTCTCACATGATAAAATCAGCATAGCAATCGAAAATGTATCGCAAAAAAAGTAACTTCGGGAAATATAGCCCTTCAAAGTGAAAAAAATGGCCATTGAAACGTACTATATAACACAATAACTGGTCAACATTTCACATAATTATCGAACTTTTCTTCTCGATAATGAATCAGTTCAAGTATTGAAAAAAAAATTAATGCACTCTAAACCTCAATTTTATTACTTTTGGCTCCATCTGATTAACTGATTAACAACAAAACAAAAACGAATCAAAAACGAGTATCAATGACTTCCATGAGCTGCTGGTACAAATCAAATCAAATCAAATCAAAAAAAAATATGCTTTATTGTCGATAAAATCTAGTTTTGTTGACAAAGTAAAAGGTAAACAGTACAAAATACGCACAAGCATGTAAAATAAATAAAATAACATAAATGTACACCTATAAAAATTGTTCTTTGAACATTTAGTATATATACATATACATATATACAAACACATACATATTATTTAATAAAATGAATGTCAATACATGAATAAAATATCGATATAAAAAATGAAAAATGTTGTTTGAGCATTTTGTCAATTTTTCGACTTATAAGCATCGCTCTAATCGAGTATACAATACAATAAAAGCAATAAAATCACAAATTGAAAGACAGTTCACATTTTTTTAGTGAAAGTTGTCATTGTAAAATTCTTGCAAACTATAATAGGGTCTGCTCACGAGTAGTTTTTTAATATATTTTCTAAAGCTTTCAGTACTATCGTGGCTCTCTCTAGAATGAGACGGTAAGTGGTTATACATTTTGACGCCGTTATAGAAAATTGAGTCCTTTATCAGGGATGAGGAAGGCAAGGGTAATTTTAAATTATTTTTTATTTTTGGCGAGTATTATGACACAATGAAATATTTTCAAATTTTGAAATATGTTTATGTATAAGACAGACAGTTTCCATAACGAAGAGAGCCACAACTGTCAATATCTTTTTTTCTACAAATACCTGCTTACATGAATTGCGTGGTCCTAGTTTGAACACATATCTGATGGCTCTCTTTTGCAGTTTAAATACTGACTCCAGCAGACTGGAGTTACATACCCTCCAGAAAGGTATAGCATATCTCAATTGAGATTCAATTAATGCATAATATGCGGTCATAGCCGTGACAGTACCAAGCTCCCTTGAAATAATTCTCATTGCATAGCACCCTGAGGAGATTTTATTCTTCAGTTGTTTGACGTGTGCTTCAAACTTCAAATTGCTGTCAATAAAAAGACCCAAAAATTTTGTTCAATCTTTATCGAGAGGTATATCTTCAAGAGTACATTTGAAAGTTACTATATTTGTTTTTCTTATGTTAAATGAAAGGAGATTCGAGTCGCACCAAGATTTGATTGTATGTATGTCTCTGAATATCTTATTATTCTAATCGTCAACAGTTTTACTATGCCATAGAATGGTGGTGTCATCTGCAAATAAAGTAATTTTTCCAGAAGTGTGTAAACTCAGTAAATCATTTATGTATACAAGGAAAAGAGTAGGTCCTAAAACCGATCCTTGTGGCACTCCATACTCAATATTAATATATTTTTTTTTATTGGTGCCCCTTTTTACCCATTTAAAGCACGCCTCAGCGTGTTTAAATTGAACTTTAAAAAACGCGCGTTTTTTGAAGGTAACCATGACAACATCAACAAATCGAGAAACGTGAAGTCTAAATGACAAATTTTTTATTATTGATCTGACAGGAGTACCTTGTAACGTCAAATAATATATTACTCACAATTCGTTCATTTATATGTGCTCCTCCATCCATTTGATGAACTTTTCATATTCTTTTTTATATATATCACTGGATTTTCGCGGTATTAACCGCGATTCTGCCTCACTATTCAAAAAATCGATATTAGAATAATTCATTTTTGAGCTCTGGTGACAACAAATATTGATCTTTGGTAACAAATTGCAAATGAATGTTTTTCTCATTTCCATGACAACGAAAGGTATACTGATGTCACATCACGAATTCAACCTTCTTGCATTATTAGTTCTTATTTCTATTTTTTGTAGTAATAATACCAGTATATATGATTTCAAAGTGCACCAATAAAAAAAAATTACGTAAAGTATTCGTGGATAACTGGTCTTAAAAACACTTGCTTTATTTCGAGCACTCCGGCTGCGCCGTCGTGCTCGAAAAATCGCGCGTGTTTTAAAGCCCTTTTTATCCACTTATACTTTAATATACTATTGAAGTAGTATCGCTTTTTACTACTTGACTGCGCCCAGTTAGATAGGACTCGAACCATTCCAAAGTAACTCCCTCGCAGCCGTAGCGATGCAGTTTCCGCAAAAGTATCTTGTGGTCTACACAGTCAAAAGCTTTTTTGAGGTCACAGATTACTGCTGCTGCTACATCTCCGGCATTTATATCAGAATATACCTCATACAGGAAGGAGAAAATTGCATCTTGGGTGTTCTTTTTAGCTTGTAAACCGAATTGATTTTCTTTGATGATTTTATGAGCAGTAAGGAATTCATTGAGCCTTTTTTTCACGAGTTTTTCAATTATTTTAGCCAGAGTCGGGATGAGGGATATTGGGCGATAATTTGAGGGAGGGACAGACTTTTTCAAGAATGAAGGAAATTTATTGCCTTATGAGTTGCATTACCCAATCTAGGGAAAACGTAATGAGAGATGGCGGAATAATAAAAATAATCCTGCTTATTAAACGATTGTAAAAGGAGTTTTTTTTTAAATACCTGAAGTATACTTCCTATATAGAACGATACATAATATATTATTCGAGGAACTACACTTTTCATTGAATTTCAGGTTAGCCATAAAAATATATGTGGGAAAATTCGACAGAAGTCACTAGGAAGTGATGTGAGCCGTTTCCGATTATGCATAGAGATTTTTAGAATAGCTCATCTAGTCTGAACTTCCTCCAATTCTTGACATTAACTGTTTATTTCTCTATTTATAACGCATTTCCTAGCTGCAGCTCTCATTTATTCAGTCATCTAATATAGTTCTACGTTCAATGATGATGTTATGTTTATTTTCATGCATCCTCTGTGTCAAGGCACGATTTCTGTTCACTGTTTACACTGATTTACAATTACTGTAGGCAGTTCCGACAAAGAACACATGTGTCACGCACGTGGATTCAAAGAAAACAAATAGATTACGAAGAAGAAAAAAATAACCAGAACATAGTATAACAGTCAGTGAAGAATATTGCTCCAAATATGAATATTTATATTGCATTTGATGACACAATAAGAATATTCGAGAAAAAAGTCATGATATACACGTTGTCCAAGCTAGCGTGAGAATGTCACATAGGTCACTTCAACATGGGCAGCGATCAAATCAGTAGAAAAAAGACAGTACAGACTTGGTAAAATTTTCAAAACATTAGATCGTTTCTCGAGGATTGAGGCGTTTTTAATTTTTAATTAGATCTTGGATTGTTCGAATTTTTTAGTTTTGTCAGAGAAGGGTAGAGAGGTAATGCCTGATTTAATTTTTTTTATGCAGAGAGAAACAGCATACCCGATGCTAGTGAATGATTTGAATGAGCTAAACACCGTGTTGTATTAGAGACTGGCATAAGCTTAGCTGCAATACGGGGTATTTTCCAAAAAGGGAGCCTGAGCCACATTTTCATCTCCAAACTAGAATGATAATTGCACCTAAAATGCTAATTGGGACACTTTTCAGACTCATAATCAATTTCTACATCATCACACGAATTCATTAAAAGATTGTGCAAGCATGGAATATCTAGGAGGGCATCCATGGAATGTTTTTTGCGGAAGGAGAACAGAAAAATATAAAAAATGTCCTTAGCCTTAGCGAAAAAATTCAGAACATACAGAGATGAATAGCGGTCCATGATTTATACACAAAAGATTAAAATTAGAGGAATAACACCAAAGTAGGATTCCATGAGCCAGTTCGAAAGGACAACGACGATATTGTACACAGGGATTATGGAAGGATTTGTGCAGATGCAAAATTCAAATCGAAACCAACTCCTCGAAAGCATGTTGCCTATAGTTTTATGGAGTTGATATTGTTATGACCCGTAATTTTTATGAGCTCTTGCTCTTGAATACCATTTTGGCCAATCAATCGACTGACCGCGGTCAATTGCTTTGGCAGACGAGATTTTTCAATTTTTAATCATATTTCTTCCATTGGGTATATTATCATACCAATGATCATTTTCGGCTTTCCAGTGACGATTTATTCTTACGAATAGTATGTTGGTTTCAATATTTGGGACCCATTTTCAAATAATCTGACAGGAAAAACGTTGTGTCATTGTTTTCTACAAAAATTTGCTTCTGTACACATTTCTTGAACCACCTTGGCAATTCTTGCTGAATACAGGGTTATATTATTGTTAGGTACTTTAATTCAATTTGTTTGTTTCTGGTAAAAGGAAAGATGATATAAGTTGTAATAGAAACAATATAACAATTTTAGTATGTATGAAAAGGAAATCAATTCCTTTAAGTATTCATTAACAATTTGCGATTCCAAAAAGAAGTATTTACAGTCCACATTCTACACTATTTAACAATTAAAACTCGATTTGTTACAGAGGTAATTATCCGTTAGTTAGGCTCGCGCGATTTGAGACATGCCTTAGGCCAATATTTATAGATTCTTACCTCCTGAACACGAATTCGAAGTCAAAACGTGCCGGTCTCAAATACTTTCCGAGATAAGTACATCCAAAAGTTAAAATAATGTAATTTCTGAGCTTTATTTTAAGCCACTGGAAACACTCAACAGTCGTGTTTCTTATAACCAAAACATCACACACCCGTTGAATCACGTGGTTTTAACACATTTTGTTATGAAAACTGCATTTTCCAATAAAATCGCCCTTCTTCACAACTTGAACAGATCATATGATTTCATCTCATAACCATCAAACACTTACATTTTTATTTTTGAGATGTTGATTGAACTCGTATTGTCAAACGATATCAAAGCTGCGTTTTATTGTACTTGCGCAAAATGGGATGACTATCGGTGATTTTGCCTCCTAAACACGGATTTGAAATATTTTGGTATACGCGAAACCTCCCTAAACTGCATTTACCATTATTTAAACAATTTGCGAATTATCTGTTCCTATTGAAACCAAATTCTGTGTACTTGCATCTGCGACTGACTGTCACTATTGTGCCCAATAATAATTCGTAAAAAACGAGGAAAATCACCGCTCCGAAGTGCCCGCGAGCGAAGCGAAGCGTTATTTGAAAAAATTTATTGGCTGGCCATCAACTTGGATAGCAAGGTTAGCCAAGTTGGGTTAGGTTGTGTTCCCTTCTTTTACGTAAGACATTGACTGGATTTTTAGAGCGGACCGAGACACGCCTTACCATCTTTTCTTCGCATGTTCACAGCCCAATCTTTTATCGACGCCAATTCTTCCATCGTCCGATTTCCATCTAATTGATACTTTCTAACATTGCAAAAGTTCATAAATGCTTTACACATAATTTTTTTACTGAAAACAGTACTTCGTTTTTGGTGTATTTGATTCGATAATTTCATTATCTTCCCATCAGTATTACAACCACATCATTTTGAAATTATTAAATTTATGAAACGTCAAAACCGAAATGAATCAAAATGTATCCATAGCAACGTAATAGAGTGAAAACAGCCCTGGAATCTGTTGCGAATGTTGTTCTGATTGATTATGTTCAAACAGATGATCCCAAACTAACTAATTTCATTGGATTTCTACTTGAGCAAAACATTTTCGAGATACAAACCCGATCATAGTGTTTTATTTGCAAATAGAGGAGTTTTATAGAAATACGCGTCTTTAGTGTGACATAGCGCCACCAATTTTTATTGGTGTAAGTATATATATATATATATATATATATATATATATATATATATATATATATTATGTGATAGGCTTTTTATTGTATTTATATTTGTTATTTATTATATTTATATTAGCATTTGTTATTGGCTAATCGTTATTATAATAATGATTGTTATTGTTTGTTATGATAAATGTGTTTCATTGATTTCCTTATTTATTTAATAATTTTGAAAAATGAATACATATCATAACAGTAATGAAACTCCGGCTATGTTGTTCTTACCCTTTTTCAACAATTTTTTTACCTTATCCCAGCTCAATCGTTACGCCTATGTAGTATGAGTCATCTCTATTCTCATGGCAGAATTCAATATTGCCAACTTGGTGCGCTGCTTGATGTCAAATGTGCTATTTTGTGGGAATATTATGATTAGGTGCTCAAAAGATAAACAAATAATGCAGAAAAATCGTCAAATAGTTGTTGTTTTTATTGAAATAAAACCTTGAATTGACCCAATCTGCGATATCTAACTTATCTAATTCAGAACAGTGATGTGAAATGGTAAAACTTGCTTATGTATGATAAATACTTGGTTTCAATGTTATGAACAGTCTGTGAGCATAGAAAAGACCATTGAAAGTTCAAATGATTGGACACAAGTGATCCAATAACCAGTATAAATGTCTGGACCTGATACGTTGCACATTATTTAGTTTTGCTTTTGAAATACCCGCTATACTTCCTTTTTGGTGTTCTCCTGACTATTAGAAGTGTTCGTGCTCACTGGAAAAATACAGCTACACTGCAAAAAGTCCCCTTCTTGTTCCTGGCAATGGCATGGACTGGACTCTTGTTATCCTAATAGGCTGAGTGGTTTTTTCTTGTTTGTTTATTTCCCCATTCGTATCTGAATTAGTTGTATAACGTTTAAGGATAGTTTTGCTTGTTTTTCTCTTGTGTTTTATTATAATTTTTCTTCCAAATTGGTACCTGGTTTTGTTTTTTATCATTTTTATCTCTCACAAAGCTTTTTACATTTCTTCTTGGCAACACACACATTTTGTTTTTCTTCACAAATTTTAAAGTTTATTCCCACTTTCTGACTGACTTTTTGTTATTCTAACTTATTCTAATGATTTTATTTACAATATATAATTCTAGATTTTATATTACATCTACAAATTTGGATAAAATTCATATTTGACATTTTTCTGTTTTCATAACTTTTATATTTCATTATTTCCCTCACATTGTTTTTGACATCTCGCTGTTGGGTTTCCTCTTGATATGATTTATCATACAGGATATTCCAACTTGAATACCATTTGATATACTTGAGATCCAAATTTTTTTCATGAATTTAAATTTCCATATTATTTTTATAGTTTGTGCAAATTGAATGTATTGTTAGTAACATACTTATGACAATAGAGATACTTCAGGACTGAATTTTTTATACATATGCGTTGACTAGAACATGGTATAAGATTCTAGAACAGTAAAAAGTATAGAAAAATTGTGAAACAAACATAGCATGAACCACGATAACTTAAATACCTAATAATAATGATGAATGATCAGTTTCATTATTTTATACACATTTCCTAACATAACAATATATATATAATATATATATATATATATATATATATATATATATATATATATATATATATATATATATATATATATATATGTAATATTGTATAAGTGTTATAAGTGCTTAAATATCTACAGAATTCTTTGAATAAAATGTTTGGATAAAGTACTGTGTTAACAAAATACGCGTAACGGTTTGTTTGCATCCAAAGACTGACAAACACAACAAAAAAAGCGGTCGTGACATATTCACTAAACGCACGAATTCATGATAGCGGGAGTGGAGGGGAAATTTTTGCAAGACAAAATCAGGTGGCATAAATGTCTTGTTGAATATCTCCAGTAGCATATAATAGTGATGAAAAATCCCGATCCAAGTATTTTTTTCAGTTTAATTCCATATAAATTAGAGTGTTGATTTTGGCCTGATAACATCTAGTGACATGAGCATCGCTAGTAGACATTCTTGATAAAAAATCCCGATCAACGTTAACGGAAACAAAATTATTTTATGGCCGGCCATGGATTATGACCATCGCTAGGCGAATACTCGAGTGATTTATAGCTATTACCGATTCTTATATAAGTGTTCTGTTTTATTATAATGCACTTCCCTATTATTGTTAATGTTGATTTATGAAATTTACTACCAAAAATATCAGTCCTGCACTATCCAAATGTGTCTCACTAATCATGGAAATTCTCAAGATCATTGGAAATACAAACGAAGCGAAAAAAACCGGGCGAGAAATACTAATTAGAAGATGAAGAACCCAATAATCCATGTGATTTCTAAATGACAGTTTAAAAAAAAACGTCTCACAACTTATATCTCCAAGATGTACACAAAAAATATCTGCGTGGAAAATGCTGAAGAATTTCTGGCGAACGAAAAGCGATAAGACAATAACCTGAATACCTATATATTGTGTACGAGCGAACAAAAACAATTCATTCGCTTCAAACTAAATGGACCAAGATCGTATGTTGGACTTCCGAAGACAATTCCGTCTGTAGAACTTTCAGAGAACCATTGTTCAACTGAAACTAATTTGGTGAATGTTCAGCATACAAATTCTATTTCAGTTCAATCGATTCCAATTTCATAGTAATCCAAGAATGAATAGAATGCTAATTCAATTCTACCTGCCTTCGAACGTACTATTTAGTGAATGATGTGATTCGCCATTGTCGAGAATAACTATATATAATGACCGCTCATCAGTATTGGGAAAAAAATTATGTAATGTCTGCATATGTAATTGGAAATAATGGTATTTCACAATTGATGTAGAAGATATTCTGAAACGTGTCATCGTTAATGATGTTTTTTAGTCGTCCATATTAAACTAATTTGTGCTTCTGATTGCATGTATTGGCATAAGTATTCATGGCTTGGATTTTTTTTCCGAATTAGTGTAATTCATCGAGTTGAATTAATACGTCAAGTATATTTCGAAATTAAATTCATTTTACCGCAGTCTATATATCAGTTTCATGATACAAAAATCCACCACATAAATAAAAAATATATGGTCAGCTGTCATGGGCCGAAGGTGGATATAATATAGATGAACTTCGGCTTAACAACTTCATTTTCACATGGAAATTAATAATCCAATCCATGGAGATATTTACGTTTGTTTGATGGTTGTAGGCGATGTGGTAACTTGATTACTCTCACTTTGGACGTCCATCGTCTTAATGGGTTTGAAAGTTTTGCGTGAAAATTAACTTTTTCAATCTAATTCTCCTGAACTCCGATCTCCGTCATCTTCTTCATGACTCCCTTCTTGTCAGGCAGGTGGAAGTGGGTATATGAATATAATTGAGGATATTAAGGAAATTAGGGATATTAAGAAAATTTACGATTTTTAAGGAAATTGATGATAATCTAATAGGCAATCCAAACGGGAATACATCCATTCCTTGTTTAATCTTCAATAAAACAAATTCAACAAATAACTATTCAGGTTGATATGATCATTAAGCAAATATTGAGATTTTATGGATTTATTATTATTATCCATGATTAGTCCTTCAGCAGAAGAATAAAAATAATTGTTAAATTGAAATAATTTTGAGTTGAACAAACATTAAGCAAATCTAATAAAATAAAAAAATAAGATAATCCATCATTATTATATAATATAAATTTAAGTTTTATTCTACCCTTAATATTTTTTGTGTGGTTAAGTTCAGCACAGTATTTATTTCTTAAAACTTGTTTATTTTTCTTAAAAGGCTTAAAAATAATACTTTTCAAGAATTTTTTTGTGTCTATAACAAAACTAAGTAAATTATTATTTATTTTGAAAAGAAGCCCTTTCCCTTTTTTCAACTCGTAAACCTGATTCAATTTTGAAATATTAATGGCCATAATATTTTCAGGACATTTTGTGAGCTCTATAATTTTTTTCTCCAAAAACACCATCTTATCATCAGTATTTTTTTCCGGACAAACTTGCATTATATCGTATAACTGCTTTCTAGTCATATTCTTGAAATTCCCAACGGGATCTAAAAATAAAAAAAATATATTGTAAACCATGTAACATACCAATACGATTATCATTATATTTGAATGTATGTTAAACAAAATGCCGGAAAAAAGCGGAACTTTTTCTTTTGCAATTCTCTTTAGCAAGGCTTAAACTTAATTTAAAATGAGACTACATTGCTCGGAAGTGCCTGAAACCGTTAAAAAACAATATTGTTTATTTTTTTTCGAAAAAAGATTGTATTCAATAATTTAAAAAATATATTTATGGGACTACAAATTAAATGTAGTGTGATTACTAATACAGTACATACCTTCACCTTCCATATCCATCTTGTTTATCTACCAAACTTCACACAAAACAACTTCTAAACTGCAGATGTAATTTGTATAAACAATGAAACTATCGAGCAAACTAGACAACGACTGAGTTCTGACTACCTGTATTCTGCGGGGTGTAACGAGCAGGGGGTGAAATGTCATTAACAAGTTAGTAAACTATTAGACAACGATTTTTCCATTAGGTTTTACCATACTTTGGATTTTCGACATTTGGCCTGGTTTTTAGGGTCTCCACTGTGAGACATTTCGATTGCTTGTATCTGCAATCGTCTTAGGGTGAATACTGCCAAGTTTAGGTGCTACTTACCTATTTATATGTCTGTCGGTGCAGTGATGCGTGTGATTTCGCGCGGTGTGCTTGTTACCGCCAAATATTTCATTTATATGGCTCTATGAATGTTCTGGATTACTCATTTGTTAAATATTTTTTTGTATTCATGTGTGTTTTACAACAACATATTTATTATTATTATAATCGATTCTATAGTTTATATTGTATTAACACTGTAGTGGGGCTTCCAGTATATAAACCAATAATTTCATACAAAACACTGACATCCTTCCATCATGTCATTCAAGCACTATTACTGGGAAATGATGGAACTTTTTGCTAATGCGGTAATTACAGATTAGCACCGTCGAGCACCACACATACTATAACTTGTTTCCTTTCATCACAGCCAACCGCATCTTCCACTTTCGTAACGCAATTTTCTTCAACAATGTATTCACATACATTTGTAGAACGCTAGAATGTTGCAGAAGTTTCAGTGAATATAATATGCATAAACCACGACCCGGATTCGTGATGAATAGAATAATCTCTCTCTGCATCATGCCTTTTTCCAGAAGAACAAAAACTGAAATTTTTCCTCGAGAAATCGTCGAAATCTCGGAGCATGACAAGTCGTGTCTGTTCATCAAAAAATCCTTTGTGCCATTCAGAGTAAGGCTGAACTAGTGGCATTTTTTGCTGCCGCGTAATGCCATTTATCAAAGTCTGTCACGAGACCGCAAAAATGCCTTCCTTCATCCGAGTAGGCTCGCAGAGCTGCTGACGTTCGCTTCTTTCACATATTGTTACTTTTTAAGGAAACACAATGAAAGCTGAAACAATGGACGAACGAACGTCTGCTTAGCGAGAGAAATGTCAGGCTCGTCGAGATATTTGCGTGTGCCGTTACAGGACGGATAAGCAATGAATACATGTATATAACCGAAGTGAAGAGAAATTCGAAATCTATTACACCAAACAATTGAATTTTTCAAGCTGTTGTCTCTTAAGGAAATGTCTGACTCGGGTTGTAAAATCAACTTTTTTCACTCAAATTTCATAACACAATCTCATTTTCAGTATCAACATTGGAGCTGATTCAGATAGAAATTCCTCAGGCACCCATTTCGAATAAACACATGAAAATTAATAATTTTCTCCATGACATTATTAGTTGATCTTACACAAGGTTAACATTCCGCTTGTGAGATCCCCACAAGCGGACATCCCCACACTAAAAATTATGCTGTAGGTAATGTTCCCGTACCCACCGCTACTGGCGAAAACTACCCTGTAATACTCCATCCCCCGAAAATTACATATTCCACCTTCCGACCGACGGCATGCTTAACATTAAATTTTTCATGCGTTTACGGGTTAAACGAGGTCACAAGTGAAACTGGGTTATTCAGTTTCATTAATTCCACGATAAAATTCCATCACACTCGCAGCAATGCCAAGCTCAGCCCTTCACTAACACTAAAGTCGCTAAATTTATTCGCTTTCGTGCTACATGCCAAAATGGAATGGCCCAACTGACTGGAGTAATCCGGGTTTAGCTTCACACTGGACATACACATGCTACGTACACGTGTCGCGTCTGGACTGTGGCCCGTTTCAGATTTATTTTGTGGAAGAGGATAACATTCTATTTGACAATGTGGCAATCGATAAAATTGAAGAGCTTTTGACAGTATGAAATTTGTATTGGGGATTGTTCATTTACAACCCACCACATTTAATTGGTTTCCAACAACAATTTTTCATAAGGATTATCTCTATAATATGTGGGCAATTTTCATATTCATAGCCCAAGTAGTATTTTTTTAAGGGAACGTAGCGGCCACGATCCTGTGAAACTTTGAAGTGTTTGACCACAACCACTGCCACGTAATAAACACGGTTCTATTAATACAAAAAATTGTTTATTCATCCTTAAGATCACAATAGTGATATCAGACAAGTCACAAAAGTACAGTAGAGCATTCAAATCACATAAAACATATTAAAATCACTTTAAAAGCTTATTGTCCTTGTGCATCAGGAGATATATACAGGGTATCCCTGGACTTCCTCTTTTCCTCTCGGGAATGTATAGATGGGTTCAAAATATCACCTGTACTTCATATAACTTTTGTTCCTAAAAGCCTTCGTTACCAAGTTACGGGCCCTCAAAGTTACAAAATGAAAAATGTTTTTCTTTGATAACTTTCAAAGTGAATATTCCAAATCATCTAAATTTTGGTGATTGACTAAACAAATGAATTCCTTCGATGAGCTTTCATGCAGGAGTCAGTTGTTTTGCTACAAAGTCAGGAACGGACTACCCCCGATGGTCCACACCCCAAAACTTTGAAATGACTGGGATTTGTCAATATGTTTTAACGAAACAAGGTTACCTGGACAATTTCCTGAATAAAAGTACTCGTGTGGAAAATCGAGCGGAGCAACGATTTTTGATAAAAATGCATTTTTGTTCGACGACATCCAACCTGAGATGTCTACCATTATTCGAAAAGATTAATTTGTAATGAAAATAGAAATGATAGGTACAATGTTCATAACAAATTTTTATCATGCAAACTCGTTTACCTTACAAAACTCATGGTGTAAATAATCAATCGCAAGCCTCAAGAGCAAACAGAAATGCAAAATCCCCTACAAAAACTACTCGATATGACCCCCGTCTCTCACAATACATTTTCTTAGTCGGCGGAAACACCCTCACTGCACTTGAAATAGCATGCCAGGGTCATTTCGTATGGCTTCACAATGTAATATAATTCTATTCAACAAGGCATCTCTGGTGTGAATAGATGTAGCGTAAACGAGGCTTTTTAGATGCCCCCACAGAAAGAAATCCAATGGATTTAAACCCGGAGACCGCGGTGGCCATAAATATGGCCCACCTCTACCAATCCATCTATTGGAGAACGCACCACTCAACAAAACAAAATCGCATTCCAGTTGTCATTTTTTATTCACACTAATTTTATTTCTTTCTACAAGGTGTTTTTGTCAACATCTGTGGAAGATGTGGAACATAAATTTATTCACCGGATATTTTTCATCTATTCATGTGCAGCCGTTTTTGTAGTTTATTCGTTTGCTTTTTATTAGTTATGTCTTCCGATGTGCGTTTTTTCAGCTAAATTTATCTTCGGGTTAAAGATTTTCTCCCATGAAATTATAATTATCAGTGAAACTCCTCAACATTTAAGCTGTGAATACGTATTTGCAACATCCAAATGTTGAGTTTCATGAGATTCAGATAACACAACACGAAACGTGCTTATTCCACGTGTATATACAGAATATGGACTGAATTCGATATTTCATAGTGGAGTAGCTTGTTAGCTCAAAAACACCACGAATCTACATAACTTGATATTTCATTTGAAAAAATATCTACATTGTGAATGAAACTTTCAACTAGGTAGTGTACTTTTTATCCCTGTTATGAATGTTGTTGAATTAACGTTAGCATTAGTATTTCTACTGTGAAAATTTTTCATTTCAAATCATGGTGGACGATCGGGTTTGATGTCGTCGAGTAAAACTGCATTTTTATTGAGAATCGTTGCTCCGATCGACTTTCCACACGAGTACTTTTATTCAGAAAATTGTCTACGTAACTTTATTTTGTCGAAAACTATTGAAAAATTATCTGCCATTTCAATGTTTTGGGGTGTGGACCATCGGGGGTAGTCCGTTCCTGACTTTGTAGCAAAACAACTGACTCCTGCATGAAAGCTCATCGAAGGAATTCATTTATTTAGTCAATCACCAAAATTTAGATGATTTTGAATATTCACTTTGAAAGTTATCAAGAAAAACATTTTTCATTTTGTAACTTTGAGGGCCCGTAACTTGGTAACGAAGGCTTTTAGGAACAAAAGTTATATGAAGTACTGGTGATATTTTGACCCCATCTATGCATTCCCGAGGGGAAAAGAGGAAGTCCAGGGACACCCTGTATATTCATTCAAATTATAGAAACTTCTTTCAACAAGAAAGGTTTTCAGTTTTCTTTTGAACGCAAAAAAAATCGTTTAATCTTTAATATCTTTGGGTATCTGGTTATAGAACTTTATACCCATGTATGTTGGACTTTTTTCATTTAACTTGGATGTATGTTTTGGAATCTGTTGAGTAAAAAATTTTCCTTACATAAAGAACACTTCAGTGTATGTATTTTGAGTAGAATGTCATGACTTCATTTTGAAAAAAATATGGCTTACAGGTTTCAGTTGGTTTTTAAATTAAAAATTAGTCTTGTGATTCTTTTTTGAGATATGAAAACTCTATTTGCATTTGTGGCGCAACCCCATAGTATTATATTATATGAGAGTAAACGATTGCATAATGACATTCATTAACTGCGGTAAGCTTAGGGGACATTTTCAGTTGAAGGAGTGCATATTAGCTACTGTTAATTTTTTTACAAACATGATCAATGTGTAGTGTCCAGCTCATATCGGAATTGAGTTAGGTACCCAAAAACTTTGTACAGTTCGACATTTCAACAGCATTTCCAGTAACATTGATATACAATGGGAGTTGAATTTTAAGCCTGGAGTAAAACTGCATGAAAATATTTTTATTAGAATCAACAATTAAATAATTTTTGGAACACCAGTTTGTAAATTCCAGCGATATTAGGTTAATTTTTTCCAATTTCTCAGGGTGAACAATCATCGGCAAAGATAACAGTGCATTTTGTACTCATATATGCAGGCATATCGTTAATAAATAACAGAAAAATCATAGGACCCAGTATGGAACCCTGGGGAACTCCTAATTCATTATCATAGAGAGCTGAGATCTCATTGTTGAGTTTTACATAAATTTGCATTTTTTTCAGATATGACATTAGGCAGGATAGTATGTTATCCCTAAAACCTAGATTAAATAGTTTTTTTTCCATAATACTGTGATTTAGAGTACCAAATGCTTTTGATAAATCGAAAAAGAGCGCACCAACATATCTTTTGTTATCTAGGTGAGTATAAACATACTCAAATAGATCACAGGAAGCACTGCCTGTTAATCTATTTGGACGAAATCCATTTTGGTGATTTGTAATAATATTATATGTCGAGAGGAATAACATAATTTTATAGTATACGATTTTTTCGATTACTTTGCTCAATACTGGCGGTACAGTAATGGGTCGATAATTATCAATGGCAGATGTATCTTTGCTTTTGAAAACAGGAGTAACAGTTCCAATTTTTTAATCTTTGGGAAATTCACCAAGTTGAATAGATATATTAACTAGGTGACTCAAAGGTTCCGCTATGTATATGCCAATTTTTTGATAATTTCAGTCGTCAAGCAATCAATTCCTACTGGGGTCGTTTTTTTTTATTCTAAGCGTAATGTTACACAGGGGTCCGAAAATTACTTAAACGCCTAAGAATATTATACATCTGGTATTTGAAACAATACTTTCGTAATAAATTACTACGTTCGATGCAGTACTGACGACGAATAATTTTTTATTGAAAGGTTCGTTCATTTCTCCAATTATGGTGACCCAGCATATTTCTGTGAATATGTCGGCTTTTGAAGAATGTAACTTTGAAATGGTTTGCAACCAAAATGAGTGGAAGAAACTTGCCTAACAATTGCAATATGGCTCATGCACTTGAAGTGGCGAACACGTCGCGCCATTATAACCTGCCACTTCAAAGATGTAACCTCAAAATTACGGGTACGTGTCCATTAGTGGGTTTCGTGGATTTACGGGTAACATTTCATTAATTGGAAAAACAGTTTCAAAATCGTGTTCACAAAAGGAAAAAAAAAGAGTGTTTCATTCAATGCGAACTATGGCAATCACTTATGGAGATGGCAAGAACGTGACAACCATCACCACATATCACAATCAAGGGCCTTACAGGTTTGATGGAAGTTACTAAAATATCACCGAAACTATAATACTCTACTGAAAGTGATTGTGACTTCTGAGTGAGATTTGAGTGGTACAGGATGGTTACCGCAACGGTTATTTTCCACATTCCAGTTTGAAAACCTTTAAGGTGATTCTGTTTAGTGGTCGTAATGTTCAGACACCTTAACTGACACTAACAAGTTATAGAACTGTAAAGTGGCTACCAGAGATGCTGATTACGTGACTACAACCATGGAAATATAAAATGAAGTTATTCTTACTGTGGTGGATTTGTTGGTGATTAGGTAATATGCAGTTAGTCGAAGTTACAGTGAAAAAGAAATTATCTACACACCAGAAGAACACCTTCTCCATTTTATACCTCATACTCTCTGACCAGAAAAACAAAAATGAATTATTTTAAACGAAGGTAGGATAGCTCCAATTCTTCCAAGAGTGTATGGAAGGTAGTGAATGAAGTACAAGGAAAATGAGGAAAACAATTAAACATAACGAAAGAGAACAAAGAGGAGCTGAAATATTGCCGAAAAATTGGCAGCAAAAGTAAAAAAAAAAGCTTCACTCTTTCGATGTGAAAAATTAGAAATGTAATATCAGACTAAAAGACAAAAAGTATGTGGTTCAAATCACATCACAAATGAAATTCATAAGTCTGCAGTAGTCATATGAAAAACCCCATGGTATATACTGAACTTAGTTATGAATAGTGGCGAAGTCTCAAAACAGTTCAAAATTGATAACATGGACAACTATAGTCCAATATCCTCAACAGTGGGCTTAGCGGGTCGTATATGTATAAAGAAGGTACGGGCATTATTCTACATTCGGCAAACAGCAGCCGTCAGTTCTTCCTATGCCCTGCATTAGCTATGACTCTTTTAGCCCACTTTTGAGTAATGCACACTTTCTTTGAATTTGGAGTACTACCCCATAGAATGATTCAAATGGCACTCAATAATGTATCACGTTTGCAAAATGTATTTGGATATGTTTTTGCACAGTTCATCTATATGTGGGTACCAGTTGAGATTATCAACCGAAGTAATTCCCAGGAGATGAGCAGTGTGATATGCGAAAAAGATCAGTTTTATTTCTGTTCAAGGAGGGATTATTCACAAGTCTGTAAATCAATATCGCATCATCGACATACATGACAATGGTGTTCGGAAGAAGACAGTAAAAAAGATAGTTGATATGAATAATGAACAGAAGGGGTCCCAGGACAGGCCCTTGGGGTACACCATATTTAATGTCACGTGAGTCGGATAGCTTCTTGCTATCAGAGATACCTTGAGCTCTTCCTGTGAAATATAATTTCATCATGTTGAGAAGGGAAACATTCTCAATTGAATATTGATAGAAAGATTTTATGAACATCCTGTTTTTTTCAACAAATCAATAATTTTTTCAGTTGGAGAGGTAAACCTTTTACTCCATAATGTTAAATTTTTTCATTAGAAGATTATGAGAAACACAATGAAAAATCACTTGGCATATAGCGTCCCTGTTGACCTGGATTTCCATTTCTGAAATTCGACAATTGCCTGTACATTTCGAAAATACTCTATTATTATCGGTGAATGCGATTTTTTCTTCAAACGCTATTGTAAATCAAAGTTGGCTCTGTAATCTACGGCATCGTGACGGACAGTGTTTTCTAAACGTAATTTAATGCTTTAAAAGTCCGTTCTGCATCAGTAACAAGGTGATTCATTCCCGGAGAAATAATTGGCAATCCACAAAAGTGTTTCTTCACTTTTTACAGAAACGCTTCGGATTATGCTCTTGGAATTGCAACATGACGATGCTGCTTGAATGAAGAAGATCACATAAACTACTTAACTTACTCGTCAGGTATTTAGTTTTTCATTTTATTACTTTTTGAGAAATATGAGTGATATTCGAACCAGGCTGTTATTTCTATTCAAATCAATTATCTATGGAATAATATCTAGTTTTTTTGAGAAATTGTCAAAAGGAAACTCCTTGAATAACAAAACTCTAAGCCATGAAAGTGAAGAACCAACAGTACAAAGAACGGAAAAAATCTCAAAGTTAGTAAAATGACTGACAGACAACCCAAATTCAAGTTTTTATAGGTATAAAAGAAAGTGTTTTAGATAAGATTCTGAATGCATATTGAACCTCTGGCAGATTAGTCCACAGAAAATAAGCTTACATTGATATTCCTATCAAAAAAAGAAATGGGTGGTTTTTCAAATCCTAGATATGGTCTAAGATAGTGAAAAAATTAATGAAATACTAAACAGTTTACTTAAGGATACATTATTTGTTTGTCGTCTCGAAACAGTGACCTCTTCTGAAGAATTTGTTGGAGGCCCAAGTAACAAAGTCATTAGTTAGTATCATTTATTGTCGCAAATGTTAAAAAAATATATTCAGAGTTTTTTTTTCAACTCTTAAGTATTGAAATCGTAAGCTTTTCGTGGCCAGTAGCTTGAGAGAAAATTCATTATAAATTAATTCCATAGAAATCAGTGAGCATATGAACTTTACTAGACCGATCTGACTTGACAGTAGAATGTAAATTCCAGAGGATTTCGGAAGGGTTGAGCATATATTTATCGAGTTCTGGTAGTTCTGTTTCAGTTTTCCTCAGAGTAACATCTATTGAAGGCATTGTTTAGTTTTGGAGACAGGTTTTACCAAACCTGAATAATATAGTTTATAGTTTAGGATGATTTAACTGAGTATTATCACATTTCTATTGACTGGATTCATTTTAATTTAAAAGCCAAATACACCATATGATTTTCCTTCCTTCTTGTCGCCTATTTTAGCAAAATTTGGGAAGTTGCAAAATCTTAACACAAATTCATTTCTTCTGGTAATATCAAACATTTGTTCTATTTCTTATTGAATTATGATATAAGGAGAAAAGCTGAAATTTCCTATACATACATCCTCTTCGTATTATTTGAACACCCTGCGTAGAGATATAAAATTAATTATTATATATAATCTTTTTCATGCAAGCATCAGCATGTTTGAAGAATATCTTTCACGCCATAAATCATGATCGAAAACGCAACTCAGCCCAAATTCTTCTGAAAGTTACGCCCGATTATTCCTCTGAACAAATCCATTTTGTTGAACTGACTCTATTTTATGCCGATCCCTTTTCGCAGGCAGTTTTTCAGCCATTCAGTTCGATAGATCGTAAATACATCGCGGAGAACGGCTACCAGGCACGCTAGCTAATATTGAATTGATGTTCATTTCTGTAATGGGTTTATTAGTTTATGGGGATAGCATCAGAATGTGAAGCCTTCCACATGTTTAGTAATAAAAATGAAATTATGTCAGTTTTTATTTTCCCCAGCTCTTTAGTTGCCGCAGCGTAGTTATGATGGCACATATTATTCAATTGTTTTTTTTGTAAGTCTTGAAAAAAATGTTTTTGCGGGGTTCAAATGTGACCAGATGGAAAATGTACGAAGGAAGACTTTCAGGATTCCTGAATACGAAAAAAAAAAGAGTTTTATGGAATGACATGATTCATTGTAGTTTCTAAAAGGTCATTTCCCAACTCAATTACTACTAGCGTCAGTCTTGTGTCCACTATTTCCACACGGCTAAGGTTGGACTCCCCCAGCTGGCGAAAAAAAATTCTAGGCCCCAAGAGTGGTTTCGGATCCCACTTTAAAAGGTAAGGCCCCCGTGATCTTCCCTTGTACAAGTTTTCATTAACTTCTGAGGGTTGATCGAACAACTGAGAAAGCGGTTAAAAACAATTTTACAAAACTAACATTATAGGAGAATTACACCAAGCGGAGGGGTAACATGGCTTCAACAAATCCGAATTAACCTATTTCTGGACAAATATTCTTCCTTCAACTGCTAACTAACTCCAAAGTTATAATTCGAGTAATGAAAACCGTAACTGAGATAACAGAATCTCCTTCAAAAACCATAAACTTAATAGGCGTAGTGCATAGAATGAAATAACTTCTTAAAAAGGGAAACATTCTCAACATTAATACCCCACAAGAGGTTATCTTGAAGGATGGAAGATAGTGACTAAAGTCCTGTTCATATTTTCAAACAAATCAATGAAATTACTTGTTATGTACTTCAAATATACCTTCACAGCCTCATGGGCCACTGGAGTTTTTTATTTTTATTCTACCTAAAGGTAACCAGCAAAATGTGTTCAAAATACTTAAACTTTCAGGGAAAACTTTTTAGGAAATATTAACCTAATTATTACCTCATGTATGTTCATATAGTCAGGGAATATCAATTTTGGCACCAATTAAGTTGCCTGGTCATTTTTGGGGCTGATTTATACCTAGTTCCACAATGAGGCTATTACTACAATATTTGTCTAATTAGACTAAATGTCTACAACGAAGTTACAAAAATGAAATCCTCGAAGTAACTTGGTCTATTATCAGATATTGAAGCCCGAATCGATTTACTATCTTCAAATAATTTATTATGGAGCTGAATTTTAGAAATCTATAAAATGCCAAGTAGAAATTCTAAGAGAATTCATAAACCATCCCAACTAACATTATGGGAAAATTATACCAAGCAGTGGGGTAAAACGGCTTCAAGAAGTCCGAATTTACCCGTTTCTGACCAAATATTTCACCTTCAAGTACTAACTAACTCCAAAGTTATAATTGGAGTTATAAAAACCATGATTGAGACCACCAAATCTCCTTCAAAAACCAAAAACTCAATAGGCGTAGTGCGTAGTATGAAATTACTTGTTATGGACTTCAAATATACCTTCACAGCCTCATGGGTTAGAGTTATTTACTAGGTTGAATTTTACATAAAGGTAACCAGCAAAGTGTGTTCAAAATACTTGGAACTCTCAGGAAAAACCTTTTGGTGAATATTTACCTAATTATTACCTCATGTGTGTTCATATAGTCAGGGAATTGACAAGTCAGTAAACAGGTCTACTATATACTCTTCATTACCTATTTTGGCACCAATTAAGTTGAAGGAGTTCTTGACCTAGTTTATACCTACTGCTCTACAATGAGGGCGAGATTACCACAATATTTGTCTAATCAGACTAAATGTCTACAACGAAGTCAAAGTTACCTAAAATAAAATCCTCAAAGTAACTTAGTCTATCATCAGATATTAAAGACCAAGTCGATTCAGATGACATGATACAATTTACTTCCTATAATTTTTTTATTGTGCCCTAAATTTTAGAAATCTATAAAATGCCGAGCAAAAATTCGAATAGAGTTAGTAAACCATACAGGTATACCACCAACTATTATCGATTAGCTGCCAGAATTAGAACAATCCGAAACCATCCTATACTTTCCGATGTCCAGAGATCAGAGCCATCATCGTCCACTCAGTCATCATCAACTGCAGAAATTAATGTAGAGTGTGAATTTGCTTTTACTGATGATGATACCGGGGAAAAATATGGATCAGAAGACGATGAGTTCAATGAGAATAAGGCACAAAGCTTGGAAGATAACCTCTCATTGTTAGAGGAGCACGGACATTGGGCCTTGTCGCATAAAGTCTCCATACAAGCAGTTGGTGACCTACTAAAAATATTAATAATGCATGGAAAATCTGAATTACCAAAAGATGGTAGAACACTCTCCTTTTTGTTCCCACTTATGTGGTACATAGGAATATTCAACTATGGGTGTTGCTCCACGTCTTTTTATGACGGCAACTATTCTAAAACACTCATCCATTATTGAAATAAAAACATGAAAGCGTTAACCTTAAACTTTGGTTAGGTCTCAGGTCATGTCGGTAAGAGATACTGAACAATGAATGGGCTGCGTTCAGAAAGCTTCGTCTGTCGCCAGCGGTAAACTATAGCCGCGACGTTTTCAATGATGCAGCGACAAAATGGAATTCAATGAAGTTCATCCTTCTAAAGTAAATGGATGAAAAAATTGTATTGAATACGCAAAAAAATCAAATCAAATTGAAAGTTTATTTTAACAAAAATAAGAGATTGATGTGTTGAAATGATGAGTTTCCATGGCTTCGAAAATTTCCAAACCAATTATTGTGGCTTCCGGAAAAGTCAAAATCAAGCAAATCATAATTGGTCGATTTTTTAATGGTATTTACAGTTGGCTGATAAATTGTATATTTCCGGGCACCGCATGCGGAACGCAGAAATGTCAAATCAAAATTATTCAGCCAATCACAACACACCATTTTATATTTAAACTGTTATGATTGGCTATTTCTCTTCGGAAATAGATTCCCTCATTAGACCATAACATTAATCATGGTTTCTATTCCGGGAAGATGTGCACTGAAATATAAATATCGCGTACTATTATCAACATTACTGATGGATTTGATATTTAATTTCAGAATAAACACTCATTACAGGGTTTTCTAGTCTATATCCATTTCTCTGAGTAACTATAGGTTACTTGGCTTTACCATTAACATTAGCAAAACATATTGATTTTTTCACCCCGTATTGACATTTGAGTGTTTCTGCACAGAACATAGAATAAGTAAGATATAAATTTATTATCCACGATTCGCAATCCATCCAGAAAACGAAACGTATAGACATGCATGAAAAAACATCCAATAAAATATATTGTATTTCATCACGTGACCACAATGTGAAAGGGTCTGAAATCCCAAGATAAGGAGAATGGACTTCCAAAGTCAGGAATAAAGGTTACTTTCGACTTTGAACAAAGTCTATGTGTTCTCATAGTCAAAATTTTAAGGAATTTCGACATATAGGTCCCATATGGAACCTACGCCATATTTTTCGGTTTGAACCGTTTCCGCCATTGTAAAAATAATACATAATTTTCTCGAATCGACCACATTTTAATGATTGGTAGTCAAAAAATAGGTGAATATGATATGTATACACATACTTCATCTATAAAATCAGTTTTTGAAGTGTTTGATGGAACAAGTTGTGAAAGTAGACATAAATTAATGGTTTTTTTTCATACAAATTTAATAATTTGATGAGCCCACTTGTTTTAGACGAGTGAAAATCAACATTATCACAGAAAAGTTTGTATCGCAAATAAAATCACAACTAGGTGTGAATCGAAACCATCACTTATTGCATTTCTGCTATACGTTTATTAACAGTTTTTTCTTATACGCCATGTTCATGTCAACTTCAACGCTTTCACGAATAAGCATGTAGGTTAAGATACACAATATACAGTAAACATTTATCATCTTCTTCTAACCTGCCATGGTTTGTTGTTTGTTTCATTACAGTGTTTATAACCTGAAATAGGTAAAAATGACTACATTTTTACCATCAGTCGACTAGTCTGGAGGCAATTTTACCTATTTATGCCTTCAACTTATAAGGAAAAATGTCTTAATTTCCCAAATTTGACTTCTGAATTACTTCCATTTTTTTCTCCATAATGGTAAATTTAAGGTAATTATAACGTAATAATTACCTTCGCCAATTAGGGCGCTGACCTATTCAAAGGTCGAAATGACGTAAATTTTACCTATAATGTTTGTTGGGATACAGGTATACCACCAACTACTATCGATTAGCTGCCAGAATAAGAATATTATCAAAAAGCAACCTACACTTCCCATCCAGTCCAAAGATCAGAGCCATCATGTTCCCTCTTATGTGGTACATAGGAATATTCTACTATGGGCTCCACGTCTTTTTATGATGGCAATTAGTTTAAAACACTCATCATCCATTATTTTGAATAAAAATATGAAAGCGAGAAAGTGTTAACCATCGATAGAGACTATACAGAACAAGGTTATGGTAGGTAATGGATGGATTGACAGAATGTACAAAATGAATGCATAGATAAGCTGCGTTCAGCAAGCTTCGTCTGTCGCCAGCGGTAAACTACCGCCGTGACGTTTTCAATGATGCGACAATGAAATTCAATAAAGTTGGTCCAGCTGAAGAAAATGGGTGAAAAAAATGGTATTGAATAAAGAGCAAGAAAACGAAAGCAACTAGCAAAACATTAAAAGATTAATGTATTGAAACGATTACTTCGAAAATTTCAACACTAATCATCAAAGTTTGTAAGCAAATCATAATATCTTGATTATTTGAGAGGTGTCACAATTGGCAAACAAATTGAATTGGATATTTCCGGGTACAGCATTCTGCAAAGTTAGTTTTCTAAGAGTGCTTTCAGATTATGCGAAACGCGGAAATTTCAAACTACAATTTTTGAGCCAATCACTACCCACCATCTAATATTCAAAATGTTATAATTGGTTATTTCTCTTCGGACAGAGATTACACCGACAAAACATTGATATTATTATGGCAAAATAATTATGGCAATTATGGCATACTATTTTCAACATCATTGATATTTGATGTTTAATTTCAGAATAAACACTTATTACGGAGTTTTGTAGTATATGCCCTTTTCTTTGAGTAACTAGGTATAGTCGAGATATAGATACTTGGTTTTACCATCAACAAGAAGTAGAAAATAATGTTTATTTTTACTCCGTATTAGGATTTGAAATGATAATTTTAGGGTTTTTTCTCAGAATATCGAATAACAACAATATACATTTATTATCCACGATCCCAATTCAACCAGAGAATGGAACTTATAGACATATCGCATTAAAAACCATGCAAAAACATATTGGTATTTCAAATAATTTAGAGATACTGCATAACAGGCTTATTGCTCTGTAGTTAACAAAATCATTCGGATCTCCTTTCTTGTAAAGTGGCTGAACTATTGCCAGTTCGAAGTTATCTGGGAATTTTCCTTCCTCAAAACAAAGATTGATTAGGTAATTCAGAGGTTCACTAATTCACAAGCTTTCTTCAATAAATTATTGGAAATATTATCATGGCCAGAGGAGTTGGAAGATTTCAGTCTACTTATTAATGACTCAACTTCAACAATCGTAACGGGTTCTAGATAAAATGATATGTGCGATAAGGAAATATTTGAATCTAAAAAGCTATAGTCGCATTTAAAATTTTTATTGATAGGGATGATGAACTGGTTTGCAAACTGATTAGCATGATCTGGTAAAGGATAGTTATTTTGTGTAATAGTTAATTCATTATTTTTATTCCTACCTGTTTTCAATTTATTAATCAGTTTCCACATAGCTTTCGTTTTATTTTCCGATCCATGTATTCACATGTCATTAAATTTAATTTTCGCTGCTCTCAGTGCATTGCAGTATTGTTGCTGCAATGCAAGTATTTGCTTATGTCCTTATAAACATTGTTGGTCTTAGCCAAATCGTTGTAAAGACTAACCTGGCGTTTCAGTATTATGATGTCTTCTGTGATCCATTCATTATTACATAGTTTTCTCTTGTTCTTAATTGATATTTCACGTAGAGGAAAACATGAATCTAAATAATGAATCTTTGCAAAAGGGTCTAAAATCCCAAGATAAGGAAAATGACTCCAAAGTCAGTTAAAATAATCCATAATTTTCCCGAATCGACCACATTTTAATCATAGATGATAGTCTCAAACAATTGGGGTATTTGATATGTATATACATACTTCATCTATAAAATTAGTTTTTGCATTGTTTCATGAATTTTTTCTACACAAATTTGATTATTTGACGGGGCCCACTTGTTTTACATGAGTAAAATTCAACATTATCACAGGAAAGTTTGTATCGCAAATAAAATCTGAACTGGATGTGAATGCGAAACCATAACTTGCATACATTATTCTCTGCTGTAGTTGCTTGACAGTTATTTTTTTATTCGCCATGTTCATCTTCAAAGCATTTACGAATGAGCATGTAGGTTAAGATACACAATATACAGTAAACTCTTATCATCTTCTTCTAATCTTCGATTGTTTGTTTCAAAATAGTGTTTATAACCTAAAATATGTAGAAATGAATAAATATTTATGTGGAAGAATACCTACCCAATCAATTGGACAACGATCACACCAATTTCTAAGGCTAAAAACATTCAATAGTTTACCCCAAAAAATACAAAAATTCAATTCATAAACAAAAAAAATTGTCCATGACTACATAACTAAAATGCCTCGTCTATCGATTCATAAACTGATGGACAATAAAAAAAGCCTTCCATTGCGTTTTCAATTATTTTTTATTTTTATGTATTACCATGTCTATTCCTTTTATTATTAGTAATTGTATTGTGATCTGTAAATATATGTGTGTATGCGTGTCTATACGTATATATAAGTGTATATGACTAAAACTATATATAAGATTTTCTATTAAGATATATTTTGTAACACAGTGAACTACGCACAAGGAGATTCCATCCTTCTGTGGTAATTTCAATTTATTCAGATTTTATGTAAACATTATTATTCTGTAACCAATATGTATGATGCTGCTGAATTATTTTCATTTATTATTATTATTATTCATTTATTATTCTATTTCGGATATCCACAGAACTTGTCAATATTGGAGTTAAGAACACTACCGAGTTCAACTCATCGTAAATGGCTGCTTCATAAATAACTCTTTCATACCTTTCTTCGAGTCACACCACTGAAATTGTGGCAACGTAGAATTTGTTTATGTTTAATTCAATAATTTTTCAAATCAAGAATGATCGTTAAATTCCTTCGCTATTTGCTATCTTGAATAAGTATTTTTTACTAAAAATAAATCTCTTGATCAGAGGCAATTAATATTCACATAACAGTGAACAAGCGACTGCTTTTCATAATGACGTCTGAAGTTTTGCATATTGAAATCACTGAAGTACTGATGAATATTTATAACTCACAAGTTCGTCGGGAATTGGTTCATGATTCAAAACTGGATAATTAAGTAGTGGGCACAATTTTATTGAATCAATAAAACTAGTAGATATATATATATATATATATATATATATATATATATATATATACGAACCGAAACAAACATTCGAATTATGATCTCTGAGAAATAATAACGTAGAACCGAAAATGGAACGTAACTTCATTTGATAAAACCAATACATAAAAAGAATGGAATGTTGCCAGGAGAGGTTTCCATCGGAAACTAAAATCATATTAACCTTACAACCAAGTTTCGGCATATAATAAACGAACATGCGCGTAAACTAACATGTAATGAATGAAAATGATCAAATCTGAACAATAAGAAAATCATAACATTGAAGTAAATATAACCTATATGAAGTTAGCAAAGCCACTTGTTCAAATATTGGTAAAACCTAGGCCAATATTTGTCGAATGAGTGTCGTGAATTTGTCGTGATTACAAAAAGTTGTCGCGCTTTCAGAATTTTTTTTAGGGGGTTGCTGTTATCACTTCTACTACAGTCGATTTTCAGAAATATTGTTATTAACATTTTTCCGAAAATTGTCGAAATCGGTTGTACATAATGAAAATTCACTGGAATATATTTTAACGACAAGTTTATACCAGTCATTTTCAACCAATCAGATGCTTTATTTCGACATTGTTACTTTGGTAACCATAAAATTTTCTGAAAATTGTTCATCCACATTAGCATGTAGACGTAAAATTAATAAGTGGAAATTTCCCGGCACATGACAGCTATCATATAATTAGACAAAAATAATATTGAAATAATATTGACAATATTTTTTATTTACTTACTTTATAAGTTGGAAATATTACAACAATTTATTAAGGTGTACATTCTATAATATCATTAATTAATTTTAAATTCTTCAAAAATTCCACTTCTACCTCCTCTTTCCTAAGTGGTGAATAAAACACAGAACCGGTGTTTTTTTTAACGATATGCCTGTGTTTCATAAAACAAAAATAATACTGAGACACCAGTTTATTTCTTTAAGTATTAGATTTGTGCCCAAAAGAAGGCACAATATCACGCAGAATGTTGCCAATCTCTTTAAATGAGTTTTCTTGCTCAGGATTTAATCCAGATTCTTCCACTAGGTATGTTAGATATTTTACATTTTGATGTGCTGTGATTCTTTGCAAAAGGAACACAATTCATACGAGTGAAAGTTCATTTTATTATCACTTTTTTACTAACTTATGATTGTATACAATGTTATGAGGAACTTATAATGCCACAAATAAAATATTGATTGACAGGAGTAGTGAATGTCAAATCCATGGCAAACTTTACAAAATATTTTTTTAACCGGCAACATACGCCAACATGATTCTATTTAGAATAAAGAATAAAATATCCCGATTTCCTGAATTATTTGAAAAACAAATTATTACCACTAATATTATTTTTTCTCAGAATTAAACCTAAAAGAATATGGAAAATATTTAAGTTTATATGTATAGGTATAGTTATATATTTTTTGCTGTATATCACCTTTGTTTGAAGTCAATATTGACATTTCCCTGAAACCAAAAAATTAAAAATTATAAATTTTATTTTACTAGGGCTGGGAAAAAAAATATCCCGCAATACGAACATCCACTTTCATGTTTAATCAATATTGAGATTTCCCTGAAATCCAGTAAGAAACTTGTATGAAAACAATCAATTTTATATAAAAATTTATCTGATATTATATATTTTATTTTACTAGGGCACGGGGAAAATAAAAAAATATCTCCCGCAATACGAACGTATCTACTTTCATTTTCAGTCAATATTAACATTTCCCTGAAACCTAGTGAGAAAATTGTATGAAATCAATTAATTTTACATAATATTTTATTTCACTAGGGAACGGGGAAAATCAGAAAAAAATCTCCCCCAAAACTCCCATAACACACAGCCTTCTATTTATTTGTGAATAACGTCAAAATAAATATTTACTTAATGTTTTTTATTTAAATATAATTCCGGTATAAAATTTTCTTACCGAATCCCCCACGTGCTTGAATTAATTGCGGGAAATTTGTTTCGTACATGAATTTTTAAACAAAATTATCTTTCGTCGCTTCGCGACTCGTGATAATTTTCAAAAAATTCATGTACTCAAAAAATTTCCGGCAATAATTCATGCTCTAGGGAGATTATAAGTGAAAATATACGCCTTATTATGAATATTTCCAGGTTTCCGTGAAAATTTCGAGTTCTTGACAACATCGCATTCATATAAGAACATCTGGTATATGCATTTTACAAGGGAAGGTGAAATAAAAGGGTCACACGATTTTAAATTCGATTTTTTTTAAGTTTTTTTCTAAACTATAATTGATTCTGAAATCACTTGAACAATTTTTCTTATATAACCAATATTTCAGGAGAAGTTCAAGGCACGATTTTGATGATAAAGTTTGATTCAGATAGGTTTTTGATATAATGTTAGTTGCTGGTGTTGTTATATTTATAAGTTTAAAAATATGAACAGGGTGTTCATAAAATCAGATGGTTATTTGATTTTTCTATTCCAGTCTTAATTAAGAACTCATATAGGTGAATGTGGCAATGGGTAACGTTTCGCAAAATATACTCGCCAACATCACTTGTAACATTGATGCAAGAGTGGCATCGCATTCACTAGGTCTTCAATAAATATTTGTCGACGAATAACTATTTCATGCTTCCACGATCATCATAGTAGACTTCCTACATTATTGTCAATTTTACAAACATTTTCCTAACATTTGTCGATTTAATGTATTGGGTTTGTTTCCACCTATGCCGCTTCTTCCAACTACTTCAACTATTTATCGAAAATCCTGTTTATCCTGCATCATAATCTTTGAACTACACTCTGAAAAAACCAATTATGATTGTACCTGGTGAAGAAACATTTTTACCGACGAGACGGCTACTGAAATAAAAATAGTTACCTACTAGAAAATGGCTGCAAACCGGTTGAAATTAGTACACTGTATTGATAGTGGAATAGTGGAAATTGCTCCACATAAATAAAAAAGGAGTTAATCCATAATCGATTAGTATGTACCCAATTAATTGGATTCACTATTTCTACACCATTAATTATTATTATTTTTCAATCCACCTGTCTGTTGGTGATTAAAATCATGTAATTAACATTTGACTTACTTTCACATATCCAAATCAGTTGAAATTTGGCAAAAATTTATGATTTACGGAACAATGCAGCGTTATACAGGAAAAAGTTATGATGGCAATTCCAAAGTGGCATATATGTTAGGTGATTTATACTCAGAATCGATTCAGAATTAAGGGGTATATTTAGGGGTTTTTGGGGTTGAAAATGTTGTTTTTATTGCCAGTAATTGATAGTTCATTACGGATGCTCCAAGATGACAAAATAATTTCATAGTGCAGATTTATTCAACTTAGTACTCAGGCATTTTTCATGTCGGTAATTAGTTTGTTTTTGAAAAATTTACTATTAATTTGAGATCGCGGATATGTTTTGTGATTCATGGTTAGAATCCACTCAAATTTGGTATCTGGGGGATTTTTGAAGCCAGGTATGATTTTATGATATCTAAAATACAAAGATCTGAAATGGAGGTTCTGGAAGTTATGGTTTATGCATTTTCTGCTAATGAACTGTCAAGCATGAATCCTGGCTTCAATTGAAAATCGGATAAATTATAGAAACTCATCTACTGAAATTCTCACTAAAAATAATAAAATGAAAAAAGCAATATTTCATTTGAACGAACCAAAAATATGAAAATATTTGTTGTTGTGTGACTAAATTCAAAAGCTTGTCGCGCAATGTAATTCAGTTTGAAAACCAAATATATAATTCTGACAAGTTTCCGAATCTGTTATCCTCTGATGTAAAAATAAATAACTAACTCACACATCAAACAAACAAATATCTTTTGACTGTGTTTGTTTTTGAAAGACATCCTTCATTTATAATTTTTATTTTCCACGCCATATTCACCGCCCATCGCCGTTTTGTCATCGCAAAAATGCTAATAAATCATAACTGGTTAGAGCGAACAAACAAACTTTTACGACGATGGCAAATTTACGATATTTCGCGAATAGAGCCAATGTTTCAAAGGCACTGGCCGACGTGAAATATATTACACAACCCGTTAACTCTTTCCAGCAGGTATATAAATCATCTTAGGATGCCAATAGCTTTACCTTTGAGATTTCTCGTAGGGACTGAAGAGTTCCTCTCATGAGTTCTAGTCGAACGATTGAACTATTCGTTACTCGCAATTTTCTATCATAATACCAGTCTTATTGGAACAAGTCCTAACAGGACAGTTAAAATGCCTTTTTTGATAACATCTGCAAGAATTACATAATTTTTTGGAATATGCTACAATAACTTTTTCTAAAAGAAGGTGTGAGATCTATTGAAATAAATATTTTTTTCATATGATTTGGGAGATCTACCTAGAAGCACTTTTTTTATTCGTTGGTCCACATAAGTTTTTATTCATTTCATTCAATGTTAAATACGAAAAAAATATGCTTAACGAAATGATTTTTCCGAGAATTTCTCACAATTTTTATATTTAATGAATAAAAATTAATATTGCTCATTGAATTTTTATATATTTTGCCAATATTTTGTGTTGAAAAATTGAATTTCTACCAGCTTTGAATTATAAAAAATAGTGAGTCTTGTGAAATTCCAAAACCCATCCCAAGCGCATCATAGTGACGGAAACGGATACTGCAACTTCGACTCGGTGATTATCACGTAATCACCACCAAATCCACCACTATACAGTAAGAAAAACTAAAATTTTATATGTGTATGATTGTAGTCACGTAATTCCCATCTATGGTAGCCAATCCACAGTTCTATAACTTATTAGTGTCATTTGAGGTGTCTGAAACATTATGGTCACTGAGCAAATCACTTTAAAGGTTTTCAAACTCAAAAGTGGAAAATAACCGTTGCGGTAACCATCCTGTACCACTTAAATATCACTTAGAAGTCACAGTAACTTTCAAGAGAGTATGATAGTTTTGGCAACTTCCATAAAACCTCCAATGTGGCAGGCACTTGATTGTGATATGTGGTGATGATTGCCACGTTCTTGCAATCTCCATAAGTGATAACCACAGTTCGCATTTAATAAAAGTCGCCACAAATTACAATAACCTTCAAAATTCTCCATTCCGCGCGATGACAAAAGCTAACCTAAGTTTTCTCAAATTATTTTATTGTGGCTTACAAAAAGTTTGTTGAACCTGTTACGTGAAACATGAATGATTTTATTCAATATGAAATCGGTTATGCGTTTTCAATAGACAATTTTCCTTAATTTTGAAGTGACCGTGGATTGGTCAGCGCGATGACGAAAACTAACCTAACTTTTCTCAAATTATTTTATTGTGACTTACAAAAAGTTAGTTTTACCTATTACGTGGAACGTGAATGATATTCATTCAAAATAAAATGGGTTATGCGTTTTCAATAGACAATTTTTCTTGATTTTGTATAAAAAGGTTCATTTAAATAGATCGGATCTCTGACTTGTGCTCCTGCTTAATATTTATACTTTAATTGTTAATTCTGTTTGCATAAATGCCATCATTTTCATTACTTGGTAATTAATAATTGTTATTTGATAATTGTTGATTGGAGCTGCATGAATCCACTTTACTTGCTTCATGTCCTTTTTTAACAATTAATGAACATGTACCCGCAATTTCCGGGTTAAAACTTTGAAGTGGCTGGTTATAATAGTACGTATTCGCCCCCTTCAAGGGAATAAGACCTATGGTAATTTTTAGGTTATAACTTTGAATTGGTGAGTCATGGGCCTGTGACGTGGGTGCCGCTTTCCAGTGGTGGAAAAGTTAATAATTTAGTTCCACTGGGCACTTTATGATGGGAGGAGCTTTAGAGTGGTATATATACACTTCCTGCCACTTTAAAGTTATATTCTCCAAAAGCCGCCAAACGTAGTAATTTGTTACATTTCTTTCAACTAACCAAGGTTGATAAAACAATGTTTGAAGGATTTAAGTACATAATTTCAGAGGCGAGTTATTTCCAAAATTATAATGTTTTCCTTAAATGAAGTGTATTCAGATGGCGCGTGCCCACAATCGAGCTACAACACCCATATTTCACATAAAACTTTCAATCGTTTTAATTTTATCCCGATATGCAAATTCAATATACCTACTTACTTATGCGTTTGTATGTTTATATACTTTTAAAGTTGATCGAGTGTTAGAAATGAATCAGACAAAATGGAATAATGAGGAACATTTATCACAAAAATATGTTGCTGAACAGAGATCGAACTACATATCATTTACACAAACGTGTTTAACGTGTCTAGTGTCGGCCACTATATATCCACGTTTTTGCCAGGTGACCACAACTTGGTTGGAAAGTGGCTATCTGAGATCCAGGAAGGTAGATCAGAACGTAGCAGCTACCAAAAAAGTGTTCCCCATTTTGGTAGCCGCCGCGTGAGAGAACCGTGTATATTACGTGGCAGTGGTTGGGGCCCAACACTTCAAAGTTTTCCAGAATCGTGGCCGCTACATTCCGTCCACTTAAAATGCTACTTGGGATAGGCCATGCTCTTCCTAATTCCATAAATAATGATTGCTCGCTCATTGCTTCTTGTAACACTAATTAGCTTTCAATGTATGGCCTTTATCCTGATCATGTTGCATTTTTGAAACCCCAATTTTTATTTGTGTGTATGTTTCAGAGAAATATCAAAAGATCTATAGTTTGTCGATATTGGTATAAAAATAAAAAAAATGGAATTTTTTGTCAATCTTTCCACAGCTTCCATTCAGAAAATTTTATTTCTGATAAAAATTGGTGCATTGCGAAAAACTTGCATTTGGGTTGTCAAAATTATAAATGTCCAAACAGTGTACAGGGAAGAACAAGAAATAGGAATTTTGATCAATAGTAAACTACCCTTATTTTGGACATTATAAAAAAAAAGTTTTTGATAATGTCGAAAATAAGGGTAGTGTACTCTTTATCAAATATTCCTATTTTTTGTTCTCCCCTGTAAACCGTTCGGATATTAAGAATGCTGACAACTCAAATTCAGTTTCTGCAATGCACCAATTTTTATTGAAAATAAAATTTTCTGACAAATGGATAGTAAAAAAAGTTTTCCATATGGTGCAAACTTTTTGAAACTCACTATATATATATATATATATATATATATATATATATATATATATATATATATATTATATATTTGACAAAAAATTTAGTTGTAGTGACGTCCTCAATAATAGGTAGTATTAGTAGTAGTAAACTACCAACTAAAACATCTCCCAAATCGCACATTGATACAAAAAATTGGGAACAATACTGATTGCTCGGTGACTAGCAATGAATCAGTTAGGAACTTGTCTCCATTGCGTCTGCATATCTGATAATTTAACATTGGTGTTTCAAGTATCAGTCACGTTTTATAATGTTCTTGAGCGTAATTTCCGGCTGTATGGAATCCATTTTTGTTATTTTTGAGCATACCCGGGACAATTAAATATTATTCTGAACTGCCTCCACGCACCAAATTGTTCAGATTGAAGAGCTTCACTGTATACTCGATTCACCTCAGAAATTCATATATTCAAGAAGTTTAAAAAAACAGTGATCAATGTACAGTGAATGAATCAATTCATTGATCATGAATTGTAAACATTAAAACATAATTTTATTATCCTGCAGCTCTGTAACTCATGCCTATTTTATCCTTGAGTTAGTACTTATTATATCTTATCAACCTGGTTGTTAGCACATACCTGTTCTCTAATTGACATTAAACCCGTAGAAATTTATTACTAATAGTGTTGAACATTGTTAACAAATTGAATTATTTCTTTCGTGTTTCCTTTCATGTCAACATGTCTTTCGGAAATGGATCAATGTTCTGGAGTAAATGGACATAAAAGGTCAGGTGGAGTTATTCGACAAATATAACGTTAAACTTTTAGTTCTCGTTGTGGATGGAGTAGTTGAGGAATTTCTTAGGATTAATGAGAGATATATTTCATCTTTGCAATGTCTCACAGATATCTTATCGATATATTTTTAATAATTTTCTCGAGTTTGGTTACGTTGAAATCTTCAAATTTTTTTCATTCAAAATTTTCAAAAAAAAAAAGGTTCATAGTGCTGCATACTGCTGAAAATGAGTATTCGTCAAACATTTTTAAAAATTCCATTAATTTATTTCTAAGCTAATCATCCGCCTACAGCTGTTTCATGGTTACCCAATCATCAGGACGGCTTGTGATCTTTTTTGAATTCGAACCAAATCTCTCAGAGCGCTTTCTTTCGTTATTTGTTTTGCGTTACTCTGAACGCACTAGAAGAACGAGTTTTGGTGTCGTGGATTGGCCTATACTGACATCTGTTGGTGACCTATCAATGTTGCACGAAATTTCGTGTCATTGAATTCCACTTCATTAGGTAAGCTTCTCCACAAATTATAGGTGTCACTTCTATAATTTTGTGCATTTCACATTTTTATCCTTGCCGGTAGGTATCAGCACTCTGAGAGATTTGGTTCGAATTAAAAAAAGACCAAAATTCGTCCTGATGATTGGGAAACCATGAAACAGCTGTAGGCGGATTGTGACTTTTTTGTAATCTCTTTCGTCATGAGGATATTATTTTCAATGAATCAACCTAAGTTGGGAACGATTGAAAAAAATAGGCCTGAATGCCAAATATACAGACAAACAGCAATAGATAAACAATTTGTATGTGCAATAAAAGACCTCGACAAAATTCCCCATAACTAAAGAATATCAGCTACTTTTCAATTATTCCAACTCTTAGTAAAATTATCATCTGGGAAGGTGTCTGACCTACTTACCTACTTTCGTTAATGAAAATAATGATGAAATGAAACAGTAGCTGAACTGTCTGAAAAATTCTCCAGAACCAATCTAAGAGCAATATTACCAGAGAAATCAGCAACATTAGGAGGGGAAATAATAAAACAGAAGTTCTTGAGAGCCGAAGAAAATAGCCGGAAAAATTAAAAATTCCAATTTAAAACTCAAAGAAGATAAAATGATATGAAAATCAAACAGTTTTGCGGACTATAATCTAGATTTTGAACGAGGTTTAACATACAACGGAATTCAGACCAGCATTCGGTAACCATAGTTCTTTATTATCTAGAGAAAGTTTCGTGAAGTTTAACGTGGAAAATGTACGTTAGCAGAAGAACAAGACTCAAAAACCATCAATAACTAGAAAATGTAATACTACAGAAAAGCCAATAAAGAAAAATCAGAATGTAATTTGAGAAGAACTAGTCAGTGTATTCTACATTTGTTCAACAAAAAAAGCAAACACGGTGAGACCGCTGCAGGTTACATTGGAAGAAATCGATATGGGATCTTTAAAGCAGGTATTTGATATTTCTACACCCATTTGGCATTTGAGAATGACAGCAAGCCAGAAAAATTCGATTGGGGATCTTCTAAGCAGCTATTTGATATCACTAAAACTATTTGGTGTTTGAGTATGCTAACAAGCCAGCAAAATTATGAAAAAATTGAATTTGCTCCCTGATACACTACGCCAACGTCTTTAAGGCTATGCAATTTGATTGATATGTAGAACCTCATATCATTGAAAAAGTTTATAGTGATCTTCAAAGATTTGGTCCAAACTTTAGCTGTGGCATTAGATATCTCCAAGGCGTTCGATCGAGTTTGGCACCAGGGACTCCTTGCCAAGCTTCCGTCTTATGGCTTGCCCCCTCAGCTGTGTTCTCTGCTTGCTAGTTTTCTCTCAAACAGGTCTCTCCATGTAGTGGTCGATGGAGTTTCATCTGACACTCTACTCATTAATGCTGGTGTTCCGCAAGGATCTATTCTCGCACCAACACTATTTCTACTTCACATCAACGACCTGTTGAAAGCAACTTCATGTCCAGTACACAGCTTTGCCGATGATAGTACCCTCCATACCGCTTTCTCTTCCAGGGCCCCTATATCAGCCCGTGAAACCAGAAATGAACGAGGAAGAAATGTTAATAATATAAATATGGACTTAGCAACAATTCTCGAGTGGGGATCTAATAACTTGGTAGAATTCAATGCAAACAAAACACAAGCATGTCTTTTCTCTAGAAAAGTCGATCTCACTGTGCCTAACATAACTTTGTCAGGAGTAACCATACCACTGAAGTCATCCATATCGATGCTTGGTATTACTATCAGCAATAACCTTTCCTGGGAAAATCACGTGAGGTCCATTGCCAAAAGTGCATCCCAAAAACTTGGTTTTCTGTTTCGTGCCAAGAGCTATTTCACCCCCAGTCAGCTGCTTATGATCTATAAGGCACAGATCCGACCCGTCCTGGAATACTGTTCCCATATTTGGAGCGCGGCACCTAAACATATCCTGAGGCTATTGGATTCTGTCCAAAAAAGGGCAATTCGTCTCGTCGGTGATGCCTCGCTTACAAACTCGCTCACTTGTCTGGAACACCGTAGAAAAGTTGGCGATTTGTCTCTATTTTATAGATATTTTCATGGGCGATGCTCTTCTGAAATATCAACAATCGTTCCTGCTTTGGCAGTCTCTTCGAGACTAACCCGTCAAGTTCAGTCATCACACCCCTTCGTGGTCACTTTGGAGACCTGCAGAACATCACTTTCCAAAGACTCGTTCATCCAACGAACAGCGAGGCTTTGGAACTCATTGCCTAGGGAGGTGTTCCCCGAGGCATACAACCTCCAGAAATTTAAGAAGAACACCAACTCCTACCTTCTTTCCCTTGGTTACCACGATGTTCTCTGAACATTACAGGATATCCCTTTTCGTGGAAACCAGAACATTAAAAAAAAAAAATCGAAATTTCATTAATAATCATAACGCTACTTCCCAAACAGTCGCAAACACTTTTTTTTTACAAAAATCTGGTGACATTGGTCGATTATTTACCCAGTTATTAATAGTTATTTTCTGTTCTGTTATTATAATGAACGTGCGTACATTCTCGACTTTCGTTAGACTTGCAAAAATGCCCCACACCTCCCCGCTCTGAAAAAATATCTACTGGATAGCCTGAAGTCTCTATAAAAACATATCAAAAATTTACTTATCATACTTGCACTTTTTTTAAAATATTTAATTAATTGTGAGCCTCTGCAAGAGTGTATCAAAAACGCATCGAATGTATTTTGATCCAAAATGAACGTCATCATTTTGTAGATGTGACTGTCTATATTATAAACAATATTTCAGAAGATTTTCGGTACTGATTTTGCTAATTAAAGTTAAACATTGAAAAAGTCATCATTTAAAACTTTTGATCCAATGCCAAAGTTATCTCTTTTGAAACCAACCCCTTTGCGACAAATTTTCCTATGGTTCTCGTGAGCTTTCAAAACAATTCAGCAAAAAGAAGGCTTAAATCCGATTTTATTATTTAACCACCTCTTCTGAATACTACCCCTTTGTGTTTTTTATAGTTTTTCCATGATTCTCGTCAGACGTAGAAGCACTTCCGCGCGCGAAAAAAAGGCTCGAATCTGACTTTTATTTTCGAGCCACCCCTTTGTGACTAGATTTTTTAAATATTTTTCCCATGATTCTTGTCAGTCTTAGAAGCGATTCCTCGAAAAAAGACGCGAATCTGATCTTTTCTTTGAACCACCCCTTCTAAAAACCACCTTTTCTGACAAGTTTTTTCAATATTTTTCCCATGAATCTCGTCAGCCTTAAAAGAATTCGCGAAAACAGGCTGAATCTGTTTTTTGTCGGACCACCCCCTTTTAAAACCACCCCTCTTTTTTTTTATTTTTACCATGATTTTCGTCAGCCTTCAGAGCAATTTCGCGAATAAAAAAGACTCAAAACTGTTTTTTTTTTTCAGCCAACCTTCCTAAAAACTACCCATTTAATTTTTTTTTTATTTTCTTCATGATTTTTGACACCCAAAGATGCGATTTAGCAAAAAAAAAATATTAGTTCCGTTTTTTTCGTCATGGGGACTACTGTGCAGCGTATAGATTTTTGAAGCCTTTCCTACCACTTTTCAAAAGTGCGTTCAAGTAATGAAAGCATGGAAAAAATAAAACTTCGTAGTTTTTGGTATTTATCTTTTGAGCCCTCGACGGATACGAACACATTTGAAACCTCTTTGAATCGATTTTTCACCACATTCCTCTTACATAATCATAATTCTACAACAATATTTCCAGATGAAAAATATCTATCGATACATCCTTTCGGTATATTCGATACTCCTCTTGTCGGCAAAGTTGATAGAGATTAAAATCGTGTTTTGTGTCTGATAAGCCTCGTAAAAACGTGGCTTCGACCCACGACGCAGACGAACAAAATATTAGGATACCCGCCCCTTTAATAACATACAAGCGAATTCTGGGCTATAACAAATTGATGTGGGACGATTTCGATGTTCCTTCTTGTTCGTAGAGTGTCAGCGGTTGGATCTACAGTTCACTGAAATAAAACCAAAATACAGTTGGCTCTATCTCATAAACGAAACATTTCAGCAGATAATGAGGCCAAAGAACACGAGGGAAAAAATCAACCGGTGGTTAAAAATACATACTATATGGAACTGGTACGGAGATAATAAACACCATAGTTAATCTGATATACAAGGTGTTCAGCGAGGGGGAAACAACTATCCAAAATATGTACACCATAATTAAATATCTGATAATGAACAATATTTAAAATATATTTAGGATAATGATTTAATGTACTGAAAATGTATTTACTGAAGGTATTCAAAGTACTAGATATGTATTGAAAATATTGAAATATACTAAGGTATTGAAAATCTGGAAATATACTAGGTTTGAAATGTAATGATAATAAATGGAACATATAGTGAATATAATATTTGGGGTAGTTAAGTTAATAAAAACGTGATGAAACTATTGAACTAAAGGAATCAACGATTTTGGTATAATTTACCCCGTGTTTTTGAGTGTATATCTGTTGAATAAAAGTTTTCTAGTTATTGGTGCATATTGTTATATTTCAGTCAAAAATCCTTCATTTGAGGATCAGGGAAAATAACTGAAAAATAAAAAGTAGACCAAACTAAATATTTATTAATAAATAAAATAAATAATATATAGTCATATAATAAATAACGGTTTAAATGTCAAACTAAAATTAAAAGGAATGCTGATAAAACATCAGATCCACTCTAGGAAAAATTTACCAGAAAAAAGTCCAATGTTCTTATGCCTACACTGAAAAAACAGTTTATTCATAGTCAACTAAATTAATTAACAACTAATAAATTATTTATTCAAATAATTTATAACAATGATATTACAAATAACACGAAAAAAAACGTAATTATTTTGTATCTGTTAATATGACTTATTCACTTTAAATAAACATAAAATAAATAAAAATAGGGGATAATTGATTTTTCACTTATGAACATTGGCACACACATACGTAGTTGACAATGACAGATCGCTACTGACATTATTTCTGTTCCACATCCGTCAAAACAATTATATTCTATGAGAGGATGGAATGATATACAAAGTAATGGAATGAACTAACCAGAACAACAAAAATAATTTATATTACAACAAATAGTAAAAGTAGATAATCATATTATTTAACTGGTAATAGTTGAAGTAAGGTGGGAAAAATTTTGGAAGTAATCAAAAAACAAGTAGGTAGTAATTAGTATATTTTAGCCATAAAGAATAGAAAAATAAAAACTTTTTAACAAAAAATTAAACCGACGAAATACGGAACTGAAAAGTAAAAAATAAAATAAACCTTCTTAGTCTCAGTAACTAAGCTCCTAAACTAATGTAAGTAACTAATTTTGAGTCGGCGCCAAACAAACAATCAACGAACATCATTGAATTACTTCAAAAAAATCATCAGAATGTCACCACGCAACTCGATGCCATCATTTTACGCCTTACCTAATTCATGTGCCTGTTTGTTTGGCGCCTACTCAAAATTAGTTACTTACATTAGTTTAGGAGCCTAGTTACTGAGACTAAGAAGGTTTATTTTATTTTTCAATTTTCAGTTCCGTATTTCGTCGGTTTAATTATTTGTTGAAAAGTTTTTTTAGTTAATGTTACTCATTCTTCCATTTTGCCTGATTCATTTCTAACACTCGATCGACTGTAAGTTTCAGATTATATAATATACAAACACGTAAGTGAGTATATTGAATTTGGATACATCTGATCGGGAAAAAATTAAAGCGATTGATAGTTTACTGTGAAATATGGGTGTTGTAGCTCGATTGTGAGCACGCGCCATCTGAATACTTTTAGTTAAGGAAAACATATTTTTTGTGTGTGTGAAGTTTTCTCCGCCATTTTTCTACTTTCCTCCAAGGGTTGTGTGTGTATTGTATAGCTGTGTGGTCTGCGAAAGATGTAATGTAGCCCATGAATTGATTTGTAGCAAGCTGAACACTATGAACAGTATTGGGCCAAGCACAGTGCCTTGCGGGATGCCAAAGTCCGATGTTTTGGGCTCGCTGATGGTGTCATCAATTTGAACGTGTTGTATCCTTTGTCTCAAATATGATTCCATCATTCGGAGTGCCACACCCCTGAAAGCAAGGTCTTCGAGGACAAGTAGAAGCTTTTTGTGTTCCACCGTGTCGAAGGCCTTGGCCAGGTCTAAAAATACGCATATTGTGGCTTTACTGTTGCCTAGGTCATCATTAGTTCCATATTTTAAATAGCACGAATCCCAGTTATGGAACGATATCATCGATCTTCAACTGGGACATTTTACTGGAAACTTTTGAAAATTGAACGAACGACTTTTCCAATCAAGACTTTCCTTTCCCAGTAATAGCCGTTATCTCTAGAATAAGAGTCCTCGTCCCAGTCCCACATGTCGTCCAATAGCCCCATAAATCCCACCCCACACAGTGGCGGTCGAAATTATCTATTTGACCATCCGAGCAGGCCTTGCTGCCGACCAGCAGATTACCGTGCAGATATTTAGTAAGAGCGGAGAGTTATGGTCATCCGGTATCATTTTGCGGTGCAAAACGGACATTATGGGGACATTATCGGTTAATTTACGATTCGTTTTGGTGTTTGTTAGCCGTGAAAGCGATTAAAAATTAATATATGCCCGGAAATGGTGGGCTCCGCCAGGATCGATTGTTTGCATGTGGATTAGTGGATATACTCGTATTGAAAATCGCAGTGATGAAAGAAGAGCCTCAAGATTTATTTTAGAATGCATTTTAATCAGGAAATGGCAACCGTTGGATTTTTCAAAATTTTAATAATAATAATGATTCTGGTTAACAAATGATTATAACACATGATATTTTCATATCATTTATTAGTAAAGCTACTCTTACTCAGAATGTGAGAGATAATACCTACATGGCAAAATTCACTTCTGTCATCCACCAGTAGTTTTTATTAAAAAAAACTATTCGCAGAATGACGTGAGAAAGAGAAGGAAAAGAGAGATAATAGAGAAAATAAACAATAGGACCAGATTGGCGTAAGTAGTTAATAAGATTTAAATAGATTTATGCGTTTCATTTATTTATTTGGAAAGTATTCATGGATAATATGAAAGAGAACATAATAATAATAATACTTTGATCGAAAAACCAAGAGTTTGTTATTTATGAGCTATCATTGAGGAAAGGAAACTCGACATGAGGATTGTCTCAAAACATTCAACCAGGTGGGAGGGCATCATTTTCAGCAGCCACATACGTTTTTTGAATTAGGGTCGTTTTTCAATATCCATCAGATGTTCAATGTCCAGCGTGGCTTTAGCCGGTGAAGTAGTTGTTTTCTGTTAGATATTACCAAACAATAACTTCATTTTTATCGTGGATTTTTCAATTTACAACAAATTATTTTTATTCAATTGAGAATGTTTCATTTTTTAACATACATAAATACATACTTGAAAATGTAGAAGTTAAATAAAAGCTTGTAATAATAATAATAACCAGTACGAGAGCTCTTCTGAAGTAGGTTCATAGGAGGCTATAGTAGTATATATATATATATGTATATATATATATAAATATATATATATATATTTATATATATATATATATATATATATATATATATATGGCTTGACGGCCATTGATAAGTACTCGAGATCTTTTCTATCGTCCTAACACTATCATTAAATTAAGGGAAAAAACGATTCACAAATATGCGGCGATACCTATGTCCTCAAATAGCTCAGTTGATTAGAGCGTCTGACTAGAGATGAGAAGGTCGTGGGTTCGAATCCCGCTTGGGGATGTTTTTTTTCCTTTAATTTAATAATTTGTCTGATATGGCACAATTTTTCCTTTCATGTATATATATATATTTATATATATATATATATATATATATATATATATATATATATATATATATAATGTAAGTAACTAATTTTGAGTCGGCGCCAAACAAACAATCAACGAACATCATTGAATTACTTCAAAAAAATCATCAGAATGTCACCACGCAACTCGATGCCATCATTTTACGCCTTACCTAATTCATGTGCCTGTTTGTTTGGCGCCTACTCAAAATTAGTTACTTACATTAGTTTAGGAGCCTAGTTACTGAGACTAAGAAGGTTTATTTTATTTTTCAATTTTCAGTTCCGTATTTCGTCGGTTTAATTATTTGTTGAAAAGTTTTTTTAGTAAATGTTCCTCATTCTTCCATTTTGCCTGATTCATTTCTAACACTCGATCGACTGTAAGTTTAAGAATATATAATATACAAACATGTAAGTAAGTATATTGAATTTGGATACATCTGATCGGAAAAAAATCAAAGCGATTGAAAGTTTACTGTGAAATATGGGTGTTGTAGCTCGATTGTGAGCACGCGCCATCTGAATACTTTTTAGTTAAGGAAAACATATTTTTTGTGTGTGTGAAGTTTTCTCCGCCATTTTTCTACTTTCCTCCAAGGGTTGTGTGTGTATTGTATAGCTGTGTGGTCTGCGAAAGATGTAATGTAGCCCATGAATTGATTTGTAGCAAGCTGAACACTATGAACAGTATTGGGCCAAGCACAGTGCCTTGCGGGATGCCAAAGTCCGTTGTTTTGGGCTCGCTGATGGTGTCATCAATTTGAACGTGTTGTATCCTTTGTCTCAAATATGATTCCATCATTCGGAGTGCCACACCCCTGAAAGCAAGGTCTTCGAGGACAAGTAGAAGCTTTTTGTGTTCCACCGTGTCGAAGGCCTTGGCCAGGTCTAAAAATACGCATATTGTGGCTTTACTGTTGCCTAGGTCATCATTAGTTCCATATTTTAAATAGCACGAATCCCAGTTATGGAACGATATCATCGATCTTCAACTGGGACATTTTACTGGAAACTTTTGAAAATTGAACGAACGACTTTTCCAATCAAGACTTTCCTTTCCCAGTAATAGCCGTTATCTCTAGAATAAGAGTCCTCGTCCCAGTCCCACATGTCGTCCAATAGCCCCATAAATCCCACCCCACACAGTGGCGGTCGAAATTATCTATTTGACCATCCGAGCAGGCCTTGCTGCCGACCAGCAGATTACCGTGCAGATATTTAGTAAGAGCGGAGAGTTATGGTCATCCGGTATCATTTTGCGGTGCAAAACGGACATTATGGGGACATTATCGGTTAATTTACGATTCGTTTTGGTGTTTGTTAGCCGTGAAAGCGATTAAAAATTAATATATGCCCGGAAATGGTGGGCTCCGCCAGGATCGATTGTTTGCATGTGGATTAGTGGATATACTCGTATTGAAAATCGCAGTGATGAAAGAAGAGCCTCAAGATTTATTTTAGAATGCATTTTAATCAGGAAATGGCAACCGTTGGATTTTTAAAATTTTAATAATAATAATGATACTGGTTAACAAATGATTATAATATATGATATTTTCATATCATTTATTAGTAAGGCTACTCTTACTCAGAATGTGAGAGATAATACCTACATGGCAAAATCTCACTTCTGCTCATCCACCAGCACCAGTAGTTTTTATTAAAAAAAAAACTATTCGCAGAATGACGTGAGAAAGAGAAGGAAAAGAGAGATAATAGAGAAAATAAACAATAGGACCAGATTGGCGTAAGTAGTTAATAAGATTTAAATAGATTTATGCGTTTTATTTATTTATTTGGAAAGTATTCATGGATAATATGAAAGAGAACATAATAATAATAATACTTTGATCGAAAAACCAAGAGTTTGTTATTTATGAGCTATCATTGAGGAAAGGAAACTCGACATGAGGATTGTCTCAAAACATTCAACCAGGTGGGAGGGCATCATTTTCAGCAGCCACATACGTTTTTTGAATTAGGGTCGTTTTTCAATATCCATCAGATGTTCAATGTCCAGCGTGGCTTTAGCCGGTGAAGTAGTTGTTTTCTGTTAGATATTACCAAACAATAACTTCATTTTTATCGTGGATTTTTCAATTTACAACAAATTATTTTTATTCAATTGAGAATGTTTCATTTTTTAACATACATAAATACATACTTGAAAATGTAGAAGTTAAATAAAAGCTTGTAATAATAATAATAACCAGTACGAGAGCTCTTCTGAAGTAGGTTCATAGGAGGCTATAGTAGTATATATATATATGTATATATATATATAAATATATATATATATATTTATATATATATATATATATATATATATATATATATGGCTTGACGGCCATTGATAAGTACTCGAGATCTTTTCTATCGTCCTAACACTATCATTAAATTAAGGGAAAAAACGATTCACAAATATGCGGCGATACCTATGTCCTCAAATAGCTCAGTTGATTAGAGCGTCTGACTAGAGATGAGAAGGTCGTGGGTTCGAATCCCGCTTGGGGATGTTTTTTTTCCTTTAATTTAATAATTTGTCTGATATGGCACAATTTTTCCTTTCATGTATATATATATATATATATATATATATATATATATATATATATATATATATATATATATATATATATATATATATATATATATATAATATATATATATATATATATATATATAATGTATATATATGTATAATATATATCATCAAATTTGTAGCAGCATTTGGCGATAATAGTTTTTAATTAGCTAGTTATTTACTGAATTTGAGAATTTGAAGGAAGTTGTATGTTGGAGAATGAACCAATACCAACTTGTACTAAAAACAATAGATTATTCCACACAAATATTTAAGGAAAGTCGTTGAAATCCACATTTTTTGCACAAAAACAGAAAGGAGCACCAACAGACTGGTGCAGGTTTTTGTTAGATGAAGGAACTTTAAATCTGGTGATTAATATTTCAACATATGAATCCAGGATATATAATTATGACTCCTAGATGGAACAGAACAGAAATCAACTGTTTGAATATTGAAAAGTTGTGAAAGAAAACATAATAACTGTGAAGTAAATCACCCAGTGTTCGACACCTGACCAGTCAATGACACTTTCAAATTGGTGTGCTGAAATAAAATTTTACCGAAGTTTATGATCTGAAGATAGTTGTCTTTCCCGTTATATGCAGCACCTATGGAACAAATTGCCTAGCATTATTCTGCGCCACTCCATCATAGCATGTGGCTCAAACTAATAAGGGCATCATTACTGCAGATTTGTGTTTATTGTTGACATTATTAAGGAGGTATAAAAAATATTTAGTGAAACATCCAGTCTGTATCTTTCATGCATTTTCTATTATATTTCCAGTGAAGTATTATACAGAAATGGAAAAAAATATTGAGTCTAAGAGCAAAAATGAAGTGTTAATTGTCGATAAATTATAAAAACTTTTTAACAAAAAATTAAACCGACGAAAAAATCATTGAAAAGCAAAAAATAAAATAAACCTTAGTCTAAATGATAATTGAGCTCCTAAACTAATGTTAGTAACTGATTTTGAGTCGGCGCCAAACAAACAATTATGAAAGAAGTCATCAAAACGCAGCCATGCATCTCGCTGCCATCATTTTACGCTTCACCTAATTCAATTGCTAGTTAGTTTAGGAGCTCAATTATCATTTAGACTGAGGTTTATTTTATTTTTTGCTTCTCAGTTGATTTTTTCGTCGGTTTAATTTTTGGTTAAAAAGTTTTATTTTTTACTTTTTAGTTCCGTATTTCGTCGGTTTAATTTTTTGTTAAAAAGTTTTTGTTTTACAATTTTTTGTGGCTGAAATCTACCAATTACTACCTACTTATTTTTTTATTACTTCCAAAATACTTACCCACCTTACTACAACTATTACCAGTTAAATAATATGATTATCTACTTTTACTATTTGTCGTAATATAAATTATTTTCGTTGTTCTGGTTAGTTTATTTCATTACTTTGTATATCATTCCATCCTCTGATAAAATATACTGATTTTGACGGACCAAGAATAATGTCAGTAGCGATCTGTCATTGTCAACTACGTATGTGTGTGCCAATGTTCACTAGTGAAAAATCAATTATCCCTATTTTTCTACCCGTAAGGATGTCTAATTCCTTTCGAAATCCAAATATAAGGTATACCCATCTATTAAAAAAAGAATCATCAAATCGAAGACCCAGTACAAAGTTATGCCTGATAGAATCGGTTAACGGACCAGAATTCAGAAGGTGAGTGATCAATATCCTTCATTTCGCTACCCTTAGGGGTGGATTCATCTTTTAAATTCAAATGGGACCAAATTCGAAGTACACCCTATCCACTGAAAAAAGAATTATCGGAATCAGACGCCTCAGTAAAAAGTTATGCGTGATCATACATAAAAAAATATGATGGAAAAACACAAAATATACGGGTCGAATAGAGAACCTCATCCTTCTTGGTTTCGTCGGTTAAAAAATCGGGTGCCACTAGTCATTGACATTGTGAATCATAAGAAATTTTTTGGTGATTGGGCTGCTTGTAAATCTCCATTGAATTACGATATTGCCAATAAGAGTCCTTTTTTACAATACCTAGTTATTGTCAGAATATGTGATATATAATTGAATTGAATACTTTCGCTTCCCCACCCTTGAATGCAGCTCTTGAGAGAGGAATGAATTTGTCTAGTGTAGCCGAGTTTAACATTTTTTTTCATAAATGCAATGGGAAAATATACTGCCTAATGAGACCACCTAATATTGTGACCGCAATGGGGGAAATATTCTACTTCACTGAATATGTGTAATTGCTAAACGTCATTATACTGATTTCCCTCTGAAGATACGGAGATAAACTTTGGTTAAACTGAAGCTATTTTCCGTAATATCCATCTGACCTTTCATTATACTATTTCAAAGGACCAGCTGCTAGTAGTTTGAAGTATATAATGAACGAGACAAAGAGGAATATGGATGGATAGATAGAGATTGGTTACAGCCAATGGATATCGCGGCATTGAGACCCCTAAAAAATAACTGAAAAAAAAAGTTCGAAATTAGCGAATTAAAGTACTGGAAAACTCTCTGCTCCATCCTGGACAATTTGGGTTCAGGTTGAATCGATCAACAGCTGAAGCTATTACAAATGTTGTATCAAGATGAAGGCTTGGAATTGGAGGAACATTCTTTCTAACGCTCACAAAAGCGTTTGATTGCGTGTGAGATGATATACTACTCATAAAGCTTTTTTGTTATGGTATTTGGGGGCTTCCTCTGAATTTTTTCAGTCCTATGTGGTATATCACTGTCTGTTTTGACAAACGGTGTTGAATCAAATTTGGGGAAACTCATACATGGGGTGCCTCAAGGCTCTATCTTGAGACCGATTCTATTTATTGTATACATAAATAACCTTAATCATCATATTTCGCCCAAAAATCGTATATATTCAGACAAGAACTCTACTGGAAGTGCCATGTTGAAAAATTGGCGAGTAAATTATCTAGTGCTACGTTTTTTATTCGTAGACATTCTTAGGTCCAGCAAATTTGGACTTTTCCATACTCATTTGACCTATGGAATCGTTTTGTGGGGCAATTCGAGACACTCAAATACAATTTTCATTCTCCAAAAAAGGATCATTCGTTTGTTAGCAGGAGCGGGCTACATAGATCACTGTCGTGCTCTTTTCATACGGCATCAGATCATGCCACTTTCAAGTACTTATATTTACTACTATCTTCCTGCAATTATAAAAACAGAGCGGATCATGTTCTACAATCTGACTAACATCAGTATCATATGAGATCAGGAAATTTGCTGAGTGCGCCATTATACAGACTTTCAGTGTCCCAAAAAATTATCTGAATGTACAACAAGCTACTTTACTCTATACATTCTGAAGAAACGTCCTCAAGAAATCTGAGAAAACTTTCTGCGTGCAGAAATAATTGAAAACAGAATTAGGGTGAAGTGGGGTGAGTGTAATCAGAAAAAAGATAGTTACACTTTAAATTATAATATCAAGGTACCCAAAATAGATACGTTCCTGATTTTTTACAGTAATACTACGTATCTAATTGTTAAAAAACTGGACATAGTGTATTTTTTATAAACGAATATAATAACTTATGTTCGCTGATCACATTTACCCCAGCATTCGGGTCAAATGTAATCATGGTTTGTAATTTCCATATGCATCGTATGCAAATGTAATAAAGTATGAATGATGCAGTTTCACCAAAAAAAAATTAGCCTAATAGCTCAATTTATAAGGATGTTAAAAGTTTTTTTGTGGAATGAATACAATTCGTATGTTTGTCTTAGACACACGTTTATTGAAATATGTGAACATAACAAACTGTACAATATAGTTTTTTCCTTTTATTTTACATTATATGTAGCGAAGGATACTGGAAAAATTCATTATCCTCTTCGTCCTAAATTTGGTTCTGGTAAAACTAATTTGATGCCTGGTGCAGACACTGAGTGATGGTCAATTTGTTCAGACCAATGTTCAGGTCAACAAAATCAAAGGTTGTGATTCTTCATCAAATGCTATTATTTGACCAACATAAAAAATTATATTTTTCTTTCCTTTGAATGGGACCAGAAGCCAATTTCTAACATCAGGTTGTTTCGAGTCATTGAGTAACAATTCGTCTTGTTTCCGGGCTTCTTCTTCTCCATCTAACCTTTGTGAATAGGAGTCAGGAGAGGAAGATCTCCTGACTCACTGTGGCTCAGAAATTGGCTTCGTCCTATTCATAAGAAGAACTTCATAGAATAATATTTTTGGGCTTATTTTTTCTTGATTACTATCGTTTCGGACGTCCATCGTCTTAATGGATTTAAAAGGTTTTCACGACGTTTCGAATGCTTGTATCTGCAATCGTCTTCAGGTGAATACTGCAGGAGTACTACAGGTGAATACTTATTTTTTCTTGTTTCAAATGTTTTCTTTTTTGCTAGATCCTTTGCTTTTCTTTTTTATCTTGCTCTGCCTTTTTAATTTTTTCTATATTTTCCTATGCTGTGATAATTTCAGTTCCAGAAGCTCCTTTTTTTATTTTTTATTTCTCATGAGGTAGGGGGGATTGTCTTACGGTGTCTAGCAACAAAGATGATGCTTCTACTTGTCTCTTGCTGTTTGCTTGTGCTTGGCTCATCATCATTTTCTTGTGAGGCAGATTGTGCAGTTTTTAAATGTTCTTTGAATGAAGTGAAGTGGAAAAAATTTAAATCTAGGCTGGGGGCAAATGTAATCAATGATTATATTTACCCCAATCTCCGTGATTACACTTACCCCATATATATTTTTTGGTGGGTAAACGTAATAACTATTATTTTTCTTTTTTTGGCATCCAAATCGAAATCTGCAGCAGAATCCGATTCCTTGTTGGAAACAATCTGAGGAAGCAAAATACCACAACTTCATTGAATTATTTGTTTAAGCAATATGAAATGAAAAATTACAATCGATACTCGCACAAGAGAAAATACAGGGAGATCTATAAATAACTAACATTTTCAACTAGGACCTTGAAAAGGATTAAAAACATAAAATAAAGGCAAAAAATTAGTTGCACTTTCAAATTTTGGATAGAAAAAATTCAAAAACGATAATAAAAAATTTAGGAAGTGCCTGATTACACTTGCCCCATGATTACGCTTACCCAACTTAACCCTAGTAAGAATAAAGTTGTAAAGAAGCAAGAAAATAAATAAATTACATGCTCCATGCAAGAAGTAAGATTTTTTTAACAATTATTATGATCCATATTCTACCAATGCACTTTATATAACTAAGTACAGACATGCACAATGAGGGAATCCATTCATACTATGTGAGGATATAAAAGTATTCACACTCGAACTGTTTCACGCATTCCGAGACTTCATTATATCCCAAGTATTTCCTGTGTCAGTAAATATGGTCTCAGATTGTTTCGTTTTGATAATATAGCATTCTTCGATCATTTGAAGTGGGGTAAATATTTGATCTGTTAGAAAGAACCATTTCTGATGGTTGTATTGATTCTTTCGAAGGTTTTGTTGAGTTTATTTCGTCAAATACTGACTCATTCAATGGCAATGCATGTTGTTGACTTGAGATTGGACTCATGATCAGGGACAGGCATAAAAATATTTCTCTACCTGAAATAAATATCCACATATACAGGGTAGTTCTTGATGAGAGTTGAGAGATCCCAAAATTTACCATTGGAATATTCACCAGGTTCAAGTGAATTCCTTTTTCATTTTCACACCTATACATTTTTCGAGAGCTTTGACTTTATGAAATTGTTTTTTTTAGTGAAAATTGTTCAATCAAGTTACTGCTAGAAAAAATATCTACTACTTTTGTCAAATGGAAACCTCCCTTCCATCTAATTGTCTTAAAAAGTTATAAATAATCTGTTTTTTATATACAAAGCATCGAAAATAGATCTTACGTATAATCATGAAGAATAAACAAGGTGTGATTAGAGTAATTGTATTGGTTTTTTTCTGGTAGAATCATAAGTAGTGAATTTCTAGTAAAGATGTCAAATTCTTATCATATGGGCAGATTCATTTTCACAATATATCAAATATTTGACTTATATATCTCCGAAACCTTTCATGCCTAACCATGGAAGACATATTCGTTTGGGAGAACTACAGAATCAACATTGTAGGACAAGAACATCAAGAAACTAAGATATGCTGACGATCCAGTTTTCATAACCAATCAGAATAAAACAAATTTCAAAACACTCAAAGTGGAAATAAGAAGAAGTTGGACAAAAATAATTCCCCTTATATAGCAAACCATTCTGGCTGAAAGATTGGCCCTGGGGACAGAGATACAGGATGGCCACCCACGGCCTCGAAAACTCAATGTCCCTACGGTTTGGCTTCCGACTAAAAAGGTCCACCATTATGCGATCGAAAAAAATCTCAATAGGGCCAAAGAACGGACTTCAATATGGAATGGGCTGGCTCATTTTTATAGATGTAAGAAATGCGTTCAATACCCCAAAGTGGCACATTATTTTGGGAAACTTCAAAATGTTACTGATAATCAGCTATTCAACCAGTATAGTAGGATAAAGGGTGCCAAAAGGCTCTATAATAGGCCCTACTCCGTCTGACCCTGCCACCAAACTGATACTCCGCGGTATATATATATACAGTGTGACACACTTAAGATGAAGACACCCCCGCATTTTAGTCATTTTTGAAATCATAGATTTGATTTTTGGTACAGACGTAGACCTTCATGGGCCGAACTTTTCGCAATTCTCAGCCCGAGTGACAGCCAGCCTACTGCTATCCCGCGAAAAGGGCAAATTCTAGATATTTTGCTTCGCGTTGGAGATACCGAAAAAAGTTATTTACAAAAGTTGCTTAGAAATCCATTTTGACCCTAAATACCGAATTTCAATGCAAAATTCGAATTTTGAATTTTTTTGTAATTTTCATATTCAAGTCCGATTTTCAATTAATGGTTCTGAATAAGAAGCTACGAAAACAATAAATTCGTCATAATGTAGGAATAAGAATAAAAAACCTAATATTCACTATGAAAAAAATTAAATTTTGATTATTAGTTCAAAATTAATATCGGAAGTCAGTTTCAAATATTGTCTCTCTCAACTGGTCCGCCCTCAATTCTGATACATTTTTCAATTCTTTTTCTATTATTATTGGCCACTCTTCTAAGTTCTGGAATACATATTTCACGGCAGGCTTGCCTTATTCTCTCACAAAGTTCTTGTCGATTTCGTGGCCTAGACTTATAAACCTTATTCTTGACAGTTCTCCAGAAGTAAAAATCCATTGGTGTTATGTCAGGAGAGCGAGGAGGCCATTGTTCATATGGGCTATTTCAACCAATCTAACGTAATGGAAAATGTTCGTTTAACCACTCTCGAACCATCGAAGAATTATGAACGGAAGCTCCATCTAGCTGAACGTACATCTCTTGTCGCACATTGAGGGGTAGATTTTCAATGATTTCCCATAATCCATTATAAAAAAAATGCAATATTCGTTCATGGTATTATTGAAGAAAAAAGGTCCAATTATTTTGTCGCCTAAAATACCACAACATACATTAACTTTTTGAGAGTATTGGTCCTTACAGTTTATAACCCAGTGGGGATTTTCGGTAGACCAGTATCTGCAATTTTAAGCAGATACTATTCCATTGGTAGTGAATATAGCCTCATCAGTGAACAAAATTTTTCTTAGGAAATTTATATCATTTAAAAAAATTCCTTGGGCCCAATAGCAGTAATCTGATCGTTTATATTCGTCACCTTCTTTCAATGTGTGCAAGAACTTTGGTTGAAAAGGTTTGATTTTATGACGAACGAGACGTCTTCTGATTTTCTCTCTACTCAAATTTAATTGCTCAGACCTTTCACGCGAACATTTTGGGATTGGCACGAGCTGAAGCTAAGATATTATCATCAACATGGTACCTTCGATTTTGATGTGGATTGTCAATAGCTGGACGATTCTTTAATACACTTTCGGTTTGAGTAAAAGTTCATTCACGGAGGCTGCCGTTCCATGTCAAATACGATTTCGTTACGGATGTCTTCGGTTAAATTCATGAGCAACTTGTCTGCTACTTCGAGCACCATCACCAAATAACCTTATTATTTCAATTTTTTCTCGTAAATTAAGTCGTTCAATGGGCATTTGGTATGAATAGTTCATTTGTTTCCATGACACTCTAGCCCAAATTGAAACACACACACACAAAATATGAGACTTCTTTGAAACAATGAGAATGACAATTTTCCATCCAAAATTAGGCAAATGGTATTATTCGCAACCAATCTTAAATAGAAAATTGAAAAATTCTTCAAAATTGGAGACAGGCTAGTAAAGGAGACTAAATTCGATTAACTTACATTTGATAAAATAATAATTTTCAATTTTAGTTATTTCAATACGTTCATTTCATTGATTTTGACTATTTTATCATTTCTGTAGCTTCTTATTCAGAACCATTAATTGAAAATCTGACTTGAATATGAAAATTACAAAAAAAATGTAAATTCGAATTTTGCGTTGAAATTTGGTATTGATTTCTAAGCAACTTTTTCAAATAACTTTTTTCGATATCTCCAACGCGAAGCAAAATATCGAGAATTTTCCCTTCTCGCGGGATCGCAGTAGGCTGGGTTTATGGCTGTCACTCGGGCTGAGTATTGCGAAAAGTGCGGCCCATGAAGGTCTACGTCTGTACCAAAAATCAAATCTCTGCTTTCAAAAATGACTAAAATATAGGGGTGTCTTCATCTTAAGTGTATATATATATATATATATATTTATATATATCCAAGCTTTCGGAAATGTTTATTTCCATCATCAAGGAGATACTTTGTTGAGGTTGGTTTCAATGATGTTAAACATATTCATCTAACGTAGTGATACAACAGAATAAAACGTAGATCAAGGAATAAAACAAAGTTCAAAGTTGTAATCCATATAGTGAGCTACCGCGGACACCACATTTTAAGGCATAACTGAAAACCCTCCGTTCAGATCTTTTTAAAAAACTACTATATTATTGAAAGGTATGTAACAAGTTTCATAAAAATTTTTTAAGACGCGTAGCCATACAGTTATTTATTTATTGTTATAAGAAGTTTCTGAATTATTGAGTATGAGAAGTGCAAGATGGTGAAGGCTGAGAATCGTGGCAACGCCTCAAGCTATCGCTCGTGATTCAAATAAACGAGAGCGCGAGGGTCTTGCTGTTTTGAATTGAATTGTATTTTGGAACGCACATATTTATGAATAATAATTGTGCATAATTGCGTTAATTTATACTGATGCATTTTAAACATATTACAATGGAAATAGATATAAAATAAAATGTAGTTTTAACGAGTAACGGCAAAAAACAGTGCATAAATTTTATTGCATTCATACATTTGTACAACACATGTACGTATAATATAATTCGAATAATTTTAAACATAAACACAAATTATTCAGATTTCTAACAGGCTAATAAAATATAACGTATAAATCTACAAAAAATATAAACAACAATGAATGTAATATTATTTATTCTTAACTATTATACTAAGTAATCACTTGATTGACTAAACATTTATTTTTAATTCATTAATGATTTTAGTTAATGCTTTCCTATTTTTAGTAACTCTAGGTTTTCCATTCTCCAATTTTTCAGTCGTGACTAATCACAGCTTCTTCTCCTTCATCGTGATACATTTGTTTCAGAAAATGGTATGTTATATTTTGTTGCGCAATTTTTTCCAATAAATCCCGTGATATAACATTTTTAAGGCACCTAAATTGGGTAAACAACGAGATATTCTTTCGTTCTCAAGTCGCTCTGAAATACATTCTTTATATGATTTCATGTATGTTGATAAGTCTGACTCTTTACCAATAAAACTTACTAATTTCTGTAAAATGTGTACATCATAGGTACATCACTTCGTGGAAATTATCTGATATTTCGTTTGGTATTAAATCTTTGGCTAATTTTGCCTAGCTGGAACATTCCTAGCGAGTAAATTTGGAGTTGTAGATAAATTTAAAAATTCTTTAAATGCTACCAAACAATTTACTGAATTTTGTGAATCGACTTGTACATCATTCAAATATATTTGTCCAGAAATTGTACTCAATCCCGTAACTTTTGTCGCCACAGGATTGATCTGCTTCGTAGGACTAACATATATATTAAATTCTCTATTCTCACATTTGGCGGCGATTTGTAAAATGTCATCAGTCATGCATAATCCAGATGTTTCTAAATCAAAATAAACAATGGAATAATTTATTGATATTGATTCGATGTTTTTTAATAATAGTGATGATGCTCTTGATTCGTTAATTCCAACGTTATGTTGATATGTTACCACTTCTGACATTTCCTTCGATTTTCTTAACATTTCCCTTTTGTGGTCAATTCAACTCTGCGCAATTTTTTTTCTCTTGATGTTAGCATCAGTCTTCTTTTTTTCTTATCAGAATTGTATCTTTGAGCATATATAGCTGTATGACTACCTGCTTCCAAATTCAATTTTTTTCTTATTAATATAATTCACAACGCCTAAAATTGATGCAAGTCCTAAATGTTTTTCTTCCAGCACATTCTCTAAACTCAAAACTTGGTGGCAGTTCCGACACTTCAAATTTTTCCGAAGTTCTTTGAGATTAACAATGCGATTTCCTTCACACACATCATTTTCATCAGACTGTTTTTTGTTCGTATTTCGAGCCTTACACAATTCAGACAATTTACGTTTCCTTTTTTCAACTTTTGCTTTAGCAAACCCACCAGTTTTTGCGCGAAATCGATCCATAGCTTTGACTGCTTGTTCATAAGAGTATCTTGAACAACTAAATGCGAGCGATCGTTGGATTGCGACGTTGCCAACAGTCCAGTCATGGCTTATTTGCTGTATCACGCATGCTAATTTCGTTTCTCAGCGTACAGTTTCCTTGAAAAATATACCTCCAATTCAGCGCTTGAACATGTATTGCATCGCGCTACAATCCAGACTAATTTTTGATAGTGTTTGTAGCCCGACAACTACCTTAATAAAACTCAAAGTAGACTCTAGCATATATCACGGGGTGGGTCTTTGAAATAATAAAGTTCATTGAAGCATCATGTGTAATCCATCATATACCACAAATCAGAATGGTTTTTCGGAATAGGACCTCCTGTATCACCCTGTGAGAGGAGCAGTGTTTTCAAAATAAACGTCCATGAGGCGGTCCGATCCTTATCTACACTATCAAGAAGCTGACCTTTCAAGAACTCATTAACATTCTTTTTAAATTTTCTTCATCGAGTACTCCATTCATTTCAAGCAGCACAAACAGCATATGGGAGAACATTATTTATAATTCTCGAAGAATTGCCTCTTCCATACGTGTAAAATAAAACGACGAGTTATCTTCCAATATCTAAAGGAATATATCTGTGGAGTACGGCTTCGATCAGAGAGGGGAAAACCAATTATCTTAAGTCTATAATTAAGGAGATTAACACCTTCAATGAAAAAATATTAAATTTGTAATGATTTCAGAATTTAATGTATTCACCTTTCTATACGTTACTATCGCGAAGAAGTAAAAAAGTGGTTGGCCCTGACTGATGATGAACATAATTCCATTATTAAATATGGATGCTTAATAATTAGGGAAAACTGAATTTGTGAAATAGCAGAGTTCTTTTCGATAATATGGGTAAAATATACGGTTTTGGGTTATTACGATCAATCATAGATAGATAGATAGACTTTATTTGGCTAGTTTACACATCGGTTTATAGCACGTCAGTTTGTACAGAAATATTATCTATGGAAGATAATATGTAAAATATATAAGATAGAATAATATGTAAAAACATTCATTTTATCGACATATACATGTGTTTAAAAATAACATTTAAAAATATTTTGTTGTAAAAAAAAACATAAATAAATATATAAAAAAAAAAAACTTTTACGTTAATCTTAAAACAATTTTCATTCAAGGCGAACTTCTAAGCTCAACTTGTTATAAAGTTTCAAATTCAGAGAATTAGATTTCGACTTAGTGAGCCTGATAAATATAAATGGCAGTGTCATTATTTTCATGTCAATGAACAGGGGACGACAGTGATCACGGAATCCAACACCAGCTAGAAGGCGAATAGCCTTCTTCTGGGATCTGAAGATAATTACCGCATTGCTGGAATTTCCCCATAAAATGGTTCCATAACTAATTCGAGAATAAAACAGACCAAAATATATTTGCCTCAATAATTCAGAACCTACAACATATTTCAATCTTCTTATGAGGAATAATGCACTAGAAAGCTCGCTGTTCAGTATGATAGTACCAGCTGAGAGTGTCATCGATTGTTATTCCAAGAAGCTTGCAGTGTGCTCCTGAGGTGTACTTATAGTTACTGGAAATAACCAGCTGTTGAGTTATATCACCATTGAGTTGTAGGAAATTAGCAGAGAACCAATTTCTAGCAAAGTCAATCGAATTGTCAGCTAGAATTTTGAGGCTATAAAAATCTGGAGAAGTATTGATAAGTGATGTATCGTCAGCAAAAAGAATGGTGGTAGTGTCCTGTAGCATGTGCTGACAGATGTTGTTTATATAAATAATAAAGATAAGGGTCCAAGGACAGAGCCCTGAGGAACTCCATGTTTCAATATCCGGAGTTCAGATGTTGTATTTTGAATTTTAACCAGTTGTTGTCTGTTTGTTAAGTACGATGACATCAGTTTGAGTGGTGTTCCTCTAACCCCGTAATATGATAACTTTTCCAAAGTAGGTCGTGAGAGACACAGTCGAAAGCCTTGGACAAATCACACATGGAGAGAATGGAATGTTGCTTGTTCTCAAGGCCTTCAACAATATCTTCCACGACTTTCAGCAGTGCCATTATTGTGGATTTGTTTTGGCGAAAACCAAATTGAGTGTTGGCAAGGAAGTTGTTAGATTCAAAATAGTAAGTATGTTAATCTGTTTTTCAGTAAGATTTCTATAATTTTAGAGAACCTATTGATTATAGAAAAGCCATCTATTTAATCAAATCCTTTATTTTCTTTAAAATGCCAAAGAAATTCGTTTTGTATAGGAATAGTCAGTACTTATATCTAACTTACAATTAGTACTGAAAAACAAGCGAACAGATTCACGGGTCTAAACAATATTGAACAAACACAGTAGAGTGGATCACATAGGACTAGATAAAAACTCATCGAGTGTATAAAAACAATTGATCAACAAAAACGACTTCAGACGTTTTTTAAAAATCGTTGTATTTTCAGCTCTCTTGATCATTACTGGAAGGTGATTGAGAATTTTAGGTCCAATGCATTTAGGAGCATTTTTAGTAATCTTATATTTGATAATTTTGACATGTATCATTCGTTTCTGACGAGTGTTCTTATCATGAATATCACTGTTCAGAATGAAGTCCGTTTTATTGATGAATTCATATTGATTGGTCTAAAATTTTCAATGGTTGATAATTTTTTGTTCTTACGTAGGGGAGTTACCCACCTTTAGGGATGTAGGGAAACTGCCATTTGAAAATGAAAGATTCACTAAAAAAGTTATCGGTTTTATAATAATGTGCAAAACTCTTTTTAGTAGAAACACTGGTATTACGTCAGTTCCTGATGATTGTTTGCTCCTCAGTTTAAGATTGATCAAATTTGATAATTCTGATTCGCTAAATGGCTCTAAAAACATTGTGTATGGATTAATATCTATTCCATTTTCATTATTTATGTTCGGGCGATAATAATTATTACTCGAAATATCACATATTAAGGCCTGTGGTGCTTCGATGAAAAAAGTATTTAATTCATTCACGAAAGGGTCTTCGATAACGTCATCATTTTTTTGAATAACGATGCTCTCACTAGAGTTTTTACTTCTGTTCGTGAGTTCAGATACTACTTTCCACAAAATTTTCGGATCGTTATCTGACATACAAATTTTGTTTTAGTAAAATTTCTTTTTTGTTTCGTTAACCAATATCAGGGGTCTTTTTTTGTTGTTATTATATGTTTCAGATAAAGCAGGGTTACTTTTCTTTAGGTAAAATAAATGTTTTAATGAACGACTAGATTCTTTAACAAGATCGTCAATCCACCCCCGTTTATTGAAGGAATATATCATAAAAACGATTGAAGGCATCTTCGCAAAACACCATATTCATAAATATTGCTCCTTTCCTCTTTTCCCAACATAAACTCGAAGTTTTTTAATTACGTTCATTGACTAACTCTTCATTTCAGTTTTATTGATTGGTGTCAGAGAAGAGCTTTCCTCAATGTCTGAGAGTATCGCACGATGATCGGAAATTTCACAATCAATAACGTAACCCGATTCCTCATTGATACAGTTTGAAAAGATCTAGTCAATCAATGTGCAGCTGGTATTTGTGATTCTTGTGGGCCAACCCACCAATGGGCGAAAATCGTAACATGACATCAAATCACATAATGATATAAAATTAACATTTGAGTATGAATCAAAGTTAAAATCACCGCAAATAAAGTAAATCGTGCCAGGTTTATAAAGAAGGTCCAGTACTTCACGAAAATTATAAAAAAATAAGTCAATATTACCACAAGGAGATCTATAACAATTCATTATGACAAATTTTTGCTCATTTAGTGTGTAGGAGATAGCAACCATGAGCTGACGTATTTTAATCCAAATTGGTGCAAAAGAGTCAAATCAATATCACATACTTAGTTCCTGTCGACCAAATCGATCATCTGTATTTTTAGTAATTTGCAAAGGGTATGAAGGATGACCTCCTGCATCAATCTCATTCATTTGCGAAGGCAATGAAGGGTCCTTTCATAAAAATTCTGCCAAATTGAAATTTCCAGAGTATAACAACGAGATCCCCCCAAATGACTTCTGCATCAATCTCGATCATTTGCAAGATGAAGGGTGAAAATATACAAAAAATCAGAATTGACATGAGCCGCTTCAGAAAAATCCTGGAAATAATCTTCTGTATCAATTGCTTTCATTTGCAAAGGGGATGAAAGCTGAAAATTTACCCCCCAAAAAAATAGAATTGATATAAGTTCCGCCAACTTGAAATTCACAGAGTATATCAAGGACTCGATCAAATTACCTTTCCGTATCAGCTGTTTATTTGCAAGGGGGGTGAAGGGTGCAAATCTACCCCAAAAAACTCAGGAAAATCTCGCAAACTTGAAATCCACAGAGAGCATATCGAGCACCACCTGAATAACTATATGTATCAGTCCCATTCATTTATAACGTATGAAGGGTGAAAATATATTTCCGGATTGACATAATTCACAAAAGTCGAGGACCACCCAATTGATCTTCTGCATATTCAAATCCTATATGAGAAATGGAAAAATAGCTGTGAACCTGAATGAAAATATATCAGATCCCTTTTATGTGGATTTGGGGACCCCACAAGGGGGCGTACTTGGTCCACTATTATTCTTACTCTATTGGAACGATTTTCTCGGAAACATAAGTGATGGTAGAGTTTTTATGTACGCCGATGACACTAGCATCAATGTAGCATCCCCGATTCTGAATGGAATTGAAAATAAAACAAAAATAGTAATCGATGAATTTGAAATGTGGTATGGATGAAATCATGTAATAAACAATAGACGTAAAATAATATTCATTCAATTATCGAACAAATATTAAAAATATATAATATTAAATATAAAATGCACACAATTTCTTGGGATATACAACTTTTCTTTTGATGAACATATTGACTATTTTTGCCCACCTCTCAAAAAAAACTTTATTTTGCTTTTCTAACACTAAAATCCAATTTTCTAATAAATCCTCATTTACTGGATATTTATTATTCATTTGTATATTCTAAGCTCAGTATAAATATTTCTGTTTGGGGGCGATCATCAGATGTAAATAGGGTTTTTATAACGCAAAAACGCTTCTTACGTCTCGTATTCGATTTTAACTGTAGATATTCTTGTGAAGATGAATTTGAAACTAATCATATTCTGACATTATCATTTATTTATCTTTATAAAACGCTGAGCTACGTTCATTCAAATTCTCAGTCATTTATGCAAAACAAAATGTAACTACTCTGAATATAAAAAATTGCCGCAGTAGGTATTCAGGAACAAAATATTACAACCTATTACCACAAGACATCAATGATGGAAGAAGTATAATCCAATTTCGAAGGAGACTGAAAAAAACCTAACAGGTTGTTTTTATTCTCTCGAAAAGTATGAACAGTTTTCTTGATAGCAACTATTTTTGTGTCTTTAGTTTGTATTGTAGAATTGACGTGTCACATATACTTTTGTATCTAAAATGACGAATAAATACCTTAAACCTTGGATTTCAATTTGGCAGAAATTCTTTGAAAAATATTCAAAACTATCAAAAACAAATATTTTTTTCCGAGAATACTGATGATGCTCGCCCCAGTTGTTTCTCATTTGTTCCTGATATTGATAAAAATGTTAACCAGGAACATATTGAAAAAATACCGAACTTTCTTCTGACATTGTTGAAACTGATTTGGAAAACTCTAATACAGTACTTGTAAATACTGAAAATGTTCCAGCAGAAACTTTACACCGTACTATCCGATGACCCTGGAGAATGACCAGAAATAATGACGTCTCCAAATGCACGGTTTCTAACTGAGAAAGGACCCCGTCAAACGACGAACTGGATTCACACAAAAAACTCAGATGGCCGATAGTTTTCAGCTAATTATTTCTACCGGAATGGGGAGAGAGTTGAAACAGATTTACTCTACATCGACAAATGCGGTTTACTGTTTCTTTAACTAACTGGTCTAATGTTCTGATTGGTAACATTTGTCACTAGTGCTAAACCGAGGCTAAACAGACACGAAGAGAGTAATTCTCATAAAAACAATATCAGCTTTTGGTTGAATTTGTCAACTATGATATCTAAAGAAGTTGCTAGGCATCAAAGTCAATTACGTTCGTTGGATGTAGAAAAAAGAAACTGGTATGGTATCATTTCAGCCATACAGGTTTTATGTCGCCAATGTCTAGCTTTACGTGGTACATCTAGCAAACTGTATGAAAATAATAATGGAAATTCCTTTAAATCTATAGAAACTTCTGAAAATTTGATTCCGTAATAGAGGAGCATATAACACATAAAAGTCAAAGCAGTGATATTGTTAGAAACTATTTAGGCAATAAAATTCAAAAGAATTGATAAATTTAAACAGCATAAAAATAAAACACAATTTTAGATATTGTAAGGAAATAGAAATGTTATTCTATAATTTTCGACTGTACACCAGTTGTCAGTCATACTGAACAATCAAGTGTCATTTAAATACGCGAACCTTTTATTGGGTTTTGTCCTATAACTGGTGCTGGCTTATGAAACCATGTGCCAGATTTGTTAGTAAAATTGAATTTGAGTATATATGATTTGCTCGGTCAAGGCTATGATTATGGCACAAATATGCGTGGAATACATGTTGGCTTACAAAGGCAAATTTTAAATTTAAACCCGCGAGCATTTTTTGTCCCTTGTTTAGCGCTCTCACTAAATTTAGTTGTTGATGATGCTGCTAAAATTTATTTTGAGGTTTCGGGATTCTTTGATATCGTTCAAGAGTTATATGTGTTTTTTTCCGCGTCAACAAAAATATGGTCAGTTTTAAAAACGTTCATTTCAGTTTTAACTTTAAAACCACTTTCTGATACACGCAGGTCCAGTAGAATAGACGCCATAAAACCTTTGAGATATCAGATTTGTTAAGTTTATGATGCTCTCTTTAAAGTAACAGAAGAATCCGCATTCATTCATAAAATTCAATGTTTCACACCAAACTCGATTGCTATCAACATAAATTCATAACTCCAAATTTTTATGATCTATAGTGATTTGGTACAACATATTATTTGAAATTATTTCTCTCAATAAATTGAATCAGAATCGAAGTATAAATCTGAGAGCTTGTTTAAAATGCATAAACATTTTTTTTTCAGACTGAAGTAATGATTAGGGATTTAATGAATTTCTTGTCGATGTCATACAACTAGCAGATGAGTTAGAAGTTGAACGTAATTTTCTACATACACAAACTGTCCGTCGAAGAAAAAAGACAAAACTATTTGATTACGAAAGCAATGACGAACCAATAACAGACCCGAAAATGTATTATGAAGTTAATATTGGAGTAATATTATAGTTTAGCTTCAGAAAGGTAGGGGATGGCGGTAGCTTTTTACTGTACATTAGTTATGATGTTAGGAACAACATATAAAAAGTAACCAACCGTGAGGTGTGTGCATAATTAATTCAACAAATAGTGGCCAAATTTCATTGTTTATTGAATATTTTAAAAAAATATTGGAAAACTGATAGTGCCATTCGAAAGAATGGAAAATGTCACATAAAAAAGGCGAATGAAGTTTTTCTGTAAAATGAAAACTGTAAGATGCATTTTTTTTTCAAACGTACGATAATGTGAGGCGGCACTTAATTTGTTATAACTTTCGATCTAAGTGATTAAATTAAGCTAACAAAAATTTTAAGGAAAGAAAAAAGTAGCTAACGAGAAGTCATGTTTTCAAAAGTGAAAAAGAATATGAATAGGAATAGTACATATATGAAGTTACGCCAAAGTAGAATTTTCTATAAAATCAATTAAAGATCTGCCATTCTTTAAATTTTCAAGATAAACATCTGAAATTCTCACAGTTTACTCCCTAGATGGTACTTGAGAAAATGTGCAAATAGAAAAAAATCTGGAAATTTTATTTCTAAAAATACTTAAAGAGCTCAAAATATTGAATGTTTTCAAAAAATGACATGCTTCAAAGACCGAAAACTTAAAATTTAATATTGAAACTTCACAAGAGCACTCTTCAAAGCTTGAAACCTGTAATTTGAGATAGTTCAAGTGGTTTTATTTGAAAAATTGTATTAATAATAAATTTTTACCAAAAACCAAAAAGAAACAAATTATGCTCCGAAAACCGTGAAATTTGTTGTAAAATAAACTGTGATAATATTTATAAAAAATGTATGCTTACCTAATCAACATACCGACCTTAAACAAAGTATATGCAGCGTAACATAACATTTTTCTTTGGTAATATTAGTGTACATTGTATCAAATACGAAGAAATAGTTTTTTAGTAAATTGACGGAATATCCATTTTATTGAGAAGTTCCTGCTTAAAATTCTTGCTTAGTATACCAATATCGGCCAACTATAAGTCGTTTGATGAAGCGTCATTAGCTCCACAAATTTTACCCGAAAAGTTGTACACATAAATGAATCATCGCTGTAAATTATCTTATGAAATTTACCTTCACGACTGGCCACACCATCAGTTTTTTAATACCATATTTTGTTCAGCAACCTCAAAAACCCCTTTAGATCAATTTGGGTAAAATTCTTCGAAATTCATTGAGTTATTTCAAATTTGCCTAAAAATGTTTTTCATTGTTTAAACAATTTAATAAACAATGAGTGCACAAATATGAGTTTATAACTTTTTTTCTGCAAGTCATTTCTAAGTTATATCAGAAGGTTTTTGGGGGATCCATGGCATCCTCCAGGATTCCGAAATAATGCATAGGTAATTTTAAGCCATTTTTACTCCACTGCTCTAACGTGTTCTTTACATACTAGATCTAACCTTATCATCTCTCAATGAAATATTCAAGAGGTTGGAGTAATTTAATAACATTTTTGGATGTATTTCTAAATGTTCAGCTTGACTGAAGAAGAATTGAAAATATTGTGCAAAAATGTTAACGATGAATCACGTAAAGAATCAGATATTGACGCAAAGAATCAGATTTGATGAAATTAAGTGTTGGAAATGTCACTCGCCTGAACATAATGATTCAGAGCTCCAGTCAATTCTTGAATACATTCTCGAAATTTTTTTTAACGCTCAGTATCCGTAGAATTGAAATAGATAAAAACTTTGTAAGATCTAGTATGGCACAAGAGAGATTCAGCAATTTATCAATAATGTCCATAGAAAATGACTCGATGGATTTCCTTCCTCTCGACGAATTAATTAAAGATTTTGCTATTAGAAAGGCAAGAAAAGAAAATTTTCATTAAATAATTTTGTTCCTTTTTACTGTTGTGTTAATTGTTTTTTTCCTTTTTTGGTTTTGTACTTTTTTATCACTATTTTTTTTTATGTCGTCTATAAATTATTATGCAGTTTGAAATTATATGACATGTGTTTATTTGCAGTTATTCCAATCATTTATGTATATCTACCTTATCAACCTAAAAAAAAGGGCGTAAATGTATAATTTGAGACAGGCGACCGCTTAGCTTTGTGCGGCTCTACCTATATGATCAAACCGATGAATTTAATTTTGCAACAGGAGGGATGGTCCAGGGGTGGTCTTCATCATTTCACATTTTACGATTATTTCCCGGCAAAGATTCAAATCTTAATAGGCTCCTCGGTAAATGGCCTGTGGTTTTTATTGAATTGTTAATTCGAACCATTGGCCAGCGATATGTTCGTCAATTAAAATTGCAATTAAATTTAATCGATATAATTTTTCTTATTAGCTGAGCGGTTTGTTATCGATTGAGTGTCTGATAAATGTGGGTGATGAAGACCGGTGTGACTATATTGATTATGCATTCTTGAACTCACGGTCATTGCACAATCGCCAGTTGTACTATTAACCAACACCTTGTCTACGTTGTTAACAATGAAAGTTCAGTGCCTGGTGATTGATTGGAATTGTCTGACGTAATATTCACAACTTGAATGGTGCAATTGGACAGCGGTCACAAAGAATGCTTCAAATTAATAATCGGTGGTCCTAACACAAAAGATTGGTACTCATGTTGAAAAGGGAAACATTCTCAATTGGATATTGATAAAAAGATTTTTTTGTGAATTGAAAAATCCACGATAAAAATTAAGTTATTTTTTGGGAATGTCTAACAGAAAACAACTACTTCCCCGGCTAAAGCAAATTTTCAATTTTAGATTTTTTCTTTCGAGTTAGGGTCTTTTCAGAATATCTATCAGATGTAGTTCAATGTCCAGCGTGGCTTCAGCAGGGGAAGTAGTTGTTTTCTGTTAGACATTCACAAAATATAACTTCATTTTTATCGTGGATTTTTCAATTCACAAAAAAATATTTTTATCAATATCCAATTGAGACTGTTTCCCTTTTCAACATGAATACCCCACAATAGGTTATCTTGACGATGGAAGATAGTGACTAAAGTTTATCTTTCAGTCGCAGATGATTCCACATCTGATTTTATGAACATCCTGTTCATATTTTCAACAAATCAATTGGTACTCAATTATTGATAATTTTGTTACTGCCACAATCTCTATTTGTGTATTGAGAGTGCAAATTGATACGTTGTCGCCAAACTATTATTTGATAGAGATGGAATTGATCAAAATTCTCACGTGAGTGCCTCCATAGAAGGTAAAAACAATGGACAATATTTTCAAAGGAAAGTAGCAGGTAATTAATTCGTTACTCGCAAAGATTTCCAGCCGATCTTATATCCTAATATTATTTTCGTAAAATTAGGTTGTTTGATTATTTTTGGCGTGCAGTTTACCACCAGTATCTACAGATCCTTCGAATCGAATTATACGTCAATAATTACCGAGCGCTATTGACTAATGACAACAAGTTCGAGAAAAAATCTGGAGAATTATTTTCTACTTCATCGAACTCTCGTGTGTTTGAAACCAAATAATTCAACAAAAAATGATTAAATCATTGTCACCGATGACTTAAATGTATTTAATAAGTTTTAGTACGCGGTTTGAATAAAAGCTTGTCTTTAAAAAGATTTTTTATTAGTTATTTTATTTCTTTGAAAATATAGAATCTGAATTATATTTTTCATTGGAAAGGGCATATGGATATCCATTTTGACGGCTTCGCCGTCTTTCTTTCCGGAAATCGATTGAGGGACCTTACCCCACACCAAAACCTTAAAAATTTTCATTAATCACGGATGTGTATATATATATATATATATATATATATATAATGGAGAAAATTGGCACGTTGAAATGACACAATGGATCATCATGGATGGAGAGTTTCCAGAAACATGAACTTGAAATAAGTCTTTATCCATACCTAGACTCAGATGAATATTTATCTAACGACGAATAACGGCGATGGAATTTCAGAACAATCGTACAAAAAAGTTGAAAATAGAACCAAACATTTTCTCATTATGTTTCTGTTTGTCAATGTTAAAAAAATCTTTGAAAAATTGTACTGCCCAATCGATACGTCCTACAAATACAAAATCAACACTAACAATTTTGTTGATCTCCGTAGGGGGGAACTTTTTTTTTGATATATATCTCAAAAAACGACGCAGGGTAAAAAAATACCTCAATGATTCAATTTCTAAAAAAAGTACAATAAAAACAAAATACCTCCAAGAATTCCCGCGGCAATTTTATAGGAAGTAAAAAGTCTCATTTATAATATCACAAGATAGTGAGAATAGAGTAAAATAATTCGACAGATTTTCGAAAACTTGTTGCCAGGCAATAGACACGAGAGCCCAACGGGCTCGAGTGGCTATTGCCAAATGGCAACAAGTTTGAGAAAGAAATCTGGAGAATTATTTTCTACTTTATCGAACTCTCGTGTGGTATTCTATACAAAATTCCACACCAGTAATTTTTAACCAATCAAATTGGGTTTTTTTTGACAGATCACCATGCAACTATGTATTTTAGTGGGATTTTTTTCTCTTGGGTACCCAACAGCGAACTAAATCGGAATTTTTTTGGCGTTTTAATAACTGAATAAATTTTTTTGACAATACTGGTTATTCTCTTTCTTTATTTAATTTTGATACATTGCTTACCAACGCAGACATTCAGCACAACACATAAATGAAGGGGAAACTATTGCTCACATTTGAATTCGAAAAGTTGGCGGTAATTCATTTATCACCAACATGAAAAATAAGTCAAAGTTACTAAATTCCATGTGTCAAAAGTGTTCAGTTGGAACTGTGTAAGAAGGAGGATTTTTTCGATAAAAATGACGATATTTTGTGAAAAGTGTGCCGAAAATAAGTGATTTAGGGTGGTATTGTTTATGCTGGTAAAAAGAAGGAGGCATTTTGAGTGATTTTTGTGCGAGAAAACAGTGTTTGAAAATGAGGTAAAATTTTCTTTTTGTTCTTCAACTCGGGAACGGTATGGGACCGCCGCATTTTATTTCCGGATTCGTGTTCAGGAGGCAAACACACGTAATTTTTTTTCCTATATTCAATGTATGTTTGGCTCAATAAGCCGTGGTGTTTGTGTCTCTTCACTGTTTTAAGAGAAAATAATTGTTACTTAACAGATTTTTTGATTTTCTAACCTCACTGTGCTCATTATAGCGGAGCACACTCTAGATCGCAAAAAAACGTCCGCTAGTCACCAATATGGAGAGATTGTTTGAGCCTTAACCTCACTTTTTGTGGGCCGTAACAAAAAACAAACAGATAGGCAAGAAAACGAGTTATGTATTGTCATCCAGTACAAACGTGGTGAAAATAATAGTAGTTTATGTACCTAACAAGTTTACGGACGAGGCGCAAGGCGAGTCCGGGATATGAAGATAATATCCTCGTTTTTTAGCTTTCCAAATAAACAGAACATAAATGCTACACACGTAAGAATATTTTTTCCCTATATTCAATGTATTGTTTTGCTCAATTAGCCGTGGTGTTTGTGTTTTTTCACTGTTTTAAGACGAAATAATTGTTACTTTCACAGATTTTTTGATTTTCCAACCTCACTGTGCTCATTATAGCGGAGAACACTCTAGATCGCAAAAAACGTCCGCTAGTCACCGATATGGAGATATTGTTTGAGCCTTACCTCACTTTTTGTGGCCCGTAACAAAAAACAAACAGATAGGCAAGAAAACGAGTTATGTATTGTCATCCAGTACAAACGTGGTGAAAATAATAGTAGTTTATGTACCTAACAAGTTTACGGACGAAGCGCAAGGCGAGTCCGGGATATGAAGTTAATATCCTCGTTTTTTAGCTTTCCAAATAAACAGAACATAAATGCTACACATATTCCTTCGCCGTGCATATATTTTCAATCACCATCCTTTCTCCAGTGTAAGGAAGTTGTGCAAAAATCTAGCAAGCGATTGTGTATCAATATTTCGAAGAAAATGTGTGTTGTCACTACGAAATTTCAAATATTCTATAGTTCATTGCGTCTCCTGAAACGTTTTTAAGAATCATAAGTTTTCTGAATAAAAAAATAGGTAGTCTGATAACTTGTTGCCATGACGACTTTACCGGCCTAGTTCGGTAAAGTTCGGACTATTTTCAGTATCTAAAGTAGGAGGCATTCTGTGGATCGTTTACAAAAAAATTATTGAAGACTGAACTGCATCCCAAATATTTTGAAAATATTTGAAGGCTGAAAAGGATATTGTCATGAAATACCGAGAATGATATTTTGGTAATGAAAACAATATTAAAACTATAAGTATTTTTTTGAAATACTGACAAATATTGAAATATTTTAAATACTATGTAGATATTTTGATCACAAAAATTATATTTAAAGTACTTATGGAGTGATATTTCTGGAATAAAAGTAAAGTTTAAAGTATGAAGTGGTATTTGTTGATACTGAATTACTGAAACTGATATTGAAATAATTTGAATATATTTTTGGTACTGAAAGTTGTATTGCAATACCTATTTAATTTTCTATTTAAGAGTTGTTTCCCCCTTGGTAATAAGGGTTCAACAGAAGTACAGATATATCCATAATTTGGTTGGTAAAGTTGACATTACTGATCTGAAATCTGTTTTGCAATCTAACTTGACGGCAAGCTGATAATTTTACCTAACGCTTCGCTCCGCTCGCGAACACTGCTGGCGGTAACTTTTCCCTTTTTTCTGAATTATTTTTTAAGCACAATAGTGACAGTCATTCGGTAAATGCAAGTGCACCCAACCAGCGAATTAATTCGAAATATCGAACCAAACTGAAAAAAACAACACCTACGACAACCAATTGACTTCCATCGATACATAAGTACATTGAATCAAAATGGAAAATATTTAAATTGAATAATTTCTTCAAAATACGTGACTATCGTTGTTTTTATTTTCTAGCATCCATATAAACCAAACATTTTGGTGATTCGCGAAATTCCCTGCATTTTTAGCGAAAACGGAAAAGGATAAACAAATTTGGTGAATATAAAATTAACGTACACATAACACTCGGAATATAGGGAAAAAACTGAGAAAGATGGGGCGGTCTCATACCGTTCCCGAGTTTGAGCACTTTTAATTTTTTTTAACCTCATTTTCAAGCACCGTTTTCTCGCACAAAAATCACTCAAAATGTCTCCTTCTTTTCACCAGCATAAACAATACATTCTAAATCACTTATTTGCGGCAAAACTTCGGACAAAATATCATCTTTTTATCGAAAAATACCTCCTTCTTGCACAGTTCCAAATAAACAAACTTCACACATTTGACAGATGAAATTTAGTAACTTTGCCTTATTTTTCATGTTGGTGATGAATGAATCACCGCCATCTTTTTGAATTCAAATATAAGCAATATTTTTTATTTCCTTTACCAACAAGATCTTGGATCAACCATGAAAAATTATCAAAAATTATATTTTATTAATAAATTTTTAAAATTTTTTTAAAACCATTTTTTATGCAAAATGGGGCCCAACAACAATTGCAAACATTAATGAAGGGAAACTATTGCTCATATTTGAATTCAAAAAGTTGGCGGTGATTCATTTATTACCAACATGAAAAATAAGGCAAAGTTACTAAATTTCATCTGCCAAATGTGTGAAGGTTGTTTATTTGGAACTGTGTAAGAAGGAGGATTTTTTCGATAAAAACGACGATATTTTGTGCAAAGTTGTGCCGAAAATAAGTAATTTAGGGTGTATTATTTATGCTGGTAAAAAGAAGGAGGCATTTTGAGTGATTTTTGTGCGAGAAAACGGTGCTTGAAAATGAGGTTAATTTTTTTTAAAGTTCTCTACGGGAACGGTATGAGACCACCGTATTTTTCTTCTGGGTTCGTGTTAAGGAGGCAAAAATACGTAAGAAAAGTTTTTTCCCTATATTTAATGTATTGTTTTGCTCAATTAGCCGTGGTGTTTGTGTCTTTTCACTGTTTTAAGACGAAATAATTGTTACTTTCACAGATTTTTTTATTTTCTAACCTCACTGTGCTCATTATAACGGAGAACATCCTAGATCGCAAAAAAACGTCCGCTAGTCACCGATATGGAGATATTGTTTGAGCCTAACCTCTCTTTTTGAGGCCCGTAACAAAAAACAAACAGATAGACAAGAAAACGAGTTATGTATTGTCATCCAGTACAAACGTGATGAAAATGATAGTAGTTAACATATGTAACAAGTTATTAAAGTGAGGCTTTACAAAAATTTACCGGCAAAAACACGTAAGAAAAGTTTTTTTCCCTATACTCAGGGTGCATGTGTAGAGTAACTTTATATTTACCGGCAAAAACATGGAAAAAAAGTTTTTTCCTTATTCACAGTGCATGTGTACGTTAACTTTATATTTACCAAAAGTTTCACGTATTGCTAACAATTCAACGTATGTTCTCTGGAGATAACTGAGGGAAATATCAAACTAACGAGATCATAGCAACCATAAACAGCCTTCAAGCACTTGTTGATCTTAGATAAAATTCCTGAATACTAAAATTTCTTTCCCGCTCCCATTAGTCAACAAGTTATTTTTCGAACACCTCTGAGCGACTTACAAATATGGGCGTATTTTCCACAAACTGCCTGTCCTTAATTGATATCCTCTCCCAGATATGATCATTGGAACTGTCCAGGACAACAAAACCTCGCATGTTAATGATCTATCACACCGTGGCGACTCACCTTGTAATTATATATGGTTTATTAATCCAAACAGGTTCCCTTATCGAAGACGAACTACCAAATGAGATCGTTCCGGCAGGCCACAAAAAAAAACACTAGCTTTCTTCACATTTCAACACACTAACAACGGAACCAAGGATCACAACACAAAATAAAACAAAACTCGCAGAGTTTCCACAGTTTCGCACTACTTTCCACCGAAGAATCAACGAAAAACCGAAAGAAACAACGAGAGTCGTAAAGACTGCGCGTCATAACCTCACAAGCTTGGAGTTAGACGAGAAACTGAGCGGATTTGGAACAAGTGAAGTTCACAACGTCGCGCTTTCAGAGCCGCTACGATCACCACGTGGATTGTGTATCGGTGCGCAAGCTCTGGGGCATTCCTCGGGATGTTGAAGCCGATTTCAGCACATTGTAACGAACGTGCATTGTTGAAAAGTAATCAAGTACGCTCTGAAAATGCTTTTACTGGAAGCTTCGCCAACTGAGATGTCGATAGTCTGGCGATTAATCGATTGGACTCGATTCATTGTTTTTGGATTCTATTTTGGGGGCCGGGATTGCGGGTTTCATTGTATTCAATTCGATTTCAACTCAGGATTTCAATACCAGGTGAGACAGGAAAACAGTGTTCGGTCATGTATTCGTAATGATAGATAATAATAATGATAATAATAATAACATACCTATAGTTGGATTTAACGGGAATTAGGACCAGGGAGTAAAACAAATTTTTTATCGCTGACGTTTCGGAATTGATTTATTCCTTTTTTAAAGCTGTAATGACAATATTCGAGTATAGATTGAAACAAAGAACATATCTATGACCCACTTTTAAAACTAAGTTTTTCCTGCTCATGGATTCAACTAAAAAACTGTTGAGTAGTCGATACGAACTCTGGTCGGTAAAAACACATTGGCACGAAGTACACATTAAAAACTTTAAAATTGTATACAGTGCTAGTCAAAAGTCCCCTCCCCCCCTCGTATCTTTTGAACGGGTATACTTATAATAATGAAATTTGGAGGGTGGAAATAAACGGATGTAGGCTTCTCAACTGGTCATAACAGGTGACGCAATAGTCATAAATGACGTCACAAGGCCACTGTGACCAATAATTTTAAATGGGACCCTATGGCAAGTGACAGCTCGTTTGAAAGGTATTGAAAATACCTATTCAGTCATACCAATTTTGTTTGGGTTTCGGCTGATTTTGATTGATAAATTGAAGAAATACGAAAATTATAGTTTCGCATTTAATTAATAAAGATTTAAGAACCAGTTCTTATAATAAGTGTTCAAAATGTGCTCCATCTACTTCCTGGCAGTAATGCATCCTATTGCTAAACTCTTGTCGTACTCGTCCCAGTGTGTCAGCGGAATTGCCCTACATTCTTCAACAATTCGTTGTTTCAGAATGGCAATACTGTCAGGTGCTGTAGCGTAAACCTTAGATTTCAAGTACCCCCATAGAAAAAAATCTAATGGTGTAAGGTCCGGTGACCGAGCTGGCCATTCGATCGAACCTCGTCGTCCAATCCATCTACCACGATATTCTTCATCTAGGTAACGTCTTACTGCACCGTAATAGTGTGCAGGAGCACCATCTTGTTGAAACGTTATTTCCAAGTTGTCGAATTCATCTGGATTATCTTCTAGAATTTCAAGAATTAACGCCTCAATATAATTTTGTAACATCTCCAGATACAATTCACCGGTTAAGTTAGCATTGAGAAAAAGAGGCCCAACTATGTGGTTTCCCAAAATACCTGCCCAAACATTTACTTTTTTCTGGAAATTGAGTATGTTTTTCACCAAAGATGTGAGGATTTGTGTCACTCCAATACCTCACATTTTGAGTGTTAACATTTCAATTGAGAAAGAAAGTACTTTCGTCAGTAAAACAAATTGTCTGTATGTAGCCTGGTTGTTGGTTCATTTTATTGGACATAGTTTCACAGAATTCTAGTCTTCGGTCGGGGTCATCATCTGAAAGTTGGTGCACCATTTTTAATTTGTATGGATGAAATTTGTTTTAGCCAACACCCTATGTACTGTCCTTTGACTGACTTCACAGATAGACGCAACTTGGGCTGTGGAAGAAGTAGGGTTTACTACCATTTCTCCAATTATGTCAATTTTTTTGTCATCACTAATTGTTGGTCGACCAGATCGTTTGGCATCTTGAACACTACCTGATGCTTCAAACTTCCGAAGAAGCTCCCTCAAATAAACCCTCGATATAGGGCGATCGGGGTACCTCTCATTAAACAGTCGTTCCGCTGCATGGAAATTGTTTTCTACATTCACCAATTATTAAGATAGCTGCTACTTTGTCGGCTACAGTACGTACCATTTTGCCTATGTAAACACTTAAACGTCTCGTTAAACAATAGCTTAGGTAAATTTTCAAGGTATAAACACTTTTGACAAGTAGAGAATTCAAAAACGTCAACCTTTTTGACAATTAACCAGAGGCGTACTTTAAAATCTTTAATAATTAAATGCGAAACTATAATTTTCGTATTTCTTCAATTTATCAATCAAAATCAGCCGAAACCCAAACAAAATTGGTATGACTGAATAGGTATTTTCAATACCTTTCAAACGAGCTGTCATTTGCCATAGGGTCCTATTCAAAATTATTGGTCACAGTGGCCTTGTGACGTCACTTATGACTATTGCGTCACCTGTTATGACCAGTTGAGAAGCCTACATCCGTTTATTTCCACCCTCCAAATTTCATTATTATAAGTATACCCGTTCAAAAGATACGAGGGGGGGAGGGGACTTTTGACTAGCACTGTATTAACAAATACAAGATAAGTTCCTGTGAAGGTGGCAAAAAACAAACACATATTTACTGATGCAAATAAATTGAAGTATATGAATATATTTAAATATACAGGGTGTAGCATAAGTACGTTGAAATATTCAAGTGACGTATTCCTGAGATAATTTTAAGAAAAAAATTATATATAAACTTGTGTCCAGAAATGCTTCGCTTCGGAGATACAGGGTGTTGAAATTGAATTTTTTTGTTCGCTTTTTTAAAATAACTTTTGCAAAAAATAAGTTATTTGCACGAAATTTGGTACCCGGGGTTTTTTGACGTGGGAAATCATAATTTTCATGTAACATCTAGAGGGCGCTGCGTAGGCTGTCATTATTTATTTCAAATTGCCCTAATATTTTTGACAGTAATCTTTTGGTACTTTTCATGAAAAAATCTTATTCCCACACCTTTTCCAAGTAAAAAAGGTACACATCCTCAAAAACGCTGGAGGTGATCGTTTTCGGTCACTTAGCTCCTAGGGCGCTAAGTGAAGTTGCTGAGAACATTACAAAAACTAAGTATGTGGTAGGTCTGGTCAAAATAAACTACTTTTTTTCTATGAAATGTTTATCGAAAAATGATTTGTTTTCGAGATACAAATTGTTGAAATTTTTCAAACCAGGGGTTTTTGTAATGTTTTTTGCAATTTTAGTTATTTTAAACTTCATACGCAGTATACCCGGACAGACTTCTTCTAAATTGATTATAAATTCCTAATAGTATGGCCAAATTTGTTTCAATAATTTTTTTTCCCCTTGCAAATTAAGTTAATTAAATCGAGTAGGCTGTGAACGTTCGTTTATAAAAATAGAAGTTCGCTGTCACATTTTTAACTATTCATTGACAAATTCACAGTTCGGAGTTTATAAAGTGCTTTTTTGGTACCATGTCCGACTTTACGAATGCTGAAATGGCTAATATGGTTTTTGCATACGGCTTGGCTGACAGAAATTCAACCGAGGCCAGACGCATCTATCAGGAAAGGTATCCCCCACGCGTCCCTCTTTGCGCAACGACATTTGCGAATCTTTTCCGGCGACTTTCCAAATCTGGAAGCTTTGAAAGAAATTCTGCACACAGAGAGAAAAGACTGCAGCAGGTTTATGCACAACGTTGTGTAAGGCACAGTTGTGCAGATATTTTACGCAATAGTCCAATCTTTCATCATAAGCGTTTTGTGAAATTCAACAAATATTTGTGCAAGGCAATTTGTATAGTATTTATGCACTTCTACATTGCCCAAAAATACACAAAAATATGCACATCTACCATTAACAATTATATGGAATATATCTACAACACATGGACTTAAGTTACACCCTTTGTGCACTTTTCATTTCATATGCACAAATTGTATAATATTTCAACACAATTGTATAAATCGCCCCACTTAGCAATGGCGTCGTCTCACCCTACTTAATACGCACGCGCGGCACATGCACCTGTTTGAATCCTGATATTTGGATCCCTAAATTCACTATTGTTTTATATTATTTTATTTGTGCTGTATCCATTCCGGTCGGAGGTCGAAGTGAGACTTTACATAATTTACATATTTTTATTTGTTTATGTGTATAGTGCAAATAAGTACTACTATTTACGATTCTATGTTGATGAAATGTATGGTGTGTTTGAATACTTGCGAGGTTGGGAACTTCCCGAGTTGATACCAACATTTGAAGGTAAGTCTCGCCATTTTTTTTATAACATGAAACCTACAAAATGACTCATTTTAACATTTGTAACAGATTGATAAGGACATGTCTCACCTACTTAATAGAATGAGATAGTTTAACACGAAGATTACTTTTACGTTACTATTCAACGTGTCTGGTTTTCTGTAATAGTAAACCATTCATATAGTACCTACTTCTTTTAGGAAGAAGTCATGTGTTACATTCAATTTCCTGTCTCCAAATCACCTTAAATCAATGCTTCACATGTTTTTTTCGCGCCAAATCTTTGATATGACATTTCATGGTGTTACAATATGTAAATATAATCTACATCACATCAATATTATTATTTTTATTCATTGGTATTTACGTTGGCCAATATTTTGCAGTTTTTGATGCCTAGTGCTTTTGAGTAAAAGCTTGTCTCTCATTTTCTTTACTTTAAATTTTATTATTCAATTCGTTTTGTGATTATAAAATTTCGAAAATCTATCATAGACAAAAAATTTCAAATTTGTATTTACAACTTTATACACATGTTGGGTGATATGTTATTTCGTGTCTGTTTCTTCATATAATTGATTGATTCGCTCAAATTACTTTCTAGAGCAACAAATTGATGTTGATGTCTTCGAAAATGTGAATGATGAAGACATAAAAAACTATACCAGTTCTTGGTCTTCGTAAAAAAATTCTGAAGAAATGCAACGAATTCAAATCTGTACAAGAGGTAAGTCTTTGATTATTCAATATAGGAATTGAGTTGAATAAAATGCGTTTTTAGGCTCTATTGCATCCAGCAATTATGGAAAACTCCTTAAAAGATGATAATTTCAGTGGTAAGTCTGATGTATCATGTGAAACACGGTACGATTCAGATTCAACAATCACCAGCCTGTCTGATATTAGCCAAAATACCTCTACCTCTGACTTGGTAGAGAACAACTTGACTCCTCTAAGATATTACAGTGAAAAAGCGACTGTTGAAGAACCTTACGAGATAAAAGAAACAACTCCTGCAAATGTAAATGTAGTTTTGTATTTCAGTATTCCATTTTGAGACTTATTTTTATTTTTCAGAGTGTGAAACATTTATTATTAAGTACCGATGAAGGCAAAATTATTATGTCTTCTTATGAGAAGAATACATCGTTTCTAAGGAACGATTCATCGAGAATGATCGTGAAGAACAAATTAAAGAAATCTTCAGACAAAAAGTAGGCTCCAGTTTTGATTTTCCAAACAGCATTAATTATTCAAAACTGTTTTTCAGAATCAGTAGCGCCAGATTCAAAGAGTTGGCGAAAGAGGTGTATGATATTTTTGTACATGAATCTCCTGACATTTACTACATACCCTATGCTAGAACATCTGGACGAAAACCAGTCACAGCAAAAGGAAAACTCTGGAGTGCTTATGTTAATTTACGTTTCATTTCTCAAAAATGGTTGTAACTCAGTTATATCCTCATATTTCAGTCCAAAAAAATACATGTGTTATATTATATCAATGGCAAACCCTCTATATTAGTATTTGTGATCAGTGTTTCTGTGACTTGAAGTTTTGGAAATATTTTTGTTCTTCAAGAATTACTGTCTTATTTTTGGTTCATTTATGTTTCGAGTTGTGATATTGTGTTTCTGTTCTTTTTTATACCTAGAGATTATAATTAAGTTATCAATTTTTGTTATTTTCTTATTTTGATGAAATAAACATTATTTTAATGACATATTTTTATTTTCAACCTTTTGGAAACTGAAGATTTATTATAATGCAGGAAATTGGCTTATATTTCTTAACAGAATAAGATATAAAGGAGCGATCTGGTGAAAACTGCTCATTCTTATCATATTTCTTATGGAAGTTATACGCCTTAAGTGTATTATTCTTTCTTAAAATAATAAATATTACCTGCAAAATTTGTGCATGCTTAAACACAAATATGCACAATATATTAAATATACCTACACAATTCATGTATGCCGAGTACACGAATTTGTGACATTTTTTCAAACCTATATGCACAATACCTACACAATTTGTACTTGATAAGTACAAAAATTGTTGCCATTTTGTACATTTTATGTTTATGATTCTTACACAATTCATGCATGAATAGTACAAAAATTGGTGACATTAGTCGCACAACATACTGATTAATTTTATAGATTTTGTGTTTACTGCAGGTAATAAGGCACAAGGTGGTGCAACAATAGAACATACATTGTGTTTGTGTTTTGAACAAAATATTTACTTTTTATTCATTCCTTGTATCCGGTAGGTACATAATATTGGTTGATAAAATTGAACAAAACTATTCTGAATAATACAACACTGAAGTGTATCGTTTATACACAATATCTCTAATACAATATTATAGAAGAATAATAATCAAATTGGTGCTGTCAACTTTTTAGAAACAAATTGTGCTGAAATTATTCACAATTGTGTAGAAAACATACATTTATTTCTTTCTGTGCAGTAGGACGGCCACGGACTACAAGAACTGTTGAATTGGAGGAGGCGGTTCTCGAAGAAATTAGTGAACATCCAGAGACAAGTACAAGAAAAATTAGTCAAACTTTAAATGTGAGTCACATGACCGTTTACATAATTTTAAAGGAACAGCAATTATATCCTCATCATATTCAGCGTGTCCAGGCACTTACGCTACGAGATTTTCAACCACGTATCGAATTTGCTCAATGGCTTCAAAGAAAAGTCGAACAACATCCACAAATTTTATCGAAAATGCTCTTCACAGATGAGCCTAATTTTTCAAGAAATGGTATCATGAACTTCCATAACAAGCTCATCTGGGCGGAAGATAACTCACATGCGATAACGCAAGCTCATTTCCAAGACAGATTCTCTTTTGATGTATGGGTAGGCATAATTGGGGATTATTTAATTGGGCCTTTTTTTCTCCCCTTACGTTTGAATGGAGATGCATACCAAAATTTTTTGGAACACGAGCTTCCTCAGCTCATTGGTGTCCGAAATCACTCTTGGCTTATGCTCATTTTAGTCTGATAGCAAGAAATTTCTTAGACGTAGCATATCCCCAACGATGGATAGGAAGAGGAGGCACTCAGCATTGGCCCCCGAGGTCACTGAACCTCAATCCCGTCGATTTTTTCTTTTAGAGACACCTAAGATCACTAGTTTATGCTAGCCCCATTGAAAACGAGGAAATGCTAAAGGATCGCATCATAGCTTGCTGCGAAACGATAAGAAACACTCCCGGCATTTTTCAACGGGTGCGGAATTCTTTGATGAGGAGATCAGAAGCTTGTATTACTGTTGGGGGGTCGTCACTTTGAACAGTTGTTGTAATAGTTGTTTCGTTCAATTTTTATATGTTTAGTTGCCTAATAAATAACATAATAATTCTCCGAATTGTTTTTTTACAAACTCCGAAATGTAGCACTTTCTAATTGAATAATTAAACCTGATAATATTTTTTTTTTGATTGATTAAGCAGTTTGACAATGCTCAGTTTGAGAGGAGTCTGTGTTCAAAGTTTGATGAAAATAACTGCAGTTGCAAATAACTTATGACAAAAACCAACCATGTTTTGAAAAATGTCAACAATCTGTATTTCGAAAACAAATCATTTTTCGAAAAACATTTCATAGGAAAAAAGTAGTTTATTTTGACGAGACTTACCACATACTTAGTTTTTGTGATGTTCTCAGCAACTTCACTTAGCGCCCTAGGAGCTAAGTAACATGCATCGATATAGAAAATTGTAAATATCTCGAAAACGATCACCTCCAGCGTTGTCTCCGGAAGTGTACCTGTTTTACTTGGAAAAGGTGTGGGAATGATGTTTTCTCATGAAAAGTACCAAAAGTTTACTGTCAAAAATGTTAGGGCAAATAAATAATGACAGCGTGCGCAGCGCCCTCTAGATGTTACATGAAAATTAAAACAAAATTATGATTTCCCACGCCAAATAAACCCTGGGTATCAAATTTGGTCCAAATAACTTATTTTTTGCAAAAGTTATTTTTAAAAAGCGAACAAAAAAATTCAATTTTAACACCCTGTATCTCCGAAACGAAGCATTTCCGGACACAAGTTTATATAGACTTTTTTTCTCCTGTATGGCATGATTAGTCAATAAGACTATGAATTGTTGTTCTGGGCAAAGAGAAAATATACAATTTCAGGTTATACTTGAATGTAGTTGGCCTTGAAATATTTTGAATTTCAGCTGGGAGCCATTGGTATAGTTTGGGACTCAAATATGTCAGATTTTCTTGTCCTTTTTTCTCATGGAAGGAGTCCAGAATGTGAGTTGTCTGTTCCTTGTATTATATTGATGTTCCGGGTTCTTCGGGTCGTGCTTAGAATTATGTTGTTTGATGTTGCTACGTAAAAAGAGTAGTTGCCTTGGATCCATAATATTAATTTCATTAAATAATCTATCTGATGAATATTTTATATCTTTGTTGAATATAATTTTAAGTAGGCGGTTTTGAACAATGTTTAATTTTTCCAGGTGAGACTTACTTAGACCTCCCCATGCTAATATTCCATACACAATATGTGGTTCCACCAATGCCTGATATATCGTTCTCATTGCTTTGAAATCTAGAATATATGGAACATTTTTGAGTTTATAAATTAAAAACTGTATTTTTTTAGTGACGTATTCGATTTGTTTATTCCATTTCAGGTTATTGTCTATCATATTTGATCTTATTTCAACTGCATATTGAGATGTCTTCAGTGATTCGTAGGCCATCATAAGAAGGAATACTTCTCTTATTAATATGTATGGGTAGAAAAAATGTTTTTTAAAGTTAATTGTTAAAAGTCTATAGTTGAAAAAGGCTTGAATATTACGGATATCATTTTCTGCTTGAATTTTAAGTGATAGCCAGTCTTCATGACTGTAGAAAATTGCAGTATCATCCGCATAAGTGATAATTTGACCACTAGTGTTTATTCAAATATATATTGAACAAAAGTGGTCCCAAAACAGTTCCTCGAGGTACACCATATTCTATTCGTTGAAAATTGCTCCTTACCATCTTCAGTTCAACACATTGAAATCTATTGGAGAGATAACTGTCGAATAATCTTATGGCCACTCCTCTTATGCCGATGTTTTCCAAGCATTCCACAAGCAAGTCATGACTGACTTTGAAAGGTCTATAAATAAACATAGAGAGGATTTTCCTGTATCTGAGGCATTATACATCTTCGTTGTAAGGGCGAGGATTGCATCTTGGGTCGATACTCCTTCTTTGAACCTTTATTGGTTGGCGGAGATGATTTTATTTTTCTTAAGTTATTTGGTAAGTCTTATTTTTATGATTTTTTCTAGTATTTAAGCGATAGCGGTTATCAATGAGATTAATGTTTATCCTTTTTTATGTAGTATTAATTTATTTTACTGAAGATATAAAAAGATATTTTAACAAATGGATGAATTGGAAAACTGAAAAACTAAAGGTGTGATTGGGTGTCCTCTTGCTCATAGAAGAGGACGAATACTTTTCCACTTATAAGGGATTTTGGGGATATCGGTGATACTCTGGAGTCATTGTACTTGTACCATGTGCCTGCATAAGGGTGCCTACAGTAAGCCGTGTAGTGTCCGCTATAGATTGTTCCACTATGGTTGGACACAGCATATAAGTTGTAAAGACACGGTGTTACGTTATCTGCTGCAAAATTTCTCAAATCTAATCCTTCGAGAGGAAAGTCAATGGTGGCATTTAGTTATCCCATAAATCTCCCCATCGGCGAGAATCGTTTCAAGTGAATAACTAATATTTTGGGGAACTTATGTATGGATAATGACTTTGTGCATTTTATCATTTCCTTACAATTACCACAAGTTGGTTTATCTTCGCCGTCCAAAATTTCTTCCCTGGTAAACGAGTCTAAACATTGTGAAAGACTGAGCTGGCCAGTATTCTGTGGAATATGAAGTGAAAGGTCCCAGAAGGGGTCAAAAGATACAGAACAATAGCCGCATGAAGTACAATTCAACGATGATTTCAGTTGACCAACAAAATTATCAACAATTTTCGAGTTATCCATTCTGAGATATCTTGACCAAGACTCCTGTGCCTTTTCATGGTCACTCAATATTTCATCGATTTCTTTCAAGGTAGGTTTGGGCTTTTCTATCACTCTGTTCACATCTTCATGAAGACCTTCCAGTAAATATCTGAGAAATTCTTGAGCGTCCTGTTGAGCGTACCCCATGAAACGAGGTGCAAATTTTTGTATCTGGCTTTTAAAGGTAACAGTATTTACCACCTTATCAGATGAATCTTCCGACCAAAGATCTTTTATCACTAACGCGAATTGTTTTATCAATGCACCCTTCATATTTGATATGCTTGTGTTGATATCCCTCATATACTCGTCTTTTCGCAGATACTCGAGCAACCATTTGGTGTTCGATAAACATTGTATAATGCTGTTCATGAAACAGGTATTTCCAATATTTTTCAGACCATTCAGACCAGGAATTTTGGCATTTCCGTGTACTAGGGAGTTGATGGTGTTATAACTAACAGAGCTGTGCTCTCTGATACGATGATTTTTACTGGCACTGGATCTATGTGGAAGGGAGATGACGCTGTTCAATGAAGAATTACATGGAGATATGGAAGGTCGTGTTGATTTTGACAAGTCATCATCAAGAACTGAACCAAGGGATTTATATGAACTCTCCATAGGAGAAATCGTCCTTTGAGGATTTAAAAATAATTCATTCAGTTGACGTGATGAAGGAATAGTTCCCAAAACAGAAGCCGCATTACCCCTCTGGATCGCAATGCTGATTCTTTGGATCAAAAATGAAGTTGCTCTCCTATCATTGGTCACTTCTGTTATTCTACTTCCTATGTCTCCAATGAATTCAAAAGCATTGGGACCGAATACTCCAAAAGTCTCAACGGCAACAGGATAAAAAATATAAAGTTGTTGTAAATTTTGGTATTTTTTTCTTTTAATTTTCTCCCCATTTACTGCGGCTGCTCCGGGACACTTGGAGGAAGCAACTACGTGTGAAGTGGCTACTTGGAATTCAGAACGACATACACCTATTGACTGTTATGTTGAACCAGAAAGCCACAATATATTCGCAAATGTCTTTAACTGTTTCAGACCCATGATTATATTTCAAACTTCTATTGGACTTTCCCGTTTCAGGTATAAGTAATCTACTTTTTCCTAATGTTATTTTTTTGCAGGTTCAGTAGTTTTTTGGCGAGATTCCTACCCACGTCGCTGAAAAAATTATTGAAAGCATTTGCAATGTCGGCACCATTTTCAGTAAAAGTTACATTGGTACCCGAAGTAATTTCAAAATTGATTTCATCTGATTTTTCAGTACCTGTAAAATCATAGTTTTTTGGTACATCACATTTTGAATAGTATTTATTTTTGGACATTTTTTTAAGTTTGTCTCTTTGATTTCTCTTTTTTCTATGTTGCAAGGATCGCTACTGCTCACGATCTAAATAATACTCATGGTTTACAGATTCACAAAGCCCTTTGTAATCCACAATTTTCGTTAATTTTCTGTTTTTTAATTTTTTTATATTTGGTATTCCGATCAACTCAACCCCGCTTCACCTCTTTGCACATACCAGAAATATCCCCAGACTAATTAAGTCATTACAGATGTCTCATGTAATATTAATTTCGAGATTCATCAGAATACAAGTCGCAGACCTTTTTGCCCCCCTGTTTTTCCAATGAATGGAAGTAATAAATTCTCATGCCAATACAATCTTTTTATTTTTTCAGATTTTTTAGCTATCTCACCTCATCGTTATTTCAAATACGTTACAGTATATGCTAAAAATTGTTGGCATATTCGACTTTCATGACCATTTTAGGGACAATGTAAACATAAATATTGACTCTGTCATCTCAAGAAATCCGAGTTGACTTATACGTTATCTATATGGAGTTTTGCTGTTTTGTGACCTCACTAATTATAATGATTCGCGAGTTCAAGTTGATTTTTTTATTGAAGACGGAAACACCAGAATAATTCCAGGAATTTCGAATTTAGTTTCGAATGTGATGCTAATGGTCAGGATCTCCTTAGGTGCAGTCACTAGAAAAGGAGTGCTTTTACACAATTGGCCTACTCTTTGGGGTATCTAGTCAGTTAGCCCTCTACTATACTGTAATCCTTTATTTTGCTTACTGATAATATTGCTATCTGATCAACTTTTCATTATCATAACAAAGGGATTATATGTAAAATCCATTTGTAATCCCGTTTGTCCTCACAGACCTCACCCATCCAAAAGAGTAAGTTATTCACATTGTGAACGGTGAACACCATCTATGCAAAGAATCCTGATCCAGAGCTTATAAATAACCTGGCAGCGATTGAAATAATTATGTCCAATGCAATACATTGTTCTCTGCTTTGTTCTGTTTCATTTATATTCGAGTTTTGTTGAAAAGTGAATGTGTATGTATCTAAATAATATAACATTTTCGGTTCAGAATTGGAAAGGTATTTGATACCTAAGGCTCATGTTTCTTCATTACATGCACAATACTTCAATTTTGACTATGAAAGAGAGATGCAGCATTCCATGGACTTCTATGAAACTGTTCCAACAGATCATGAAAATTATTACAGAGCTTTTGATAAGTCATTGGTGATTCCGATCACGAAAAATTCAGTGGCCATAATACCGATACTGATGAAGAATTTGAAGGGGAAAGAGAAAAAGAGGAGTTTCAGAAGAAAACGATAGACGTCAGTTTTATTATGGCAAAGGCGGGACAAAGTGAATCAAATTCCTCCCATCACGTAATTAATCATACAAGACGAGAAAATATAATTTACCACACACCTGGTACTCTCAGAGAAGCTTTTGAAAGCAACTTCTTGACGAAATTGTCGATGTCGTAGTTCGATATACAAATTTGTATATAAATAAAAATTCCAATAAATTACAAAGACACATGATGATTTGCCAACATTAAAAGTTTAACTGAAAGCTTTTTTGGCTTGTTATATCTTGCAGGTTTTGATCATGGTGGAAGGAAGTATCTTGTCGAGTTTTGGGCAGAAGATGGAACGCATGCTGGAATTTCCATTGGAATCATATCCCGAAGAAGATTTGTTTTTTTTCTCCGAGTTATTAGATTTGATATTACTGATACAAGAAAAGAAAGAAGGGTTTTAGATAAAATAGCAGCTATACGTGAATTATTCCAATTATTCGCAAGGAAATGAAAGCAATATCATTCAGTTGGAGGATACGTTACATTGGATGAAATGCTTTTAGCATTTTTCATGTATATATGAATACTTAAAATATTTTAGCCATAAAAAACACTATTTTTATGTAGTAAAATGTTCGAACCTGTGATGGGATTGGGATTCATTGGTTAGTTTACCAACTTCGATTGACTATTGACTTGTCCAGACAGTCGTCTCGTTACGAGACTTTCGTAAGTGTAATCAAACTCGGAATTTGGATTACAACGTCGGTCATCGTTTCGCTACGGTCGATGCCTTGCGCACATCCCGTATCCGGTACATCATAATGGGGAATTCAAAATTAGATGCCAGCTCCAGAATGGCGAAAATGCAAACCAGACATAAGTACATTGTTTGTCTGTTTTCTTCAGAGATTATACCTACACTTGTTTTTGAGTTTTTCTTAAAATATTTCCATTTTGTATTCGTTTCCAGTTTCCTTCTATTTTCTTGAGACAAGTGAATGGACGAATGAGCGTTAGACATCAATTCGCCTCATCGATACTCAACCTGAAAGTCAAACATTCCATGTGCCTAAAAGTGGACGCTTCAGAGAAAATTGAGAAAAACTGAAGATATGTCCTTAGTAGAGACATAATTTCCTATGTGCAATAATCGCATAATGCTAATTTCTTACAACATATCGGAATATGTGTCAACCTCCTGAACATTTTTCAGTGTTGGGAGAATCGAAAACATAATACGGGTGAGTCAGAATGTGACCGATTACTCCATTTTTTCATTTATCATATTATTTGATCGAATCGATGTCGCGGATTCACTGATATGTTACCATACTTTCTTGCATATGATTGTTTTGACAGATCAACTGACAAACAAACCCAACCTCAAATTCATAATACTCCACTTAGATAAGAGTTAAGATCTGAAATAATTTTTGCAAAAAATTGAAGAAAGTACTTTTAGTTTGTTGGAGTTTATGTTGGAGTATCATTATCAAAGCCGTTTCTGATTGAATTATCTAGGAAAATATTATCCAATCAACATGTTTTTGATGGAGAAAAACAATTATTGTGTACTAATATCTACTTGAATGATTTCTTTCGATTCGTGATTTGGAACTAAAAAGAAACGAAACCTTTTTTCATTGTTCTCGGTAGAAATACACTGATATATTGATACTACTTAGACATAATTGACAGTTACCCAAAACAGTTTGTAGTATTGTCAAGTCATCAATTCAGTCAGTGAACATCGTAACAAAATGGATTATTCATTTGAAGAATATACAGATATGCATTTCGTTTACAGGGGGAATGCCAGAGCCGCTGCTGAATTATATCAACATAGATATCCAAACAGACATCATCCACATTTCACTACTTTTATAGCTGTGCATCGACGATTGAAGGAAACGGGGTCCTTTAAATTCAGTGAACACCATTGTGGTGCGAATAGAACAAGAAGAGATAATGTTACGGAAGAACAAATTCTTGAACGATTAGCAACAGATCCTTCTACCTACACTCGAGCTATTTCGTAAGTGTCACCATCAACAGTGAGTCGGGTAGCACGTGAACAACTATTGTATCCATGTCGCCTACAGAAGGTGATGGCCCTAGATGCTGGTGATTATGACCCTCGTAGATTTTTTTGTGAATGGTTTTTGATTATGTATGAAGGAGCAAACGACTTTCCTAGATATGGTCTATTCACGGATGAGGCATGTTTCACGAGAGATGGATATTCCAATAGTAGGAACAGCCATTTATGGGCTGAACGAAATCCGCATGGAATGTTTCGAAAAAGCTACCAACAAAAGTTTCCAGTGAATATATTGGTAGGAATGATCGAAAATCGTATCGTTGGACCATATCTTCTTCCTCCCCGTTTGAATGAGCAGAACTACCGAGTGTTCCTTGAACATGTTTTATTTGGGCTACTTGAAGACGTACCTCTATTGGTTTGTCAAAGAATGTGGTATCAATATGACGGAGCACCGGCCCATGTCCAACGAATCGTTCGTTAATTTCTTTATCAAACATTCCATGATACCGATCGATAGGTAGATGTGGTGCCATACATTAGCCTGCACGTTCTCCGGATTTAACTTCACTAGACATTTTTTTGTGGGGATACCTTAAATCCCTACTTGTGTATGGAACACCTGTAGAAGGTTAAACGGAATTATTTTAATAGCATGTACGTTAATACGGGTACACCAGGAATATTCCAAAGCATGCGACAGTCGATGATACGGAGATGCCAATTGTGTATTGAACAAAATGGTGGTCCATTTGAACATTTCCTTCAATGCCTTGTTTGTTTCTATGTAGTGTACCCACTAGGTTGGGTTTGTTTGTCACTTGATCTGTCAAAACAATCATATGCAATAAAGTATGGTAACATATCTCCGTGAATGCGCGACATCGATTCGATCAAATAATATGATGAATGAAGGAATGGAGTGATCCGTCTCATTCTGACTCACCCATACTATGTTTCCGATTCTCCCAACATTGAAAAATGTTCAGGCGGTTCAGGCGATATTCCGATATGTTGTAAGAAATTAGCATTATTCGATTATTGCACATAGGAAATTATGTCTCTTCTGAGGACATATCTTCAGTATTTCTCAATTATCTCAGAAACCTCCACTTTTAGGCATATGGAATGTCATGACTTTTAGGTTGAGTAACTATGAGCCGAACTGATGTCAAACGCTCATTTGTCATTTGTCATTTGTCATTTGTCCATTCACTTGTCCCAAGAAAATATAAAGCAACATATGACCACATACCTTCGTAACTGCGTCACTGGTTTACGAAAATAAAAAATTATAACTTCAAATTTTCACGTTGATAAACCTTGATTAGTGTACCAAGTTTCAAATTTTTTTCCTTCAGGAATTTTGGAGAAAACAAATTAAATCTAAATTTTGTTCATACTTTCGTCACCCTGTATCTCAGAGGGGATGCATTTTATGACATACCTTGATATCATTCTTTTACCTCGAAATGAGGTGAGGAATCTGCAGCCGGAGTTTGTCGGTCTTATTCTAATATATATATTATCTATTATTGTTCCACGACAAGCATTTGTTTTTGTGGATTTCCTCTCATATTTATCCATTTATGATATATTTCTATACCAGATGAAAAACGATTAAATATATTATTATATTATACTTGTAATTCCTTATAATATGCTCAACGCATTTGTTATGTCAATACTAAAACCAATAATGCCGAGCCTCAAATGAAAAAGCATGTCGAAAAACGAGCAACATTAATCTTGCGATTCCAGAACTGGCTAGTTCTCTCTATGGGTCGTAAAAATGCGGATTTTTAGAAAAATAAAAATGTAAAAAGTAGTCAAAAATGGTGCTACGGTTGCATACACAGAACTATCCAAATACGTATATATGTCTAACGGTCAACTATTTTCATGGATGCAGAATCGACTCAACAAAGAAAATTATCGCGGAAGATTCCTCCTGAAGAAATATCTAACAAATTGACTCTTGAAACAATTTGCCGGGAATCCAGCATCCACTGCTATAAAAACGTCCGGACCGCATTCAACCCATTGTTTCCGATGCCTACAAATCCCAAGAGGAATTTCTTAATTCCGATGCTATTTCCGAATGAATAGATATTCAAATTAAATAAGCCGTTGCTGCGTGGAAACCGGAGAAGAAGAGCTTTTACGAGTCACGATGCTTCGACATTAATTGAGTTTACCCTACAGTGCTTTCATATAATTCAATCAAAGGTCTGTTTTGTAGCACTCACTCCTCTCTGGATGGAAGTGTATTCGAAATATGAAACTAATAGAAGAATATTATTAGATATTTGGCAAATACAATGAAAGCGTTAAATGAATAGACAGTCAAAATATTATATATATATATATATATAATATATATATATATATATACATATATATATATATATATTATATATATATATATATATATATATATATATATAGATATTTATGTATACTGGACTTCCTCTTTTCCTTTCGGGAATGTATAGATGGGGTCAAAATATCACCAGTACTTCATATAACTTTTGTTCCTGAAAGCCTTCGTTACCAAGTTACGGGCCCTCAAAGTTACAAAATGAAAAATGTTTTTCTTTGATAACATTCAAAGTGAATACTCAAAATCATCTTAATTTTGGTGATTGACTAAACAAATGAATTTCCTCGATGAGCTTTCATGCAGGAGTCAGTTGTTTTGCTACAAAGTCAGGAACGGACTGCCCCCGATGATCCACACCCCAAAACTTTAAAATGACTGGGCTTTATCAATATGTTTTAACAAAACAAGGTTACCTGGACAATTTCCTGAATAAAAGTACTCGTGTGAAAAATCGATCGGAGCAACGATTTTTTATGAAAATGCCTTTTTTGTTCGGCGACATCCAACCTGAGATGTCTACCATTATTCAAAAAGATTAATTTGTAATGAAAATAGAAATGATAGGTACAATGTTCATAACGAATTTTTATCATGCAAACAGTTTACCTTACAAAACTCATGGTGTAAATAATCAATCGCAAGCCTCAAGAGCAAACAGAAATGCAAAATCCGCTACAATACATTTTCTTAGTCGGCGGAAACACCCTCTCTGCACTTGAAATAGCATGCCAGGGTCGTTTCGTATGGCTTCACAATGTAATGTAATTCTATTCAACAAGGCATCTCTGGTGTAAATAGGTGTAGCGTAAACGAGGCTTTTTAGATACCCCCACAGAAAGAAATCCAATGGATTTAAATCCGGAGACCGCGGTGACCATGAATATGGCCCACCTCTACCAATCCATCTATTGGGGAAAATCTGGTTCAGATGGTCCCGCACAATCAACCTAAAATGAGGAGGAGCGCCATCATGCATAAACCACATATCTCTTCGGGTTTGCAATGGAACATGTTCCAAAAGTCCATTCAAATCATTCTGAATGAACTCCAATTAACGTTCTCCATTCAATCGGTCATGTAGGACGAATGGTCCTATAAGATGGTTTCCTATGATACTAGCCCAAACATTCACGTTGAATTTCCGTTGGTGTGTGGTTTGCAATATCCCATGGGGATTTTCTTCGGCCCATATGTGGAGATTATGAGAGTTGATTACTCCATCTCTACTGAAACCTGCTTCACCAGTGAATAAAACTCGAGTAATAAAAGTCATATCCTCTCTTTGCTTATCCAGGAACCAATTGACATATTCCAGTCGTGCTGGAAAATCTTCAGGTGTCATGGCATGTACCTTCTGGATGTGATATGGGTTGTTCCCTAATTATTCTATGAATAGTGGACTTGGATGTATGGAACTGTTCTGATAGGTTTCTGATGCTCATTGAAGGATCATCAACTAGGTACTGTACTTTTTGTTTACGACTTTTTTCAGCATATTTTGTATTATTCCTGTTATGAATGTTGTTGAATTAACGTTAGCGTTAGTATTTCTACTGTGAAAATTTTTCATTTCAAATAATGGTGGACGATCGGGTTTGATGTCGTCGAGTAAAACTGCATTTTTATTAAGAGTCGTTGCTCCGATCGACTTTCCACACGAGTACTTTTATTCAGAAAGTTGTCTACGTAACCTTATTTTGTTGAAAACTATTGAAAAATTATCTGTCATTTCAACAAAGTTTTGGGGTGTGGACCATCGGGGGTAGTCCGTTCCTGACTTTGTAGCAAAACAACTGACTCCTGCATGAAAGCTCATCGAAGGAATTCATTTGTTTAGTCAATCACCAAAATTTAGGTGATTTTGAATATTCACTTTGAAAATTATCAAAGAAAAATATTTTTCATTTTGTAAATTTGAGGTCCCGTAACTTGGTAACGAAGGCTTTTAGGAATGAAAGTTATATGAAATACTGGTGATATTTTGACCCCATCTATACATTCCCGAGAGGAAAAGAGGAAGTCCAGGGACACCCTGTATATACGTACCCACGAAACCTGAGGTTATAAAAAAGCTAAACAATACGAATAAAATCGAGGAAATTCTTCATTCTTGTATCTTGTACGATTATTGTACAAAACATTGAATTAGGACTATCACATACATTCAGATAAAAACTTGTTATAAAAATAAATCAAAATTAACTTCTACTCAGCAGATCATTAAGAACATAAACAATCATGTGATAGGAACGTCTGTCACTGACACAAAATAATATTCCTAAAAATTACCAACATATTCAAACAACCACTATCAGTAAACTCTAGAAAAGGCAGATGGACTCAACATTATTAACACATATTTACTACACAAAACCACAACCAACACCCACCAAACTCATAACACACTAACTCCCAACAAGTGACGACATTACTATTAAGATGTCAAGAGTCAATGTCACTGTACATCAGTATGAAGAGTGACAGATATTCCTGTCACATGATTGTTTATGTTTTTAATGATCTGCTGAGTAGAACATCATTTTGAGTTATTTGTATAACAAGTTTCTATTTAAATTTATGTGAGAGTCCTAATTCCATGTTTTTTTACAATAATCCGCATAATGAAGAATTTCCTCGATTTTATACTGCATTGTTTAGCTTTTTTATAACCTCACATTTCGTAAATATGAACCATTTCATTTCCATCATAGTACTAATCAATGTCATTGTTAATTCAGAGTTCCTGATATAATAAATTTCCAAAGTTTGAATAGAAAAAAGAGCATTTTCTTTTAATAAGTGACTGCAAAACCTGCAAAATTTAATCATATATATATATATATATATATATATATATATATATATATATATATATTTGGCGGAGCTTTCTTAGGTTATTGGATTCTGGGTAGGATATATCTAATATTTCAAATCAATTATTGCAACGTTTCGTCCCTGATCGGGGACTTCTTCAGGCTTTATTCAGTTCTTACATGTTCTGAAAAGTCAGTTATAATAGTCATAATGTAATTATTTTTTTTTTCCTTTATATTATTTGAGAAGTTAATATAACCAAATGGTGCATAAAAATTAATATAACCAAATGGTACATACCTTGACAGCGTTGAATGCATTCGCCAACATGAGAGTTTCCTTTTTCTGTTTTGGTTTGGGGACATTTTGTTTCTGAGCTCTTTATGTGGCGGTGTGTAGATGAGAATTGTCGAGTTGAAGTGATGTAGGTTGTTGGGTAGGAGCATGCGTCAAATCAATGTGTTCGTAGTTGATTCTTTCTTTGCATACCTCTGGGATAGGGGTGATGGGAGTTTGTTTTGTGAGTGATGAAGTTTGGTGATTTCTGTATTATTTTTGTTTTGTTTTGTGTTGTGGCAGTTTGAAGTATTCACAAGAGGGTATAATAGGTTTGGTTCAAATGCTGATATCTGTTCTGTTGTTTGAGGCATTTGGACATTTTTTTATATATACATTTCTTTTATCGTTCGTTTCTCTTGTTTTTCCTCGAAGGCCAGAATTTTTGTGTCCTCGAACTTTGGTTTGATTATCTTGATTATGTTTATTTAAGGCTGTATTTGATGTTTTCATGAATTTGTGGCGTTAAGTCAGTTGTTCAATAGTTGTGATGTCATGCCTATATATTCTTTGTTACAGTCATTACATGGAATGCTGTAGATGAGATTTGAATTTTTCATTTTTGGAATTTGACTTTAAGGGAGTGAAATATTTTTTAACGGGTTATATGGTTTAAAACCACTGACATTATGTTTATTCAGTATATGTTTGACATTTTCTGATAGATTCTGAACGTATGGAAGAGAAATATAATTATTTATTGTAGAGGGTGTTTTTTTATTGTTTTGGTTAGGGTTATAAACTTTGTGTATTCTCTGTTTGATAATTTTGTTAATGAACTTTATAGGATAATTATTGTTTTGTAAGGCTTTTCTAACTTTTTCTAAACTTTTATATCTCACTTCCGGACTACTAAGTAGTATTGCTCTGTCTGCCAAACTTATTACTACACCTTTCTTATGTTGTATTCCTTCTACGATGCAAAAACTTGAACCTTATTCCAACATTTCTGAGCCTCAATCTCCAAAATGTGAAACCAACAGGTACGTACCTTGGCAACAAATTTGAATACTTATCAAACAATTTCAAAAATCAAATTTTAAATCTCCTCATAAAAGACACCACATTGAACATCAACCAAATAATATTATCTATTGAAAATCAAGTCAACCAATTGAAAAACAAAATTCCTCAAAACATTATTACAGAATTTCTTGAATTGGAAAACCAAAAAAATGAACACCTCTTTCAAAAAATCAAAAACAGCAACATTAATAAAATTTATAATTTAATCAAAAAACACAATAGTAAGACTAAGTCCATTGATTCTTCAAAATGGATTACCAATCTTTCCCAAACCCATATTCCTCAGGATATCGAAAACGTATTAGCTTATGGTGACAATTTTGCTGTGACAATTGAAAAAATCAATGAAATACCAACCATTGAATACATTGCCTCCATAGAAGCAAAACTAAAACAATATCCAGAAGAAGTCAATTACCAAATCAGAACTGATGTTGTGGCAGCTATGAATAATCACAAAAACAAAATCAAGAACAAAAAACAAAAACTCAATAAAACCCAATCGAATGTCATAAAAAAGGTAAACAAGACAAAACAATTTCTGAAACTCAACCCACAAATCATTGTCCTCAAACCTGACAAAAGTAATAAAACAGTAGTCATGAATAGAACAGAATATGAGGAAAAAATGGAACAACTACTGAAAGATACAACTACATACAAAAAATTTAAATATGACCCACCAATAAACTCCAAAAACAAAATAACAAACTTGTAAAAAAATGGAAGGAAAAAAAAGATAATTTCAGATACAACGAACGAAAGTTAATGATACATAACGCGACACCCCCAAGATTTACGGTCTGCAAAACCCATAAAGAAGGCATTCCATTGAGACCTATAGTATCCAGTATTCAATCCCCTTCTACAATTTGTCAAAATTTCTAACAGAGAGTATTTGAAATTACAGGCAAGAAAAGAATATTATATTAAAGACTCGTTCACTTTCAAAAAATTCATCGATAACCTTAACATACCAAAAAATCATATTTTAATTTCTTTAGATGTTACATCACTTTACACAAACATCCCCAATAATTTAATCAAAAATTTAATTAACAAAAAATGGAACATTCTCAAAAACCATACCTCCCTACCACTAGAAGAATTCATCACTGCCCTAAATCTCACACTTACAACTAACTTTTTTCAATACAAGGATTATTTCTATGAACAAATAGACGCTTGTGCCATGGGCTCACCTATTTCCAGCACTATTGCTCAATTAGTCATGGAAGAGCTAGAGGTTATAAAAAACCTTAAGTTCAAACTACCATTTTTCAAGAGATATGTCGATGATTGCATTACAGCCATTCCAGAAAACAAACTTAATGAAATTATTACAGCCTTCAACTCGTTCCATCAAAAACTACAGTTCACTTCAGAAAAAGAAAAAAATAATAGTATCAACTTCTTAGATCTCACATTGATAAGAAAAGGGGAAAAAATTATCACACAATGGTACACGAAAGATACTTGGTCAGGTAGGTATTTAAATTTCGACTCAAATCACCCAATACAACATAAAAAAGGTGTAGTAATAAGTTTGGCAGACAGAGCAATACTACTAAGTAGTCCGGAAGTGAGATATAAAAGTTTAGAAAAAGTTAGAAAAGCCTTACAAAACAATAATTATCCTATAAAGTTCATTAACAAAATTATCAAACAGAGAATACACAAAGTTTATAACCCTAACCAAAACAATAAAAAAACACCCCCTACAATAAATAATTATATTTCTCTTACATACGTTCAGAATCTATCAGAAAATGTCAAACATATACTGAATAAACATAATGTCCAAGTGAGTTTTAAACCATATAACCCGTTAAAAAAATATTTCACTCCCCTTAAAAGTCAAATTCCAAAAATGAAAAATTCAAATCTCATCTACAGCATTCCATGTAATGACTGTAACAAAGAATATATGCATACGACATCACAACTATTGAACAACCGACTTAACGGCCACAAATTCATGAAAACATCAAAGACAGCCTTAAATAAACACATAATCCAAGATAATCACAACCCAAAGTTCGAGGACACAAAAATTCTGGTCTTCGAGAAAAACAAAGAGAAACGAACGATAAAAGAAATTATATATATAAAAAAAATTCCAAATGCCTTAAACAACAGAACAGATATCAGCAATTTGAACCAAACCTATTATACCCTCTTGTGAATACTTAAACTGCCACAACACAAAACAAAACAAAATAATACGAAATCACCAAACTTCATCACTCACAAAACAAACTCCCATCACACCTATCCCAGAGGTATGCAAATAAAGAATCAATTACGAACACATTGATTTGACGCATGCTCCTACCCAACAACCTACATCACTTCAACTGACAATTCTCATCTACACACCGCCCATAAAGAGCTCAGAAACAAATGTCCCAAAGCATAACCAAAACAGAAAAGGAAACTCTCATGTTGGCGAATGCATTCAACGCTGTCAAGGTATGTACCATTTGGTTATATTAATTTCTATGCACCATTTGGTTATATTAATTTCCCAAATAATATAAAGGAAAAAAAAAAATTACATTATGACTATTATAACTGACTTTTCAGAACATGTAAGAACTGAATAAAGCCTGAAGAAGTCCCCGATCAGGGACGAAACGTTGCAATAATTGATTTGAAATATTAGATATATCCTACCCAGAATCCAATAACCAAAGAAAACTCCGCCAAATATATATATATATATATATATATATATATATATATATATATATATATATATATATATATATATATATATATATACCAGGATTCAAGAACCACAATCTCCAGAAATATATATATATATATATATTGCAGACAAACTTTTAAAATAGAGAAACAAGCCATCATCTAGTCCATACTCTAACCATCTGAGCTATCGAGGGCATAGGTTCCTCTGCGTTTCGAAGATAACGCTTTTTTCTAGAATTTGATGTACACAGCTTCTGCAAAATCAAATTATTCCGACAGTTCAGCAATTTCCTCTTGATTTTGGGGACATTTGGTTTCAACAGGACGCTTGTTCAAGTCACAATGCACGGGCAGTGACACAATTTCTCCGAACTAGCTAGACCATTCTAGCTAGGCCTCTGAGATGCGTCGAAAAAAGAGTGAAAGAGTCACTGTGCAACAGAGATAGAGAACGAAAAGTTCCTTGAATGTATAACTGTAACACGGGATATACATTCAAGGAACCTTCCATTCTTCGACGCACCTCAGAGGCCAAGCTAGAATGGTCGACCTGTATGTTCCCTGATCCTTCAATGTCTACACGTGCTACGCTCATGTGGCCTTCTAGATCACCATTTTAACTTGATATCTCCTATCCCGACTTCCGGATGACTTCTATTTTTGAAGTAAAACTTCTTTACGCACGCGTTATAGTCCATCCAATATCAATTGCAGAAGCTGTTTCTATAGGGAGCAAATGAAAACTCACTTCGCTAACACGAGCGTATATGCGAAGAAACAGAACGGAAAATAATCTGTACTATGCCTAAACATTTTCCGTCGGCAAACGGTAGATCAAAAGAGCCGATAGTCAACGTGGACTCGAGTGGCCGCTGTCTATCGTAAACCCGATTTGTCTGGGCCAATCGAGTCGGACATCGATGCTGGCAGGTGTGCCTACGATGGGAGGTCATAAATCACGCGTTATATTTGTGTTTTAATAGCTCTGAAAGATTAAAAACCAGTAGCGTCTATGGTCTTGGTGTGTGCCGATCGAAATACGTCAAACAATGAAAGAAATTATTTTTCTTTCTTAATGTATTTGTATAAATAAAAGCTTGTCTTTAATTTTTTTTCATTTTTCATTATTCATGAAGTATTTTTAAAATCTTAAAATATCTAAATAAAATTAGTTATCTCCGCCACTGCTGCTCACAGGATTTCGCCGCATGACTTTTTTATGCTTCTGCAATTGATATTGGGAAAACTATACGAAAAGTGTGATCGGGCGAGGCGAACGTTCTCGACGCACGCTTGACTTGTGGAGTACGCTGGTGAATGCGTGACGAGAGCGTTACGAAAAGTGTGATCGGGCGAGGCGAACGGTCTCGACAAAGGTGAGTGCGTATCTCATACTAGTTGCTGGCGTCGTAGCGTCATATGCAGCGTTCCTTTTTCCTTGTCTATTTTATCCCTCTACTAATACGCGGCATTCTACTCTCGACATTGGGGCGCGTTTGATTCTCTGTCCTTTTTTTGTCTCTCTCTCTCTCTCTCTCTTTCTCCTTGTTACTCTTCCGTATTTCGGCCTCGCGTTTCTACAATTTACTTCAGCAAATTTTTAAAATAGGATAACATAAAATTTAACTAACGTTAATAATAAAATACTCATTAATTGTAGAGGTTCACCATTACAAATAATTGGTGACATCGTGATTGAACATGACAATAATCAAATGGTAGTTGATGATGAAAATCCCACTATAGATCATGTACAAAAACCGAGACAAAGTATTGGAGTTAGGTAAATTCATTTTTATTTTGTTTTTATAATCATTCATGACTCTAATAATAATTTACTAAATTTACCAAACTAAAATGATGAAATTATAGGTTATTATAAAATTAATATATGTATATGTATATAATGTATATATTATACATATATATATATATAAACATATATATATATATATATATATATTTTATTGTGGAAATATCAAGGGAAATGAATTTTATTTGGGAAGCAGTCAGGTATGTTCGATTCAATGAATGTTCTTCGTTTTTTCAGTCAAGCTTTCGATAATGTTTATTATCTTTATCAAGACTTCTCTACAATATGAGTGATTAATAACAGAATAATATTATTAACAACTATACTTACTAACATGAAAATATTAAAAATTAGTCGTAAAGAGTGACATTAGAAGTTTCTTTCATGAATCAAGACTTCTCTACAATATGAGTGATTAATAACAGAATACTTTTAAAATTGTCAAAATATATATACAGATGGAAAAAATATATTAAAGAAGATTATTATTTGAATTCAGTTCATTTGTTTGCGAAAAATATAAGTATAAATAGAGCTCTAGATCATCAATATCTGTTCGTTTATTAATGATATTGTCTTTATTTTTGTTAATATGAACCATTTCTAAAAAAAGTCTTTCAGATAAGATACTTTCAAAATCTAAAATTTCTGAATTATTATAATCGATACGATGATCTTCGTCAATAGAATGACTGGATAGTGCACAAGATCTTTTAAACCTTCTACAATCACTTTTGTGGCCTGTGATTCTATCTTTTAATAATTGTTTTGTTTGACCAATGTAAACTTTATGACAATCAATGCATGGTATCTTATAAATAATATTTGATTGGAATTCCTTTGGAACTGGTGTTTTCAATTTAGTATGGAGATTGGAAATTGTTTTTATATTAGTTTTGCTATTTTTATATCATTGTTATTGAGGACTTTAATTAATTTTGGAGTCAGATTTTGAATATGAGGTAAACTTTTATAAGTTATTCTATTTATGTTGTGATTATTCGATGAATTTATAATTGGAGGAATGTTATGTGAAGAAGTAATAATAATCTTCATTAATATATTTTTTTTCCATCTGTATATATATTTTGACAATTTGTAAAAAGTCAATTGAACCTGTCTAAAAATTCTTCCTTCATGAAAGAAAATTCTAATGTCACTCTTTACGACTAATTTTTAATATTTTCATGTTAGTAAGTATAGTTGTTAATAATATTATTCTGTTATTAATCACTCATATTGTAGAGAAGTCTTGATAAAGATAATAAACATTATCGAAAGCTTGACTGAAAAAACGAAGAACATTCATTGAATCGAACATACCTGACTGCTTCCCAAATAAAATTCATTTCCCCTATATATATATATATATATATATATATATATATATATATATATATACATATAGATGGAGCTAAAGAAGTTTTACTTCAGTCGTGTGGTCAAAAGCACACTCGTTTTTTTTTATTGGTGAGTGGTTGAAAAAATTCATCAATCGGGAACCAATTTCACCTACAACATTCATAATAATAATATAATAATAATAAGGATTCGTCTGGAGTAACGCAAAGAAAATGAAAAAACTGTTTCATTAGACTTATTCTGTATAAATTTCGTATACCGATAACCTGAAAAACGTCTCCACCATGAGATGAAACGCGGCTTGGTTTTAAGTCTGACATCTCATTCTGATTTCCCAGAAATTATTTCGAGTTTTATGTCAAATTATCATTTTCATGATGGATACCGAGAATATTTTCGACTCCCTAATGATATCATTGGGTAATTATTTCTCAAAACAATTATTTTATAACATCTTGTCTGCTGCATTAATGATCGAATTAATGAATTACTAATGATGACGAATGGTCGATCAGTGGCGTGACATGATCTTTGTTCCTGATACCTGAAATTTCCCATTTCGCAAAAATATATTTTCATCTGGCCTTTGAATCGATTGTGTGAATGAGACATGAGTCCCTCAGTGTTCATCGTCCGGATTACCAACCAATCCCACAAATAGATATATTCATTCTCTTCGATATAGTGAACCAACGCTGAATCGGTAAATATCATTAATCCAGTCAATGGGGACTAAAAATGGTCTCTGCCCCATAAAAGGTGGGGTTGTAACGATTTTTTCATATGTTATTTAGTTCCCGGTTTAGTTCGACTTTGGAGGGGGCAAGTGCGATCCGCCATCTTGGATTAAAGGTACAAACATTGTTTTTTCCGAAGTGATTCCTCAACGGTTGATCCTACAACAAAATTGAAGAAAACTAAATTTTCTAAATTTTTTTCGATTCACTTTTCCTGTGAATCTGATGTATAACAAGTTACATCGGCACAAACCTGAACATTCTTCCAGAAAATCATCCAACTCAATCTTTTTCCAATAACATTGAAAAATATCCAAGCATTTATTTCATTCATCAGGGCGAATTATTGTGGATATTGTACATGGTTCACGAGCCAAGAATTGAGGTTTTGTTGTTGTTGTTGATTCCAAATTACGTGGTTGAATGTCTTTGAATATCAAACGTATTCCTTGTTAAGGATTTCGATGTCTCATCTCATATTTTGTTCGGAATATTGGAATCCTGAGGATGAGTACCAGATTACCAATCTCACGTGGTTGAATGTCTTTGAATATCAAACGTTTCCTTTTTAATTGCTTTTCTTGTAGGACAAATTATCTATTGAGTGTTCCTTAACGAGTACTCGATGGATCCCCAATTTAAAATAATGCAAATCATCAACTGACATTTAGGCTTTTAATGAGTTCCTAGGTGCGACAGACGCATATTAAGGTAGTTGCCGTGCTACAAACAGTGTAAAAATTAGGCTCGATTGTAGCGCGATAGACAAACGCTGAATTAAGGGAACTGTGCACTCTAAAACGCAGGTAGCATGCGTGATACAGCAAATAAGCCATAACTGGACTGTTGGCAATGTCGCAATCCAACGATAAGATCGCTCGCATTTAGTTGTTCAAGATATTCTTATGAACAAGCAGTCAAAGCTATTGATCGATTTCGCTAAAAAA